>CM065743.1:6311201-6321977 GCA_033310375.1 Conus canariensis
TATCTAAACTTGTGAACTGCCAATTCTGAAGTTCCAAACCTAAATTTGATCATGACATATTTCATGTGTATGTCCATTTCTAAAGTTAGATAAGGATTTCAAATCATGGAAGATGCAAACATTTCTATCGAAATCAAACATCGCATTATGCTGCAAATGGTCTGACCATTTTTGCCAAGTGCAGGCAACCAATCTTTGACGAAAACAATGTAAAAACTGCTTGACATTTTCAACACCTTGACTTAACCACACAAAACCAAAACCATACTTAAAAAGACAAGTACGTATTTTACTAACCCAATTGTTTTTTTTTTTTTTCTTAGCATCGAGACCATGTAACATGTTATAAGCTTTGCGTGGTAATCTGTGTTCCTCCATATGAAGTAAATTCAGCCAATAACGTATGCATTTTACTGCTGAAACTATATACTTGGGAATCTATTTGTCTCACCATAAGTAAAGTCGTTAGGCGTTCGCCTATCCACACCAAGAACCTTTTTAATGCGAACAGGTGCACAGATTCACAGTATACAGCAGCGCCATCTAACCCCCTAATTCAGACCCATACTGTAAAACTGGCTGAACCTGGCTATCAAACAACTTGAGAAATACATTAAAAGACGAATTATTGAGAACGTACAATTTCTTCATAATACAGAGTAACGCATTTTTGGCTCTGCTAGCAAGATCCTTGCACGCACCAACAAAACTTAGACGTGTAGAGAAAAATATACCCAAATACTTATAAGCATTTACAACAGGCATTGAGCCATCATCGTAGAACCATCATTCTCTTGTAGTTAAATAACCATCCGTTCGAAATACAATGATGTTACTTTTGAACAAATTAGCCCGTAGGTGGAGAGAAGCAGCTGCACGTTGTAAAGTATTCAGTTGAGTCTGTGAACCAATAACAGTCTCCGATATCAAAACCACATCATCTGCTAATCAAACAACAAACAATTCAAAAGCATCCAGTGTCAGCAAAACCTCATGTCTTCCATTGTTGATCACTTCAATGGCTAATTCATTAATAAAGAGCGAAAATAGAACAGGACTGCAAGCATCACCTTGCCTAACCCCAGCTGTACAGTTAATATAATCTGTCAGTTTAGCACCACAACGAACTCTAGCTCTTACGTCCTCATACATGCTTCTGATGCATATGTAGAGTCTACCCCTAATACCGTTTTTAATCAAGACTAGCCGAAGAAGATTTTATTTATGGAATCAAACGCTTTTTCAAACTCTATAAAAGCAACGTACAATTTTCGATTATAAGAAAACTGTTTCCGAACGATAGCCATTAAAGTGAACATGTGGTCAACAGTCGAATAACCTTTTTTTTCAAAACCAGCTTGTTGAACACCATTAATGTTTTTCCTCAATCCATTCTTGCAGCCTAGCATTTACCATCATTCCATACAGTTTACTACTTACATTGCTTAGCGAGATGCCCGTATAATTATTTGGATTGTTAGCATTTTTAAAGATGGGCAAAATTATTGATTTTGTCCAGTTATTTGGAAACGTATCATTATCAACAGTTTGTTAAACAATTTCAGAGAGAGAGAGAGAGAGAGAGAGAGAGGAGAGAGAGAGAGAGAGAGAGAGAGGGGTGCAGCATTAGCTGACCAAATAAAACAAAAATTCTCTGCATATAGTTTCCACAGGGAAAGCAGTTTAACCTTTGGTTTGTTGAAAGCCAGCTTGATATGTGTGCTTGTGTGTAAAATACCCGTGTATATCTGGCATGCAATGTTTGATGTACATGTGTACATACCATACTCAGTTTACATGTTATACAGGAGATAGCATACACACATATACACTGGGCACAGTATACCTATGTCAACAGAGCTTCAAACACATCTATGGGCATTTACTCTGTAACCTTTTTGATAGCAGTTGGAGAAACTTTGTAAGCACTGTCCGGGGTGAATACTAACTGTCCGTTCTGCATTATCTGCCAATATGGCCTTCATATATTGTTTTTGTGGCACTGAAATGGTTTGTACCCTCCTCTGATGCGTTTGACACAGATTAATTTATGAGCTCAAACCACATACACAGAAAAGATATGAACAACAGTATGCAGTTGTAGCATGGTAGTTCAACTATATGTGGTTGCGTTTATTTTTCCTTGTTGTTTTGAATGGACTGAGTTAATTATGAAAACTTGAACCTGTGCAATGTCTTGTGTGTATGTACCTGTATTAGCACCTGCTGGTATCTGTATTTGAGAGATCAACACACAATGAAAAAATTGCATGGTGTATACACCGTTAAAGAGAAACTTCTTTTTCCCCTTTATTTTCTGTTACCCCTTTTTGTTTCTTGTATGTATGTACATTCGTTTTTTTTTTTTTTTTAATATGCATACATTATGTTGTGTTTTCCAGACCAAAAAAAAATGGGTCTTGTTAATTTAAAATGGCTTCTTGTCTTGTGTGGACAATCTGAAAATGCATTCTGAATTTTGTGCAAGCATATATATATATATATATATGTGTGTGTGTGTGTGTGTGTGTGTGTGTGTGTGTGTGTGTGTGTGTGTGTGTGTGTGTGTGTGTGTGTGTGTTTATTTATTTATATGCATATACTACCACCCAGACAAGCAATGTATGGCTGATACGACAGTTATCGAACATCACGATATACCCCGATTTAAGGACTTTATAGTTCTTTAGTTTCAGTTCCATCATAGTTTGCACTGCAGCATCACACTTCCAGAAATAACAGTGCACAGATTCAAATAAAGAATCGTCTATACGACTGAAAGGAAATATATTTTCCAACACCAGACCGTAACACTTTAATTGTTTAAAAAGAACCTTCACATAATGTGTATAAAATACCTTTGGCTGCTTTGCAAGTCCACTTAAAAATTCTAGTTTCCACATTGAAACAAGGCCCATCTGATAGTTGTTCTGAACGTAGGGAGAAATTGAGACAAGAAAGGTAAATTGTAAAGCAGTCTAAAGTGTTTTATACACAATATTCTCAGATAACTGACAGTGCATATGACCCTGTTTGACTCGGCCATACACGTTATTCTCAGATAACTGACAGCGTGTGTGACCCTGTATGACTTGGCCACACAGTGTACAGTCAAAGAATGATCACCTTACTTTCTTTTTGCCCAGAGATTAAAAACTTGTGCTTTCATGATTGTATTTATATTCCAACGGTTGGAAAACATACACTTAGTTGTGGAGAAGAAAAGGAAAGATTTTAAGGGATGTTTCGCGTGGGAAGATGAGATCAACCTCTTATTTATCTCTAGGCTTTTCACGTTTCCACTCCGAATTTTGTTCTAAATTTGGCCCCATCCATATAGTGTCTCCCAAATCAGAGCAATGTCAAAATTGTGTGTATGTTCGGACTATAATTTTCAAACAATTTTCCTCTGTGTTAATTTGAGCATCACAACTATGGCATAGTTTGAATACTGATGGCGCCATATGTATAAATTACGCACCCTTCTCCAACCCCACAGAAAAACAAAATCACCAAATAAACAACAACAAAACATAAATGGAGAAGGGTTGCAGAGGTATGGGGATGGGTTCACTTAACAGACTTAAAAAAAAAAAAATTAATTGGGATGGGGGCTTCATGAATGCAACATAATTCTACCGTTTGCCTTATAAATATGCACAGCTAAATTATAAATTCAAAAATTTGTTCTCATTTTTATTGATAGTAAGAGAAATATCCTGAAATCACATGGTTTGGTGTAATATTTGGATTCATTCTATTGAGGACTAGCCAAACCTAACTGTCTGGCAAAATATAATCTTTACCACCTTGAAATTTCAATTTCATCCAGTATGAAAATATAAATAGCAAAATACTTACTTGTCACATTTCGGAATCTCCATTTCCCGCGAGAACGAAATAAACAGGTAGAATTTTGTGTCTGGCTACACAAAATATTAACTAAAGGCCTTGCAGACCTCAACAGAAATGGAATTAAATTGGAAATGAAATGAGACAGGGAACAGTAAACAATAAACAGTAAATAAGTGGGGTAACTTTTGCTCCCATAAGAAAACCTAACACATAGTATTTTTTATTCAAGACAGGCACAGCCTTTTGAACTTGAATAAAGTCAGACAAATACATAGACGCACAATCTAATAGTGGGGGAAAAAAACAAGCGCAGGCCAACAACTCAACTGTCTTCATAATAATGACTTGTCAAAGATTTGGACTTAAGGAGGGGGGGGGGGGGGGGGGGGGGGGGTGAAGATGGAAAAACTGGGAACATGAAATAAAAAAAAACATTTTACAGATATGAAAACTCTTCACTAGCTGCATAAGGGAACCATCGCAATCCCTTTTGAAGTCAGATATATTTGTATGGACTGTGGTGTGTCTCTATTTGACGCCTGGAGCGCAGACACAACCAGCCGTGTCTCCCTGATGAGTTCCGATCCAGCGGACGAAAGGCCTCGGAGCAGGCAATACAAATATATCTGCCTTTCTGCCACGCTTTCTTGCAAATCAGTGGTATGCCATGGGAACCAAAATGGGACTATCCTATGCCTGTCTTTGATGGGATATCTGGAACATCGCCTTTCGCTTGTTTAAAACAGATCCAACATCAAAGCTCTACGCATGTCAATGACGGGCTAGGAACCACATTCATGACAGAACAAGACTTCCTCTACTTCCTCAACTTTGTTAGGACCATCTACCCATCACTCAAATTTACATACACCATTTTCCAGTCAGTCAAGTTGCTGGACACATCCATCACCCTCAAAGATGGACTGCACAAAACCTCAGTTCTCGTCAAACCCACTGATGCACATTCATACCTGAACTTTACATCTTCCTGCAATCCATCCACAAAATACAGCATTCCCATTGGTGGGTCAGGCTCAGCTGTCGCTGTGGACCGGGAGGGGGGGGGGGGAGGGGGAGGGGGAAGGGGGAGGGGGGAGGGGGGCTCAGAATGAGTGGCGTGGGTGCAGTGCCACTGAGGTGGCACAAAAGATGGGCAGCAAAAAAAGGAGTATCCCATACTGTTCATACTGTTAATTTCTCCAACTGTGCAGACTTTGTTCCAACAACGAAGATTCCACACTGAAAGCAGCCAAAATGTTAGAATCTTTCACCAAGCATTGAAACCCAAGGACCATCATCAATGATATTCTCAGCTGCATCACATCCATGTCCATTACAACTGCCTTGAAAGCCAAGCCTCAAAAGTTTTACAAAGACAGACCCACCACCTGCCTTCTCTCCACCCACACTCTCTTCCTATATGTAAACTAGACCAGTCCAGCTGACAAAAAGAACAACATTACCACCCATGAATCACCACGCACCTTTTCCTGCTCAAAACCCAATTGCAAATCTGTCCTGTATCCACGTCAGGCACCACTCATCATTGCTCCAAAGGCTGGTTTAAAATGTAAAGTCATTCTCTTGTCAGAGTCACAACATGGGTTCACTGTCGGCAAGATCTATGTAGGTGAGACATCCGGCACATTTCAAAACACATTCATGAACACCTGACCGATATTTGCAACCGTTGACCCAAGCCAGTTGCTCTGCACTTCAACCATACCTAATACAACATCAATCACGTCAAAGTCCTAGCGCAGCACATCACACAGTGACAACTTTGCGTGTGCCATGTAGGAATCCCATTTTATTGCCAGGTTGGGAACCCTTTGCCCAAATGGCGTCAACATCCAGAAATAGCTAGTGCCTATCTACACTCACAACACCAGCCAGAAGAACTCACCACAGACACGTTTTCTGTATTCGCTTTGTTCTTTAGTCACTCACATGTCCATCCCGCGTCTTACTCTTGATTTCTTTTGAATACATGTAATTTTCCTTTTACATTTAACTATCTTCTTTCCTTCCTTTTTCGTTTGTTCATCTCTTCTCTCTCTCTCTCTCTCTCTCTCTCTCTCTCTCTCTCTCTCTCTCTCTCTCTCTCTCCTCTCTTTTACTCTTGATTTCTTTTGAATACATGTAATTTTCCTTTTACATTTAACTATCTTCTTTCCTTCTTTTTTCGTTTGTTCATCTCTCTCTCTCTCTCTCTCTCTCTCTCTCTCTCTCTCTCTCTCTTTCTCTGTTTCTCTGTGTGTGTGTGTGTGTGTGTGTGTGTGTGTGTGTGTGCGTGTGCGTGCGTGTGTGTGTGTGTGTGTGTGTGTGTGTGTGTGTGTGTGTGTGTGTGTGTGTGTGTGTGTGTGTGTGCGCGCGCGCGCACGCGCGCACACACACATACGTTTACGATAAAAACATGGGGTCCTAAGAGATTCAAATGTTATTTCCGTTACATGCATTTTATCATTCATCATTTGTGTCTGTTATTGGAAAGACCCAGTATGAGTATGTCACAGTCTCTAGGAGTCTTCACAGTGTTGGCTTTAAGATAATTCCAATGTTTTTTGGTTGGTAAAGTTTCTTGCTCTTCCTTTAAGTCTGGATATGCGGCCATTTCTTCTCTTGATGTGGTGATCTGGAAGATGGTCTATGGTATGGTGGCATTGCTCTTGTTTCCTCAAGTGATTCTTTCAAATTCTCATCACATCAGATCAGCTAAGCTGTAATCCAGTTCTTAGTGTTGCCTTGCCTGCCAGTGTGTCTGCTCTCTCGTTTCGTTTTACTCATGTATGTCCAGGGCAGTACATCCATATGTGTCTCTCCAATGGAAGGTTTCCCATTATTTATCAGTTCATGTCAAGCAGGGCTTCCAATATCACTCTCCACTTTTGACTTTAGGTTCATGGAGTCAGTCAGTATCATGGTTTGTTGAGTTTTAAAATAACCTGTGGATGAAAGCCAATGGAGTGCTTGTGTTACTGCATCAACCTCCATTGTCGGACATGAAATTGTTAAACTGTGTGCACCATTGTCTTCCTGGATAGTTCGGCCATTTTGCTTTTCTGTGTGTATCCCCAGCCTGACTTGCCTTTGGTGACAGAACCATCAATGTATACAACAATATCATCTTCTGTGCCAGGGTCTTCTACCTGCATCTGAATTTTTTGCGTTGGTTTTGCTTTCTGACCATTCTCGACAGTTGGTAAAGGTGTTTGAAATATCCTGGACACTTTTCCCCATTCCTTCGTTTCTTTGAGATCTGCTATACTGAGAGGCAAAAATTCCGCACATCATGCACACAAGTTCCAGGGGAAAAGTTTGATTTGTTGCTCCTTTTATGACCCTTCCTCAGTTGGTGGGAGTGTGACCCACCTTTCCACAATTCTCAGTGGGGGGCAGTGAGACCAACCTTCCAAATTCTCAGTGGGTGGCAGTGTGACCCACCTTTCCACAATTCCTCAGTGGGTGGCAGTGTGACCCACCTTTCCACAGCGACGTTTCTCGTGCAGCACGTGCAGCGAACAGACAATAGCGCCAGAAGCAAAAGCCAAACTGGGCGACAACTCAGTTCAGAGTGAATATTGCGTCGCTTTCTTTTCATGTGATAAACACACAGTTTAACACCATAAAATACCACAACCAGAATGATTTTATCACACTGCAAAAAAATGCTATGGTTAGACAACAACCAGCAAAACCGCGCTGTTAGGATGCTGAGGGCCGTTCATCTGTCCGACAGGTGGCAAGAGCCATGAACGCCCACCACACCACTATCTACCGCCTATAACAGCGCGTGGCAGCCACCCAGTCAGTTTCTGACCGTCCTCGATCAGGCGCACTTGTGTGCTTGATGTGCGGAATTTTTGCCTCTCAGTATAGCAGATCTCAAAGAAACGAAGGAATGGGGAAAAGTGTCCAGGATATTTCAAACACCTTTACCAACTGTCGAGAATGGTCAGAAAGCAAACCAACGCAAAAATTCAGATGCAGGTAGAAGACCCTGGCACAGAAGATGATATTGTTGTATACATTGATGGTTCTGTCACCAAAGGCAAGTCAGGCTGGGGATACACACAGAAAAGCAAAATGGCCGAACTATCCAGGAAGACAATGGCGCACACAATTTTACAATTTCATGTCCGACAATGGAGGTTGATGCAGTAACACAAGCACTCCATTGGCTTTCATCCACAGGTTATTTTAAAACTCACAAACCATGATACTGACTGACTCCATGAACCTATGTCAAAAGTGAGAGTGATATTGGAAGCCCTGCTTGACATGAACTAATATATAATGGGAAACCTTCCATTGCAGAGACACATGTGGATGTACTGCCCTGGACATGCAGGAGTAAATCGAAACGAGAGAGCAGACACACTGGCAGGCAAGGCAACACTAAGAACTGGATTACAGCTTGCTGATCTGATGTGATGAGAATTTGAAAGAATCACTTGAGGAAACAAGAGCAATGCCACCATACCATAGACCATCTTCCAGATCACCACATCAAGAGAAGAAATGGCCGCATATCCAGACTTAAAGGAAGAGCAAGAAACTTTACCAACCAAAAAAACATTGGAATTATCTTAAAGCCAACACTGTGAAGACTCCTAGAGACTGTGACAAACTCATACTGGGCCTTTCCAATAACAGACACAAATGATGAATGATAAAATGCATGTAACGGAAATAACATTTGAATCTCTTAGGACCCATGTTTTTATCGTAAACGTATGTGTGTGCGCGCGCGCGCACACACACACACAGACACACAGACACACACACACACACACACACACACACACCACACACACACGCACGCACGCACGCACGCACGCACGCACCACGCACACACACACACACAGAGAAGAGAGAGAGAGAGAGAGAGAGAGAGAGAGAGGAGAGATGAACAAACGAAAAAGGAAGGAAAGAAGATAGTTAAATGTAAAAGGAAAATTACATGTATTCAAAAGAAATCAAGAGAGAGAGAGAGAGAGAGAGAGAGAGAGAGAGAGAGAGAGAGAGAGAGATGAACAAACGAAAAAGGAAGGAAAGAAGATAGTTAAATGTAAAAGGAAAATTACATGTATTCAAAAGAAATCAAGAGTAAGACGCGGGATGGACATGTGAGTGACTAAGGAACAAAGCAATACAGAAAACGTGTCTGTGGTGAGTTCTTCTGGCTGGTGTTGTGAGTGTAGATAGGCACTAGCTATTTCTGGATGTTGACGCCATTTGGGCAAAGGGTTCCCAACCTGGCAATAAAATGGGATTCCTACATGGCACATGCAAAGTTGTCACTGTGTGATGTGCTGCGCTAGGACTTTGACGTGATTGATGTTGTATTAGGTATGGTTGAAGTGCAGAGCAACTGGCTTGGGTCAACGGTTGCAAATATCGGTCAGGTGTTCATGAATGTGTGTTTGAAATGTGCCGGATGTCTCACCTACATAGATCTTGCCGACAGTGAACCCATGTTGTGACTCTGACAAGAGAATGACTTTACATTTTAAACCAGCCTTTGGAGCAATGATGAGTGGTGCCTGACGTGGATACAAGACAGATTTGCAATTGGGTTTTGAGCAGGAAAAGGTGCGTGGTGATTCATGGGTGGTGATGTTGTTCTTTTTGTCAGCTGGACTGGTCTAGTTTACATATAGGAAGAAGTGTGGGTGGAGGAGAAGGCAGGTGGTGGGTCTGTCTTTTTAACATTTTTGAGGCTTGGCTTTCAAGGCAGTTGTAATGGACATGGATGTGATGCAGCTGAGAATATCATTGATGATGGTCCTTGGGTTTCAATGCTTGGTGAAAAATTCTAACATTTTTGGCTGCTTTCAGCGTGGAATCTTCGTTGTTGGAACAAAGTCTGCACAGTTGGAGAAATTAACAGTATGAACAGTATGGAATACTCCTTTTTTTTGCTGCCCATCTTTTGTGCCACCTCAGTGGCACTGCACCCACGCCACTCATTCTGAGCCCCCTCCCCCCCCCCCCCCCCCCCCCCGGTCCACAGTGACAGCTGAGCCTGGCCCACCAATGGGAATGCTGTATTTTGTGGATGGATGGCAGGAAGATGTAAAGTTCAGGTATGAATGTGCATCAGTGGGTTTGACGAGAACTGAGGTTTTGTGCAGTCCATCTTTGAGGGTGATGGATGTGTCCAGCAACTTGACTGACTGGAAAATGGTGTATGTAAATTTGAGTGATGGGTAGATGGTCCTAACAAAGTTGAGGAAGTAGAGGAAGTCTTGTTCTGACATGAATGTGGTTCCTAGCCCGTCATTAACATGCGTAGAGCTTTGATGTTGGATCTGGTTTTAAACAAGCGAAAGGCGATGTTCCAGATATTCCATCACAGACAGGCATAGGATAGTCCCATTTTGGTTCCCATGGCATACCACTGATTTGCAAGAAAGCGTGGTCGTGATTGTTGAATACAAAGGTGTGGTTGAAGCCTAATTCTACAAGTCTGATCAATGTAGCTGTGGGTGGGTGTTGTTGTCAGCGGACCTTTGCCAAGAAAGAAAGAAAGTAAAGGCTTTCGGTCCATTAGCGTGATGAATGGAAGTGTAAACTGAAATAACTTCTAGTGTAAAGAGATGGTTGGGTCAGAAGGTGGGGTCTGTGTGGAATGAGTTGACCATGTTAGTGTGCGAGCTGTGTCTCTGAGGTACGTGAGGAGGCTTTGCACCATGAGTCGGAGGACAGAGTCGATGCACTGTGAGATGTGTTTTGTAGGGCAAGCGAAGGAGTCGTGAATTTTACCATAATGAATTATGGCTCTGTTCTGGTCATTATCCTCACCCAATGCCACCCCACCACCAGCACCATCATACACACACTCACCACACCAGCACCCCCATGAAATCTAACCTAGTCTCCCACAATATAGACCATTCCTTCTCTATGACACTGACC
>CM065743.1:6334577-6357077 GCA_033310375.1 Conus canariensis
GATGGATTGCCATTATACAAATTAGTATCTGTTTTTAACTCTTGTAAATGGACATACAACATCGGGTTAACGAGAAAATCACATGGTTTATTACCTTCAAATTGATAGATGTTTTCTCTTGTACTAAATTTATAGGATCTGCTAGTACTGTGAAAGCCCAAGATTCTAGCAAGACCCTTAGGAAAAGTGTACTCTCTTCTTTTTTCTAGTGGAAAATGCATAGTAATTCTGAGGTTTGCTTCGTTAATTTTTAGCAATATGCCTAATTCGTCAAATACTTCTTTTAAAGAACAAAAGCTGTAATAACCTTCTGGTATTTTTAGATGAGTTATTTGATTGCCTTGTTCGTTACCAATATTAATCCAATTATTTTGAGCCTCTTCAGATATATTAAACCACTTAACTTTAAAACCAATTTTTCTAAGAGCAACCCTACTATTACCGCACCTATTGTTAATTGGATACTTTAAAAACACACTCGTGTTTTGTTTAGTTATATAAATGTACATCCTTTTAAATCCTTTTAAAAAAAATCTATTTAAAATGGAACCTTTTAAATATAATGAAAGTGCCACTTACGATGTAGGAGGGGTTTATGAGCCCAAATCTTTGGACTTTAGTAACCTAACCATCGCAGTGGATGAATCATATGGCTTCCAAGTTAGACTTGTAAACCCACTAACTAGATATTTAAATCCTCCAATAAAGAGTGATAGAGTGCCATCAGCATGGTCAACTCACCCCATGGCTTTTTACCAGAATCAGTTAAATTTTGCAGTTTACTGCTCAACCACCGGCTGCGGTGTTTCATATACAAACCATTTAAACCACCCCAATCTCTTAGTAAGGTCAGTATATAACTTTCATGTTTATTACCAGTATAGACGCATACTAACTGAACTACAGGTGCGCCTCCCCAACGACAACGCGTTTAATCCATTTCTCAGCCCAATGGACTATAATGCATATGAAAGAATCTGCAACGAATTTAACATTAAACCTTCAACTGACTTTAGGCAAAAGTTAGACCGCAATCACGGGTTAGGCACATTGTATTTGTGGGGCACGCATAGAGAATATAATTTTGACTACTGGCCCGGCCACACCTCTTTTCAACCAAACAAACAAGTTAGACTGGGATCAATAGAACAAAAACACCCCAATGCCTGGGCAACATTTATCTTGGATAAAAGTGAAGGCTACAATGCCAGGAGTGCAAAGACTTAATGACTCCATACGGACGTACGTTTGGTGTCTATTAGGAGCGCAAGCACAGACCAAGTCTAGCATAGTGGATCCGTCTACAGGCTTTGACGCCAGAAAACAATTTCTAGCCAATTTAGAAGATGCTATTAACTCTGCTGTTGATTTGCCTTCCAGCATACAAAGGTACCAAAACTTTCTTGCACATGCTAGGTCAAAGGTTGACTTTGTTGTGGGTCATGAATTATACATGCTGCCTTCTGACCTTAGACTGCAGATTGGCATGATACATAATTATAATAATGAAATCCTTATAGCCGGAGACGACCAAAACTTAGGACACAATCAAGGTTTAAACACAAGGCCCCGCACCAGCCATTTTTACAAAAGTATCTAGCCCTGAAAGCGACCCCCCACCAGTTATAAGCAGCCCAACACCGCCTGTTGATGTACCTCACCCCGACAGACACACTAGCGAAAAGACAGCCCTTGTTGTGTTTTTAACTTTTACTGGATTAGCCATACTTTATTTCACTAAAAATTAAACCGGCAGCCAGCACCCCTAACGTCCACAGATGGTCGGCCATATAACCACCACT
Source organism: Conus canariensis (assembly GCA_033310375.1). Lineage (NCBI taxonomy): Eukaryota > Metazoa > Mollusca > Gastropoda > Neogastropoda > Conidae > Conus > Conus canariensis. The sequence continues at coordinate 6,336,380 of CM065743.1, forward strand.
TTGCCTATAGTAGACAAAACCCAACTAACAACACTGCCTATTATGCCCGGCAGAGCATCAAGCGCTTTGATAGCTAACTTCTTTAATAAGTTTGCTAGATGGTGCAATTGTTTTCTAATCCAACTTTTACCGGGCTGAGGCGTTGGAGGCGCTACTGGCCCTGTTGGCGCACTGCCGGTTAATGCATAAACCAGTGTAGAGATAGCAAACCCAACGGCTGTTAATATACTAACTATTGTAATCCCCTGTTCTCTGAACAAAATCCTTATTCTTTCTGCTAGCGTAGTATTTTCATAAAGTATTCTGTTTATAGTTTCTCTGATTCTGCTTGTTTGGTATGCTATTTTTTCTCTGTTAATATACAACGCTGCTAACCTGGCTGCTCTTTGTTCCATTAAATCATTCAAGTTCTTCTGTATTTCAGCCTTTTCTTCTTGTCATAAATTGTTATCATTAGCCAGTTTATTTTTTTCGTCTTCTATTTCTCTCTCTAGCACACTAAATTTTGCCAAATTGTTTTTTAGTTCTTCGTTTATAGTTGTTAAAGTAGACTTAGTAGCCCTGAGTTCACGCAGTTCAGCTTTAAGATCCCTGATTTCGGCTTTAAGATTCCTGAGTTCACGCTCAGACAATGGAGGATCATCAATTGATTTTAAAGCTTCTTCTTCTTCAGGACTCAGCCCACCTTCTCTTTGACTAGGCAATTGAGAACCGACAATTGTTTTAACTGTGTTTCTTCATTAAAACTCGTCTCAACTTCTGCTATTGTTTCATCTGTTCTTTGACCTAACTCTTCAATAGAGAACATTTGTATTTCAGATCGTGTTGGCAACCCCTGCTCCAAGTTCTGTAAAGCACTAATAGCCTCAGGCCTTAAATCCTCAATAAGTTTTAAACGCCTTAGGTCATTAACATGGGCTCCCCTCCGCTTAATTGTGCTTATTTTTTTTACAAACCTGTTTGGGTCCCGCTCTTCAGTAACTTTTACAGAAATTCCTTCACTAGTTATTATATACAGATGGCCTTTCTTATCCATCTTAAAATCAAAAGGACTGTGCTCTTCTGGCGGCTCTAGTCCAAAGTTTCTATAGAATGCGTCAATTTTATTTGTTAATAGTTCTGCGCGAGCTTCACTAACTGAAGCAGGCTCTTCTAATAAAGGGATTGAAGAACCCGCTCCTTGGCCCACTCCCGCTCTTTGGCTTGCTTCTGCTGCTTGGCTTGCTTCTGCCTCTTCAGTTTCATCTTGTATTGAACGGCCCGGTTCTGTTTCATCTTCTTTAGCAGGATCAAACACGTCAAAATCTTCATCAGCCATATTTATATATTTATTATTTTTTGTTTTATAAAAAATGAATTCATACGGCTGCGACCTTGATCCATACAGAAAAGCGAAAGGAGCCCCATGGCATAAAAGGCATAAGACAGACTGTGCGTGTTGTAAATAATCCATCAACAATTGAGCCCAATGAAATGTTAACAGTAAGATTTAGTGACCTCGGGCCTGACGATGTTATAATGCCAGGCACTGCCAAGCTATCATTCAAAATAGACATTGATTCAGCGGATCCTAATGCCACCGTCGTTGCTAACCTGGGCAGGGCCATCATTAAAAATATGAAAATTAAACTGGAAGGTAGAGAAGTCTTCGCACTGAGTAGGGCAGACATTTTTAATCGCTATTCTGATCTGTGGCTGCCTAGAACAGAAGAAAAGACAAAATCTTTCAGGGGATTCAGAGTCCAAACGGTCTTAAGCACAGGCTTAATGCTGCGGATGCAAAGGAAGACGAGGGAGACCAGGCAATAGCACGAGCATTTAAGAACAGATTTTGCATCCCTCTAGATTTTGAACTGTTAAAAACCCACCAGCCATATTACCAAGGCGCACTAAGAGACAAACTCACTTACGAACTGACATTCAATGACAGCGAGTCTGTTATTTTATCTGAAGATCCTCAAGCCAAGTACACAGTCAGTAACATCTCTCTTAATTTTGACGTTGTTACTAACCCTGAACTGGCTAGAACAATCTTAAACCAGTATAAAAGTAGGGCGGTTGTTTACTTTGAAAGAGTTTTACACCACAGTCCAGCGATTAAAAACAAGCAAGACACTGTCTGGGAAATAGCTATAAGCCATTCTTTAAGGTCCCTAAAGGGGATTCTCTTGCTATTTACTAAACCCTCAGCTCCTTTTAGGAGAGAATCTGAGGCGTTTTACAACCCAAAAATTGAGCAGTTGTCTTGCACAGTAGATGGCAAGCCTTTTCAGTTGTATTCAGCTGGACTTTTACCTGACCAACACTTTGATGAAATAAGAAAGTTATTCGCCGCAGGCAGACAGACAAGCCCCACAGCCGATCATGTGTGTAAAAAAACTTCACCTTCACGATGTGACAAATATGGACTATGGCTGGATTTTAGATCCACGTATGATAACAGACTGCACGGGAGTGGAAGAAGGGTAGGGTCAGATGGCATACTCATACAGATTAATAAGGAAAAGGAGGAGAATGGCCAGATACAAATGCACGTTTTTGTGGTTTGTGACGCTCAGCTGAACATTGAAGAAAATAGACTGAAAGAAATAGCCTATTAAAACAGATGGATAGTTTGAACTTTTTGCCCAAAGACCCGCACTGTTCGCTTATTTGCGGGATTACTGGGTGTGGGAAAACTGTCTTCGTGCTTGATTTGTTACAAACTGTCTACAGATTTCATTACGAGTACATTGTTATATTCTGCACAACCATTAAGCACAACAAGTCTTATAAAGAAAGGCAGTTTGTTTGGACAGACGAGAATATATTTTAGTTGATCCTACTGACAAGCTAAGCGACTGTTTAGAACATTACTATAGGCTATTTGAGGGAACCAAAACGCTGTTTATTATTGATGACTGTTCAGCTGAACAAGACATTGTTAAAAAAAGAAGGACTCTCTCAAAGCTGGCCTTTAGCGGAAGACACGCATTAGTTTCTGTTTGGCTTTTAACTCAGAAATACAATGCTGTCTTAAAAGACTTTAGATCGCAGTTAAAATCAGTCATCTTATTCTATACTAAGGACAGGGATAGTTTTGAAGAATGTTTAAGTGAAAACTATATAATCAGGGACAAGGATGAACTAAAAAAAAAAAAGACCAGCTAGAAAAATCTAAGATGCTAAACTATGCTTACGGACTGACCCGCCAGTTCAATACGTTTGCTTATTATAGATTGCTTATTATAGATTGTTTATAATAAATTGTTTATATTAAAAAGAATGTCTCGAGGGCCAGAATCAAAAGCGGAGTTAGCTCCTAAATGCGTTGCAGTAGAGCTAAAAGATCTAGCAGACACAGCCGAGTTTGATCTGATAGGAGTGCCAGGAAATGTTTATGGATTTGAGTACATCGACGATGGTGTTTACAAACGAACAGAAATTGAAGATAAAAAACGGCAGCAATATCCTGCCCTGGAAGAGATAAGAAATCTAAGGGCAAACGATTTTGGCAAACACGAATACAAACTTCATAAACGAGAGAATGCTTGGGCGTTGCTTCCTGACATTAACTGGGATTTAAAGTTTGAACTACGAAGCCCCTATGTATACTTTGATAAGAAATACAATTTTAGAAAAGCTTTGAATGAAGGACACCTTCTTATTAGCCTAGTCCCAGGATTACAACAGAAAAAGCAGATTGAAATAACTAAGCAGGGCCCTGAATATATGCTGCGGAGAAAGCAGTCCTTAGCTGAAGTGGGGGGTGACACCGTCGGCTTAGAATTTAACCCAAAACTAGAATCACTGCCTAGAAAAATGACGATGCTTTTTCGCTTATTTATTACTCCAAGGGAGTCTGATCCTAGTTTGCCAGAGCATACGTTAATCAAAGGCGTACAAATAAAGTCTGAAAACTTGGGCGGGCCTCTTAGGTTTGTTATTGCTATTACTAAAAACGGGGATGAAATAAAGACTTTTGTATCTTCTGACAAAGTTACTGTGATGGTTGACAAAACCAAACTAACAGTGCTTGATTTTATTTTCATTAAGTATGTTGATTTTATTGGGTTTTACTCTGTTGATGAAGTGCTGCCAGAAGGGTTAATAAGAAGATATGTACAAGATTAATCTTAATTAAAAAATTAATCTTAATTAAAAAATGGATGATCAGGCTCAAAAGTTTAGGTTAGAGCAAATAACTGAACTTCAAGAAGAAATAGAAAGTGACTTGGATAAGTATAGGGTTACTAGAAAGAAATATGCTAGAGTTTTAAATACTCTTTCTTATGTGATTACTGGCTCATCAGCTGTAGCGAGCGTAAGTGCTGGGTCTAGCGTTGCTCTTTTAGCTACTGGAGCTGGAGCGCCAGCCTCTTTAGCATTAGGGAGCCTTGGTTTGTGTTTAGGTGCTATGTCTATGATTGTGAGTGCTGTTTTAAAAAAATTAACGCCTAAACTACAAAAGCACACTGCCATTATTGCCCTAGCATCAGCAAAACTTTGTTCATTAAGACTGAGAATAAGCAAAGCATTGCAGGATGAAAACATTACAGCTGAAGAATTTGAGCGCCTTATGGCTGATGGTGAGGATTACAGACGACAAAAAACTGAACTTCAAAAGGAGTGGAGAAAGACTTTTACTTCGCAACAGGTAGACACTGAGACAATCAAACGGAACATTGAAAAACAAGCAAACAATCAGTTAAACCCAAAATAGACTAAAAAAATAAGATGTGAACTAAAATAAATAAATCATAAGTTTAACAAAAAAATAAATACTATTTTTTTTTTAACTAACAGGCACTGTGTTTGGTGGAACAACTTGCAACTCTTCGCGAACAAACGATCTTTTAGGGGCGGGCTTTTTAGAAGAAAGAGTTTCTCAAATAATATACGGGAGGGGCTGTTTTCATAATTCTTTCAACTTCATATACATCCACGCTCCATATGGGGTCTGTGGCTCTAATTCTAACATCGCCCTCTGCTTCTCCAGGCGCATACAAGTATCTTACTTTTAGTCCGAACGGCAAGAGTTTTTGACTGCCTTGGATGTCTTCAGTAATACTTTTTTTTTTAATTTGATCGCGTTTACTGGCTTAAGGCCTGTTGCTTTAAATTCTTCGTTGTTCATGGCGCGTAAGACTGCTGGCAACCTTCTGACCCATTCTGTGTTGCGTGTTTTGTCCATAAGGTCTCTATGATATTGATAGCTAACAGGCGCTCGGCCAGATTCTTATCAAAGTTTTCTACTAGGGCCTGGGAGCGATGGTTGCCTGGGATCCCTCTCCTAACTGTAACCCGATGTCTTAAAAACAGTTGGTTTACAGCTCCTTTAAACTCTTTCCCATCATCAACCTGACTCATCCTAGGATACTTTAATGGACCTCGCATGTATATTTGTTGTAAAGCCACAGCCACAGCAGTTGAGCTTTTATCTGTTAAAGGCTCAGCATCTTTATATCTTGAAGCCATGTCAACAACTGTAAGAGCATACTTAAACTTTTTCTTCTAACTTTGTCATGTGGAAGATACAACAAGTCCATCTGGTGGGTGTCATTAGGAACTGAGTTAACAAATCGTGGCCTTATTATTCTTTTTGGGGCAGGCAGATATATTTGCCATATCGCTTGTTTTGAAAGCCAGTCTTTCGCTTCTGATTCAGACACCCTAGCAGCTTTACTCAGTTTATCAATAGCGGCCTTTCCTTTCCAATACCCTCTAGGAGAATAATATATTTTGTACTTCGTATCGTCCATAAGAAGGGACTGTTTTTTATTACATTTTAACTATGTTTTTAGATTGAATATGCAAGAAGAAAGATTGCTCCCATAGCACCTATAATAAAGCCTATTTCTACCATTTTCTGATCCTCAGATGGTTCATAAAAGTCAGACAGTTCTGGCGGTGACGATGTTAGAAACTTCTTTCCTGTCACTAAGTAATATTCATTCATTGCATCATCAACGTCTGTAAATGTGTGCTCTGCATGTCCCTGTTCTCTTAACGTTTTATTAATAAAGTCTAAGTGAGCAATTCTCCTTTTCTCGTAAGCGTCTCTTGCCTTAGCTAAATCTTCCATTGCCTTGTTATGGCGTTCTCTCTCTTCATCAGACCGCAATTTACTAAACATATAATTGCTGCCAGAGAAAGCCAATGCATTAACAATAGCTCCTCCCACCATCAGAACTAATCCAGACATCTTTTTATAAATGAATGAATATTTTTTAGAATGAATCTTTCTTTTTTTATAAATCAATATTTCTATGCATTAATCTTTCTATGCATTGATGTTTTCTGGGATAATCCCCTGTGTAACAAGAAAGTCTTTTGAGGCAATCCCTGCCGTTATTACAGCTATAACCTTAACAACATCCTCAATGTCTAACCTTCCTAGATCAGCCGGCCTCGTTTTAAACATGTTTTTTGCTAACATGCTATATCCTATACTAAGACCGCTGATTACAGCAGAGTGGTAAATAGTATTGATGATCTTTGCAGTGCTCATGTTTTTTTATAAACTAAAAAAATAATTAAAATAATCATAATATGAAAGACTGTCTATGTGCTTTTTAATTAGATAATCTTTTGTTGCTAGAGCCAAAAATAAGATTGTAACTAGTTTCGGCGAATCTTCTATCTTTCCCATGTTGGGCGGTTTTATTCTTAACAAACATTTTGCTAGGGTTGAGTAAACTATAACACCAACAATGGGCACTGCATAATTAACCAGCGTTACACTCATGGTTTTAAAAAGGTTTTATTATTTTTATTGTTTTTAAAAAGAGTTTTAAAAATGGATTGCGACGAACTATTAAAGTGCGAGGAGGCGGCAGACCCAAACCTCTGCCATAAAGAAAGATTATACTCTCTGGCTGCGTGTGGAAAAACCAGGCAGTATTTAGGCACTGAACTAAGTATTGAACAGATTCAGCAATTGTCTACATCAGACGTTGAGAAGTATTACGCCAGGTACGAGGCACAGCTAGGGTCAAAAATGGTTAGATCGGTGGGACAGACAATGATTAGTTTATATGCTAAGTTAGTAGGCAAGATAGCGCCGATTGATTCAGAAGAAGATTTAAAATATGACTTAACACAAGATCCGGTTTTAACCAAGTCCCTAGAATCTCTTGCATGTGACATGTATTATAGATTTGGGACGTTGTTATGCCCATTCATCATGGGATTAATTACTTTTAATCATATTAATTTTAATCATATTAATTTTAATCGCACTAAAAAAAATGAGCGAGCAGGAGAAGATTGCGACTCCGCAGGAGCAGAATGTGCCGCAAGTGAATCCACAGGTGAGTGTCCCACAAGTGAGTAGTGTTACTAAAGCTAAAAGTCCTGGGCGTGTTGAGGCCGGTCATAAACTAGCTGAATGGAACAGACTGCAAAAAGCAAACCAAGCAGCAAAACAAAAATTATTAGATAGTAATACAACATCAGCACCAGCACCGCCACCACCGCCAACAACAACAACAACACAATCAAACTATAAGATGTATTATTATGTACTGGGGGGTGTTACTGTTGGTGGGGGGCTTTTAGCATACAAGTGTCTAAAACCATACTTAGCAACAAAGTCACAAATCCCCACAAAAACAGTAAAAGAAGAAGAACCAGCTTCCGCAAAAAAAGCACAACCTCCTGCTGTAAACCCATTATTTTTACTGAATTAGTTTTTTAATGTGTTGTTAAGTACAAGTTAAGTACTGGTTAAGTACAAGTAAAGTTAGTTATAACAAGTTAAGTGTAAGTAAAGTGTAAGTAAAGTGCGAGTCATGTTAATTACTAGTTAAGATCTTAAGTAAAGTACTAGTTAAGTACTAGCTAAGTACTAGCTAAGTACTAGTTAAGATCTTAATTTAAGTCAGCCAAGTTAATCTTTTAAGTCAGTTCTCCAGTGACCTATAGCGTGTGAAAACCCAGGATTAACGCAAGTTCGCTTGTTATTGTTAGAGACTAGTGATTTCTTATTAACAGCGGTTGTGTTTACTTGATGAAGAGTAGAGCGCAGATTAACATTTGTGTGATGAAATACTTTGTTTTCAAAGAGGGCCTGTTTGTAGTTGTCGTGAGTTATATTTTTTTTGACAACTTCTTTACTTATGCCCTTAGCCTTCTTCATTGCAGAAGTCTGGCTAGCAACGCTATACATCTTTGACCGCAGACCAACATATTCTTGTATAACCGTCCCGTTAAGTTCATCCTTCATCTTTCCAATCACTTTCTTGTTTACAGTTGAATGTAAGGGGTTGTCCTTTGGGTAGTCACATGTGTCGTACCATCATCAGCTTCTTTGGCTACCTCTGTTTCTAAATCCTTGTAAAAATCTTCTGTTGGGACATCCAGAATAAAAGAGTCAGTGTCTGTGTAAAGGACTCTAGACTTTGGGTACCGCGGTTTAAGGTAGTCATACAGAAATTCTAGCATTAACAGCTTAGACAACTCTAACACAGTAAACCCAATAAACACCGGTTTATCCAACATAACATCCTTTTTCTTCATCATAATGCCAACCAGGCTGTCGCTAAATCTTTTAAAGTCTTGATAGTTAGGCTTAGAAACCAGCTTAATTGCTTGTTTTTCGTTTGTAACTAATCTTACATCTTTATGCTTGTGCGGGTTTTCCATGGTTTTGCCAAAACAGCTGTTGTTCATTAGTTTAAAAAAGTCTTTTTCTGAAGCATCAGTGGCTTTAGTCCTAAGCTGAGTATTCTTCATAATATATGGTCTCATAAAAGGCTCTTGATCAAAAACAATTAGTCTGTGAACGGCCGTTAGTTTCAGTCCATGCCTTAAGTAAAACTGTAGGAGTCTGTAATGACATACGTACTTAGTCTTGTCTCAAAGATTGGGCACAAGCTTAGGCGGTTCTGTGGGGGTCATCTTTAAGCTTTCTGCAGCTAGAGGATAATCATTATGAAGATCGTGTAATTCTTTAGGATATTTTAAGTCTACTTCTAAGATTAGTCCTGCTGGATTATCAGGTGTAAGCTGTGACAACATACCTAACACAGTATTAACATCATGAGGGCCTTGTATCATTTTAAAGTTTCTTAGTGGCAGTGGTTGGCTCATGGCCCACCCATACAGATTGTTGGCGTCTAAATACATTAGATAGTTAGATGGTTTAGTGGGGTCATAGTCATCTAAGTACTTGTTGTTGGCTTTGCAGTAAGGGTGTGAGGCCATGCTAATGCCTCCCCTCAGTCCATCTTCAATCATCTGGAGCGTAGCCAGATCAGATATTAAGTCAATCTCAATGTTTGTAGACTTTAAGAATGCGTCCCAAGAAAGGCCGGGGGCAGAAATGTAATGTGATGAGTCTAGGCCGTAATGTTTCATGCATGTAGATCTGTAATTCTGAAACACATCTGCCAATAAACACACGTCAGCCATTAGATATTGATCGTGATAGTCGCCCATTGTTCGGCAGTGTAATTCTGTCCAGGCTTTCTGGGCGTGTTCATAGTCAGCATCGGCTATGTCCTTTCCTCTAAGACTAGAAAAGAAAGCGCCTTTAGGAGGAAGTGAGCCTTCATCAAACCTGCCCCACGAGTTCATGTTTCATAAGGATAGACACCTTTACGTACTAAAGATGGGTCAAAATATTGTTTAGTTATTGGGAAGTCTTGTAGAGATCCTGATAATTTATCCAAACTTGCCATCAGATGTTGGGCAGAGTCATAAAAGGATAAACAGTCAATAGTAAAGGTCATGTACTTTTCTGAAGACTGTGCAATGCAGCTGACCCTCTTATATTCAGAAGTTATTGCTTGCATGATGAAATGAGAATCATAGCCTCGTAAGTTATGAAAGAAAATTGGCAGTTTCCACGTCTTGGGATCAACCTTAAGTTGAAGATTGCAGCTGTTGTGCGCGGCCCCTCTGAACTTTCCAGTAATGTGATCGTGGTCTCTTACAGCGTCACCCAATAATTCTCTGTTGCATATCCAGCAGTGTGTAGATGTTTCATACCGCCTTTGATCTTCATGAGTCATAACAATGTCTGAGAGATTCAGTTGATTGGAGAATTGATTACGAAGTTGTTTCATCTGCTCTAAAAATCTACTGGCTGCATTGGGGCCTCTGTAAATCTCTGGCGTTGTGTGTTGACCGTCTGACCTAACAACAACAAAGGCATAAGAACAAATCTGATGGTGGGATAATAAGGTTGTTTTTTGTTCTTGTTGTGGGCCGTAGTACTGCGGCAAGATTGATTCAAAGTCAGCATAAACCACGTATGGGCTCATCTGCATTTTGTGTACATTCTTAAAACTGACTTTAGACCCTGGTTTGGGTGTAAGAAGTTTAGTTTCACAGTCTACAATACTTTTACAATGATTCTTATGGCTGGCAGCTGCTTCTATAGTTGGGATTCTGACCAAACACCTTCTAGAAAGCTCTTGTTTAGATTTATGCTTTGATGTATATTCTAACAGTCTGTTAATTGATCTAATTAATACATAGTGACTCTTTAGACCGTCTGCAAACAGTATCAAGTCGACATGTTTGTTAAGTGGATCGCCTAAAGTAGGAGCTTTGGGAGAAATCCTTAGAGGCACTAGATTGTCTGCTACAGACCATGTGTATACGTTTACAGTGATTGGTTTGTTTTGCTCTTCAAACTGAGATATACTTTCTATGCTTACTGGAAAGTTTATGTTATTAAAGTTCAGCTCATGTTTGTATGCTTCATAATTGGTGACTCTGTCTGCATGTTTATTAGTTGGATGTAAATGTGCCAAAACACACCACATGAAACACATATTGTCAGAATTTTGTATGTTTAAGACTGCTCGTTTTAACACTAACTCTCTTGGAAGAGGAAGGTAAGAATTGCCGACTATAGGATAGAACTTTGCTTGTTTTAATCTGATTTCAAGGGCTGTTCCTTCAGACCAGCCAGAGCCGCGGAGGGCGGCCTCCTCAGAGGCATTTTTAAACTGTGTAAGCATATGATCTGCCCAGTCAGAATTAAAATCATGGTAACTGATTACTTCTTTCTGTCTAGTTGAAACCCAGACTTCTATGTTACTACCGTCAGGTTTTACATAATCAATCAGAATAACTAACAACACTTTTACTGGCGGGTCAATTTGGAGAGAGTCTGGGATTTTAGAGATAGCATGTGTCACACTTTCATGAACATTTGTGGGGTTAATAATGTCCATGTCTACTTCACTAAACGTATTGCTTAATTGTTCATCGCTGTCAAATATCTCCTCCCACGTATATAGTTTTCCAACCTCGGATTTACTTGTGGGGTTCATTTTTTAACCCACAATATTTACGTAAATTAAAAAAAAATGTAAGTACAAGTAAGTAAACGCGCTTTTATTCTTCACCCAAGCGTTGCAATACTTCAAGAACCCTAATCTTACAAGAATGCCTGCCAATACTTTAGCTTTTTCTGAATCACTACAGTCAATGTTTAACTCTTTGATTGCTTCGTCAAATAGTTCACTCTGGGTTTTTATTAAATTGTTTACATCATTCTCAAAACCAGATTCACTAAAATCAATGTTTAACACTTTCATTGTTTCGTCAAATAGTTCATTACAATTTTCTATTAAAGTCATTAGATTATTCTTTAAATCAGATTTACTGAGTTCGGCCGTAATTTTTTAACTCCCAATATTTTACACAAATAAAAAATAATTATAAATTCAACTGTTATTTATTATTCATGGTCTTTTCTAATCGAAAAAACTTATCTTCATTAAAGCGTATAGTCACCCCTTCAGGATCAGTAGAAACAGTCAGATTACATCTTCAGGAGCCATATTATCAACTAAAATGGCAAGCAACTTTATAACTGGTTGGGGCCAAGAATCTGGTATTTTACTAACGGCTTCCACTACACTTTCTCGTATAGTTAGACGCTCAAAACGATCATTAATTAATTCTTCAAACATGCTCTCTAACTCTTCTCTATCGGCCCCCCACCCTCTCTCCTCCTCCCAAATTCTGTATATATTAATAAGCTCTGTAGCTACTTCGGGCTTCATTTTTTAAACCAAATTAAAAACAACAATAAAAAAATTAAGTAAGTAAGCTGCTGCATAAATCCGGGTAAAAGATTGTATAACAAAATCAATAGCAGCACTTATAGTACATTCTGTAACACGCTCTGCAATGCACACTGCGGGCGCTGCCAACAACGGCTTTATTGATTGGCAGCGTGTGCGTTGCCTTCCTTGCTAACACAGCAGGGTAAATCGCTGCTCAGCGCGTGGCAGAGCAGATGTCAAGAGTGGTCCTACCAGTTCCACTTGACATTCTCTGTCACCTCCCACTTTAGCACGCTTGACACCTTCACCCCAAGTCGCCCCAAGTCACCCCAAGTCACCCCAAATCGCCCCAAGTCACCCTCCATGTCACCCCAAGTCGCCCCAAGCCTTACTAGAAAGTAGTAAGGTCTCACTATCAAACCCGCGGGCGTTAATTGTGTTAGGATGACTAATTCTGTAAACCATTAGAGTTTCATGCTATGGGGAGAGAATGTAAATATGCGGGTTCTAAATCACCCTATCTTATTTTGCACGTAAGCCCCCCATTTTGAAATAACGATTACTTCGATTTTTGGAGGTTTTTGGATGTTAAGTTTGATTGTAAAAAAGGTGTTAATTTTGGCAAAAAGTAGCATGAGAAGGACGAGATTTGTTTGTAAAAAGGGGGGTTTTCGTGCAAAATAAGATGGGTGGGTTAGAACCCGCATATTTACATTCTCTCGCTATCATTGGTTATTAGGGTTAGTCACACGCTATCACTGGTTATTAGGGCTACTTACACGCTACCATTGGTTGTTAGGGCTACTTACACGCTATCATTGGTTATTGGGGTTAGTCACATGCTATCACTGGTTATTGGGGCTAGTTACACGCTATCATTGGTTATTGGGGCTAGTTACACGCTATCATTGGTTATTGGGGCTAGTTACACGTCACCATTGGTTATTGGGGTAACTTACACGCTATCATTGGTTATTGGGGTTAGTTACACGCTATATTGGTTATTGGGGTTAGTTACACGTTATCATTGGTTATTGGGGTTAGTTACACGCTATCATTGGTTATTGGGGCTAGTTACACGCTGTCACTCACTGAACCTTGCTGTCACAGTGGTCATTGACAGTCAGGAGGAACTGGCACGTGGTCACAAAGGCGGCCTTCCACTGACTGCAACGACTACAATGTTCCAGGAAGCGAGGTGCGTTCAAGAATGGCAGCTCATTCCGATTGCACAGCCTGTAAAAAACAAAACAAAACAAAAAAAAAATGAAAAGAAAAAAAAAAAAAAAGAAAATGATCGGGAATACTGCCTGGACTGAAAAGAATAGAACACCAGTATTGGATGAAACCAGCCTGTGGCATGCTAAAACCTCTCATAAAGAAAATAACAATATAAGAGGAATACCGCGAGAATAAGAAAGAAAGCAAGACGACTTAAATCTAAATTGCACCCTAAAAATATGATTGGCAATATGAACCAGCTAAGCGGTACAGGAGCCCACCCATGCTGTCCTGCCATCACTGGTCCATACTTCCCACCAATGATGCCTGTCAAAACAAAGCCACTCAGGGCTTTCATACTCTGTGCCTGCAGATATAAACGTTCAAACTCTACAGAAAACAAGAAAGTTCCATATTCATTAAAACAATCCGTTCAAGTCCACTCCAGACAGCTCATGTAGCGCACGTAAAACATACATGGTACAGCAATGTTTCCAAAAGGAAGCAATAGATCACCACTCTTCTCCTCACATGCGTTCAGCCATCTTACTTAGTGACAGTTTGCTGACTGAGAGTACTAAGCAATAGAGCAGAAAGTGAGTACATTTGCATTGTCGTTTTCTATGTACGTTGATAGTCCATTTCTAAAGCTGGTCCATAACACTCCTATCCCTACTATGCATAATACAAAATTTAGGCCGCTGGTTGTGGCGGAAAACCTGTAAATGTTCGTCACATCTGAGGGAAATGGGCAGTTTATCAATGGGGACTAAGAGAAGTCTGTTAAACTAGTAGTCGATAAATGCTGTTCGTGTTCATTTCAGCATGTGCTTGTGAAGATGTTTTACCAGACCAACCATGCAGTGCTGTCAGTCATGAATCATGTGTGACTTCAGCACCATTTTATCCCTTCGCTGAAAGTGAAGTATACATAAAGGCAGTAAGTGGTCCTGGCAATGTTTTCCTCAATGAACTGATCAGGAACGCAAAGTGTGAAAGTGCTGGTCTCTATGCTCATGGTCACCAAGTGGACAGCTTATTCAGCTGATAGTGGCTCACTATCTTGCGACATTTTAGCAAATGATTGGAGATATTTTATTTATTTATTTATTTATTATTATATATTTTTTATTTATTTATTTATTTTATTTATTTATTTATTTTTTTTTTTTTTTTTTTTTTTTTGGGGGGGGGGGGGGGGGGGGCAGATCACTGCCTTCTGAATGCTAACCGAAGGAAAGCAACAAATTAACTCTGTCAAATCTTAAATAAATGTTAGCGAACCGCCCAGAGAACGTGGACAAACGAGTCACAAGACGAAACACAACGCGTTTCGACCTCTTAGGTCTTCATCAGGTGAGACATAAACGAATAAAACAACGAAAATTCACTTAGCTTTGATTGCTTCAGATCACTTCGCAGGGTGCAGCGCAAGGAAGAAGGCGTTGAATGAGAACGAGGCTGTTGGAAGGGAAATAGTGAGCGAGTCAAAGTCGTAATGAAGATAATAATATTACTGATAGGAATACTAATAATGGTCAAAATATTGAGAGAAAAAAAAAGGGACAAGATTACTACCAATCTTAGTGTCAATAAGTATGGGTATGGGAGAAAGGAGAGTGGGTTAGAATATTCTTAAACAGCAGGGTTGCCGTGGCAACAGTCCCAGAGGCGAAGGCGATGGTGATGTCAATCCCAGTGGTAGTATCAATACTAGCAATAGTATTACTGAATGATACTGCTAACAACGATAGTGAAGGTTAAGGTAATGAAAGCATGATACAGAAATATATTTAGAAAATACATGTTTATAATAATCAAATAAATAAATAAATGAAACATTAAAACTAATAATAATAAATTAAAAAAATAAGTAAATAATAAAAAATAAATAAAAAAATAATAATGATAATGAATGCATAAATAAGATAGCTATAAGTTGTGTGTGAGGTGAATAGTGGGAGATAAGGTAGTATGTGTGTGTGTTGTGGGAGGATATTATGGGCTGAGATTGAAGTGGTGGGTTGGTACATGTTACTTTAAGGTGTTGATGCTATGAGGGTGGAGGGAAGAAGGGGATGGGTTTACGTACTAACTGGGGAAGGGGAGGGGCAACATATTCACACCTATACACAATCTCTCTCTCTCTCTCTCTCTCTCTCTCTCTCTCTCTCTCTCCTCGGGGGTGAGTTCAACGTGGAGTTGGAGTCAGACGTTGTGTAAAAGTCTCCAAGTTTTTTCCTATTTTTTGACGGTTCCTGTTTGTGCTGGTGATTGAGTTTGTGCATGTAACTTGTACTTTCACCATGCCGTTGGATGGTCTCTCTTTCCGGACAAGATGTGGCTGTTTTCTGGAGACATTTTTACATTTCATGTACAAAAGAACTGTGCAAAAAATGAAAATGAGGTTATCCATTTTGACGCTACGCCGGCCGAGTGACGGTGTATGGGCAGGTTTGCTCCTCGTCTTGTTGTTTTGGGGCGGACTGTTACTGCAGTGTGGAGACGTAGAGCAGAACCCCGGACCTACTCCAGCGGTGAAGGCAGACAACGTGAAGCAGACCCGCTGGGTTATGCTACGCGCGGTGCCAGTGCGGACAGGAGTGCTGCCCCCTCTGAGGACTCTACTTTGCCGAGACCGACGAGCGCCGAACCCACCATGGCCGACATCATGACCAAGCTACTGGAGATGGACAAGACCAACAAGACTATGGACAGTAAGCTGGATGATGTGAAAGTGGATGTGAGGACCCTTAGTGAACAGTATGCTGCGCTGCAGAACGAAGTGAAGGGTCTCAGGGAGGAGGTGGTTGAACTGCGTGCCTCAGAACAAAGACCTGCAGAAAGTAAACTCTGAACTTGTGACAGAATTGAATTACTAGAAAAGAAGACAGATGATCTGGAAGGGCGTTCAAAACGCAATAATTTATTGTTTTATGGATTGAATAGAAGTGAGAATGAGAACAGTGATGACTGCGAGCGAATGTTGAAAGATTTGACTGCGAAGAAGTTGGGCGTGAATGAGGTGGAATTTGACAGAGCGCATCGTTTAAATGCCAAGCGTGACTCTCCCATCATTGCCAGATGCTCCTCGTATAAGGACAAGGTTCGTATTTTAAAGGCTAAGACTAACCTGAAAGGAACAAACATCTTTGTCGGTGAGGATTTTACTGATAGAGTCCGCGACATCAGACGGAGGCTCACTCCTCATCTGAAAGAGGCGAGAAACAACGGTAAGAGGGCCACGATGGTGTTTGACCATTTGCTTGTTGACGGCAAGAGGTTTGGTTTCGATGTTTCCGGTGAGCTAAAAGAGCTAAAATAGGGTTTTGGCCGGTCCGCTCGCAATGTTGTAGACACTAATTCAAATGGGAGAAAAGACTGCTTTACACCGGTGGAAAGACTGGCCGTTCCGGACTCTGCCGTGCGTGACTCGAACCGTTTAGCACGTGATGTTGACGACAGTGTGGTGGACGGTGTGAGCGTTGGCACTGGCAGTTACATGAATTCGTTTCACGGTTTGAAAGATAGGCGTTTGGATTCTGGTTCTTCTAAATATAATGATGATGTGGATAGCAATGTCAACATATGTATGGAAAATATTGTACTTGATGATAGTCATACTGATAACAGAGGTCTGGACGTGCCTGTGTGTAAGAATGTGTTCAAGCTACTCTCTTGGAATGTTAATGGTTTACTCTCAAAAGTTTCTGACAGTGCATTTGTTTCCTATGCCTGTGGCTTTGATTTTATTTGCTTTGGAGAAACTTTCCTTGAATCATGACGTGTTTGTCGGGTATAAAGCCTTCATTAAACCTGCCGTAAAGCTGTGTCATCAGGGGAACGATCTGGAGGGCTCGTTTGCTTAATAAAACAAGAATTTGTTCCCTTCGTATCTTATGTACATGTTGATTGCTCTAATGTGTGTGTCTTTTTAATCAAAAAATCGCTTTTTGGGACATTGAAAAATATTGCTTTGGTTTGTACGTATATTCAACCTGAAGGTTCTCCTTTCTACACTTCTTTTAATGTTGATAATGGTATTTCCATGTTGGAGGAATGTTTGGCAGACTGCTTGTGTTCACTAGGTGACATTGATGTGGTTGTGTGTGGCGATTTGAACAGCAGGACGGCTGATTTTTCTCCTGACGTGTCTTCTGATGTTTTCGATTCTTGTTTGCAAGTGAAAAGTCAGCCACCCTGCACAGACCGTTCTTCTCAGGATAATGTATTGAATAATTATGGTAAGTTGTTGCTAAATCTCTGCGTTGCCTTTGATTTGTATATTATGAATGGTGTATGTCAGGGCGACCGCCATGGTTGCTATACATACGTAACAGACAGCGGAAGCAGCGTAAATGATTATTTCCTAGTATCTAAAGACTTTTTCTCCAGTTTTTGTGATTTGTGTTATTTGTTTGTTTCTGAACGGATCGAATCTGATCATTTACCTCTTGAATTTCACATTGACTTATCAACAGAAAATGACGATAAAACTACGGAGACTGTTGAGGCCACTGTCTGCGATAAGTTTGTGTGGAATGATGACTATGCCTTGATTTTCAGAGACAATTTGTGCAAAGTGGAAATGTGCTCAAAATTTAATGAGGCTTTCGGATTGATAAATGTTGATGTAAATAAAGCCTTAAAGGTGTTTAATGATTGTATCAAAGCCAGTGCTGAATGTATGAAAAAATATGTGCAAAAAGGGAACTGTGCTAAGAAGGATGATTGGTTTGATAGTGTGTGTTTGGTAACAAAAAGAAAAGCGCTAAAACTACTGAGAGTATGGCTTCGTACTCTAGACGATGGCGACAGAGTTGAGTATGTTATTGCAAGAAGAGAATATAAAAACCTTTTGAAGCAGAAAAAGAAAACATTCAATAGAAATTTGCTAGACGATATGATTAGATCTCTTCCGTCTCAGCAGGAGTTCTGGAAAACTATCAAAAGAGTTTCATTTAAAAGAAGACATCCAAAGAATAATATCTCCCTGGACACATGGTATGAGCATTTTAAGCATTTGTTAGATAAAGACATTTCAGGTGATGATGAACTTTCTGATGTCACCAATGAGGGAGAGGTTGAGTATTTCAATCGCCCCATCTCTAGAGAGGAAGTTATGTTCGCCATGCGGAAAATTAAAACTAACAAATCGGCAGGACCTGATTCTATTATTGGTGAATTGTTTAAGTATGCTGGAGCTCAAGTTGTCGACTTTTTACAAGCTTTTTTCAATAGAATTTTTGATGATGGTATCTTTCCAGATAACTGGACAGAGTCTGTAACTTTACCCATATTCAAGAAAGGCGATGCAAATAATCCTAATAATTACAGAGGCATCTCTTTGGTTGACGTTAGCAGTAAAATATATAGCACTATCATTAACAGCAGATTACAGGAGTGGATTGAATGTAATAATATCACGGGAGAACATCAAGCTGGCTTTAAAAAGGGTTACTCTACTGTCGATCATATGTTTACTCTCCTTGCGTTTGTTCAAAAGCAATTTTCTTTAAATCGTAAATTTTATGTTGCGTTTATTGACTTTGAAAAAGCCTTTGACTCCATTAACAGAAAGCTTTTATGGACAGTATTACTTAAAAACGGGATCAAGGGGAAATTATTTAGTTGTATTAGAGCTATGTATCAAGTAGTTAAAACAAGGATAAGAAGTGGTTCCAGTCTTACAGACTTTATTAATTGTGCCGCTGGGGTAAGACAAGGTGATGTGTGTAGCCCTGCATTATTTTCTATGTATATTAATGAGGATGCTATCGAGGTTATTAACAATGGCCTTCATGGTGGACGATTTCCAGATGGTGTGTCAGAATTATTTATCCTACTATTAGCAGATGACATCGTTCTGGTTTCAGAAACGATAGTTGGCTTACAACGCCAGCTAAATAATCTGAGCAGGGCTGCCTCTTCATTAGAGTTGAAAGTGAACATGAATAAAAGCAACATCGTGGTATTTCGAAAGGGAGGATATTTATCGGCGAGGGAAAGATGGATGTATGATGGACTTGTTATACCTGTAGTGAATGTGTATAAATACCTGGGGATCTACTTTTCTACTCGTCTAAGTTTTAGCTTTGCTTGCAAAGACCTTGCATGTAGGGCAAAGAATGCTTTGATTTGCGTAATAAAAAGATTGCATGCTTTAAACAATAATTCACTTGAGTTATTCTTAAAGATCTTTGATTCCCAGATACAGCCTATTTTGATGTACGGGGCTGAAATTTGGGGTTTAGATAACGCCGTCGTTCATTGTGAGGCGGTGCATTTATTTGCTTTGAAGAAGTTTCTAGGTCTCGACAGGCGTATTTCTAATGATTTGGTGTATGGGGAATTCAACAGATATCCATTGTTCATTACTTCAGCTGTTAGATGTGTTCGGTATTGGTTAAAGCTTTTACACATGGATAATGGTAGATTGCCTCGTAAGTCTTATGAAATGTTATTCGAATTGGATTTAAAGGGAAAAACGAACTGGGTTTCAAGTATGCGTCTATTTCTGTATAAGCACGGATTTGGGGATGTTTGGCTGGCTCAGGGTGTTGGAAATCAAAATCAGTTTATTCGTATTTTTCAACAAAGGCTAATTGACTGTAGATGGCAAATGTGGGACGATCATATCCAGACTAGTGAACGATACAGTTTGTATAGAAATTGTTCTAGTTTTTATCGTATTCAGCCTTATTTGAAATTCGATATGGACATGTATTTGAAAAGATCAATTGCTAAATTTAGACTTGGAGTTTCTGAGATAAGGACTCATTTCTTAAGATACCGACAACATAGACAAAGTGATTTAGTGTGTCCATTGTGTACGCAAGGTGAAGAAAATGAAATACATTTTCTGTTCATTTGCCCAGCTTTAAAAGATATTCGCCAAAAATTTATCCCACAGAAATATTATAGGCGCCCATGCTTGTTTCGTTTACAGTTACTACTTAGGTCTAATAGGTATAACGTTATGAAGAATTTAGGCATGTTTTGTTTAAAGCGTCTAAGATCAGAGAAATAATGACATCTTAATTGCTGTTCTTGTTTGTTTGGATGGCAGATGTTTTTTTTTTCCCCTGATAAAGTATTTGCTTCTTACCTGTAATGTAAATGGTTATGCTCATTCCCCTTCAAATGGGCCGATGGCCTTACTGAATAAAATTCTGAAGTCTGAAGTCTGAAGTCTCTCTCTCTCTCTCTCTCTCTCTCTCTCTCTCTCTCTCTCTCTCTCTCTCCTCTCTCTCTCTCTCTCTCTTTCTCCCCCCCCCCCTTCACGACCAACGATAAAGGAGCCAGCATTCTATTTATTATGTGTGTGTGTATGTGTGAATGTGAGTTGTGTGTGTGTGTGTGTGTGTGTGTGTGTGTGTGTGTGTGTGTGTGTGTGTGTGTGTGTGTGTTTCCATTTGTAATATCAGCCTTATTCATTGGTTACCCCCACCTCCACCCCCAGCAACCGC
>CM065743.1:6359577-6389577 GCA_033310375.1 Conus canariensis
CTTCCTAAATACCATTTCTTTGCTGTGGATTCCATACTCAGTGCATTAACTACAATACACGTGTTTGTGCGTAATCGACATAGAAGCTGAAAATAAATGCAGAGTGCTCTATTCGGGAGCTCTGTGAGGATACGGCTCTGCTGTAAGCATAGGGCGCCCACAAACAACCAGCCGTGTGATCTGACATCACCTTGACTTTCCCTTACAAATGCAAAACAATCATGATGTGCTTACATTAATGGTTGAATTAAAAAACATTTAGAACGTGGCGCCTTGAAACAAATGAAACAAAGCATGATGTGACTCCTCAATGGTGGAATAGAAAACACTCACAGGGTGGCTACATAGGTGGTGGAATGCGAAACAGTCATAAATGCATCTCCCTAAATGGTAAATTGGAAAACAGCCATAAATCTGGCAACCTCAGGGTGAAATCGAAAGCAGCCTTAATGTGCCCATCCCTATTTGTAGAACGGAAAACAGTCAGACTGCTGCTAACTTAATGGTGAATTATAACAGTCTCACTGGTACTACCAAACGGCAGAGTGGGAAATAGTAAATGGTGTGGCTACCTTTACGGTTGATTTATAGTGGTTACAAAGTGACTGTGTCATGGTGGAGTGGAAAATACTCTCAATGTAGTTAATTTAATGATGGAATAGAAAGCAGAGGCCATGTGTCCATCCTCATGGTGGAATGGAAGACATTGACACTGTGACTACCTAAATAGTGGAATCTGGTTGCAAAGTGAGGCGACTGCAGACGGAAATCTATTAATACTGTTGTTAGTATCAATGTTACCATCAGTACCATTAGCATCACCATCGTCATTGCCACTTAGATTGTTGACACGGCAACCTTGCTGTTTGACAATCCCCTAACCTCCTTTCTCCCATACTACAACCGCTATTGTCATATTATCACCCAAAACGGTAGTAATCCTTGTACTGTTCCTACCCCGCATGCATTCTCTTCATACATACGCACTTGTATCTTCCTGCACATCAGGCGGGAACGTTCATCTCGCTTCCATTATTTAATCCCGGTCTTCTCTAACCACAAAACATCTTTGTACCAAACTACGTACAAACACTACAATCCTTCCTTTTTCTCAAACCAAAATTTTGTCTATTCTTCAAAACTGTTTGAAACAATTTTAACATGTTATCTAGGCCAACTGTTAACTTGTTTTAAAACAAATTTGAAATAACTTTTCATCATCAAATGAAATAAACCCAAAATGTAAGTTTTGTACTTGTCAAAGCATCTCTCTTCACTGAACACATCAAAACAAATCAAATCATTTCTCTCTCTCAATAATCTTAATGTTCACCAAAATATAATATCAAAGTATGCCGTTCTTATTAATCAAAGTATTATTATTATGTCTATTACAATATAAAGTACAATATATTAGCCCTCATATATTGTCTCATTAAATAATGAAATTATTGATCAGGGAATATAAACGCTAATACTGCAACACGATCTCTATCATGATTTTCCTTTTTGGTAATGAAATGATATTAGTCATAGTGCCTCAACATTCTTCATCATTTTCCTTTTGTTTAGCACCCACAATTCATTATTCAATGATTCACCCATTTGTGTCTGTCCAAATCAACATAAAACAGTACTGGGCAAAATACATAACACTATGAGCAGTGATGACACATCATAGACGAATTCTGTTCATGGAAAGAAAACGAAAAATCCTGAAGAAATGAGGTTGCTCTTTGAATTCTGACAAAATGAAGTAGTTCTCAGGCATCACAATATAAAGATAAAAAAAAAATCATGATCAACATAAGGTAAGGGAGAGTGTGTTCCAGACACGGGCACTACACACTCTCATCACACATTGTAAGAAAACAAAAAACCAAAACAAAAAAGGCAGAGTGTGAACCAGACACGGGCACTACACACACTGGAAAAACTAAACACTTGACACACATTCGAGGTGTAGATCTTCTGTTCAGGACCCCTCACAGACGTAATCGTGAAGATGGTCAGGTGGCTTTCGCAGTCTTCTCGAGCGTCGCAAGGTCACGTCTGGAGAACGATGGTGGAGCAGGCCAGGTGAACGACGACTGGTCACTTCAGGTGAGTGATGACAGTTCACGTCAGGTGAGGCTGAGGTCACATCAGGTGAGACTGTCGCAGGGGACGTAGGCTGGTCCGCGTTACCAGTAGCAGCATCACTGGAACTAGATGATGGTGAGGGCATACTCGTTGTGAGGTCTGGAGCATCACGCACGTATGGTCGAGTATGCGTGACATTCTGTTTCCCCAGACGGCTCTTGTCAGGTGCTTGGAGTACTACCTGATTGCCAAGCTTTTCTACAACTTGGTAAGGCTGCGGTTCGAAGGTTGTAGACAGTTTGTTCTGGTGCTTCTGCTTCAATAGAACTTCATCCCCCACAGATATATCACTTTCCCTGGCGTGTCGTTTGCTGTCAGCGTACACCTTTCCGGCTTCTTTTTGCAGTGTATCTCGGTCTCTAGCACTGTCGGTTTCGCGTCTGTGTTGCACACAGAGCTGGTAGTTTGGTTCTTATTTTCCTGTGAAAAGAAGTTCGGCTGGACTAACTCCTGTTGTGGTGTGTGGTGTGCTTCAATATGATAGGAGGAATTTGGGCAGTTCTTCCTTCCAGTCTTGTCCTTTTGAGTTGGCGATCTTCATCGCTTTCAGCAGTGTTCTGTTTTGTCTCTCCACTTCCCCGTTCGCTGACGGCCATAAGGGAGTGACTGGTCGGTGGTCAATGTCATTTTCAAGCATATATCACTCAAATTCCTCGGAGATGAATTTAGGCCCATTTTCAGTAGTCACAGACTTCGGTAGTCCATGTGTGGCGAATATTTTTGCAAGTTCCTTCACAATTTTGTGCAACGTGACAGTTCTCATGATGACAACCTCAAAATATCGGCTGAAATAATCGACAACCACAAGCTGTGATTCTCCTGTTGGAAGAGGACCCAGCAAATCCATCACTAGATCTTCCCATGGTGATTCTGGGAATTTTGTCCTGGTCATCGGTTCAGGAGCAGATGGTTGGCTGACGATCTGACAGTCATGGCATGCTCGACATGCCTTCTCTGCAGCAGCATCAATGACAGGCCACCATACATTTGAGCGTAGTTTTTGTTTTGTTTTGACAATACCTTGATGTCCTTCGTGTGCCAGTTCCAGAACATGTTTCCTGAGTTCCTGTGGAATCACAGGTTGGGTGCATCTGATGAGTGTATTGCCAAAACATGTCATTTCATTCCTGACGGACTTGTATGCAGTTACAGGACAATGTTCCCAATTTCCAGTCAAAACACAGTGTCTCACAGTTGAAATCTCTGGGTCTTCCTTTGATGCAGAGTCTATCTCATCTAATGACACAGCAGATGTCATTGCTGCTTCCTTGATGACGAACGAGACATAATCTTCTGCTTGACTGTGAGTTTGCTGTTGGTTTCTCCTGACCAATCGTGACAAAGGATCGGCGATGTCGGTATGTCCAGGCTCGTATTTGACTTTGAAGTTGTACGACGAAAAAGCGGAAGAGCACACAAAACAAAGTGTGAAGTAACGCAGTTTTAATGCACGACACAAAACAAGGCAAGAAATTTTCGGCAATATGCCTTCCTCAGCGACAAAACAATAAAAACAGTACAGACATTAACATGCACAATACTCCCCTTGTGAAGCCAAAGTGGTGAATGAAGTTGACAGAGGGACAGTGGAAGAGAGGGTGAGTTGAGTTCTAGGAATATGGCACGAGGAAAGAGGGTAGAGTTAAGCAATGAGGAGAAAAGAGAGAGAGAGAGAGAGAGAGAGAGAGAGAGAGAGAGAGAGGGGGGGGGAGGGGAGAGAATGGAAGTACAGGAAGATTGGAGAGTGACAGAGAGAAGAGGACAGGAAGGGGAAGGACAGTGAGAGGAGGGGGAGGGTGTGATGGTATGTAGTGGGTGTGTTGCATATGAATGAAATGAACAAAAGAAAACACAATAAATAAAATACAATATGCACCAAAAAGCATTGTAAACGACAAGGGGATGGGGGGGGGGGGGGGGGAGAGAGGGGGTCAGCGCCTAAAGCACCCTACCAAGCACCAAGGGGTGAGAGGGAAAACGGAAAACCCGAGGAAAAAAAAAACAAACACCTAGCCAGACGCAGCTAAGAGCCCCCCCCCCCCCCTCCCCCAAACACACACACAAACACACACACGATAAAGCTCTTGCACGCGGGCACACACACACACACACACACACACACACACACACACACACACACACACACACACACACACGCACACACACAACCACACACACACATACATACAAGTAAGCGCGCGCACGAAGACACACGCACACACACACACACATAGACACGCGCATACGCACACACACAACCACACAAACACACACATACCTAAGGAAAAAAAATGAAAGTTGTGGTTTTGAAGTCGGAGTACCCATCGCTCCCCTCTTGCTGATGGATTTGATCGAGGTGAGTAGATGAACTCCAGATGTCGGTGATCTGTGACAAGTTCAAAGTCAATGCCGTACAGGTACTGGTGGAATCTCTCGCAGGCCCACACCAAACCAAGAGCTTCTTTCACAGTCTGAGAATATCGGCGTTCCACATCGGACAGGCTTCTGCTGGCGTAACTGATGACCCAATCTTGTCCGTTCTGACATTGAATCAAGACTGCGCCAAGAGCCACTGGTCCAGCGCTAGCAACAACACGAGTTTTTGCATTCTGGTCAAAGTAAGCCAAAGTAGCAGCGCTTGCGAGATCGTCTTTCAGAGTCACAAAAGCTTCTTCTTGCTCTTTTCCCCACTGGAACGGAGTGTTCTTCTTTGTCAGTTTTCGCAGCGGTTCAGCTTTGCTCGCCATATTTCTGATGAATTTAGCATTGAAGTTCACCAGACCGAGGAAGCTTCTCACTTCCGCAGCAGTTTCTGGCCTTCTTGCATTCTTCACATCCGTAACTTTCGATGGGGCTGGGCTGACACCTTCCTGGTTTAAAAACAAACCCCAAGAACTCCAGTCTCTTCATCCCAAAGTTGCATTTGGCTGCGTTCAGAGTCAGACCACTATCCTCAAGTTTCTGGAGTACTTTGTTCAAGCGTACGTCGTGCTCAGCACTATCTTTTCCATGAACGATGATGTCATCTGTCATGTTTCTAGCTCCAGGACAGTCTTGTAGAGCCTGTTGGATTGTGTACTGGTACACTTCTGGAGCAGAGGTTATCCCGAACATGAGACGACGGTAACGGTAAAGACCAGTATGAGTTGCAAAGGTTGTGATGACATGCGATTCCTCGTCCAGTTCAAGTTGGTGGAATCCCACTTCAGGTCAAGCTTTGTGAAGACGGTACTGCCGTTCATCTCCAACAAAATGTCCTCTACTGTCGGCACTGGGTACCGTTGTCATTTCACTGCTTCATTTGCACGTCTTATGTTTACAAACAGGCGAATATCTTTGTTATTTCATTTTTTTCCCAATAATTCGATCATTCTTCTCATCATTATTATCATTCCTATCAGTGTCATTAATATCATCATAACTACCTTGACTCAAACATTGTCTCCTTCCGGCCAGCCTCGTTTTCATTCAACACCCCTCTTGCGCCAATTTGGATGAAGATAAATGATTGCTCGTTCATTTTTGTTGTCCTGAGTGCTGTGTATCTTGCCTGAACAAGACCTAAGAGGTCGAAACGCATCGTGTTTGGTCTTGTGATTCGTTTGTCAACATGTTTAGGGTGGAGCATTATCAAGAAATTTTCAAATTTATTTAAATGGTGAAATGAAAAAAAGTCACAATCTGGCCACCTTAATGGTAGAATGGGAAAGGCAGAATATGTCTACCTAATGGTGGTATGGAAACTAATGGTGGAATGAAAGCAGTCACAATGTGGCTACCTTATGGTGGTATGGAAAACAGTCACTCTGTGGCTACTTATTGGTCAGAGAGGAAAAAGTCACAGTGCGGCAATATTAATGGTAGAATATGATGCAGTCACAGTGCGGCTACATCAATTGTAGAATAAAATGTAGTCACAGTGTGGCTACATCAATGGTAGAAAATAATGTAGTCACAGTACGGCTACATCAATGGTAGAAAATAATGTAGTCACAGTGCAGTTACATCAATGGTAGAATATAATGTAGTCACAGTGCAGCTACATCAATGGTAGAATATAATGTAGTCACAGTGCAGCTACATCAATGGTAGAATATAATGTAGTCACAGTGTCACGGTGTGACTTTTTTGTGTTTTTTTGCCAGCTGTCTCTGTTCGGAGAAATCTAGAGTGCGAAAGTGTGTGCAAAGCTTAATGTTCTCTTTTCATATGTTTTTTTTTATTTATTATTTTTTTTATTATTATTATCGTTCAGTTCGATTCAGGTTTGTCTCGTCTCACAGGTGCAGCACGTGTGTCCCGTGTTTTCCTTTACCTGTCGACTCTGTAGTTAGTAATGTGATTTTCCCGGCGACTGTGGATAGGAGAGAGAAGCAGACGACTTGGAGCAGTGTTTGAGGACAGACGTATGTAGGGTGTTTCAAAAATATTTGTAGTTTGCTATATGTGATGGGACCCCGTTCCCTCTTGAGTTCATAGAAAAGTTAAGTTTATTCTTTGGGATAAACTGGGTTTTTTGTAGTGGGACCTCGTTCCTGAGAACTCCAGTTATATGATAATGGTTGCTGTTGGGCTCCATTGAAGTGAAGAAAAAAAATTGAAAAGAATAACCGAGAGGAAAATACCTATATTTCTGCTCCGAGAGGTTGTTGGAAGACCTGGGGCTTTGTCTTTGTCTTGTCAAAAGGGAGTCGGAGGGACTTCTTCGTGAGGCTTCATTGGCCTAGTGTGTGTTCGACTGAATGTTTCGTATCACTGGTCTTTTTGGTGAGGAAACCTGGAATTTAATTAAATTAATAGTACTGAAATAACCTCTTTTTTGTTGCCGCATTAGGATAGACTCCTTATTTAATTTGTATTCGAAATTATAAATCTGTTTTCCTTTGTACATATGATGTAGGTAAAGGAGTGGGCTTGTCCGTGTTGGCACTCCAAATAGGTAGTGGTTGTAGTGTTGTGTTGAAGGTCTGTTTGATTCCAAATTCATTGTTCGCCCATTTTCCTCATTTTCCAATATATGTTGTTTGGAATGTCATGTTAAATCATTCGATATATGTGGTAAATAATTCACACTAGTATAAAGGAATAATGTGTGAAATGTTCTTTTTCTTCCCACAAAGGGCGAAAGTCAATATCAGAAGAAATACTGTTTAACAATAAAGGATAAAATTATGGATATGTTTTGAGAAAGAATTGGTTCTCCAAGCAGGAGGGTCATATTCTGTTGTAAAATAGTTATGTTTTCTTTTGAATTAATACAATTCAAAATGAAGGCCGTTTCATGTGATCCAGTTTGGTAAAAAGACTTTATAAGGGAAAATGGCAGCCTCCTGTATTACGCGAGTGAGTGCTGAACGTTTTCATTAATATTCAACTCATGGAAGAGTATAGAGATACGTAAGGGATTGTTTCATGTTGCTTTGACTTTTGTTTAATGTATTCTGAAATGATTAATAATTCCTTTGTTAAATAATTGCTGAGCGCATTCTGTTAGATGGCGCCTCCACCATTCGCAAGGCTTGGGGGATGTATGAATTTTGATTGACTGCTCATTGATGTCTGATAGAGCTCAATTGTAGTAGGATAATGTGGGGTGCTTTGATCCCTGAATGGTTTCATTTCATATAATTTATTTTTATATTACTCTCCCATGTTTACTTTAAAATATGTGCGTGATATTACTCTTCGTCCTTGTGGTGAAAATACATGTATGAATGGGACGTGTGAAGCTGAGGGGTAAAGACATGGAATACTCCTCTTTTATGTGTGTTGAAAATGTTTAAAGAGAATGAAGACTGAGGAAACCAAATGTCGAAAGAGTTATAGAGACAAGTTGATAAACTATTAAATATTTTTAGGAAATGCAACAATAATTTAGAGGAAAAATACAAAATATATGGATGGGTACATACATAGCCATGTTTAATTTCATATAGTACGAACGCCCGGTATTAAAAAAGTATTTAAATTAAGGCCTGATCTCTGTTTTGTCTGTGCATTGTCTACAGCTCACATTTTAGGCAAAGTATTTGAGGTGAAAGTGATGTGTTGTACAGGACTGATCTTACCTTACCTGAGTTTACTTTACCTGACCTGACCCATACCTGCCTGATCTGACCTGCTCTGGACTCCCTTGTCGCCACTGACCACCTCACCTGTGGCCGTGTCTGGGAGGGCCCACGCTTGCCTGAGGCTGGAATGCGTGGGCGGGCACAGATGTCATTCCCGCCTTGTCTTCTACTCATCTTTGCTCTTGAGTGACTGCGATCAACAGTGTGGATCCGAGCGGCTCCATGCCCTGCCTTCTTCGATCGTGGGATTGACTGTTCTTACCTCTTCGTAACCCTGTGTCTGGTGCAGTGAGTGATGTGGGTGATGTGTCAGACAATAATAGAGTCAGACCTTTCAATTCATAAAACTAAATGTTTTTTTTTTCTTTTTTTTTCCCTTTTCTGAGCGTTCTGGGTTTTCTTCTTTTTTTTTTCTCGGTGTGTGTTCCCCTTTTGGGGAGACATGTGTAAGGATGACGAATTAATATTGTTGTAGAAAAGAGATTGTTGTTGGAGATTCATTGTTTTTTTTATCATTTAAGGCAGAAAGGAGTATTGTGCATTTTTTTAATTTTTATTTTATGTTCATGAATAAGTAACTTATTTGGTTTCATTAATTGAAAGATGTAGAGATTTTCCTTTTGTATCAGAGAGTGTTCATTTTTGCCTCCCAAGTTAGGGTTTGGGAAAAGTGATGGCCCTTCGACAACTGAATATAAAGTTAGTCTGTTTTCTCTTGGGTAGATTTAATTACTTAGTCTGCCTGAGTGACACCCAGCTATTTATTGGCCTTGGTTATTTAATTCTTTTGAGGGATTTTTCTTTCCTTCCTTCATGTGTTTTCCCCTGGTCGATTATGGGGGGAATTTATTGTTCCAACTGGGACTTACCTTTTTTTTTTAAAGAAAAAAAAGAAAAGAAACGAAGCTACCTGGAAAACATTTTCTTTTTTTTTCTGTGTGAGAGTCGTTCGTAATGTAAATCGTTAATTGTAAATAAACCGTACTTGTGATATCGTCTCCTGTTTTACTTAGTTATGGTCGATCTGAGTGTGCATCATCATCAGCCCAGTTTTTCCTTTGAACTATAAATCACGTGACTTTACCCACGTGACACATAGTGTGGCTACATCAATGGTCGAATATAGTGTAGTCACAGCGGGCTACATCATGGTAGATATGATGTAGTCACAGTGCGGCTACATCGTCTAAATATAATGTATCACAGTGTGGTACATCAATAATGAATATTTATAATGAATACTCTATAGCGCAAATCTAGATGCTCTAAGCGCTTTACAATACAAGGACTAACGAAAACACGCACGCACACACGCACACGCTTGCACGCACACACACACACACACACACACACACACACACACACACACACACACACACACACACACACGCACGCACACACACACACACACACACACACACACACACACACACACACCACACGCACACGCACGCACACACGCACACAAACCGCATACTCAGGCACGGGGAAGCAGATACGCACAGCACACACGGGAAAGCAGACACGCACAACCACTCACGCGCACCTTCGCACACACGCACTCACACAAACTGACATCTGTGTATGACCGGGACTTTTGAATTATCAGCCGAAATAGACGGTAGAAAGATGAGTTTTCAGTTTCGTTTTAAAAACTGGAAAAAGAGTTACAGTGCCTTATGTCGTGTGGAAGAGAATTCCATCAATGGTAGAATATGATGTAGTCACAGTGTGGCTACCTTGAAGGGGGAAAGCATATGTTGAAGTGTGGCATCCTTGTTAGTGGAAAACAAAACAGTTACAATGCAGCTACATTGATGATGAAAGGAAAAATCGCAATGCAGCTAACTTAGATATGAAATATAAAATGTAGATATCATAATACGACTGTCTAATGGTGGCGTGTAAAACAGTCACAATGTAGCTACTTGTTGGTGGCGTGGAAAATAGTCACAATGTGGCCACCCAATGTGGCCACCCAATGGTGGAATAGGAAACAGTCACAATGTAACTACCTTAACAATGACCTAAAGCAGTCACAATGGTGAGACTACCTCAATGGAGATGAGGTGCCTCCCCCTCCACCCCACTCCCTTTCTCTTCCTTCCTATATAACAGCAATGAGTTAGTATGTGCGTTTTATAGTTATCACCTTAGTATCTCTGCCTTCTGACTATAATTTTCATTACCTCCAGCATTGAATTAAACGGAAGTGTAGTATAGTGAATCACCACAAATTTGTTAACAAATAATTAAACGCTGGGAGAACATTAATCTATCAACTCCCCCCCCCCCCCCCCCTTTTCTTTTTTTTTTACTTTGGCTCAGTGAAAATACAGTGAGTGCTTGTGAGTATATATGTTCTTTCACCATCATTCGTGAACTACTTCTGCACTAAGACAACATCCTACCCAAGGCTGGACAAATAACTCCTTTACAGCCCTTTATGAATAGACAACCTCCACGCCTTTTCGACCCTGGGGGAATCCAAGGACAGGACCGGGGGAAGCTGGAGGTACCATATTCATCAGACCCTAGAGACAGCCAGTGAGCCAGGTTGACATAATTCAGAGAGTCAGTGAGCGTGTGAGAGACTCGTTGTCATGTGATGTAGCCCCACATGGCGACATGTGACGTTCCGTCGCGTACGCCCTTATTTGTTATAAAGCATTTCCCTAGGAAGGGAAGAAGAAAGGTAAAAGAAAAGTTAATTTGAATGGCCTGACCAGTGTGATCGGTGTCGCTGGTGGCTATAGACGTAGGGCGATTATTGGTTGAATGGACGGACGTTGTCCATTGGTTAAATAACCAAGGTCTGGTAATGCGTAGAGTTAGACGAGTACTCACTGAACGTGCACTCAAAAAGAGTGCAGGAGGGAAAAATAAGGAATAGGAAGAAGATGGCTTGGGGACACTGACCGGACAGGTTGAAGAACGAGTTCCACCTTCAATTCACCATTACCAGGTGAGGTATAGACAGATGGGGAGAGGAAAAAAAAAAGAGTTAAGAAAAGGGGAAAAGGGAAAAGAATTTATCATTATTCAGATTTTGAAATAGATTACTTACACGGACTTCATTCGTGTTTCAGCCCTTCCCGGTGCTGTGGCAGTACCGGTAGTGGTACAGACAATTGTGGCAGTTGTGTGGCATCAGTGCTGTGGCAGCACCTAAGTATGAAGAGGTCGACGACAGCCGGAGTCGTGAGAGACTTTAAAGAATCTGTCATGTTGACCCACAAAGATTAATTGTTCCCCCTTGAATCAGGACTCGGATGAAATTCTTATATTTTAAGCCATCTTTTTGATTCTTCTTGAAAATGTATACATGGTTTCTCCAGTGAGGAGGAGAGACCGTTGAAAGAAGAATTTGTAAAATAGTATATCAAATGAGATGAAGTTTGGTCCCAGCTAGTGGATCTGTGAAATGTTTGTACCTCCACTGGAGTGGAGGAACATAAGATTGAAAAGTTTGAAGAGTTGATTATTGTTTAGTAAATTATTCCCCGGAGAGGAGGGGGAGAAGAAGAGTTATTGTAGTGCGCCTTCTGGTTGTGTGGAGAGATTGCGTGTGCACGGAGTGAATGCTGGGCTGAGTGCAGGCATGCATTTATGCACAGTGTGACACTCGTGCATCTATGCGTCATTTCACCTCTCATATCCCAGTTTCTGGTTTTGAACCACCCTAGTCTATCATTGTGCTCTCAATTGTATGAAGGACTAGAGGGTGTGCAAACTGTGTTTCTTTCACCAGCCGCCGTGGCGAAGTGGTTAGCGTCGCGGACTCCAGGCTGGGAGGTCGTGGGTTCAAATCCCATAAGAGTCAAGTGGGTTTTTCTGCCCCGACCGGCTCCTACCCAGAGTTGAGTTTGCTGCGGACTCCGTTGGGAAGACTGGGACCACACAGTCGAGTTTCATCCACTTAATGGATGCGTTTCTGAGAGTGTTGCTCAAATTTCCTGA
This sequence comes from Conus canariensis, assembly GCA_033310375.1. Taxonomy (NCBI): domain Eukaryota; kingdom Metazoa; phylum Mollusca; class Gastropoda; order Neogastropoda; family Conidae; genus Conus; species Conus canariensis. The sequence goes on from CM065743.1 coordinate 6,371,751, forward strand.
CCAACACTGCAGGTGCCTGTATCTCTCGGGCCTGGTTGACGCTGGGATATATTATGAAAGGAAGCGTAGAGTACAGCCCTGTCATGTAGTCTCAGACCGAAATGGAAATCCGTAGCATCATCTTAATCATCCTCATTCTCATCGATCAGCATAAAAAAAAATGTCTCAAATTCTGTGGCCCTTCATGCCCTGCTCTCATGGTGACCTCAGTTTCGATGTCCTCTCCACGTCTGTGGCCTTGGTTTGGTTCCGTCGAGGTCACCGGTATCGGCGAGTCCATGGGGGCTGTCGTTGGACGGACGTGGTGGCGCCCTCTGGAGGGAGAGCTCACTCACGCCGGCTCCACGACTAAGCAGTTTTTGTCGTCAGTAGGGGGCTTAGTAGGTGGTGTCCTGCGTATGTTAGATCAGAACAGGCGCCACTGAACACCACCGAAGTGACTCGGCAGCAGTGCAGTGTCTTCTCCGGTGGGTTGCCTCTTGACGACTTGACACTGACTGCTCCCTGTGGATTGTTGTGTCAAATTTTGGTTTGAAGCCACCTCTGTGGAATGATATTTTAGTGGACTTATGCTTGTGTTCTCATTTGTGTGGAGACTAGAGTATGCTAGAATGTTTCCCTCCTCTAACATCTGTCTCTGCACAACCTTTATTTCTATTGTTATCCCTCACAGTTCTTTGGCATATCTAGTTTATATTGATTAAAAGGTAAGCCCGTAGGAGACACTCTTATAAATAGCCCCCCCCCCCTTCCTCCCCTCCCCCAGGCAAGCCTCCTCCACTGCTGAACGCTTAAAAAAATAACAAGTTATTATTATTATTATTATATTGGGTATTTATATAGTGTCTATCCTCGGTCACAGACCAAGCTCTAAGCGCTTTACAATAAACACACTACCCCACTCACTCAACGGGCTGCCTACCCAGGTAGAGCCGGCTGAAGAGCAGCCTGCTGGCGCTCATTCAGTCGTTTCCCGTACCATTTTCTCTCATTTATTCCTCCAGTTTCTCACATAGGATGCATGCGATGTTTATAGGTGTCCTCAATTTCCACCGGTACACGATGGCACATGATAACAGTAAGTGACAATTTTTGTGGCTTGGTAAGAAATACCAGGCGGCTATCTTCAATCTACATCAATTTTACCAGGGCAGCGGGAACCCACCTGCTCTTTTCGATTTTCAACTGCCGTGGGCTCTTTAACGTGTGCAGGGGGCCAGGAAGGCACACGGGTCTGACTCGCTTATAGTCCCCATCCGATGGACTTGACGTTCAGTTCGATTTGTCATTCAAACTGGGAAAGAAAGGCAGAGAAAGGCAGGGCTCGAACCCACGCACTTCTCACACGTTGGATTAGCAGGCGAACGTCTTAACCACTCTGCCACCTTTCTTCTTAGTTACAGGACGTTTTCCACAGAGGTCTGTTACAGGGCTGAAAAAGATGTGCATGAAGGTTAGTCTTCTCCATAAGAACCTGATGATGCCAGCACTCCTGAGAGTTTCCTCCTACCAGTAACAGTGCAGACACACAGGCTGTCTCTTCTTTTGAAGAAGCAGGTTCTTCTTCACATTTACTTTTTCTCAACTCGTAGAACAAATTGTTAACAGTATCACAATCTGCAAATGGACTGTTTCAACATTTGTGTCAACGTAACGTAACGTTTCTCTGTCTGCCATTACAATGTGCATCAGTGTTACCTATCATTACAATGTGCATTGAGTGCTACCGATCATTACAATGTGTATCAAGTGTTACCTATCATTAGAATGTGCATCAAGTGCTACTAAATCATTAGAATGTGCATCAAGTGCTACTAAATCATTAGAATGTGCATCAAGTGCTACTAAATCATCAGAATGTGCATCAAGTGCTACTAAATCATTAGAATGTGCATCAAGTGTTACCGATTGTCCTGGGCACATAATTGTTTCTGAAAATGGAGCTCTTTTGCTTTGCGCCGTTTTTCCAGTATGACGTTCAAAGTATACAGGAAGGGGTTAAGTGATGAATTAAGTGGCAACACAAACATGGCCATTCCCACATTGATCTCCCCTGGGATGGCGACACCACTGGCAGCCAGGACCCCACACAGACCAACAGGAAACCAGCACAGAAAATCAGACACTGCCACAGACAGGAGACGCATAGCGATAGTTGCTTCCTTGGAATTAGCATTATCGGAGCTTACGTCTTTGGTCTTGGTTAGCTGTTTAGACATAGTATTACTCCTCACTGACCAGTAAATAAGAAATTGTCCCGTACCGATTATAAGAAAGAGAATCAAGTTGCAAACGACCATAACACTAAATGAATAAATGTGACCAGGAAAGTCATTTCTGGTGATGGGCAGGGGAATGCAAATATCTGTCTGGTGGAAAAACCTCCAGTGTGAGGTTGCAGGCAGGAGAGGTATTACTGCCAGTGTCAGTCCCAGTGCCCACATGGTGGCGCTTGCAATGTGAGCTGATCTGGCTCTAAACCGGAAGTGACTGAAAGGAAAACGGAGCACCAGGAAACGATCAAATGTGATGAAACAGACTAGAAATGCTGATAGTTCAGACGATGACATGGATAAAAACCCTGCAATACTACATGGTACACTCTCTTTCCATTCAGTATCCTTCCAAATGTAAGAACCAGCATATACTTGGTCTGCCACGCCAATGAAGACCAGATACACTCCCATCAAAAAGTCAGAAGCACACAGGTGAAGAACAAATACTGCAAAACCTGTCTTGGTGCTTTCTAGCAAAACATACGCACGATAGACGAACCCACCAAAGTTTCCCAGAACAGCAAGAACAGCAAATAGCACGAGAGCACATCGATAAGCAATAGACTTCAACAAGTCATCGCACGACGAGATTTCATTAGATGGGGCCAAGCATTGGCCCCGAAAATTGTCTGGAAAAACAACAGAACAGCACAATTTAAAGTTGTCGGCTAAAAGTTGCCTGAGATTTGCCATGCATTTCAATAGATCTGGAGGAAATTCAGTTATTGGAGAGCCCCTTAATTTCAAAACCTGAAGGTTATGAAACGCACATTGTCCCTTCAGTACCTTAATATCATCCCGTGATAAATCTAGGATTTCTAACTTTGGCATAAGACCTGACAAAGAGCTCGTGTTTAGAGAGTTTTGCTGGACATGGGAAAGATTTAAGAGTATCAGTGATGCATGGGCATGCTGGTTTGGGGCATTAAAAATACTGCTAGACATAGGGTTACTTGCCAAGTTCAATAATCTAAGTCGAGGCATTCCTGTAAAGTGGCTGAAGTTGATAAAATGAAGTAGATTCTCACTGAGATCCACACTGTGAAGATTGGGTAGATTGATGTCTGTTAACTTCCTCCACCCACACGCCTGTACACCCAGGTGAATCAGCATGATGTTATGAGTTATGTCACTCAGAGGCATTCCAGTGCCTGAGGCTTCAAGGTAGCGTAATTGTGGGAAAGAGCGGACAGGAAAAGTGTTGTTACAGGTGAAGGCCAAACCGTAACAGAGACATGAATCAGGACAATCAATGCTGCACATCAGTTCATCATCATACATTGGGCATTGTGGACGACCATCACACAGGTGATTCACGTGCACACAGATTGTTATCTCTCTGTCACGACATCGATAAAAGTCTGGACACGTCTTGTAATCCGCACAGTCAATCTCATCCTCATGACCGGACAGTCTATCATGCCATTACATCTGACATAGACAGGGAGACAGTAGCCATCATTGTGACACTGAAAGTGAGTGTCCGGGCACTGTGTGGTGCTTTCTGGTAGAGGGGTCATGGTGAACCCTCCAGGTAGGTCAAAGCTGATCACAGCTGGAGGGCTTATTCCATAAAATGTGTAGTCTCTATAACAATTTGTCTCGTCGAAGTTATCTGTACAGTCCTTGTAACCATCACATCGTTTCTTCTTATCAAGACACTGAGATAGAAACGAACTAACAAATCAACAAAGTGCTCTTGTCTTCAGAGAACAAAACATTCAAGAGAAACAGGTTTTACGCTGATATTTGAAATGTATATGTTATCTAATTTGAAATGTACAGAATATATCACAGTTCTGTATTCAGCAAAAAATCAACCCCCCTAGTTCTTTACATGATTTTTATTGATTGCAAAGGGTACAGTAAGGATGCAGACACATGGTTACTGATGTTCAGTCAGGTAACTACGAAACAGAATAAGTGTGTGTGTGTGTGTGTGTGTGTGTGTGTGTGTGTGTGTGTGTGTGTGTGGGGTGTGTGAATTTGCTTTCCTCATTCCATCCTTCATTTCTTCCTAACAGCATGTTGCTTCGGCTGTGTTCTCAACATGAGAAGCACATATGTGTCAAGTATATGTGTGGTTAGATGTTCAAACGCACTTTTGTCCAATCGTCCGGGTGATTTATTTGTTTTCAAATCACATCCTGAGTTTGGCAAACAATAGTCTGTTCTCACTGTGGACGCTTGTTTTGTGTTGGAAAAGTATTGTACTAAAATATAGTACTCCGAAGAAGTTCCTTTGCTATGTAATTCTTGTGAGAAGCAATCGTGTGATCGTCAGATATCAATGTATGGATGTCCTTATTCTTTACAATAGATGACCTAATAGTCTAAGACTTTGACAACATAAACAATGTATGTGGTTTGCCTTCACCGACTGGAAGAAAAAAATGTGGAAAAAAAATTCGTTGCATTTAAAAAACAACTGTGAGTTAAAAAAAAAACATAAAAAGTTTGTTTTCATCAGTGTTGTGTTTGCATGTGTTTATTTGTGATCGATTCATGTACTATGCTGTACTTGCTGGCATTCAAAGGACCTAAGCATGAACGTCGATGATGCCACTAACAAATGTGTTCCTGTCTTCGGATCCTTCCTACGCCTAAGATCAGTACGTGGAGAAGAGTCACAGCCCACCTCTCCTTCTGTCTCTGTGTCTGTGTCTGACTGTCTGTCTGTCTGTCCCTCTCTGTCTCTCTGTCACACACACACACACACACACACACACACACACACCACACACACACACACCACACACACACACACACACACACACACACACACACGAACACACACACACACACACACACACACACACACACACACACACACACACCACACGCACACTTACCAGTAAGATAAGTTTAAGTTGTATGAATAAAAACTGTAAGATGGGTTGTAGCTTCTGTGACACCAATGATTGAATATGGATATGGTCGCCTGTGGGTCAGATTGGGCGTGCCCACCATGTGTGTGTCTGCATGCGTGCGTGCGCGTGCGAGCATGCGCGCACGTGTGTGTGTGTGTGTGTGTGTGTGTGTGTGTGTGTGTGTGTGTGTGTGTGTGTGTGTGTGTGTCCAGAGACAAGACAAGAGAAGACAAACCTGTCCACGTCCGCAGGCCATCATGTCTTCCTTGCACGCAGGATGCTCACAGAAATCCTCGTCACGTCCATCTAAACAATCATGTCGAAAATCACACACCAGACTGTATGACACAAACTCCTCAGTTGTGTCACAATAAAAGTAGGGCTGTGTCAGTCCCTGGGGCATACTGCAAGTCGCCCTGTACCATGTCTCAGTGTTCTCCAGCTCCCTGCACTGACTTTTCACATCACAGGCCAGGGATTTGTGGGTCAAGTGCTGCATAGGACAAAGTTCTAGATGAACACTTGACGTGGTTTTGCTGCTTGGGACAGGCATTGTGACAGGCCTGCTAATGTTGCTGTGATGTGAAAGAGAAGGGAGTTCACATATAAACCCATCTTGAAGACTTTGACACCCTTTACCTGTAAATGCTTTAGGGAAGGTATCCCAACATATACACTGTGACGGGATTCCTCTATTACAAAATGTTTTTTGAGGTAGAAACAGAGCCACTGAACCACTCTCCCAGCGTAAGGTGTTTGTGTACCTGCATCCATTGTAAGAGAAGTGAGATGTGGAAAAACTCTCTCTCTCTCTCTCTCTCTCTCTCTCTCTCTCTCTCTCTCTCTCTCTCTCTCTCTCTCTCTCTCTCTCTCTCTCTCTCTCTGGTTTAGCAGCACGCTGAGAAGCAATATGAATTCCAGTTCCAATTCTGGGGTCCCTGATTAGATCTGGGATGGGAGCACTGTGTGAACAGTATGCTTTGAGGGAAACCAACACCTTTCGTAAACAATAAAGACTTTCACATTCGCCACCAACACATAAAATATCAAGGAAGAAAACTTGGACTAAGCTTAGGCATCATGTGAGTATTACCACGTTTAAGCGTTTTTTGTTTTAAGCCAGCGAACCATACACAGCATTTTCAAGACACTGAAACACACAAAGAAACGGCCACATCTTCATAGCCATTGTTTGCACCCATGAACAAAAGTGATTCTCAAATACAGTCCGAGGTCTTCGTGAGGACGCCTTTGTAGTGGTAACGTAGAGGGACAAGATCGAACAATAATGACAACAACCAATGGAAAATGAGCATTAAACATTGACATCTTGTCTGGAGTAACAGGGTAAGTAAACTTTTTTGCCTACTTCTTTTGGCGCCTTTCACAAGCACGACAACACACGGGTTCCGCATGATGGTGATTTTGAAAAAAAAAAAAAAAAATCAGAACTCTTTGCACGATCCTGCGCACAACACAGTGACCATCTGCAATGCTAGCATGCGCAATACACATGGCAGGCAAAGAACGGAACTGATAAAAAAATGAAGATACAAATGTCAATCTTTGACAAAGGGAACACCTCCACTTTCCCACCAAAAGTGACGCACATCTGGATTCCCCATGTTCCGCAGTCGCCGCACACAAAGATTTCTATATACCTTTTGTAGCAGACCCGGTATCTGTCAGCACACCAACACGCTGGATACTAGAATGAGAAAGCACAAGAGAGAGTGCAGACTGAACCAGTGTTAACATTAGCGAAAAACAGTAACGCTACTTTTACTGATGACATTGTGTCTGAGATGTTGAGCACAACAGCGACTAGATGAAGACACGAAAAAATTAAAAAGAAAACAAAGTGAATAAATAAACTCAAATTGTGATATGCAAAGTGTTCACCCAATTCAGGTACATTCTGTTTAGCGAAACATTAACGGAAAAGTAGCTCCAAAGCAGATAAAAGCACACAGTTTCAAATATGTAAATACGGGTTCAGCACCTGAGCAGATCGGTTTCCAAAAGACATATATATATATATATATAATATATATATATATATATATATATAATTATTGTAGTGTGTGTGTGTGTGTGTGTGTGTGTGTGTGTGTGTGTGTGTGTGTGTGTGTGTGTGCACACCCTCTAAAAATGTAAATCGAAATTTTAAAAAACGAAATCGTAATTCTTTTCAGTCAGAGTAACCCAAAACATGCTATTCTAAAAAAAAGGGCATTTCATAATTAAAAAGAAAAATAGTATCATTATATTATCCCATATCTTTTGTGTTTGTTGTTGTCTTTTTGTCATTAGGAGGTTATTCAAAATACATTTTCTTTGAAAATGTCAAAGTCCTTGCACTTTGGCAATCACAAAGTGACAACTTCTGTGCGCACAATGCAGGAATCCTCTTTCACTGACAAACTTGGGACCCTCTACCCACATGGCATCATCATTCATAAGTAGCATGTACATATCCACCACCACAACGCCAGCCTGCAATACTCTCCACAGACACACTGCCATGTTATTCATTCTTTACCTCACATTTAAATTAGTTATCTTCCTTTCCGTTCTCTTGTCACTCTCTCTATTTGCTGCATCAGTTCATTCTTCACTCACATACTTGTCCACTCCTTTTTTCTTATTTCGATTTTCTTCCAATTATATACCTTCTACACATGCTTCTCTTCCTTCTTTCGTGTGTGTGTGTGTGTGTGTGTGTGTGTGTGTGTGTGTGTGTGTGTGTGTGTGTGTGTGTGTGTGTGTGTGAGTGGTGCGTGCGCGTACGTGCGTGCATGCGTGCGTGCATGCGTGTGTATGCTCTTTTCTCTCTCTCTCTCTCTCTCTCTCTCTCTCTCTGTGTGTGTGTGTGTGTGTGTGTGTGTGTGTGTGTGTGTGTGTGCGCCCCCCCCCCCTTTCTTCCCCTTCCCTGCCTGTTCCAATAGTACGGTTAGCTTTTCTACTCATTCATCATTTGCATTCCTTTCCACCTACTACTATTATTTTAAAAAAAAAAAAAAAAAAAAAAAGGGGCAGCAGAGGGACATCCGGAGTCATGAACCGGGTGTGGCCCAACCCCCCTAGAGTGTCAGGAGATAAGGGCCGAAACACTTGCTTGAAGGGGGCTTCTCTTCTGAGGACTCTCTGCTGCCACGCTCTCCACGAGTTTCTTTCTACTGATGCATGGGTAAACCATTGACTTCCGGGAATAGGCCGGAGGACGTCCGGGAAAGACCGGAGGACACTGGGAAAGACCAGAACCAAGGGCTCTGTGGGCTGGCTCCCCACTTTGCCTTAAAACATGTGGCTACTAAGAATAAAAGGAAAAGATGCTCCCAGGATTCACCGAAAGGGGGAGAGAATGATGAATCCATCGGTGCTCAACCAATCATGACTGCAAATCCCAAACGGACTATGAACATGGACCAAATGGAATATCCATGTGTCTGTGGAAAGCGTTTCGCTACCACCCGTGGCATGAAGATCCACAGAACAAAGATGGGATGTGTGAAGACTCATCTGAATGAGCAGCAGCGCACTGCATCAGCAGATAAGACGTCGGAAGACCAAGGCCAGGATTTAAACCACAGTGCCAAGGACATCCACGCTGTTGGTTCGGATGAGGAATTTTCACAGGCCCTCGATGCCAGGCGCCTGAAACTCAACCTGCCACGAGCAAACGAAACTGAAGATTGGGAGAAACTGGATGCAAACATCGTCCAAAGACTCGATGCACTGATAGGGAAAAGCACCCTGGAACACAAACTAGCCACATATGGGGACATTGTGTATGCCACATGTAGAGACGCCTATGGAGCAAAACTACCCAAAGAGAAAACACCTCCAAAGAAATCCAGACGTCAAGAAAAGATGGACAAGATCAGGGTCCAAAAGAAAAACCTCAAGATGCAAATGAAGACCGCACTGCCAGCTGAAAAACAAGGCTTGGAAAAACTGTGGAAAGACCTGAAAGAAAAACACAGCGCCCTCAGCAAAGCGGAATCTGCGAGGAAGAGGAAGAGCAAAAAGAAGAAGACACAAGAGCGCTTCTTCAGAGACCCCTTCCAGTTTGCCAGAACACTGTTTGAGCAGCCAAAATCTGGGACCCTAAGTGTGGACAAAGGAGTTCTTGAGCAGCATCTGAGGAAAACATACTCTGACCCACAGAGCAAAGCACCACTCGACATTCAAGGGCTGGTGTGGCCAACCAACCCTGAGGAACAATTCAATGGCAAGCCTCCAACGTTGGCGGAAATCAAGAAGGTGGTCGACAAAGCCAGAGCCAAAACATCACCAGGGCCAAACGGAATACCTTACCAGCTTTACAAGAAATGTCCCAAGGTGCTGGAGTGGCTCCACAGGCTGCTGCGATCGGCTTGGAGAAACCAGAAGATCAGCGGCCAGTGGATGACGGCAGATGGTGTGTACATCCCCAAAGAGCAAAACTCAAGTGACATCAGCCAGTTCAGACCAATATCACTACTGAACGTCGAAGGGAAAATCTTCTTCTCTGTCATGGCAGCAAGGCTGACCAAGTACCTGATGGAAAACAAGTACTTGGATGTGTCAGTCCAGAAAGGTGGCATCCCAGGCGTGGCTGGCTGTGTAGAACACGCCACAATGATCTGGGACGCAATCCAAAAAGCAAAAACAGAAAAGAGAGACCTGGACGTAGTGTGGCTTGATCTGGCAAACGCATATGGATCTGTGCCCCATGAGATGATACAGTTGGCTCTTGAGATGTACCATGTACCAAAGAACATCCGCGACATGCTCAAGAAGTACTTCAATGGCTTCTCAATGCGGTTCTCTACCAAGGAGTACACAACAGACTGGATCAACTTGGAAGTGGGCATTGCAATGGGCTGTGCAATTTCCCCAATACTGTTCGTGCTGGCAATGGAACTCATCTTGAAAGCAGCAACAAACAACGCGAGACAAACAGACCTTGGCGATGGATACAAGATGCCTCCTCTCAAGGCCTTCATGGATGACACTACAGTGATTTCATCCAGAGAAGACGAGACACGTCATGTGCTGGAGAGGCTGGACGACATAGTTGCCTCATCCAGAATGAAGTTCAAGCCAAAGAAATCACGGAGTCTCTCACTGAGGAAAGGAAAAGTGGCCGGATCTGTGGTCTTCAGTGTTGCCAACCAGGCCATTCCAACAGTCACAGAAGAACCAGTCAAGAGCCTTGGAAGATGGTATGATGATACGCTGAAAGACACACAAAGAGCAAAAGAAACCAAGCAGATGGCGGAGGAAGGCTTGGAGACCATTGACCAGTGTGGGCTCCCTGGCAAATACAAGGTCTGGTGTCTGCAGTTCATGCTGATACCAAAGCTCCTATGGCCTCTTATGATATACGACATCTGCACCAGCATAGTGGAGGCAATGGAAGCCAAAATAAACAAGTTCACAAGGAAATGGCTTGGTGTCCCACCCTGTCTGACTGACATAGCGCTGTACTGTCGCCAAGCAAAGCTGAAACTACCACTGAAATCCATCCTGGAGGAATACAAAGCAGGGAAGATCAGACTTCAAAGCATGCTGGAGGACTCAGGAGACAAGGTGGTAGAAGCAATCAAGCCCCAGCTGAAGACAGGCAGAAAATGGAAAGTTCAAGAGGCGATGGATTCTGCAAAAGAAAGTCTCAAGATCAGAGAAATAACAGGACACACACAGACCAACAGACAAGGACTGGGGGTGACCAAAACTGAATGGTGGTCAAAGGCCAAAGGAAAAGCCAAAAGAGACATGATGATTCAGGAGATGAGAAAAGAAGAAGACCAAAAAAGACTCCAAAAAGCAGTCCAGCAGAGCCAGCAAGGGCAATGGACAACGTGGGAGAATGCACTCCAAAGAAGTCTCACTTGGAATGACATTTGGCGCATGGCCCCTCTCAGGATCAGCTTCATTCTCAGATCTGCATATGACCTTCTGCCCTCAAATGCAAACCTGGTGAAGTGGGGGAAAACAGACGATCCTGCATGTCCCCTCTGCCATGAAAAACAAACAGTGGAGCATGTCCTAAGCTCATGTAAAGTAGCCCTGGCTCAAGGAAGGTACACATGGAGGCACAACCAAGTGCTCAAAGAGATTGTACAAGTAGTCTGGGCTAGTACCAACACCACAAAAGGGAAAATCAGGACTCCAAAAGCACCCGCAACATTCTTCACGGCAGGAGGCAGCAAATCATGGCCAAGAACAACAGTGCCACTCGAAACATGCAGGCAGAGTCTGCTGGACGGGGCAGATGACTGGGAGTGCACTGCAGACCTCCCAGAATGGAAGAGTCACCCAGAGATCATCAGCAAGAGTGGCATGAGACCAGACATAGTAGTCCACTCTAAGTCAACCAAGCAGCTGATCATGATCGAGCTCACGGTACCATATGAGAACAGAATGGAGGCAGCTCAAATCTACAAGACTGAAAAGTATGCTGATCTGGCAAACAACCTGAGGAGAGAAGGCTATCAGGTCAAAGTCCTCACTGCAGAAATTGGAGCTAGGGGGTTTGTAGGAACGTCTGCATACAGCCTCATGAAACAGCTCTCAGTTGCAGGGAAGGAAAAAACCAGAGCCCTGAAAGCAATGGCAGAAGCGGCAGAGAGGTGTTCAAGCTGGATCTGGTCAAGGAGGAACAAAAGTGAACTTCATAAGGCTTAAATTTCCTACAAATATCAGGTGTCCCTGTGGCTCAGTGGTTAAAGCGCGAGTCATTAAGTGGAAAATGAGCATGTCCAGAGGGTCATGGGTTCGAATCCCAGCCATGGCTCGTCCCAAGATGGGGAAAAAAAAAAAAAAAAAAGGGGCAGCAGAGGGACATCCGGAGTCATGAACCGGGTTGGCCCAACCCCCCTAGAGTGTCAGGAGATAAGGGCCGAAACACTTGCTTGAAGGGGGCTTCTCTTCTGAGGACTCTCTGCTGCCACGCTCTCCACGAGTTTCTTTCTACTTACTAATTTTACCATTTTGATCATTATTACTATCATCATCATTATAATTATTATTTTATCATTATAATAATAGCAATCATCATTACTGACATTATCAGTATTCTATTACTATTATTATTATTACTATCATCATTATTATTATCATCATCATTATTATCATTGTCATAACTATCATCATTATCATTACTATTGCAGGGTTTCTGCCCGCCCCCTTCCAGCGCCAGTGGAACGCTGGGCGATGTCCTCAGTGTAGCACATTGCTACACAGCTTCCTTCCTTCCAACGTGGGCTGCTCCACGCCCTCAGCAGGAGCAGGGATGGAGGGGAAGGGGTCCAGATGGGGTTCAGGGAATTGGGGAGGTAAGGGTACAGGTCTGCACTAGATTTTTTTTTTTTTTTTACTTGTGTAAACCATTTCAATTATTCAACCTTCTGTCTGTCTTTTCTTCATATTCTTTTTAATTGTCCATACATGCAATGCAACTATGATACCCAACATACATAAATCCATACATTTATACACGGTGATACATATTTAACGCAAGCAGATGTACATGCATTTTTTCTTTCAATCTAGAATTCGTTTATTCTTAATTTTTGAACGGGCACACATACTGAATGTATTCCAATTACTGGCATTAATCCTGTGCACCAAGGTTGTGGACAACATTAAATAGAAAGCAAAGAGGGTATACAGTGATTATCATTGGCATAATACACACGCATACACACACTTACGTACACATATGTACCATACATAGTATAACCATTAGTCCCCTAGTAGTCTAATATATGGTGATCATTTCGTTTGGTAGGTTGCATGATTCATCTCCACTAAGGACATAGCTTCTTCAAAAACACGTTCAAATTAGGTTTTGTTTTGTTAATTTTACATTTATATTATATGAAATATTTCCCATTAAAATTATCAGGTCTAGTGATAGAGGCACTAATGTTAAACCATCATTGACTTCCACCATAATATTGTAATATGTACGTGTTCCTTTATTAGAATTGCTGAAGTTTTATCATACCAATGTTGCTATGCAGTTTCAATCTTCTTTTCTTTGCGTAAGCTTTGATCGAACGCACGCAACTAATATGATTTAGAAACTTGACATGAAAGCCCATCTTCTTCGACAGTTCATAAGAGCTTACACAATTACTATCATGGAGTAAATGTTTAACTACAATGTATATAGTTTTGCATCCATTTCTTGTAAAAGAATGTTTTTTCTTCTACCACAAAAAGGTTCAGTGGCTAAATCTGTACTGTGCATGTAAACGAACGTTGTAAATCGTCAGTTCTCAGTTCCAAACTGCCTGGCCTGTCTTTCAATTTTTTGTTTCATTCGGTCAGTTCATTATTCTGTTGTTTATGATCTCTGACTCCATCTCTGAGGGTCTGAACTTTGTCTTGTTCAGCGTAGAACGATCCCTTCATCTCCCATACGTCTTGTTTCATTTCATTGAAACTGTTTCTCCTGAACACTGTCATTAGGTCAGTTGATGCAGGTTCCTGTCCATAAGCACTCTGTTGTCTATCTGTCTGAGATCTGTCCCCTTGGTCAGTAGAACATGGGTCCAGACTCACTCTGCTGGTTTCACCCCATCTCACGAGACAGGCCTGATTGCATGAAATCTGCTTTGGAGGTCTTGGGTTGGGTTCCACCCCACCATGTTGTATTGGATCCTAAGAAAATCACCGTGAGGGTCAGTCCAAGCACAACACTGTCTGCCTGGCTCCTTGTCTTCAGTGTCATGCATCGTAGTTTATTCTTCCTCTCTGCCTACCACATCTTACTCTAACCTCAAGTGGCGCAGCAGCTCAAACCAGCCAGGTTAGTACAGTGTCTATCAAACTTCCAGAATTTTGGATAAAGTCGCCAGAGGTGTGGTTTGCTAGGGTTGAAGCACAATTTGGAACCAAAGGCATTGCCTGTCCGTGCAACAGCCATAACAACTGGACACGAAGTTCCTGAACTGTTCCAAAACTGTCCCATGTCACTTATCCTGAGGGAGAGATAAGTGCTATGTGTGTGTGGGAGAGGGTGTGTGGTTGAATCTTTGTACTTTCTTCTTTTGTCTTAAATTCGTCTATCCTTTAGTTTGTTCTCCCCTCATCGTCATCCATCTTTTACTTCCGCTCTTTTCAAGCCTCTCCCCCCATATCCCCTTTGTCCCGGACTTAATTGGAATTAGGCTGGGAAAGGTGAGTGGGGTGTAGTTGGGAAATCTTTCCATTTGCTAGGTGTAGCTGGGTCCTTCCGCCCATCTATTTACGTTATTCATTTGTCTTAAGAAATAAAAGAAGTGTGAATGTTAAATTATTTGTGGTCTGCTATTGGGCACGTCTGCGGGTGCGGGAGACGGCCTTTGGGGGAATATTTAGACCTGACGTGGCAAACACACACACACACACACACACACACACACACACACACACACACACACACACACACACACACATGGAGAGAGAGCGAGAGCGAGAGAGAGAGAGAGAGAGAGAGAGAGAGAGAGAGAGAGAGAGAGAGAGAGATTTAAGTCATTACCAAAAGGTCTGTTGACGGCCGGGAGGGGAGGGGAAGGGTTTCTTTCATCATGAAAATATCACACAGTTATTCAGTCTGATCAATCGAATAAAAAAATCTGCGGATATCATCGTTAATACCAGAACACTGTAAACATTACAAGTAACACAAACAAACAAACAAACAAACAAACTAGCAAGCGAATGAAATATGTAATATTACAAATTTATTCGACGATCCACTCAGTCCAGCAATGATGACATCAATGAACTTTTCAAAATCTGGATACGTTTTACCAGTTTTGTTCTAAATGTTTCCGTCTGATTCTTCCGTGCTTCTGCTATAGATTTAGCAGGTGATTTCATTAAACAATCGTTAGCACGTGGTAACAGAAGAAGCAACATCTTGTCTTTTAGAAACATCCAACGTGAAAAATGAACATTCTGTACGGACTCAGTATATGCAGTACACTAAAATAATAACTGTAATTTGTTGTCGATAATGTATCCACATGAAGGGCGTGGCGATTCTGTGCATGTTCCACACCGAACCATCTTTTGTTTGCATGAAAACCTCAAGTCCGTAACCTGAATCCTGCGTACTAAACTCTGTGCCACTTACCTGTAATGACAGAAAGGAGAAAGAGAAGAATCGACGATACTTTTCTTTGCTTTCCATATATGAATGCCATTTCTGTGTAACAGAAGAAAATAAGTCTATAAAGTCTATCTTTGAATTCCGCTTGTTTCCACACTATTCCAAAGCCCTGTTCTGATAGTACTTTCGTTACGTTATCAGCCCCATTATCTTTGCCTTATTCCATTTGATATGACAGCATATCATAAGCTTGTCTGCACAAACGTGACTGTGGAAGCTTTAACATTTTCAGCCAATTCTTAATTACATTTTGCATTTCACATAGAGAGGTTACCTGCCATTTTCTCCCTATATGATTGTGTTTGGTCAATGAAAGGGCATATGGACAAAGAAAAAAACAAAATAACAACGGTTCACAGCTAACTAGCCTGGGCACTTTTTTTTTATCCAACCCCAAATTTCAGCCCCATAAGTAATTATGGGTTCTATCTGTGCATCAAACGTGTTCCAAAATGTACCACAATCAATACAATTCAGCTTTCTTAAGGATTCTTTTTTGAACCCTTGGTGGTGAGAACACCACAGAATTATGGACTGTGGTGTGTCTCTATTTGACACCAAGAGCACAGACACAACCAGCCGTGTCTCCCTGATAAGCCCGATCCAGCGGACGAAAGGCCTAGGAGCAGGCAATACAAATAGATGTGCCTTCGAGATGGATTACGATGGTTCCCTCAGGCAGCCAGTGAAGGGTTTCTCATATCTATAATACATTCCCCATTTTCTTCAATTTTTTTTTCTCTAAAAGTTTAAATCTTTGCCAAGTCATTACTATAACGACTAAAGAATTGTTAGCCTGCACTTGTTTTCCCCCACTACTTAATTGTTCAGCATTATATTGTTTGGTCAATCAGTGGGTGATTGCATCTCTTAGGAAATCCAAGCAAAGGTTGTTATGCACAATTCTTAGCCACTCACAATGCTTGGGCTTTTGAACAGCATAGCTGACCACTCAGACTTTTCCATGTCTTTTGATCTCACGATCCTTCATTATTCACTGTGACTGCCCCCATGATCCTTCACTATTAACTGTGACTGCCCTCATGAGTCTTTATCATGCACTGTGACTGCCCTCATGACCCTTCATCATTCACTGTGCTGCCTGCATGATCCTTCACCATTCACTGTGACTGCCTGCATGATCCTTCATCATTCACTGTGACTGTCCTCATGATCCTTCATCATTCACTGTGACTGCCCTCGTGATCCTTCATTATTCGCTGTGACTGCCCCAATGATCCTTCATCATTCACTGTGACTGCCTGTATGATCCTTCATCATTCACTGTGACTGCCCCCATGATCCTTTATCATTCACTGTGACTGCCCTCATGATCCTTCACCATTCACTGTGACTGCCCCCATGATCCTTCACCATTCACTGTGACTGCCCCCATGATCCTTCATCATTCACTGTGACTGCCCCCATGATCCTTCATCATTCACTGTGACTGCCCCCATGATCCTTCATCATTCACTGTGACTGCCCACATGATCCTTCACCATTCACTGTGACTGCCCCCATGATCCTTCATCATTCACTGTGACTGCCTGCATGATCCTTCATCATTCACTGTGACTGCCCCATGATCCTTCATCATTCACTGTGACTGCCCCCATGATCCTTCATCATTCACTGTGACTGCCTCATGATCCTTCATCATTCACTGTGACTGCTCTCATGATCCTTCATCATTCACTGTGACTGCCCCCCCCCCCCATGATCCTTCACCATTCGCTGTGACTGCCTGCATGATCCTTCATCATTCACTGTGACTGCCCTCATCATCCTTCATCATTCACTGTGACTGCTCTCATGATCCTTCATCATTTCACTGTGACTGCCCCCCCCCCCCCCCATGATCCTTCACCATTCGCTGTGACTGCCTGCATGATCCTTCATCATTCACTGTGACTGCCCTCATCATCCTTCATCATTCACTGTGACTGCCCTCATAAGTCTTTATCATTTACTGTGACTGCCTGCATGATCCTTCATCATTCACTGTGACTGCCTGCATGATCCTTCATCATTCACTGTGACTGCCTGCATGACCCTTCATCATTCACTGCGACTGCCCTCATGATCCTTCATCATTCACTGTGACTGCCCCAATGATCCCTCATCATTTACTGTGACTGTCCTCATGATCCTTCATCATTCACTGTGACTGCCCCATGACCCTTCATCATTCACTGTGACTGCCCCCATGATCCTTCACCATTCACTGTGACTGCCCCCATGATCCTTCATCATTCACTGTGACTGCCCCATGATCCCTCATCATTCACTGTGACTGTCCTCATGATCCTTCATCATTCACTGTGACTGCCCTCATAATCCTTCATCATTCACTGTGACTGCTCTCATGATCCTTCATCATTCACTGTGACTGCCCCCCCCCCCCCCCCATGATCCTTCACCATTCGCTGTGACTGCCTGCATGATCCTTCATCATTCACTGTGACTGCCCTCATGACCCTTCATCATT
This sequence comes from Conus canariensis, assembly GCA_033310375.1. NCBI lineage: Eukaryota > Metazoa > Mollusca > Gastropoda > Neogastropoda > Conidae > Conus > Conus canariensis. Next base: position 6,389,541 of record CM065743.1, read on the forward strand.
CACTGTGACTACCCCCATGATCCTTCATCATTCACTG
>CM065743.1:6394577-6414577 GCA_033310375.1 Conus canariensis
TTCCCATTGCTGTTCCCTATGGTCAGTGCCATTTTCCCATTCTGTTCCCTATGGTCAGTGCCATTTTCCGTTGCTGTTCCCTATGGTCAGTGCCATTTTCCCATTCTGTTCCCTATGGTCAGTGCCATTTCCCATTGTTTTCCCTATGGTCAGTGCCATTTTCCTGTTGCTGTTCCCTATGGTCAGTGCCATTTTCCCCATTCTGTTCCCTATGGTCAGTGCCATTTTCCCATTCTGTTCCCTATGGTCAGTGTCATTTCCCATTCTGTTCCCTATGGTCAGTGCCATTTTCCCATTCTGTTCCCTATGGTCAGTGCCATTTTCCTGTTGCTGTTCCCTATGGTCAGTGCCATTTTCTCTTTGCTGTTCCTTTTAGTTATTGCCATAGACTTTCCAAATTTCCTGTTCCCTATGGTCAGTGTCATTTCCCATTCTGTTCCCTATGGTCAGTGCCATTTTTTCTTTGCTGTTTCCTTTAGTTATTGCCATAGACTTTCCTAATCCTGTTCCCTATGGTCAGTGTCATTTCCCATTGCTGTTCCGTATGGTCAATGTCATTGTCTTTCCCACCATAGTCTGGCTTCTATGGTGGTCCCTAAGAGGCAAAGTAGTTGTTCTGTAGAATATAAGAGACGATGTCGATGATGACAGGTGTAGGTGGTGCATTGTTGGACTGGTTGCAGCAGGGGTTTCACTTTGTTTATAAGTCCATCTTTCTCCCGCACCCAAAAAAAGACCTTTCCGAAACACTATGACGTTACTTTTTCCATATTGACGTTCAGCTGAAGTGCCAGTGCTGAATTTCTTAAGTTATTAAGCTGGGTCTGAAGGCCAATGATAGTTTCAGACAATAGAACAATATCATCTGCCAGTAAAAGAATAAACAACTCAAATGTATCATATGAAAACATGGCACCATGCCTACCATTATTCAATACTTCTAGGGCCAGTTCATTTATAAACAATGAGAATAATATGGGGCTGCGCACATCGCCCTGTTTCACACCTGCAGTACAGTTAATATATTCAGTCAGTTGAGAGCCATACCTAACCCTACATTTAACGTTATCATACATGCTCCTAATACACTTGTATAATTTACCTCTTACACCATTTTTTATAAGACTGGCCAAAGCAAATTTCTATTTATAGAATCAAATGCCTTTTCAAAATCTATGAATGCTACATACCGTTTACGATTAGATGAAAATTGTTTTTGTATCAAGGCTAACAAAGTAAACATGTGATCTATAGTTGAATATCCCTTTTTAAAACCAGCTTGATGCTCACCTGTGATATTATGTTCATTTACCCATTCCTGCAATCTAACATTAATAATTGTACTATATAATTTACTACTAATATCACTAAGGGATATACCTCTGTAATTGTTGGGATTATTCACATTACCTTTCTTGTACAATGGTAAAACTATAGATTCACTCCAATCTCGAGGAAAGATACCCTTATCAAACAGTGTGTTAAATAATTTTAAGAAGAACTGGAGCACATGATCACAAGAATTTTTGTATAATTCACTAATAATACCATCAGGTCCAGCTGCTTTGCGACTTTTTAACTTTCTGAAAGCGTATAAGACTTCTTCCACCGAAATTGGACGATTCATGAAACCATCAACATCATCATGCTCACCTAAGCTCTCATTCGTATTACAACCCAATGTTTCTTTTTCTAATAATGATTTAAAATGATTAAACCAGCTCTCAACATTAATGCTATGTCTTGGTTGTTTTCTTTTAAACGACAGTTTACGTACATCATCCCAGAACTCTCTTTGATTACGTATGGATCTCTTAAGTCTATCTAATAGCACCTTATTAAAGAGCTTTTCTTTTCTTTTCAACATATTTTTATATTCGCGTCTTGCTATTGTGTATTCAGAGCAGGCTGTATTGTCTGCTGGACGTCTGTTATAATGTCGTAGCAATTTTCGGACATTTCTTTTACTTGCTTTACATTCCTGGTCGAACCAGTCATCATTTTGTATCAGTTTTATTAACATAAATACGTTTTTCATACATTCCACACATCATCTCATACATTCATTAAACTCATCCAGCGCTCTGTGTATGTCAACATCAATCAAAGTCATAGCTATATTAAATCTTATACTAGCAGTTTCTGACAACGAATTATCTTGAAATAATTGGCTTTTATCACTGTTCCACACAAACTTTTCAATGACCCGATTATTAACAGTGTTAGCTTCAACCATATTTATGTTAGGAAAAACAACAGAAAATACAACAGGCATGTGGTCAGAGTCAATACGTTCAGCAACACAAAGTTCACAGGAATCACACACGACAGAGAACAGATCATCCGACAAAATAAAATAATCAGTCACACTACTACCTGTTTCAGAAATGTATGTGTAGTGACCTTCAAGGTCACCATTATACACTCCATTTAAAATATTCAAACTCAAAGCGGTGCACATGTTTAATAATGCTTTTCCATAACTATTTATATGACAGTCTTCTGAACATCGACCATGGCCAAGTGAGTGACTTTTATACTGTATATCTATGGCGGAGTCTGAAAAATGAATCTGAGAAAATTTACCTATCCTACTGTTTAATTCACCACATAAGATAATATGTGCATCCCGCTCCATTAGACAATCCTGTAAACTTTCTTCCAACGAAAGAATTCCATTTTCAAGATCAAAGTAAGAATATAAAGGTGATCCTTCTGGAGGAACATATGCACAAAAATAGATTATATCTTTTGTAGCGCCAAACAGTTGCTTATCAATCAAAAACACACAAGCGTTTACAAATTTCACATTAATTATTTGTATAAATGGGCCAAATGTACTCTTTAACAAACAAACAACCCCTCCTGATCTTCTCCCCTGTTTGGACAGTTTAAAGGTAGGCTTAAAGAAGGCTGTGTAATCAGAAAATAAGTCGTTGTCAAAACTCTCCCAAAAAGTTTCCACTAAGTCAACGAAATCAAATTTACGAACATATGTTACAAAGTCCTGATCTTTGATTTTAGATGATAATCCGTTAACATTCCATAACAGAAATGAGAAGGGGCGTTTATTTACAGTTACAGGCGATGCTTGAAAGGGGGAACGTGCTACTGACATTTCTGGTAATGTATCACAAAACTCATATTGATCAGACACAGATGCGCTCCCCCCTTGACTGTGTGACGTCGATCCGAACTGCACGTGCTCACACATCTCTGGCAACTCAAGGCTGTCACTCTGACAGGACAAGTTCTCACGTGCGACATCGACAAATAAACATTGTTCCGGGGACAGTTTAACTTTATACCCCCTCCCATTTGTACCAGAATCGTGTGCAGGGTTTTTACGGGAGAAATGGGCCGGCCAGAACATTATTTTGAATTTTGCAGTTTATCATTACCATCCAGATAAAACTTCTGCCCATCAATAATGAGATGGCCATAGACCATGACACACCTCTGTCCTTTACTTCTGACAGCTTTCAAGTGTGGTGCCAACTTTCGTCTTATGTCACGTACACTTGACGGAAAGTCATTTCCAGTAAATACATCACTCCCTTTAAGTTTTCTTTTTTCCTTCAGAATTCGAACTTTATCCTTATAAAAGCAGCATCGGACTATTACAGGGGAGTCGGGTTTACCATTCAGGCGATGGACACTGTCCAATTCAATATCTTTTGCTATTTCTAACTGGTCAGTAATCAACTCTTTAACAGTGTTCTCACAGTCTTCAATCGTTTCGTCTGCACGTATTTTTAAACTATGGAGGATTAAATTGTTGCGTTTCGATCTCCCTTCTAAATCGCCAGTCTTTTTTTCAAGCGCAACAATTTTATCCAGAAGATCAGCATTAGTCTTCATCAGCTCCTGGTTCTTTTGGTGGAGATAATCCAACTCCTCCCTCAGTCCCCCCCAACTCTCCCTGGAGGTCCGCAAACTGGTCTCTGAGTTCATTAACACTGTGCTCCACATTGCCCAACTTACTGTTCATGTTGCTGTCCATGGAGTCCAGTCTGGCCATCACGTCCATCAGAGTAGAGGTATCCTGAGAAGGAACAGGGGAGGAGGCCGACTGCCCACTGCCTGCTGCACCACCAGTCTTCCCTGCGCTGGTCCTGCGTCCACTGCTGCTGGAGGTCCTGGGCTGCTTACTGTCTGATCTCAGAGGTCCGGGGTTCTGCTCCACGTCACGACATCTCAACAACAGCCCGCCCCAAAACATCAGGGTGAGGATCAAGCCCAGGGTGACACTGTCCGCTCGACAGCGCGGTGTCAACATGGCGATACGCATAGCTGCTTTTGCCCTGGCCCGCTTTGACATAAAGGCCTGAAATATCGGCTCGAAACAGCCATAAATGGCCCTAAAAACGAAAGGAGCCAATGGCATGGTCCTCGACTCAGCTACCTGCAAAGTATTATGCTGGTATACTGCTACAATCACCACCCTTTTGCGAAATACTACGGAAGATGCGAAACACGACCCGCCTGTGCAAGACCTCCGTTCACTCCCAGAGAGAGAGAGAGAGAGAGAGAGAGAGAGAGAGAGAGAGAGAGAGAGAGAGAGAAGAGAGAGAGAGAACGAATACGAATACGAATACGAATATTTACTCGGATTTAAGGCCATGGCCCCATACTGAAGGGGGGCATTTACATATTTATACAATGCAACTTACGCCTAAGACATTATAGATTATAAACCTGTCCACAGCAACAATGAAAAGATACATAGTCGAATAAAGTCAATGCACAATAGCACGCAGTCTTTTTTTGTGCTCTATGAATATACATAGCCAGATTGCAGATAATGCTTTCTTTTCTTGATGACAACAGTAATGTACCTTGAAATGACATGGTTCAGTAAAATACTTGGGTTGGCTCTAAGATCATGAAATACAGGACAGCACAACAAAAAATGAACTTCACCCTCTTTAACTAAACCACGCAAACAGCATATACATTCACCTTCAGAGTAGTTGTATTATCTGAAACGACGACGAGCGATATCAGAAACGTCAAGTCTAAACTTGGCTAATGTGCTCATAACATATCAATTCATTTTAACATTGACATATGATTCTGACTCATACGTTGTCTGAAAGAGTATGTACCGTAAGAATCTGTCACTATGATTGACATGATTATGCCTGTTTTGCCATCTACAATCAATAATCTTGTCTGTAAAACATTTCAAAACTCCAAATATGTTTTGAACACCCTGATTATCCCCACCAAACCCAAATCCATACGAATTCAAACATAGTCGCAAACATAGAGCCCATGTCTTCTTTCAATTATAATCCAAAAACATCAACATTTTGATTGCCTTAAAGGGTAACCTATTTTCATGCATTCTAGTTAACTTCAGCCAACATTTAATACATTTTACATTGGAGTTCAGGTAAACTGGATGTCTCCCGAGTTCTCCATAAATCATATCATTTGTAATTATCATATCAACATTTAAGAAACACTTCAATGCATACAGGTGAACTTTCTCTGTGATCATATTTTTTGTTTCGAAAACGCAGATTTCAGCTCTATACCGCAGAATTGGTTGAACGTGTAAGTCAAACAGCTTCTTAAAGATACTAAATGGATTACAGTCCAGTTTGTACAAAATATGGAGAATAACTGCAATTGCTCTCCTTCCTCTGTTTGCGATATCTTGACAGGCATAATTAAAGCTGAGTTTAGTTGTAAAGTATATTCCTAAATATTTATACGCATTAACTACAACGACTCTCTCATTCCCATAGGTCCATCTTACAACTTTTGCTAAGTACCCACCCTTACGAAAGACAATAATGCTGGTCTTCTTCCTGTTAAATTGTTATTCAAGTCCTTTGGCTGCAGAGTATAAAGAATTAAGTTGACGTTGAAGACCAATTACTCCTCGTGGACACTACATCATCACCAAACAGCAAAATACACAATTCTATAAAATTCAAAGTCACTCCATGCCTACCATTTTCAGTTATTTCCAGGGCTAGTTCGTTCATGGACAACGAAAACAACACGGGGCTAGAAACATCACCCTGTTTATAACGAGAACACATAAAAGAATCAGATGATTTTGCTCCTGATTGTATTCTTGCTTTTACTTCACTGTACATATTTTTACGAAACGAAATAATTTACCTTTAACTCCATTTTTGTTTAAATCAAAATAGGCCATCAAGGTTTACCAGAGATTGAATCAAAAGCCTTTTCAAAGTCAACAAAGGCAACATACAGCTTCTAATTATTTACAAACTGTTTTTGCATGGCAACAAGTAGCGTGAATATATGGTCAATTGCTGAGTAACATTTTTAAAACCCAGCTTGGTGTACCGCAGTTATATCATTCAAGCATACCCATTCACCCAATCTACTGTTAATAATATAACTATACAATAAACTACAAATATTACTCAAGGATATACCCCTGTAACTGTTCATATAGTTGACTTCTCCCCTTAAACAATGGCCAGCAGAACTATAGATTCTTTCCAGCCATCAGGATGTATTAAAAAAAAATTGAACAGCTGTATTGCACTGTTCAAACTACATTCTCTAGAATTCTGGAAAAAAAAAATCACCAATCATACCATCTAGTCCAGCAGATTTACCATTTTCAATCGCTGTACAGCAAGTAATATCTTCTCCTTAGATACTGGTCTGTCAAGCAGACAAACTGCCTCTCCGTCCTCATCTGTTAACGTTTCGTCCATAATGACACTCTCATCATCGTCTTTTTCTAGAAGACTTCTGAAATGCTGGTGTCATTCATGCACAGGAATATCATTTTAAGGTTGTGATCTCTTTCTAGATATTTTATGAACATGTTCCCCAAAAGACTTCTGGCTCTGAACGGAATTCGTGAGTTGATTTATTAAGCTATCCTTATATTCTTTCTTTTTCCTTTGGTTGAAATTCTTATATTCACGCCTTGCAATAATTCCATCTTCTTTGTCTAATGTTTTACCAAATTTTCGGAATAGTCTACGCATTTTACATTGATACAGTTTACACCCCTGGTCATACCAATATCGTTTACATCGTTTCCTGTGTCAGAAATGTATGTGAAACGACCCTCTGAGTCGCCATTACATACACCATTTGAAATACATAATCCTAATACAGAACACATGTTCAGCATTTTCTTTCCATACAAATTGAGTACTTTATCTTGGGAAGATCTCACCATTTTGGGACTTTTGTTGTTGTTGTGACAGACATGTAGATCACGATCACTGATCATTTCCGGGGACAGCTAGATGTCCTCACATTAATATCACCATAGGGCACAAAACCAACATCACCTGAAGACATCACTTTGTTCACAATACAGTCTTCTAGCAAGTCAATGCCATTGTCAAAACTATTTACAGAGTCATAAGATGAATTTTCAGGTGGAAGATTTGTCACGACAGTAAGGTTTTCTTTTTAAGACCAAAAATTCGTTATCATGCAAAAAAAAAAAAAAAAAAAGGATTCTCACAGTCAACAAGACGCACATAAGGAACTAGGCTTTTATGTACCAAGCAAACTATCCCCCCTGAGCATGTTTCATGTCTTGTCAGCTTAACAGCTGACTTTACGTAGAGACCATGCTTTTTAACATAGTCAATTCATTTTTTTCTATAAAGGTCTTACTAACAAACATCAAACGAAGAAACAAATTGAATAAAACATCTGTCCTCTAATTTTTTACACAATCCACATATATTCCAATGAAGAAAAGATATGTTGTTGTGGTGGTAGTGTTTGTTTGTTTGTTTGTTTTGTTTGTTTTTTCCCAAAACCCGTACACACTCGCCACTTTCAGACCAGAGCAGGCACCGCTCTAAGGTTGTAAATCCATACCAGCATCTTTCTTTTCTCCTGACTCTTTCGTAATTTTATCTTGTGTTGTTTTGTTTGCCCGCTCCAGACGACTTAAAGGAGTCATTTACACAGCTGATTTTGTCTTTTCTATCCACATTTACATCGTCACCATCTTTGTCATTACAATTTCTACATCCACCTCTGCTGATTGCACTTATATAGTTATTACAGTCACTAACATTCTTACATGCAGGATGAGCAAAATTATCAGCTGTATTCTCACAGTTCCCACTGATGCCCATATCATTCACATTCTCACTGTCATCACCGCTGTTTATTTCAGACACATTCAGACATTCACCCCTACCACCAGATACTTTCATCATCACTCTGTGCCCTCTACATTCTCCCCCACATTCTTCCCGCGCAACATTCGTACACGTTTCAGCCCCAACGCCATTACTGCAGCGTGGACAAACATCAACATGCCGTTGGTTGACAGAGTGATCACTGACCTCAAACTTCCCTTCTATCAACAACGTTACATACACATTCATCCTGATGGTTGGAAAATTCCGTACATAAATCGCCTGCACTGACATCAGGCACAGGATTTATATCACACGGTTCTTGTACACAAACGCAGTTCACAACATTGTTCGGCATAACCCCTCATGAAACAAAAACGCACTTGGTAACTGGTGTCACCACATTTTGAGACTGGGACATTGTCACGGTTTTTGGCTAGCCACACCATTATCCAAGCTGAACAAGATTATCATTAGCGTCCAGCCCATATGTTTTTGCCATCAATGACGAGGTGGTCATATACCATCAATGACGAGGTGGTCATATACCATGGATGCTTTTTTGTCCTTTGATCCTGCAGACTTTAAATGAGTGGAAAGCTTTTATTTCCGGATTTCCCTTACTTTCAAAGAAACGTCTTCTCCAATGAAGATGTTGCTCCCCTCAGTTTCCGTTTGGCACGCGAAATCCTGTCTTTATGCTTGAGAAAAGTACAACGGACAGTTAATGGGAGAGTCTGGCCTTGAACTAAGTCGATGGACGCTATCAAACACAACATCACCAAAGTTTCAAAACAATGACTGAGGGCGGAAAATGAAGCAAAATCTGAACAGAGAGGGGTTAGTTACCGCCAAGGACACAGACAAACAATAGTACATGACTAGACACAATGCATTTCGACCTCTTGGGTCTTCTTCAGGCGAAAACACAATATTTAGGACAGTGACAAGAATAACATGTAGCCACTTAGCTGCGCTTCTCCTGTTCGTCTCCAAATTGAAAATTGACCTTCGACAGCAGAACCACAACCCGCAGAGAAGGAACAACGACCTGGCCCCGAGAATGGACAACCTTGAGAGGAAGGCGGACGACCTGGAGGGGAGATCCAGGCGAAACAACATTCTCTTCTATGGTCTCGCCATGAAGGAGAATGAGACAAGCGCGCAGTGTGAGGACATTATTAGGGAACCCATCACTGATCAGCTGGAACTGCCTCGCGACGTGGAATTCAATACAGTCCATCATGTCAACTCCAAACCGGATTCCCCAATAATTGCACGATGTGTTTTTTTTTTTATAAACGAAGATGGGCATACTTAGAGTCCAGCGGAAACTCAAGGGAACCGAAATCTTTGTGGGGGAGGACTTTTCCGCAAGAGTGAGAGACATAAGAAGAAAACTAACCCCTCATCTTAAACAGGCAAGAAGTGACAGAAAACGTGCCGCAATGATCCATGATCATCTCCTAGTGGACGAAACTCGTTACACGTTGGACTCGGGTGATTGTCTAGTGGAAATAAAATAGGTTTTCGGCCGGTCCTGTATTTATCCTCTTTTTTTTTGTCCGCTGCTGTGGAGGGAACGAACACTGTGTCGACGCCGGTTGCCTTGTCACAGCGCGACTGTGTCAGTGAGTTGGCGCCACGTGAGAATTGTGCGCCCGTATTCTGTGACGAGGTTTCTGTGTCGCCGGTACACGTAAACAGTTCTGTTGACGATGTGTCAAATGAAGATGTGTGTAGATTGACCTCGTCAGTGATGAATAATGAGTTTGATGATGTTAATGTATGTAATAAAACGAAACCCTTTTCTTTCCTTCATTGGAATATTAATGGACTACTCACAAAAATACATGATCATGATTTTGTGTCGTATATTTGTTCCTTTGATTTGTCTGTTTAGTTGAGACATTTGAAGAAGATTTTCAGTTGCCTATTTCTAAAGGGTGCACGTTGTTTTGTAAACCTGATGTTAAACTGTTGGAACACGGAAGACGTTTGGTCGGAATTATATGTTTGATAGGAAATGAGCTATGTTCTTTTGTCAAACCCGTATGTGTGGAGTCTCATCTTTTTTACGCTTTTGTGTTGGATAAATGCCTTTTCGGCATTGAAAGACACATTACGTATGTTTGTGCTTATTTTATTATTTTTTGTTGTCGTATGATTTGCATTCAATAGTTTTTGCTAGCATCAGAATGAATGTGTGTGATAGAACTGAATCTGACCATTTGCCTTTGGAATCATGCATTTACTTCCCTAAGGATAATGAGATTTGTGTAAAGGGTAATGTTCATATTTTCGAAAAGTTTATATGGGACGAAACCCAAAACAATGTCTTTAGAGACAACATCTGTTCAAATAACATGCAAAGTTAGTTTGAAATGGCGATCAGTTTGATAGATATAAATATCAACAAAACACTTGAGGTTTTTAATCATGGTATAAGAGATGCAGCAGACTTTATGAAGAAAGAAATACACATTGGTAAGTGAGTGAAAGATGACGACTGGTATGATAAAGAATGTCGTGCTGAAGAAATTTAAGCGTACTTTGTCTCAACCTGATCGCATTTCTTTATGTATTGCAAGACGTGAATATAAACATTTGTTAAAGACAAAAGAGAAGCAATTCAATGAAACTTTATTAACTGATTTATCACGATCAGTAAATAATCAAAAGGAAACCTGGGAATCTGTGCGTAAAATATCTACAACAAGAAGCAGATTTCGAGTGACATTAGCATAAATAACTGGTACGCACACTTTAAAGAATTGTTAGAAAGAAAAGACAAGTTTAATAATGTTCTGGTTCAGGGAGAAAGTAATAGTAACCAAAATGCTTATGATGCTGTAAATAATGATGACGTATATGACAATGATGATGGTGATGATGATGATGATGATGATGATGATGATGATGATGATGATGATGATGATGATGATAACGATGGTGAAGGCGAAAATAATTTGAATCAACCTATCTCAGTAGAAGCAAATTTGATTGCGCAAAAACAACAACAACAACAAACAACAGCAACACCTGAAAAGTCGCAAGGCTGCCGGTCTGGATAAAATCATTGGGGAATTTATTAAGAATGCCTGCAAATCAAATTTGGTAATGGAATTTTTCGTAATTAAAAAAAAAATTCTCTGTTTGATAGAGGAATGTATCCTGAAAGTTGGTGCGAGTCACTTGTTGTGCCACTATATAAAAAGGGCAATGTTACCAATCCAAACAATTATAGAGGAATATCGTTGTGCAATGTTTGCAGCAAACTGCATAGTGCAATTATTAATAAAAGACTTCAAGTGTGGGTTGAGGACAATACCATTACAGGCGAGTTTCAAGCCGGGTTTAAACAAAATCGTTCCACTATAGACCATATGTTCACGTTGTTGGCATTCATTCAAAAACAATTTTGTCTGATTCGTAAGTTGTATGTTACTTTCATCGATTTTGAGAAAGCGTTTGACTCTATTAATAGAACCATACGTTGGTCTATTTTGTTAAAAAAAAAAACAAAAAAAAAACACGGTATTCATGGAAAGATGTATAAATACATTATGAGTATGTGTGACTGTGTAAAGGCAAAAGTACGATGTTATGCTGCTTTAACCGATTATATTAAGTATTAAGCAGGGTGATGTATACAGCCCAGTTTTGTTTTCTTTATTCATTAATGAGCTGACTTTGGAGGTGATAAACTCTGGAAGACATGGTGCCCATTTTGTAAATGATGTTATGGAAATATTCATTCTACTTCTTGCCAACGACGTTGCTTTAAAGTCTGAGACAGTAATAGGCCTCCAAACTCAATTAAACAGTTTGCAAAGGAAGCTAATTCACTCCACCAGAAAGTAAATCTAAGTAAAAGTAATATAATCGTTTTCAGAAAAGGGGGTTACCTTTCCTTTTGGGAAAAATGGACATATGATGGGGCAAATATGCCTGTTGTAAATGTATATAAATATTTAGGTTGTATTTCTCTATGCGATTTAGTTTCACTTTCGCATGTAAAGATATTGCTTGCAGCGCCAAAGATGCATTGGTCTGGTTTATGAAGAAGTTTTCGAAGCTGAATAATGAATCTCTTGCTTTGTTTTTGAAATTGTTTGATGCTCAAATCCTGCCTATGCTACAAAATGCGGCTGAACTGTGGAGTCTTGATGCTGCCGCTGCACAATGCGAAAATGTTCATCTATTTGCTTTGAGAAGGGTCTTGGTTGTATCGTTACAAATCCAAAATGATCTTGTATATGGAGAGACTAACAGATATCCCATATCTTTGCACTTCACTGTTAAATGTATTAATCCTGGCTCAAATTAACTCAGATGGCTGAACATAGATTACCCCATAAAGCCTATAAAATGTTGGTGGAACTATGAGGCGAGATTAACTGGGCGTCACGTGTTAAAGAGAAATTATATGAATATGTTTCTGGGCACGTATCGCTTATCCAAGGTGTCGGAGATACGAACAGTTTCGTTCGTACCTTCAAAGGGAGACTAATTGACTGTAGGTAGCAAGACTGGAATTTTCATGTTCAAAATAGTGACAGGTTTAGTTTTTATAGAACATGCAATATTATGCATTCTCTCCCAACGTATATGTCAATAACTATGGGAAGGCACTTGAAGTTTGTGATGACAAAATTTAGAGTTGGTGTTTCTGATATTCTTGTTCATCATTGCCGTTATAGACAAGTAAATGGCTCTGATCTGTTGTGTCCATTATGTTGACAGTCAAGAGAAGACGAAGTGCATTTTGTATTAACTTGTCCAGAGTTATAAGATATAAGAGAAACGTTTATTCCCCAAACATGTTATACAAGACCTTGCTTATTTAAGCTTATTTTGTTAATGTCATCTGCAAATGAAAACACTGTAAAACAGTTCGCAGTATTTCTTATTCAAAGCTTTCAAACGGCGAAGCATTTGTGCATTGTAGTCATTATCATTAGTTTCACAATGCGACTTTGCTATGTTCCATGTGCATCCCCTTCTGAGGGGCCAAGGCCTGTAAGAATAAAACATCTGAATCTGAATCTGAATCAAAGTCTATGTTTAACAACAAACCAGGCAGATTATTTTCATCTAAATAGTAGAAAGAAACTCGTGGAGAGCGTGGCAGCAGAGAGTCCTCAGAAGAGAAGCCCCTTCAAGCAAGTGTTTCGGCCCTTATCTCCTGACACTCTAGGGGGGTTGGGCCACACCCGGTTCATGACTCGGATGTCCCTCTGCTGCCCCTTTTTTTCCCATCTTGGGACGAGCCATGGCTGGGATTCGAACCCATGACCCTCTGGACATGCTCATTTTCCACTTAATGACTCGCGCTTTAACCACTGAGCCACAGGGACACCTGATATTTGTAGGGAAATTAAGCCTTATGAAGTTCACTTTTGTTCCTCCTTGACCAGATCCAGCTTGAACACCTCTCTGCCGCTTCTGCCATTGCTTTCAGGGCTCTGGTTTTTTTTCCTTCCCTGCAACTGAGAGCTGTTTCATGAGGCTGTATGCAGACGTTCCTACAAATCCCCTAGCTCCAATTTCTGCAGTGAGGACTTTGACCTGATAGCCTTCTCTCCTCAGGCTGTTTGCCAGATCAGCATACTTTTCAGTCTTGTAGATTTGAGCTGCCTCCATTCTGTTCTCATATGGCACCGTGAGCTCGATCATGATCAGCTGCTTGGTTGACTTAGAGTGGACTACTATGTCTGGTCTCCTGCCACTCTTGCTGATGATCTCTGGGTGACTCTTCCATTCTGGGAGGTCTGCAGTGCACTCCCAGTCATCTGCCCCGTCCAGCAGACTCTGCCTGCATGTTTCGAGTGGCACTGTTGTTCTTGGCCATGATTTGCTGCCTCCTGCCGTGAAGAATGTTGTGGGTGCTTTTGGAGTCCTGATTTTCCCTTTTGTGGTGTTGGTACTAGCCCAGACTACTTGTACAATCTCTTTGAGCACTTGGTTGTGCCTCCATGTGTACCTTCCTTGAGCCAGGGCTACTTTACATGAGCTTAGGACATGCTCCACTGTTTGTTTTTCATGGCAGAGGGGGCATGCAGGATCGTCTGTTTTCCCCCACTTCACCAGGTTTGCATTTGAGGGCAGAAGGTCATATGCAGATCTGAGAATGAAGCTGATCCTGAGAGGGGCCATGTGCCAAATGTCATTCCAAGTGAGACTTCTTTGGAGTGCATTCTCCCACGTTGTCCATTGCCCTTGCTGGCTCTGCTGGACTGCTTTTTGAAGTCTTTTTTGGTCTTCTTTTCTCATCTCCTGAATCATCATGTCTCTTTTGGCTTTTCCTTTGGCCTTTGACCACCATTCAGTTTTGGTCACCCCCAGTCCTTGTCTGTTGGTCTGTGTGTGTCCTGTTATTTCTCTGATCTTGAGACTTTCTTTTGCAGAATCCATCGCCTCTTGAACTTTCCATTTTCTGCCTGTCTTCAGCTGGGGCTTGATTGCTTCTACCACCTTGTCTCCTGAGTCCTCCAGCATGCTTTGAAGTCTGATCTTCCCTGCTTTGTATTCCTCCAGGATGGATTTCAGTGGTAGTTTCAGCTTTGCTTGGCGACAGTACAGCGCTATGTCAGTCAGACAGGGTGGGACACCAAGCCATTTTCCTTGTGAACTTGTTGATTTTGGCTTCCATTGCCTCCACTATGCTGGTGCAGATGTCGTATATCATCAGAGGCCATAGGAGCTTTGGTATCAGCATGAACTGCAGACACCAGACCTTGTATTTGCCAGGGAGCCCACACTGGTCAATGGTCTCCAAGCCTTCCTCCGCCATCTGCTTGGTTTCTTTTGCTCTTTGTGTGTCTTTCAGCGTATCATCATACCATCTTCCAAGGCTCTTGACTGGTTCTTCTGTGACTGTTGGAATGGCCTGGTTGGCAACACTGAAGACCACAGATCCGGCCACTTTTCCTTTCCTCAGTGAGAGACTCCGTGATTTCTTTGGCTTGAACTTCATTCTGGATGAGGCAACTATGTCGTCCAGCCTCTCCAGCACATGACGTGTCTCGTCTTCTCTGGATGAAATCACTGTAGTGTCATCCATGAAGGCCTTGAGAGGAGGCATCTTGTATCCATCGCCAAGGTCTGTTTGTCTCGCGTTGTTTGTTGCTGCTTTCAAGATGAGTTCCATTGCCAGCACGAACAGTATTGGGGAAATTGCACAGCCCATTGCAATACCCACTTCCAAGTTGATCCAGTCTGTTGTGTACTCCTTGGTAGAGAACCGCATTGAGAAGCCTTTGAAGTACTTCTTGAGCATGTCGTGGATGTTCTTTGGCACATGGTACATCTCAAGAGCCAACTGTATCATCTCGTGGGGCACAGATCCATATGCGTTTGCCAGATCAAGCCACACTACGTCCAGGTCTCTCTTTTCTGTTTTTGCTTTTTGGATTGCGTCCCAGATCATTGTGGCGTGTTCTACACAGCCAGCCACGCCTGGGATGCCACCTTTCTGGACTGACATATCCAAGTACTTGTTTTCCATCAGGTACTTGGTCAGCCTTGCTGCCATGACAGAGAAGAAGATTTTCCCTTCGACGTTCAGTAGTGATATTGGCCTGAACTGGCTGATGTCACTTGAGTTTTGCTCTTTGGGGATGTACACACCATCTGCCGTCATCCACTGGCCGCTGATCTTCTGGTTTCTCCAAGCCGATCGCAGCAGCCTGTGGAGCCACTCCAGCACCTTGGGACATTTCTTGTAAAGCTGGTAAGGTATTCCGTTTGGCCCTGGTGATGATTTGGCTCTGGCTTTGTCGACCACCTTCTTGATTTCCGCCAACGTTGGAGGCTTGCCATTGAACTGTTCCTCAGGGTTGGTTGGCCACACCAGACCTTGAATGTCGAGTGGTGCTTTGCTCTGTGGGTCAGAGTATGTTTTCCTCAGATGCTGCTCAAGAACTCCTTTGTCCACACTTAGGGTCCCAGATTTTGGCTGCTCAAACAGTGTTCTGGCAAACTGGAAGAGGTCTCTGAAGAAGCGCTCTTGTGTCTTCTTCTTTTTGCTCTTCCTCTTCCTCGCAGATTCCGCTTTGCTGAGGGCGCTGTGTTTTTCTTTCAGGTCTTTCCACAGTTTTTCCAAGCCTTGTTTTTCAGCTGGCAATGCGGTCTTCATTTGCATCTTGAGGTTTTTCTTTTGGACCCTGATCTTGTCCATCTTTTCTTGGCGTCTGGATTTTTTGGGAGGTGTTTTCTCTTTGGGTAGTTTTGCTCCATAGGTGTCTCTACATGTGGCATACACAATGTCCCCATATGTGGCTAGTTTGTGTTCCAGGGTGCTTTTCCCTATCAGTGCATCGAGTCTTTGGACGATTTTTGCATCCAGTTTCTCCCAATCTTCAGTTTCGTTTGCTCGTGGCAGGTTGAGTTTCAGGTGCCTAGCATCGAGGGCCTGTGCAAATTCCTCATCCGAACCAACAGCGTGGATGTCCTTAGGTTATAGTGTCAAATATCAATCTTATATTGTCGCCGATGTATCTATTTCTAATAAATCTGGTCTGATCTTCATTTATGATTTTAGGCAACACAGATTTTATTCTGTTGGCAATGCAAGAGGATCCTATCTTATAAACGGCATTTAACAGAGAAATAGGTCTCCAGTTTTTTTATGTACTGCCTGGATTTATCACCTTTTGGTATACATGTAATGATTCCCTCTCTTTGTACACATGACAGTTTGCCTTTCTTGAAACTTGCATGTGATGCTCTAACGATAAATACACCCATCTGTTTCCAAAAGACTTTAAAGAATTCAGTAGTGAAGCCATCGGGACCGGGGCTTTTATTATTTTTCATTGTCTTTAAGACACTTGTCATGTGACATCCTCGTAGAGTTGCTGGATGATGGCAACAAACTTGGGTGGGAAGCCATAGTGGTGCATGAGTTTCCAGATGGTATCTCTGTCGACGCTGTCAAACGCCTTCTGGAAATCCACAAATACTGCGTACAGGGGGGTCTGCAACTCCAGAGACTGCTCGATGATAATTCTCATGGTGGCGATTTGGTCCGTGCATGATCTGTCTTGGCGAAACCCAGCTTGTTCTTGGCGGAGGGTCTTGTCTAGGGCGGTCTTTAGTCTCTCTAGCATGATCTTGGCCAGCACCTTCCCCGGGATGAACAGCAGCATAATCCTCCTCCAGTTGTTACAGGATTACAAGTCCCCTTTCTTCGGCAGCTTCACCAGGTGGTCTCTTTTCCAGTCTTCTGGCACTTGTTCCTGCTTTCAGATCTTGCTTAGGAGTAGATGCAGCATCTCGGTTGACGTTTCAGTGCTTCAGGTGGAATTCCGTCTGGACCCGCTGCTTTACCTATTCTCAATCTTAGTGTGGGAAAAAAAATGCACCACTTCGGTCAGAGATAAATGCGACAGTGAAGCGAGATGGTTAAGTACACTATAGGAAGCCATCTAACCTAATTCTGTCTGTAAAATGTGGCGAGTAAAAGCATTTTGTGTTCAACTGCTAGCGTTCCTAGTCAAATAAAAGACCTCTCTCTCTCTCTCTCTCTCTCTCTCTCTCTCTCTCTCTCTCTCTCTCTCTCTCTCTCTCTCTCTCTGCGTGCGTGCGTGCGTGCGCGCGTGTGTGTGTGTGTGTGTGTGTGTGTGTGTGTGTGTGTGTGTGTGTGTGTGTGTGTGTGTGCACACGCGCGCGTGTCTGTGTTTGTCTGTTTGCAGAGAGAGAGAGAGAGAGAGAGAGAGAGAGAGAGAGAGAGAGAGAAAGAGAGAGAGAGAGAGAGAGAGAGAGAGAGAGAGAGAGAGAGAGAGAGAGAGAGAGGTCTTTTATTTGACTAGGAACGCTAGCAGTTGAACACAACATGCTTTTGTCACACTAAACAAGAGTTCCTTTTTGTGTGTGTGTGTCTTTTTTTCAGTGATGTAAACGATTTACTCACCAGCAGATGAAGACAGGTAAATGAGTTGTAGTTCAACATAACGCCTCTCAGCCTGGTTCACGGCAGACAAAGACAAAGACACAGACTGCTTTTGGCAATAGTCAGAGCATGAGTTATAAGGATCTGGGACAAACACTTCGACCAGCACTGTGTCTGTTAAACTGTGCTGGACAGGAATTTGAATTTCTGAAAGTTTGCATCTTGTTGACTCTGTTTGCTGTTTAAATGAGCTGGAATAGTCTGAATGTTTGAACACGACATTTCCTAGGCATTCGTTTGTTTGAAAACGCACAACGTGATCGGAGTGCACATGGAGTACGAAGTGACACTCCCATAGGTACACTACTTCTGAACTTTGAGCACGGAGGTGGACAGTTGAATCTCCAGTTGTAAATACTTTCACCGTCGGGTTTTTCAAACATACAGAAACATTAGAAATTATTATGGACCCATTTTCTGTTTTAATACTGCTGGTATCATACATGTCTCCAGCGTTCTTCTGCTTCAGTAAATTGATACTGGTAGTCTGGATAATACCAGAGCGTGAACGGTGTTGATTGTCTTAGCCTGCGTTATGCTTCGGAGCCTGTCTGTGTCTTTGGTTGTGCTGATGACTGTGAGATGTTTATGTAAGAAATAGGTTGGATTGGTAGGGCTTGTTGGCTTGAACCCAATTGTCAGAAACACACCAGCACTTACTGCTATTTTGAGGATCTTACAAAAGGTACAAAGCACTTGACTGATTTCCATGAAGATTGTGATCCCGAGCAGTAAATGTTCAATACAATATAACCAATGATATTGGCGCGCTATACACAACTGTCTTACTGACTTCAAGACAGAAGAACAAAAAAGACAGACATATTAAAGTCTTATCTGAATTGTACAAATGACAAAAAAAGGAAACAGTTTTGCTCGTTTTCCAAAAGTACAAAAGCAAACAGTAGAGACGAAACCGCAGTCTAAAAGAAGATCAAAAAACAGGTGCTTTCATGCCAATGGGGAGGGCATTCTGTGTATCTAAAAATGGGGAGAAAAGAGTTAAGATGAGGGTGAAGAGCAGTGGAAGCAGACTATTTACTGTGTGCCATGGCTACAAGCAAACAACAAGGACACACAAATGCCCTGGACACTCAAGGAACAGAAACAGACCTGTAAAGGCACAGGAGCAAGTTTAACGTCTTCTATATGATTCCACGAAAGCACGCTTAGCACACTCTTAACAGCTTTGCATAATTAATTTATTAAAGATTGTGTCCCCATGTTCTGCAAAGCCTATGCTAGATATGTGCTCTCTCTCTCTCTCTCTCTCTCTCTCCTCTCTCTCTCTCTCTCTCTCTCTCTCTCTCTCTCTCTCTCTCTGAAAATTGTCTATCGTTACCATCTTGTATCCTATCATTTTGTTTTAGTGATGATGGCTATGGTTGCCATGATGATAATACTGAGAATTGCAGTTCAGAATTTCATGAATACAACTGTGTGTATTCTCCTGACCCCAATAGCTCCTGTTTATGGTCATTGAATATCTAAATAATATTTATATTATCTTGTCTGTTTACTGTTTCTTCACTGCTGTCTACTGTTGTCACAAAGGTTGCTGGCTGAAGCGATTGCATACATACTTTTGTTTGGGAAAATTCAATAAATGGATAGAAGTGGCCTGATGTGTTGTGTGATTGCTTATGCAAGAAGTGATGTCATCACCATTACAAATTGTCGGAATTCTGCATTTTAGACAAACATTGTTGCTCTGCGCTGACCAATCGCAGTAGAGTTGATTGTGGTTAAGCAAATGACATTTCAGATACTATTAGTTCTGCATGAAGCATCTGACCACAATGTCAGGCATATGCGTGCATGATCTGTCCGTGTACTGATCTGTTTGAGGAAAGCAATACCCATGTGTATATTGGTGATAATAAGCAGGTCTCCAGGATGGAACTTCGAAGGTTTCCAGCACCTCTTCATTT
>CM065743.1:6419577-6427077 GCA_033310375.1 Conus canariensis
ACAATATATATATATTTTTTAAACTTCAGACTTCAGACTTTTTATTATATCCCCGTATGCACAAGGAAAATGATGTAAAGTACAGTTAAAGAGTATCAGGGTTTTGTACAGGCTAAGTCATTGAATTCAACAAGAGAAACAATTTGATAAGGAATCTAAAACGATCAACAGTACCAACACGCTAGTCTAGTGTCTGTAAATGCCACAATTTCATGTAAGAAAAGCATTTTTTTTAACATTTTTATTTGTTTTTATTGTTATTCCACATACAAAAAGAAAAAAAAACTACACACATACATGAAAAGAACAGCAAAAAGAAATAAACAGCAACATTCATAACTAAAAGTTAGGTATAAAGCAAGAAAAACAAACAAACAAGCAAACATACACAAAGAGCCAAACCACACACACATGAAAAAAAAGAAGAGAGAGATAGACAGTAGGAGAGAGAGAGAGAGAGAGGGGGGGGGAGTGTGTGTGTTTCAGTATAGCATTGTCTATGTATAAAAAAAAGAACATGGCTACTTATTGACAATGCTATAATAAATATACATAAACCTGTATACATCATATTGTTCTAATATTACTACCCATAATAGATGTATACATGCGTTTGATGAAAAAAAGAAAAAAAAAATGTATATACATAGCAAGATAAATCAGCATGCATACACAGATAATAAAGGAAAGGCAGACAAATAGACAGACAGACAAACAGACAGACAGACAGACGAACAGACAAGCAAAGAAACAGGAAGATAGAATGGGTTGGGTCACAGCAAGTGAAGATGATATATGTTATTATCATAAGGTACATTATTTCTTGAGTACCACTATACAGAAATATTTCAGCAGCATACACGGGCCACACATGATATCCTCAGCAAAAGATAAAAAAGGAAAAAGATAATATGATTAGTCTAGTAACTGTTGTTATATTATGCATCATACTCATTTATATATTAATGCTGAAAAGACATGTTCCAGAGACGGTAACTAAAGCAGGTAGGTATTAGAAATCAAAGCTTCATAAGCAAGCCATCTGGCATGAAAATCCAAGTGGTTCATGGTTAAGTATGAGTTATATTTTTCAATTCTATATCTATACGTCAAAATTTTCAAGAAAACTGCTACATGTGGAAGACTGCCTTCTAACTTACACTTATATAGGTAATGTTTTGCTAGAAGAATAATGAAGTAAAAATGTAATCAATTCCGATTGTTATGTCAAAACCTAAAAGTATGAGAGACTCTGTTAGGCGTATATTTTGTGTGTGAGTGCATTTCTCTTTTACTAAATCAATTAACCTACTCCAAAAACATTTGACACGAGTGCATTTCCAAAACATATGGTCAATAGAATCTTTAAATAGTCCGCAAAAACTGCATTTATCATTATCAGTAACTCCGATTTCTTTCAAAATAACATTTGTACCTAAGCACCTGTGAATTATTCTCAACTGAAACCACTTGAGTTTTACATCTGTAATCTTATGTGCATAAAAAAAACAAAAAAACATGAACTCCAATCATGAGCTTGTGAAAGTTTGATGTCCCACTTATCACAGCACGGAGCTCTCAACTGATTATCAATCAGTATATCATAATAAGTCTTTGAACCTTTATAAGTGGCAAACAATATCTTATAACATAATGGAGAAGTAATACATTTGTTGTTTTCGATGGCAATGTCAAATCCTTTTATGAATTCAATTATTGCTAACTTATACCCTGTATAAGTTAGAAAATCAGTGTTGACATCATATTCTTCCTTAAATTGTCCGTGGGAAAGAAACTGACCATTATCGTCAAAAACATGTGCGAGATAATAGATACTTTTGTTTTGAAGCATTTTAGAGACAATGTGTCTTTTCCCAACTTGAATACGTTTGTTGAAGCAAACTGGTTCAGCAAGTAGTTCAGCGGAATTTTTTGGCAGACATTTGTAATAAAAAAAAAAGTTTGTAAGCTTCAAGGACGTCTGCCCAGAACGGATTATATTTGGTAAATTTTGAGACAATCTCTTGACCGTGTTTACTCATATGAGGCCAATGAGGAAAATTACTGAGAAGAATATGTTTCCATTTGTGGTTTGATCTCTCAGTCCTACGGATCCAGGATAGTTTTAAGGATGTGGCGAAGGTTTTTACATCAGGAAGACCAATACCTCCATTCCGTATGCTTTTATGCACTGTTTTTTGACTGATTTTTTCTGTTTTTTTTTTTATTCCACACAAACTTGTAACATATTTTCTGGCATGTTTGAAAGAAAACATCCGGTGGGTTTGGCAGAAACAGCCAAACGTGAGTCAGCTTTGAAAGAATGATGGATTTCAAAATTGCTATTCTGCCTAGGGGCGTAATTTGGCGTTTTACCCATATTTTGAACAAATGATTTACGTCTGCTAGTCTTTCTGCGTAGTTTATTTCTATGCAATCTTTCAAGTCGTTTGTGAACCATATACCAAGTATTCGAAATTTTTGTGGATTCCATACAATTTCTAAGTGGTCCATGTAGTGGTTTTGACTGTTTTTTACACTTCCAAGCCAAACTGCGCTCGTTTTACTCAAATTCATGTGAAGACCTGAGACACCATCGAATCTTAAAAGAACTTCAATACAAGTTTCAAAGGATTTCTTATCCCCTGCAAGTAAAAACTCGGTGTCATCAGCATATTGAGATATTTTAAATTCAGTTTCATTCATTCTTATTCCCCGAATATCTCGATTTTCCCTTACCATAATGGCTAATATTTCGACACAGATTACGAACAGATATGGTGAAATTGGGTCTCCTTGTCGACATCCTTTTTAAATATCGAACCAATGTGAAACCTGTCCGTTCACAATAACACAAGACTTGATATTTTGGTAGAATACGCTTATCCATCTACAAATATCTTTTTGGAAACCAAATGCTTTTAGGACTTTCGTCATAAATTCCCAATTTATCGAATCAAAGGCTTTTTCAAAGTCTATGTTTAACAACAAACCATGCAGACCATTTTCATCTAAATAAGATATAGTGTCAAATATCAATCTTATATTGTCGCCGATGTATCTATTTCTAATAAATCCGGTCTGATCTTCATTTATGATTTTAGGCAACACAGATTACTGATATACAATATTGTTATGAAGACATTTATTGCTTAGTGGACACTGCTCTTTTTTGGTGCAATTGCAAGATTTCCTTTCTTCACCCTTCTTTGCTGTGTTTGTTTTCATTTTGTTGGATTATATATATATATATTATATATAATATATATATATATATATTTTGTGTGTGTGTGTGTGTGTGTGTGTGTGTGTGTGTGTGTGTGTGTGTGTGTGTGTGTGTTCAAACAACGGCTGAATGATTCGTGTTATCAAAATTTGCATTCTTCGCATTCATCATACCCTGACCATTGCATGTATCATTCAGAGACAGGGCGGCCAGTTACGGGAGTCAGTGCTCTGTTCAGATGCAGTTGGTTACCTCTGAGTAACTTAATTCACTCGACTCAACAAATCATCGTACCATTTTCCAAACAGTAAGACAGGCATTGTTTTAAAGATTTATGTCATTTCGTGTTAATTTGTCCTAAATGCTCCACATTTCGCAAAAAGAAAAAAAAAATCATACCCTTGTACTATTATGGATTGACATAAGAATTTCAGTTAAGATTATTAGGTAGAAACATGCCAAATTAATTGTTTAAAGTTGCAGTGTACATAACCGAATCCTTAAAACTAAGATAACGATATCTCGGTCTATAACTGATTCACAAGGCAACCGTTTACCTGTGATGTATATGAACCTGTGACACTTGCTTCTTGCTTGTTTGTTTGTTTGTTTACCTTTTCGACACACACCTATAGTTTACCAATTATTGTGCAACTCAGTTCCCTTGTTCATATGGGCCAGACGGCCTGCAAAAATGGAATAAACCATTAGAATAATTATTACCGTTATCATTATTATTATCATTATCATTACGTTATTATTATTATCATCATCATCGTTAGTAGTAGTAGTAGTAGTAATAGTAGTAGTAGTAGTAGTAATAGTAGTAATAGTAGTAGTAGTAGTAGTAGTAGTAGTAGTATTCCTATTATTATTATTATTATTATATTATCATTATTATCACACACACACACACACACACACACACACACACACGTCAACAACATGGCGGAGACCGCCAACTGCTTAGTAATTTGGCTGTTTGGTTTGTTTATTTGTTTGTGTGTGTGTTTTAAACCACGCACGGACACAAAAGAAGCAGTCCAGGAGTTGTCGCTTCAGCCTCAGCGTCCCAAGTGATACTGGACAACCTGTTGCTAAAGTGAAAGCTCCCCGTGACAGCAAAATGGGCGACAGCATTAATCTTTGATTAGTCAATGAATGAGCCAGCCATACGATGGAAACAACCACAACGGACAGAGAAGAACGAGTCGCGCGCGCGCGCGCGCACACACACACAACACACACACACACACACACACACACACACACACACACACACACACACACATACACACACACAACACACACACCACACACACACACAGACCACTAACGGTGTAGACCACCAACTGCGAAGTATTCTGACTGTTTGGTGTATGTGTGTGCGTGCGTGTGTGTGTGTGTGTGTGTGTGTGTGTGTGAATGTGTGTGTGTGTGTGTGTGTGTGTGTGTGTGTGTGTGTGTGTGAATGCGTGTGCGTGCGTGCGTGCGTGCGTGCGTGCGTGCGTGCGTGCGTGTGTGTGTGTGTGTGTGTGTGTGTGTGTGTGTGTGTGGTCGGGGTGGGGGTGGGGGTTCTCAATTCTGGGAATGTTCCCTGTGACTAGACTGTTGGCCTGATTAAACCACTGTACAAAGGGAAAGGTAGTAAACATGACTGCGACAATTATAGAGGTATAACTTTGCTGAGTTGTGTTAGTAAATTATTTACAACAGTCTTGATTAACCGATCGTCATCCTTTCTTTAACAGAATCAGATTTTATTGGAAAATCAATCTGGTTTCCGAAAACATCATTCTAGTATGGACCATATGTTTATACTTAAATATTTAATAAATGTTTTCCGGAGTCAGAAGAAAAAATGTACTGTGCATTCATTGATCATATAAAAAAGAAGCTTTTGATCCTGTGTGGAGGCATGCATTATGGTCTAAACTCATAAAAGGAAAAAAATCAATGGCAAAATCATACGAGTCATTATGAATATGCATAGTAATTTGAAGTCTGTCCGTATTTATGAGCGGAAATTTATCAGACCTTTTTGGGGAGCCATAAAGGTGTTCGTCAAGGTGCGAATCTTTCTCCTGTATTATTTGCTTTGTATTTGAGTGATCTTGAAGGCTATCTGAAATACACTGGGTGTTTACCATTTCAAATTAGGCTTTTTTTGGATATTGATATAACGAATTATGTCAAACTTTTTGCCTTGTTATATGCAGATGACACAATTATATTTTCAGAGACAAAAGCGGAATTGCAAAAAGCACTAGATTCCTTGCTTGCTATTATATTGTAATAAGTGGAAGCTAACCGCTAATGCCGCTAAAACTAAAATAATGATATTTAACAGTGCAAGGGTGAATAAACAGTACACATTTCATTAAGGAAATGGAAAAGTTGATGTTGTCACCAGTTTCAGGTATTTAGTGGTAAATCTTAATCGAATGGGTTCTTTTGCTAAATGTAAGAAAAAACACTTTTGATAAGGCGTCATAAGTCATGTTTAAATTGATACACAAGACGAGAACAAAGGATTTACCTAGTCATGTTATTTTAGATTTATTTGAAATGATTAAATGGATATGAAATATAGGGATATGAAAATTTGAAATCATTGATAAATGTTCGGCTAAAACTTTAAAATATATATTTCGCTTGAAAAGAAGTACAATGACAAACATGATTTATGGTGAAACAGGACGTTATCCATTATCAATTACAGTCTTTTTTCCCGAATGATTCGATTTTGAGCTAATCTGGTTCAAATTCCTGTTGAGAAAATGTTGGTTAGGTTCTATTTTTTTTTTCATGTCACATTTGCTCAATAGCGCAGTAACTGTGTCTCCCTGGTTAAAGTGCTTTAAAAACATATTTGTACAATCTGGTTTTGACTGTGGTTGAAGCAATCAACGTTTTACAGTCGTCAAAACATCATGTAGGAAGGTAAAAAAAAAAAAATGGTTTGCAAAGCTCTTTTCGTCAAGTGTGGCAACATGACATTGAAACTAGCACTAAATGGTTTTTCTACAAATTTTATAAATCTGATTTTAAGGAGAAGTATAATTGTAGCTTACCAAATGTTTGTATTTACCCTCTTATCAAATTTATATGTTATATTCACAAACTGTGAATTGAAGTAGATCGTCGATTTGCTATTCCAAAAGAAGAAAGGTTATGTAATAATTGAAACATGTCTGCAATATGTGATGAATTTCATTTTATCATGGAATGTTCATCATACGTTACTTGCGCAACACGTATTTGCCAAACAGGTTTATCTCCCCAAAATCTGTCTATAATTTTTTGTTTAATGATGTCTTCTACAAATCGAAAACAAATGCTTCTATTGTCAAAGTATATTAGATTATCTTAAGTGTTGTAAATTCTTGGTCTATGTCAGCATTGACCAGCAATTTATGTTTCATATTGGCCTGTTGTTTTCCTTTTGCTGTTATTGTTGTAAACACACCTTTCCTCCATACCCCAAAACGGGCAAAAGGAATGAATATTGTATTGCATTGTATTGTGTGTGTGTGTGTGTGTGTGTGTGTGTGTGTGTGTGTGTGTGTGTGTGTGTGTGTGTGTGTGTTTAAAACCTTACACTTACATGAAACAAGATCCTAACGAAACGCAGATTTACCGCTTTGATGAATTAGACAACAGCATACCACTCATTTTTCTCTTTTGTGTTCTACTGTATTGAAAATCATGAGACCGTTTTGTACGTCGTGCCAGTGCTATCGGTAGATTACTTTGAAATACGCAGGTCGGGGTTACAGTCTTCATGGATACCAATCTAGCGATTTACACGCTGTGCAATATCCTCAGTACAGCGGTAAATGACGGTGCAACCATGCCAGATGTGTTCAGGCCAAGACACCTTACCACCCCCATGCATTTTTCACAGAAGTATTATACAAATAACCACTCTGACATGTTGCAATATACAATTCAGACTCGTCCAGCCCAGCACCATTTAAGCTCTGCTACAAGAGGAGGGAACACGATCAATGTGTTGACACAGGGGAACGCAAGTGACGGGCTTAACTTCACCGGTACTGAAACACAGAATGGTTCCTTGCTGGTTTCTAACTTTGCTACGTGTCTGAATAATCCAGCTGTAAAAGAATTTATTATAGAAGACTTAAATGGCCATCTCCGTGTTCAAAGTTCAGCTGCAGTTTACAACTGGGAGTGTCTGTTCGTACTCCACGTACAACCTCATCAAGTTGTGCGTTTCCAAATTGACGAATGTCTCGGATATGTCAAGTTTG
>CM065743.1:6434577-6436019 GCA_033310375.1 Conus canariensis
AAGGACAGACATTGTCAAAACGGTCTTGCTTCACTTCAGACCAGCTGAATTCTACACATTTCGGTGGCACAGCCCTGACTGAACAGCTTCATCACCTGTATCTTCTGACGTGGCAGCAGGAGATCAAAGATCCCTCGGGATCAAAGATACATCCATGATCCATTTGTCCGAAGGGAACACCCAGACTTGTGACAACTTCTACGGCATATCCCCCTTTTCTATAGCAGGCAAGATAATTGCCAGGATTCAACCGAACCGCCTTATGACGCACCTTGAGCAAGAAATTGTGCCAGGAAACCAGCGCGGATTTAGAAAATACAGGAACCATTGACATAGTATTTAATGCTAGACAGCTCCCAGAAAAAAAAGGTCACTGTTCTCCATCAACATCAACCTGACCATGGCCTTACATTATGGCAATAGAGGTCTATGACAGATCATGGTCAAATAGGGATGCCCATCGAAATCTATCTCTGTGGTGCGGCAATTCCATGTTGGCATGCAGACTCGAATCTATGGCAACGGAGTGACATCTAGCACATCCCATGTCACGAATGGTGTAAATCAATACTGTATTTTAGCACCCACTCTGTTCAACATCAGCAATGCAGACTGATGCCTTCAGAGAAGGAGATGTAGGCATCGACATCAGATTCAGGACAGTACGAAAGCTGTTTAACGTCAAATAACCAGCTACCCACTAGACTCTTCTATGGATAGCTGCAACAAGGAAAGCATTTCCATGGAGGTCAGAAGAAACGGTTTAAAGATACTCTCAAAACATCCATGAAGCGTTAACCATCAACCCTGACACATGGGAACAAACCACTATGATCGAACTAGATGGCGCTACTCTATCCCCAAAGGTGCCAATTTATGAGAAGAAAGGAGGACAGCTTCAGCGCAACAAAGGAGACAGACAAGAAAAGCCCGAGTCAGCGTGCAAGAGCAGGTTTCCCACATTTTCATACTTTACGATTTTCTCTTGTTGTTCGCCCTTCGATTTCGAAGATGACCATGACTTCAATCTGAGACGGAAATTGCTCAGTGTCACGTTGTCACTCTTGCACACACGCTTCATGACAGTATTTACTCCATACGCACACACAATCCCTCCAGTCAACCAAAAGGCGCACTACAGAATGTTTTTTCTTCTCCCCCTCTCCTCCGGGGAAAACGCTTTACTAAATGAGTTGAACAATTCCGACAACGTTCATCACACTCCAGTAGTTATCAAACAAATTCTATACATCTCTCTCTCTCTCTTTTCTCTCTCTCTCTCTCTCTCTCTCTCTCTCTCTCTCTCTCTCTCTCTCTCTCTCTCTCTCTCTGTTTATGGCTGGTCAAATAATGTGTAAAGAAACTGTCACAGGTAACATCAAGCACAGCCCATGGTTTGACTCTGAGTGCTATGTTAAACGCCGTCAGGTGAGACAAGCATT
>CM065743.1:6436119-6453619 GCA_033310375.1 Conus canariensis
ACCCACTAAATATTATGCAAGAGCGTCGGCTTTCAAGATGTCATTATTACTTGCCAATGATAAAATGGCTAAAGATGTTGCTGCTTTCATAACTAAAGCTTTTGAAATCAGATGCAAAAAAACGAATGGGACGTAAAGTTCATATATTTTTATGTATAATTCGGGGTACATTTTCCCCTTTAAAAGCAAAAGAGCTTGTATATGTGAGTGTATGCGTGCGAGTGTGTGTGTGTGTGTGTGTGTGTGTGTGTGTGTGTGTGTGTGTGTGTGTGTGTGAAGTGTGGTGTGTGTGTGTGTGTGTGTGTGTGTGTGTGTGTGTGTGTGTGTGTGTGTGTGTGTGTGATCATGAATAGGTTTACAGGTGTTTAGGCAACCACAAATGAATGTAACCTCTGTGAGATTTGTAAATGATATGCCCTAATCTATATTGGTACGTATTTTGATCATTATGTATACATCCATGACTAAGGAAAAATGTGAAAGTATCTACTTGGCCGAGAAAATGCATGTATACTTGCAAGGTGGTGTTGTTGTGTTACATTTGCTTTTTCCACAATGTTGTTGTTTTTCCCCCCATCCCAATGTCCCCATTGACACGGGCACGAGGCCTAGTTCAATTAAAATATTTGTCATTGTCATTGTCATTCTCTTCTCTCTCTCTCTCTCTCTCTCTCTCTCTCTCTCTCTCTCTCTCTCTCTCTCTCTCTCTCTCTCTCTTCACACTGAGAGATAAATCAAGTTACGAAGTGATACGAATAAAGTCTTGCTAGATTCCTCCTTCTTGCCGGAGAAAGAATACACACATCCTCCAAGAATATAAAGTCATGGCCTTTTACACAACATTGGCCCAAGATCCAGACCAGGAGAATAAACAATTCATACCATCATGATGCCATACTTGCATCAGAAAAAGCACTCGCCCTATACCATTATGATGCCCTGCCCGCATCAGAAAAAGTGCTTGCCCCTTTAACTCTCCAGTCACTGGGGGAACGATGACATCCGACTCCTCTACCCTGGGTCTTCAATTGCTGGGGCTGAACTATCGGTGTGTTCCCCACACCATGGCCATCGTTAAATACCCATCTTAGCACTTAGAAAAACGATGCCGTCGCAGCATCAGAGGAGGAATAGCTGACGGGGTGAAGAGTGAAGGGCGAAGGGCTGAAATACGAATAAGGTTCGTGTAAGTAACCTGCTTCCCAATTTAACATATGAATTCTTTCTTTCTCTTTTCTTTAGGTTTTCCCCTGTACCTTTCCCCAACTATCTATGGCTCACCTGGTAATGACTGGTCAGTGGTGAGGACCCCTTGACCAACATCCTGGCGGGTTCGAGTCTTTAGGCCATCTGCTGGGCTAAAACTAATTCTTTCCTCCCTCCTCCTAGTGAGTGCATACTCAGTGTTCAAAACACATGACCAGCCCCTTACCAGCCCTCATTAAACTATCTCTCAGTGGTCACTTTCACCCAATGACCAACCCTTGTCTATTTTACTGAGTGATCCTCACAATTATTGGGGACGCCCGCTACACTAGTCAAGCCACATGAATATTCTTCATTTTTAGTTGTGGCATGGGGGAAATGATTCATATTACTAGACAAAATGTGATGAAGCGTCACATACCTTGATGTGAGGCTACTTCACATGACATTGAGTGTGGGTCTGCATGTGGCTGGTGAGGCCGATCTGGGCCCGAAAGGAACGCCCACATGTGGGAAACATGTGGGTGGGTACTACAGTGGAGATGGAGGTAGTTCTGGCCTTGCACGCGGCTCGCTTTCTCTCAGCTTCTGCTGTGCGTCTCTCCTCTGATGTACATGCACTCTCTGTGATGCTGCTTCGCCAGGCTGGGCGGTCCAGGGCAAGCGACCCCCTAGATGATGTGTTGATTGCCAGTGAGACCTGGGAAGGACATCTTAAGGCTGTCGTGTCAGTCGTCAGCAGGCTAGAAGAGGAAGGCTTGACAGCGAAGCCTTCAAACTGTTTTATGGGCTACAAAGAGTTATCGTTCCTGGGCCATGAGATCGGAAACGGGAAATTAATGCATGAGGACGACAAAGTTGAGAAATTACTATGGGCAGAGAGGCCGAAAAACAAGAAGCAGATTAGAGCATTCTTGGGACTTGCTGGGTATTACAGACGTTTTATACCCAATTTTGCGGAAATTGCTACACCATTGACTGAGGCTACAAAAAAGGGCAAGCCTGAGAACGTTTCCTGGAATGCGAGTTGCGAAGAGGCATTCCAGACTCTGAAGAACAAATTGGCTGCCAAACCTGAGAGAAGCAGTACATGTTGAGGACCGATGCTTCAGACAAGGGTCTTGGAGCAGTTTAATTACAAGAAAAGGATGGTGACTTACGCCCAGTAGCCTATTCAAGTAAAAAATTGAACAAGGCAGAGAAAAACTACTCTACTATTGAAAAAGAGTGCTTGGGAGTCATATGGGACATACAAAAATATGAGCCGTACTTATTTGGAGTGCACTTTGTGCTGGAGACGGATCACAGACATCTAGAATACTTGAAGAGGTCAAAGACTGACAACGGTAGGCTCATGAGGTGGGCACTCCAACTCCAGCAGCATTCATTCACGCTGCGAGTCATCGCAGGAGAGGACAACACTGGTGCCGACTATATTTCGTGCATCCATTAGCTGATGTAATTCCTGAAGCAGCAATTACATGTTTTTGAACAGTCATGTGCTAATATTGTTATACGTTAGCAAGCTGTTGTATATTATCTTATTACAGATAAGATGTATTCATGGAAGCAGTCAATATAATACTGCGTGCTGTTGGAGAAGAGTATTATGGTAAATGGCAGTCTATATATAACACTGCATATTAGGATGAAGAATATAATTTAACAGTCTGTATAATACTGTATATTTGATGAAGAAAAGATTTGGCAGTCCATACAAAGTGCGCAATTTAGGAGAGAAAAGAAATTCGGCGGTCTATATAATGCCGCATATTATGGCATTGGAGGTAATCTAGCAGTCTATATAATACTGCATATTAAGGTATAGAAAATTCTTCAGTGGTCTATATAATAGTGCGTTTTGAGGAAGAATATATATACTTTATTTTGGAGTTGGCTCATTCTGGTTAGAACTTTGATGGTATGCAAGTTCAGATGTTTGTGTTATCCTTGGTCTGTCTTAGAAAGCTGGCTATACTTGAGTCGTTTTGTCTTTGGAGGTGTTGTTGGAGAGGTGAGGTCTGGTTACCTGGCGGCTTAATCGGACGGGGATCGGTTCACCGTAAGGGTATGTCCACGATCCTGGCGCATGCCTATCGTAGCACGTGTGGAGTGTCAAGTTTACACTCGTTTTGGTGCCATCTTTGCACCGGTTTAGTGTTCTGGGAACACAGGATTATTTTGTGCCCATCATAGCATTAGTATGGAGTGTCAGGGAGTACACTCGTTTTGGTGCCATCTTTGCACTGGTTCTGGGAATACCGGTATCTGCTACCCATCATAGTAGCCATCTTCATATATTTGTGTTGTAAATTTGTTCCCGACTCAATACGTAGTTCATCCTTCCAAGGAGTGCAATATCTCTATATTGTGGGACTTCTTGTGGCATTCCGAGCGTGCAATAGCACTTTTCGTCTGCTCTGTGAAGGGAGGCAATCTGGTTCAGTTGTTTAATAATCACTGCGCGCAAGTGATCTTTACGTCAAGGTCTAGTGACGTTTTTGTGCACATTACGTGTGAAGCCGACTTTAGTATCAGCTGGTCGGTCTATAAATAGTTATAGTTGCGGAGACAGTCGTTCGGTGGAAGTTTTCTCCTTTTAAACAATTTCGTCATTGAGTTAAGACAAGCTTTATTCATCGCTATCATTTTCCAGGTCTTTTGTAGATTAAAGGCGCTATATAACCGCGGATTTAATCTTAAGCGGGGGCATATGTAACATGTGGCGACTTGGCAATAATAGCCAGATCTTTTTTTTTTTTCCGAACGCGCTAAGTTCAGGCACAGGTGATGCCGTCAATTGTCGCATCACGTCATCGAACTGCGTGTAAATACGCAGACGAGCTCACCTTCGAAACAGCACAGCATTACAACTTTTTCTTTTCTACTGTGATTTTATTATTAGTGCAACGATTTGCTACATGCTATCATCAATCACATCGATTATTTTTCTACATCCTGCATTTGCATAAATCCGTTGAAAGGGCATCAACGAATCGGATCATTAGGACACCAGTTTTGTAGTGCGGTTGCCTTAGCACCGGAAAGTCTACGGGGAGACCAGAAGAAGCAGCAGTTACGAGCGGTCGACATCGAAAGCCCTGTGCAAGAATGTTGTTGAAGAAGGCGATCTGGAGTCGAATTATCGGATCAGCGAACTCATACAGTTTAGCTGAGGAGATATCGAGTCATAAGAATAATCGTCATAGACCTGTGCATCATCAGAATATCAAAATTCTCGAATTATAACTCCTGCGTTCAGCGGACCCTGCACTATAGCAACACATAGAGGGTCATATTCAGTGCTTCGTCACCGGCACTTTTACTTACATCCTCGCAATCTACATCGACCATCAAATCGTACTTCTTCATCAACCGCATCATCTTATTCATCCGAGGCGACCAGCAGTCGGAGATCCAGTGTCAGCACCGTTCTGCACCAGTCATCTACGACCGAGCCTGCAGTCTACCCTTCGTCATTCCGGATTTGGAAAAATCCTTCTTCGAGCTTCCGACGGACCAACTGGGGGACTGGGGCTCGGCACGGCTACGCCGAAGACTGGTGTGGACGTGCTGACAGGGACTCATCTGGCGGGCGACGCGTCTGGTGGACCCTGGTGACGGCCTGGAGCGGTCGGCGTCCTATCATTAGTAGGAACCGTATATATTTATCAGTGTCTTCTCTTCACTTCTTCTCTTCACTACATTTCCTCCACTTCATCTTCTTCACTTCCTATAAAGAATCTTCACTGCAAGTATCTTCGCAGTCTTCTTCTGGGAGCAGCAACTACGTCAACGGGAGGAAACTGACGGCTCATCTTGAGTGCATCACAGACTTACTGCATCGTGAGCTGATAACAAAAGACAATAAAGCCAGATAAGTAAAGTTCCGTTTAATATTGCAAGTGAAAGAGTGCAAATCGAAGATTGATAGTTTATCATATCACAAGATAAAAGTGAGAATCAACGTCTTTTTCACGGAGGAGAAAGAAACACAACACATAGCTGTATATCATTCGTTAATAAATTTCTGTATTGTTTTATCAAACTCCCTTCTTGTGTGGTGCTGGATCGGGTGCACGTGAGGCAGGTGTCCGATAGGGAGCAGACGGAAACCGTCGCAGCCCCACCAGTGTGACACTTTGACTTTTTCTCTCCGTTAACCAGTCTGAGAGGCGATATGATGAACTGCAGGTCATTTATCGGTCTTTGTCCCATGGTAAGTATAACGTGCATATCACTGGACGGGAAGAAAGGACTTGCATAGCCATGTGGTATGATCAATGTCATTTTGTCAATCATCAAAGTTCTCAGTCAGACTCTCTCTCCTCTCTCTCTCTCTCTCTCTCTCTCTCTCTCTCTCTCTCTCTGACTGTCTGCTTTTCCCTCTCAATCTCTCTCTCTCTCTCTCTCTCTCTCTCTCTCTCTCTCTCTCTCTCTCTCTCTCCTGTCTGTCTCTGTCTGTCTCCCCCTCTCTCTCTCTCTCTCTCTCTCTCTCTCTCTCTCTCTCTCTCTCTCTCTCTCTCTGTATCTCTCTCTCTCTATGCAAGGTGTTCTTGGTGTACATATTTTTACTTCCTTGTTTTGGTCGGGGGTGGGGATGGTCCAGACTTATTATCTGTAGAAACTTGTACAATGTGGTTTAACAGCACATGAAAAGAATTAAAATGGATACATTGTTTACAGGTTTTGATTTGTTTTAACAACTAAGCAGGGACCAATTCTAATGCAAACAACAATCGTTATGACTGGCACACTAATAAGACCCAAACTATTTCCTTTAAAATGTGGAGAACAGTTGAAGTGTGCCATTCACTACCACTAAAAAATCTCTTCTTCATCATCATTCAAACCCCTCTGTTCTTTTAGAAAACACAAATAATTATAGAATGAAGGTTGAATGATATTGCTTGTGGAATTTGAGACACAAAAACATTTTATGCAGGCTACATTCAAACACCAGGACTGGATGGGGTCACCCCATGTCGAGCTAAACTGATGAGCTGTGTCACTGTGACCAGACCGTCTGATCACATCATCTTTCTGACACATATCACTTTGCAGACCGATTCTCTTTTATGGATAATCAGTGGACAGTGTGGCTCTTGGCACCGCAGAATGAGCTACAGTCCGTACGTCATGTTCCCTGATTATTTTGGTCGTGATGTAACAAGCAAACACCGTGGTATGTCTGTGAGCTACTGTGGTCAGTCTTACGATTCAGAGTGCCAGCTATTTCAACTGGTTTTCTCCTTCCACGCACAGGACCTCAAACCGTATAAGGTGGAGGGATCAAACACCTGGAACTGTTCAGTGTCAGTGTGGCCTGACCTGTTTGAACACTTTCCCTGTGATCTGATATCTCAGTGTGCAGAACATGAAGATGAGGCCCGATGTCCGTACTCTTCAGAACAATGTGGTCCAGGAAAGGTAAAGTGAAAGCAACGTACAGCACGTAATAGTCTTGTCAACAGGTGAATTGAACCATTCATTCTTACATATTCCAAAGCCATTCACATGATTTACCGAATACTGTGACCTCAAACCACACACACACACGCACGACACACACACACACACACACACACACACACACACACACACACACACACACACACACACACACACACACACGAGATTTCAAAAGATTTAATCCTGTGACTTCTTTTGGGGCATGGAGGACTTGAAACAAAATAAACAAATGTAAATGAAACGCATCAAACATCTAAAACATTTCTCGATAATGAACACACTGGATAAAACTTCACTAAGTTTTTAAAACGTCGCTAAATTTAGCAACACTTTTTTGTTACCACAGAGCAAACGACAATAGTTGAATACAGACTGTATGCATGTAAATTGTTCTGGTATACACTTATTTCTGATATCATCATA
The DNA here is from genome assembly GCA_033310375.1 of Conus canariensis. Taxonomy (NCBI): domain Eukaryota; kingdom Metazoa; phylum Mollusca; class Gastropoda; order Neogastropoda; family Conidae; genus Conus; species Conus canariensis. The sequence goes on from CM065743.1 coordinate 6,443,221, forward strand.
TTTGGTGCATTTCATTACACAATGAAATTCGTCGCCAAGGTCATTCTGGTCGCAGTCCCGACAAAATCGTTCATCATGAGGTATTCCAAATCGTCTGCCAATTTCGATCGTGAATTTATGATTACCACAGAGGAACCGATATAGAGGGTATATATAAACATCAGGCAACATTTCAATATATTTTTCACGGCAAACTCTGTTTTAAAATTCCTATAAAATAAACAATTATTACTAGATTCTAAAGCATCGTTCCATGCACGTATGTAAACTTCTTCTAATGAATCACGAACATTTCTACAGATACTGTGAACAGACGAAAACTTTTGTGTCTCCCACACAAAGTCGAATCCTCTTTCGATAAAGATATTCCGTATACACATCAACCACCTAAATGTAAAACCCTGATTTCTGTATAGATCATGTAATACTTGATACAATCTAGATAAATATTTTTGTTTGTTTGTGGTGAAAGTAAGGATGACCAGAATTGTATCATTCGTGCATATACTTGAACTGAAACAGGATACATTCCTAGTTCTCCATATATCAGTTCTGTTTTAGTAGAACGATTTAAATGAAAAAAAGATGCTTAAAAAATTAAGTCAAAGTACAGACAGATCCATTGACTGGTGTAAGTCCAGTACAATGTTTATAGGCAAATTTTGATATCTTGCCATCTTTAGTAAAGAAACATTGCACATTGCGCTTGGTCATACAAATACTTCTTACATTTATTTAAAAAAAAAAAAATTCCTGTTCTGCTGAAGATTATACCTAAATATTTGAAAGTGTGTACTATTTCTATGGACTGGTTTTTTAACTTAAGTTTGTTTGTTTTTTCCTAGGATTACTGCGTCTGTTAAAGACTACACCCTTTGTTTTTGCTACATTAACATTAAGCTTCCATGCACTACAATATTCGCTTAATACATCAAGAGCATGTTGTAAACCACAAAAAGAATCTGCAATAACAACAATATCATCAGCGTGTAAAAGTACAAGTAAACTAATGTAAATTAATAAATCTGAGTCAGGGAGATTTAAATCAATATTCAAGGAAGGATAGGCACGATCTGCGAGATATAGTTCAAGATTATTCAAATACAAAGAAAATAGCAAAGGTGACATATTTTCACCTTGACAAACACCTCTAAAACTGCCAAAATATTCAGATTGACTCCCGTTTATAAATATACAAGATTTTATTTGCTGATACATATTCGTGATTACTTGCAAAATCTGTCCATTTACACCTTCTCTGATAAGCTTTTGCCATAATCCCTGCCTCCAAACTGAATCGAACGCTTTTGTGAAATCAACAAAAACACAAAACAATTGCTATTTACGACTATTGAAAATATCAATTAAACTTTTTAAAACAAATATATGATCTGTTGTAGAATGATTTCGTCTAAAACCAGCTTGATTTTCCGAAAGTGTGTTGTTATTCTCAATAAAATTTGTCAAACAGTTATTCAAAATTATTGTGAACAGTTTTCCAACACAACTCAGGAGTGTTATACCCGTATAATTGTTACAGTCCAATTTACTACCTTTTCTTTTGTATATTGGCAGAATAAGTCCAGTTAATCATTCTTCTGGTATGAACCCTGTATTAAGAGCTTTGTTGAGAAGTTTACAATAACTTGTTTTGAGAACTGGAATGCTTTGTTTCATATATTCATTTCGTATTTTATCTATCCCACAAGCCGTTCCATTCTTAAGTTGCTGTATAGCTTTTTCAACGTCTTCATCGCTTATTGGTGCATTAAAATATTCAAGATCATGTTACAAGTCACAGTCAATGTCCCTTTCGTTCTCAACACTATCTGGTTGAACATTCAATGATTTAAAATGTAAGAAAAGATCATCCACACAGGGCATTCATTTCTATTTCTGAGTTTTGATATTTTCCCAATTTCTCTTGGCCTATTAGCTTTTAGTTTACGAATCTTCTTATGCCAATGCTTTGTGTAAACTCTATACGATTTTCTAAGAACTTTTTTTGTATTCCTTACTGCTAATTTCAACCTCTCTACGCTTGGGACTAGTAGCATTTAATTTAGTTCTATGTTTGGCTGTAAAATACTTTTTTCTATGTTCCCTGCATGTGGCATCAAACCATGGCTTATTTTCGTTACTTTTGTTTGGCTTTCGCTTTGTACCTTTTGATACATATTTGACTTCTCCCAGTGTGTCTTTAGCTGTTTCTAACAGAATTTGCGATAACAATGTATAGGCATCGGCAACAGAAACGTGTTCATTATCAAGTATATTGTTTAACTCCTCTATGTTTTTAGTAAGTAAGTTTTCTTTAAACATCTCACCTTTAGATGGATTCCACTTCTTAATGTTTGCATAAAACAAAGTTCTTCCTGTTTCAGGACATCTAACACTTCTATTATTTTCATTGAAAATTGAACTTTGAGTGAAAGCATTGTTTGACGTTCTCCGTGAAATGCTGAGAGATAAAAGAATTGGACTTGTGAACATCTGAAAGCATGGCGTCAAAGGGATCAACACTAAAGTCAGCAATATGTGTGAACAAATAAGATGAACCGAGCATATAATCAATCACAGTACATCCACTATTAGTGCATCGACCGATACCTGCATCTCTGCCATTTCTTCCATTAAATATAAACAAATTTTGTGATTTGCAAAAATCAATAAGTCGATAACCATATTTATTAGGTCGACGTACATCCTGGGAACATTTCGCAATCGGGATTTCAAAATCTTCAATACACAGGTGAAAACTATCTGCAATAATGTCATTGGTATTTGTATCAAACTTCAAGAAGTCCGGCAAACATTTAGTATAAACATTAAAATCTCCCATAAGAAGTACATGGCAGTTAGAATCATGACATGTTAGACTAGATTCCAAATAATCAAAACAATTAACTCAACCATAAGCAGTTCCCTCTGGGGAATATAAACTGAACTGACGAGCAGATCTTTATCATAACTTGTCACCAGTTTATTGATTTTTAACCACAAAACACAGTCACTATCACCATTGGCTTCAGATTCCAATAACTGAATAAAATCTTCATTTTTAAATTTCTTACAGGCAATCGCTATGCCACCGGATCTGTGATACGAAAGATATTTTCGACTAAACAAAGCAATAGAGTAACCAAGTTTACTAAAGTACGCTCACTCACACACACACACACACACACACACACACACACACACACACACACACGCACACACACACACACACACACACACAACACACACACACACACAAATGAAACAAAAACGAATTTCAGCAACTTTTTTCCTCCCCACACTTTCGTTTTTGTTTCATTTACTACCCTTCACTGGCTGCTTTGGGGGTGCTGTTGGATTCTTTTTTTGAACCCTTGGTGGTGAGAACACCACAGTATTATGGACTGTGGTGTGTCTCTATTTGACGCCAGGAGCACAGACACAACCAGCCGTGTCTCCCTGATGGGTCCGATCCGTGGACGAAAGGCCTAGGAGCAGGCAATACAAACAGATCTGCCTTCGAGAGGGATTAGAGATGGTTCGCTCGTGCAGTTAGTGAAGAGTTTCATATTTATTAGAAAAGTAGTTACAGACTCAGAAGCAAAACCTAACTTGGAGAATATTTCGACAGGGTCGCCCTGTCTTCTTCAACTCACTGTTGCTGTTGTGGCAGCGAAGCTTGATGGGACGACTGTTGTGGGGGGGGGGGGGGGGGGGGGGGGGGGGAGGGGGGTGAACGGTTGTCAGGATCTGATTGTCAGGATCTGACAGTCTTGACACCCTACCTGGTACACTACACCACACTGCTTGAGGGGGTCCGTTTTGTCTTTGACATGGGTCAGTTGCTGGCCTAGGGAGTTGGTGGGTTTGTGGAACACTTTGCATCCATGTTGTTGGAAGGTCCTGGCTAGACGCTCTGAGACTCCTTTAATGTAAGGGATCCCCACTTTCACAGTGTCCGTATCTGTAGAAGGGTAGCGAATTCGAGGGTTGTCCCACATCCATGCAGGGTATCCATTAGCGGAAAGGGCAGTCTTGATGCTGGGAGGCACAGTTCCAACAGTTCTAGCACCTGTTTTGTAGTGAGTTCACACCGGTGATGAAGGTGGTAGTCATCCTCAATCTTCTCCCGAATGACTTGGAGAGCCTTGGGTACAGGGATGCTAGTGAACAGTGCTCAAACATCATAGGAGACAAGCTTCTCCCTGGAGCCAGTTGCAGGTTTTTCATCTTCTGTACAAAATCTGTGCTGTTGACTATGTGGTGCTCGGTCTGCCCGACTGAAGGTCCCAATATTTGTGACAGGAATTTGGAGGCATTGTACATGACACTGCCACAGCTGGACACAATGGGGCAGAGGGGGGCATCCTTCTTGTGTATCTTGGTATCCATACAGCTTAAGCGTTGATTCTGAAGTGGGGTAAAGATGTTGGTAAAGATTAGGGGAGATAGAATCTTCTTTCTTCCATTTCTTTAGCAGGTTGATAAGCTGGTTTTTCACTTTCTTCGTAGGGTCAGTCTTGAGTTTTTCATAGGTGTCTGTATCACTGAGAAGGGTCTGTACTTTCTTGTTGTAGTCATCTGTCGGTAACAATACTGTGGTTCTACCTTTGTCAGCTGGAAGTATGACGATGCTGTCGTCCTGTCTCAAGTTTTTCAAGCAGTGTGGTGTAGTGTACCAGGTAGGGTGTCAAGACTGTACCCATACCTACATTGGCGAGACAGCAAGACCACTCACCACCCGTCTACAGGAACACCAAAACCGATCTACTTCTGCCATACATGAACATCTACAAGCCACAGGCCACAGTTTCAGCCCCCAAGAAACCAAGATCCTATCTACAGAGCCCTTCCTCACAATAAGAAAAGTTAAAGAAGCCATCGAAATTAAGACCAGACGCCTAGCCTGAACAGAGATCAAGGCTTTGAACTCCCCCCCCCCCCCCCCCCCCCCCACCCCCGATCTACAATCAGATCCTGACAACCGTTCACCCCCCACAACAGTCGTCCCATCAAGCCTCGCTGCCACAATAGCAACAGTGAGCTGAAGAAGACAGGGCGACCCTGTCGAAATATTCTCCAAGTAACTTTTTGATTCTGAGTCTGTAACTACTTTTCTAATGTGGAATCCAGAATCCAGAAACCTACATTCTTATTCATATTTATGATATGTTTTCTTAATTTCATGTTCCAATTTTCCTCATCTTAACCCCCCCCCCCCCCCCCCCCCCCCCCCCCCCCTCTTCTGCTAGTCGATGCGGTGTCGTAAGCAGAATTCGTTTGGAGTTTTGGGCGTGTGTATTTCATCATGAGAGCAAGAGTTATCCTACTTGTTCGTTACGCATAGTTTAATGTCCCCTGCCTCATTTACGCCTTCCCTCCGTAATTCCGTGATAATGGTTTAAGACAATCGAAATTGGATTTATGAACTATCAGAGTCTTGGGAATGCTCAGGGATTTCAAAATGTGTGTAATTATATAAATAGATACCTTATTCAAAATATATGTTACAAAATACTCTCTAGGATTCTAGACAAGAAGCTTATATCAAAGCTGTATGAAATTGTAAATGTGTGTGTGTGTGTGTGTGTGTGTGTGTGTGTTGTGTGTGTCGCAAAACTCTAACTCCCACGGAGATGCTATGCTCTTTGATAATGACTTTGATTTTCATATGAATATGATTTACAAGGACCCACTGAGTAACTCAATCCCTGCTCCAGTAAATGCAATGGATATAAAATGATTGATTGTGAAGCTACACGGACCTAATTGAGACAATCGACATTTTTATACTACACTAACACAGCACAATCATGAAGAAAATTGGATTGAAAAGATGACCAATGCGGGAGACTAGAACTCTGGACAGCAGTATGCTTTTGATTCCTGTAACCACAAACGCAATGCTACCCAAAGGCACAAGAACAAATAGATGATGTGATGGATGATTTGGATCTCGTAGATATTTGACGTAAATGAAATCCAGGCTTCAGTTACATACATGGAAGAGAAACAAGCCCTTTCAGCAGAATACATTAGACTTTTTTTGTTCTCATAGCAGATATATCATGTAGTTTTCATATTTGCGTAGATATCCTACCAGGCTAACGAACCGATCACTCTTTGATATCACTAACTTTGCAATGTGGTACAGAAGCGAAGAGGAAAATGCTGTGGAAGTTCAGTAGTTCTCTGTTAAAGGACATACGGTATGTAGAAGAAGTAAATGATATGATTAAAGAGGTACCTGAATTTTCGTAGACCTGCCTTATTGTCGTAAGGGCTTGGAAATTATGTCAAAATTTGGTCTGCAATTTGGTATCTCATATTAGGGTGGTTTTGTGTTGTTGTTGTTGGGGGTTTTTTTTTGGTTTTTTTTTGTTTTGTTTTGTTTTTTGTTTTTTTGAAAGGCTGAGAAGCAAAACCATTTCCGGTGCAGAAATGAGGAAACAATGTTATGAAGAAAGAAAAGGGCTTCGGAAAGAATAGAGAACACGAAAGAAAACATGTACTCAGCGATTCAAATAAAAGAGAACGCGAAAATAACAAGATCGACAGAAATAGAATGAAAGGCGTCTTGTTACGTTCAAGAGAGAGAGAGAGAGAGAGAGAGAAATGTAACAAAGTTTGTTTGCGATCTTTAGGAGAAAAAAAAAAAAAGGACTGTCTGAATATACATATCACAAAATATACCGCAGGGAATGATACAACTTTAAGTAATGACAATGGTACTGCGAAGGAATTTAATTAATTTGGATGATATTTATATTCGGAGAGAGTTGTAGAACATTATAAAGTTTCCAGTGTAGTTGATCGATTGCCGAAATCAGCCAAAGGGGAAACATACTCTTGAGGGGAAATAAATCTGGTAGAGGTTGGGTATGCATCAGAAAACAAGAATAATTATAAAAGCCTGGAAGTCACGGTCTCACTGCTGATTTTTGTTGTTGTTGTTGTTGTTGTTGTTGAACAATTGGCGCCATGGGTCGTAAGATTCCTCAACGATGAATTTGACAAAAAGGAACTAACTGCAACTCAGAAGGAAGGGGTCATAATGTGTTACGTAAAGGGAGTTAAATAAAAATACTAGAGAGCAATATCGCTTTTAAATGTAGTATATACAAGTGAATCGTCTTGCTTTGCTGATTTGATTGTAAGTGATGCCCAGAGTGGTTTTGTACCAAATCAATATGTGGGAGACGATATTCGTCTTTTCTATAGCATCACGGACTACTTTATGAAAGTGTAGACCTAAGGTTTATGTTTAGAGACTTAACGCCGTTTGATGCAGACCCTTGCTTTTGTCAGTAGATTAAGACTTTTAATATGAATCTTTAATGAACGACTTATGCTAATGACAAGCTAGCTGATTTGGCACCGGGAGGGGTTGTAGCAGGATGACCCGACATCGCCGTATTTGTTGAATACATGTGTTTAAATTTTAGCATTCAGGTTAAAAGAAAGCCAAAACATCAAAGGTATTGAATTGGGGTCATTGAAAAATAAAATATTTCTGTATGCACACGATACTGAGTTCACTGTGGAAAACAGACTGTTATGGGAGTAAGAACAAAGTTTGGCACAGGAAGAGTGGGTGGGGATGGTATAATTCCTGATTTTCTGTAACATCCGTGATACAATAACGCCCAATATCTTTTCATAGTTCATAATCTCTGTTTTCCTTCAAGGCATCTTTTAAAACAACCCTATTCACCTATCAACAGCAGTTATTTCTTCCTCTTCCCTTGCCCACCACATTGATTCTGCGACTAATGTGTGTGTATGTGTGTGTGTGTGTGTGTGTGTGTGTGTGTGTGTGTGTGTGTGTGTGTGTGTGTGTGTGTGACTATGTGTGTATGTTGGGGAGGGGTGGGGGGTGGGGTAACATGAGTGTGTGTGTGTGTGTGTGTGTGTGTGTGTGTGTGTGTGTGTGTGTGTGTGTGTGTGCACGCTGTTGTGTCCGCTGTTGTGGGACAGTGTGTGTGTGCGTGCGTACGTCTGTGTGTGTGTGTGTGTGTGTGTGTGTGTGTGTGTGTGTGTGTGTGTGTGTGTGTGTGTGAATATGCACCCTTGTTTGTATATATATGGGACGTATTGCAATATTCATCTTCTTATTGGTTTCATTTATGTTTCCTTTAACCTTGTATGTATTTGGAAGCGCTTAGGGTTTATGATGTAAGATTAAGCGCCATAAATAACAATCATTATCATCACTATATATTATTATACATACCTGCACTTGCACACACTGATGTACACAGAGTCCATGCGCATATGTAGCTCCTTTTTTTTCTCCTAAGCTACACAAATGAAGCCGGAATAGCTCAGTTGGTAGAGCGCCGGACTCGTAATCTTGGTGATCCTGGGGTTGCGGGTTCGAACCTCCGCCGGGGGCGTTTCGGTACAGGGGGATTTTTCCCTCGGAGTTAACATTGGTTCTGACTCCATTTCCCATACAGTCCGAATGAGACTATAAACCGAGGTTCCGTGTGTGAACGCACGCATAACATCTTGCACACACGTAAAATCCCATCACCAACTTTCGGAAGAGTAGGCCAGTTTGGCCGTTGGTATGGATGACACGTTACACATAGCATGCACCCTGCGTGGAAATGGAAAGAATGAAGGAAGTAAGGAAAATGAGTGATCGATATTGAACGATACCGACTGGATGACACGGGAAACGACTGAATGAAGCGCCAGCTGGCAGCTCTTCAGTCGGCACTACCCAGGTAGGCAGCCCGTTGTGTAAACGAGTGTTGATTGTAAAGCGCTTAGAGCTTGGTCTCTAGCCGAGAATAGGCGCTATATAAGTATTCATTATTATTATTATTATTATTATTATTATTATTCGCCCTTCTGTCTTTCTCTTTGGCAGATATATATAGGAGGGAGGTGCTACATCTACAGTGGTGTCAGGTCTCCTGGAATCTCCAAATATGATGCTGAGAAAGAATGCCGAAACAGCGGGGCTTCTCTGGCCAGTTTTGAAACTGCCCAGGAGATGAAGGCTGTTGCCGAACTCCTGAAGAAGAGAAGGCCACATGATGCGAATCTGTGGGTCGGTCTGGCAGCAACTAAACGTAGCAGGCAACAGGCTATAATGAACCACATGTAACCACCTCTTCTTTTGACTTTGGTTCCACTACCTTCATTGTGCTGTTATAAGTTACACACATTTCGGACTGGTGACAATCTGACAATTCTAACGTGGTGATAGGAATAGAGTAAAACAGCTTGATGCTCTGTGTGAATATTCTTTAAAGTGACAAAGAGGCCCTATCTAGGATCTACACAATACGGCCGTTCTACATCACCTAGAGACCATTATCTAAGGACCGTGTCTTTATAGGTTAGAAGAAGGCGGGCAGTGGAATGACTCTATGAGCACAGGGCATCTGCATGTGTTACTTCTTTCTCAGTTATATTAACATGGTGTATACCTAGAAACTTTCTTTTCATGCTTGTCTTGTTAATAACACACAGAGAGAGAGAGAGAGAGAGAGAGAGAGAGAGAGAGAGAGAGAGAGAGAGAGAGTGTGTGTGCGTTTCCGCTAGATTTTTTTTTTCTTTTCACATTTTATTTCAATAACATTTGTTGCAGGTATTCTGGCACTCTGCGCTGGAGGAGTGGTGTGATAGTGTTCTTTCTGACAGAGATTGATTATTATTGTGTGCTCCGTCGACCAAAGAGTGTGTCAGAATGTTTTCACTGGGACTTTTACAAAAATAGCTTCTGTATGGATGAGTGTAGCGTTTTGCAGTATGGCTTTATATGTGAGTTTCCCATTTTAGATCATCGTCATAACAGTACCCTCGTCATGCTTCCTGACCTGAACATCACAACCTCATCAAATGTTCATCTGGAAATCTGTCCCATACAGCACCTGACTCACCAGCTACTGGCCTGTGATGTGAAAAGTCAGTGCAGAGAGCTGGAGAACACAGAGACATGGTACAGGGCGACTTGCAGGATGCCGCAGGGACTGACACAGTTCTACTTTTACTGTGACATATCTGGGGAGTTCATGCCTTACAGTCTGGTGTGTGATTTTCAATGGGATTGTTCAAATGGACGTGACGAAGATTTCTGTGAGCATCCTCCGTGCAAGGGAAGCACGATAAACTGTGGACGAAAACAGGTCTATGTCATTATGTTGTTGTTTTTTTTTGAAAAAAAAAAAAAAAAAAAAAAAAAAAAAAACTTCTTTCTTACAGATCCTGTGTCCTCTTCACCAAAAGAACGATGCCTTCCTGGATATGATGCTTGACACGGAATCTTTAGCTTTAATCGTGTCATTTACATTATGGGTTCCATTATTACCACAGCGTCCATTCTGACCAAAGCAGTCACATTCAGGCCTTGATCTTGCGCAAGCATGGCAGCAACAATGCATCT
>CM065743.1:6458619-6506119 GCA_033310375.1 Conus canariensis
GCATTATTCGTGACCCATAGTAAACATACCTACAAATTTTCAGAAAGATCGGCCAAGTACTTTCTGAGATATTCCATAAAGAAGAAAAACCGTTACAGGCCGTTACAGCCGTTAGTAACGACTATAACGGGCTAAACTAAAACCTCGGGCATTATCGTGACCCATAATGAATGTACCTGCTCATTTTTACAAAGATCGGCCAAGTACTTTCTGAGATATTCCATAAAGAAGAAAAACCGTTACAGGCCGTCACAGCCGTTAGTAACGGCTATAACGGTAAACTAAAACATCGGGCATCATCCGTGGCCCATAATGAACATACATACAAATTTTTAGAAAGATCGGTCTAGTAGTTTTGTCTGGAGCGAGTGGAACACATTTCCACGGAACACACACACACACACACACACACACACACACACACACACACACACACACACACACACACACATAGAGCATTTCTTCGTTCCCATTCTAAAGTACTCCCTGTTCTATAAGAACTGGGAGTACAAAAAGTTCAAAGGCAACTGTACAAGCAGTGCAAATGTTCTCCCTCAGAATCGGAAGTGATAAATGTCATGTATGATGCAAGCTTTGCTATGTTATATGCTATTCTAATTCAGCAGACAGCCATTTTCCCTTCACAATATATGCGCAAGATGTGTGTGCACTCATTTGCTAAACCATTCTTCTTCTTCTTCTTCTTCTTCTTCTTCTTCTTCTTCTTCTTCTTCTTCTTCTTTCCTTTCTCTGTCATTTGTGATGATGATGATGATGATGATGATGATGATGATGATGATGGTGGTGGTGGTGGTGGTGGTAGTGGTTGTGGTGGTGGTGTTGATGGTGGTGGTGGTGGTGGTGGTGGCTCTGGTGGTGGCGACAGAGGAGATTATCATCACCATCATCTAATCGTTCATATGTTCGTATGTTTTAAGGAATAAATACTTTGAATTTCCTTTCATAAGCCTCTCTTTCATGTCTTGTATTCAGTGCGTAGAGAAGGAGAAACGATGTGATGGGTATACGGACTGTGTGACAAACCAAGATGAAAAAGGGTGTTATTTCAGGAACTTAACATTTAGCCAAACAAGCCCTCCAGCAGTGATCAATTTTGACAAACCTGGTGCGTTCACAGTTTCACCTCTAGAAACGAATGGCACACAATGTCCAGACACACATTTTCAGTGTCACAATGATGGCTATTGTCTCCCTGTCTATGTCAGGTGTAATGACATGATCGACTGTCCGGATCATGAGGATGAAGCTGACTGTGATAATTACAAGACGACGTGTCCGGGGTTTTATCGATGTCGTGACAGGCGTAAAACCATCTGTGTGCACGTGAATCACCTGTGTGATGGTCTTTCACAATGCCCAATGCATGATGATGAATTGATATGCGGCGACAACATTTGTCCTGAGTCATGTGTTTGTTATAGTTTTGCTTTCACCTGCAATCACACTTTTGTCATCAGCTCTTTCACACAGCTACGCTACCTTGATGCTACTAGCAGTGGACTAAGTATGAATGACATCACTCATCACAGTATGCTGATCTACCTGGGTTTACAGGGATGTGGACTGAGGAATTCAACACCGGTTGTTTTACCCAAACTTCACAGTGTAGATCTTAGTGAAAATCGTCTCCATTCCATCAACTTTAGCCACTTTGCAGGAATGCCTCAACTCCGGTTTTTGACAATGGCTGGTAATCCTATGTCTGGTGGTATTCTTTGCATCCAAAATCAGTCTTTACATCCACTACTGGCGGTTTTTAATCTGTCAAGTACACAAGCCAACTATCTGAACTTGAGCATCTTGTCAGCTCATATGCCAAACTTACAAACTCTGGATTTGTCAAGGAATAACATAACCGCACTGCAAGGACAAGGCTTGTTTCACAATCTTCGGTTTTTAAATCTACAGGATTGTCCCATTACCGATTTTAATCCAGATTTTTTGATAAACATGACACAAATTAGGTACATTTTTGCAGACAACTTCAAATTATGTTGTTCTGTTGTCTTACCGCAATATTTTCGTGGTAAATGTTTCGCACCATCCAATGAACTTTCGTCTTGTGATGACCTGTTGAAATATATTTCTTACCGTGTTGCTCTTGCGATTTTTGCTGTACTTGCTGTTCTTGGAAACTCGAGTAGTTTTCTGTATCGTCTATACCTTTTGTCCAAAAGCACCAAGACTGGCTTTGTTTTGTTTGTCCTTCATTTATGTGCTTCTGACTTTCTTATGGGTGTGTACTTAATCTTTATTGGTGTGGCAGACTGGATGTATATCGGCATTTACATCTGGCATGAAAGTGCCTGGAAAAATAGCCCACTTTGTAGTATTGCAGGGTTCTTATCTTTGCTATCGTCAGAAGTATCGGCGTTACTGATCTGTCTCATCACTTTGGATCGTTTCCTTGTGCTTCACTTCCCTTTCAGTCATGTACGATTGGGAGTCAAATCAGCTCAGTTAGCCTGTGTCACCATGTGGACTCTGGGGCTTACTATGGCGGCTGTTCCTCTGCTGCCTGTTACCTCACACTGGGAGTTTTTCCACCAGACAGGCATTTGTATTCCATTACCTGTCACCAGAGTTGACTTTCCCGGTCACGTTTACTCTTTTAGTATCATGATTGTCGGCAACTTCATCCTCTTTGTTATGATTGGTGGGGGCCAGTTTTTCATTTACCTGTCAGTGAGGAGTAACACAATGTCTAATCAGCTGATGAAACCCCAAGACATAGACACTGATGCAGTGCAGTCCAAGGAAGCCACTATCGCCAGGCGTCTCCTGTCTGTTGCCATGTCTGATTTTCTGTGCTGGTTTCCGATTGGTCTGTGTGGGGTCCTGGCTGCCAGTGGTGTTACCATTCCAGGGGAGGTCAACGTGGGAATGGCCATTTTTGTGTTACCACTCAATTCATCACTCAACCCCTTCCTCTACACGTTGAACATCATACTGGAGAAACGTCGAAAAGCACAGGAACTTCGTTTTCTGAAAATATTACGTGCCCAGCAAAAGTGTAAAACTTGATCATGGGTATAAAAAAGGCAGAAAGAAAGACAGAAAAGAAAGAGAGAAAGAAAGTAAAGCACAAAGTACAAAGAAAACCGAACGTTATTACGTATCAAATCCGTTTAAGATGGGAAGTACACATCCGGGTTGAAAAAAAACCAAATCGTGACATTCGTTTTGTTATGACAACATTACAGCATTTTCCTTCTCTCTCTCTCTCTCTCTCTCTCTCTCTCTCTCTCTCCTCTCTCTCTCTCTCTCTCTCTCTCAGTATATTAAGCTCCAATAACATATATCAACATACCGTGTAGCGACTTACAATTACTAGGATTCCTGTTTATTAAAAGACCCACCTTTTAAACTGTAGTTTTTATACTGAAATGTCCTCAGAATCTGTTATGTACGGAACAGCTTTTTAATGATCATTTATGTCTCATTCTAGAATGGAGATGTGTTATCTACAGTCTGACTTACATTGAATTCGGAGTTTCATGTCTCTATGCATTTCATTTCGGTGTTGTCTCTTATACTGCATGCTAGTAAGTGTACGCAGAGAACAAATAGAAAAGAAGGTACTGGGTCTCCTTGATGGTATCCTCTATTTATCAGATAATCCAAAAAGATTTTTCCATTCACAATCATGTTTGATTTAATATAATTATAGAATTTGCAAGTCCATTTCCATATATCTTCACAAAGGCAAAAGTACTGAGGAACGTTTTCCTTTAATTCCATTTCACAGAGGTAAAGGCTTTTTCAAATTCAGTGGAGGCTAGTATTCCAGATAGAGCTTTATGGTAATGTATGATGTGGAACAAATTTTCTGTGACGTCTCCGTGTATCTTCCTGTTACAAATCCTATCTGGTCCTCTTCAATTGATTTTAGCATTACTGTTTTTATTCTGTCATTTTAAAAGAAGACCCGATTTGTCAGTTGTATTTAAAAGTGATATAGTCTCTTTTTTTTTTCCTGCAAACGCTTTTATTTGCTTGTACAGAAATTTACAAATGGAACACGCGAAAAGAAAAACAAAAATAAAACAAAAACAAAACAAAACAAAACAAACAAACAAACAAACAAAAACGAAAGCAGCACTACAAAAAACAAAAATGACAGTAGATCTTATCTTGCATAAATACATTACAAAGCTGCAATAAGTTCGCAAGAAGAACAGCGATTCTTATTTAATATATACATACTACAAATAAGCACAACATTGTGTCTACACTGTCAGTGTCACACATTAAACTTACTATTTTGGAGCGTTTTCCTTTTTTTTCAAAATCAATAGTCAGAGAGAGACAGACAGACAGACAAAGAGACAGACAAAAGACAGACAGACAGAGACAGAAAAGAAGAAAAATCACAACCCTAGATTCCTAAAGTTTTCTATATAGAAGCATAGGAATCGACATCAACAGTACAAATAAATTACATATCCAGAAACGACGGTTGACTTTTAGCTGCCACGCCAGGCTTTGCTCAGGACTACATACAAATCTTAGTTTTCAATAAAAAAAATTCATATTTTTGCCATTTGTTTGCAAATTCAACATAGTTCAAATTCATTTTTGCAATGCATTTTTCGACTTGGTATTTGGTTTTTAAATATTTCCTGAAGACAGGAAACAGAGGAAGCACCTTTTCAAGTCTGGATTTATATACAAAGAACTTTGCAGAGATAATAATGTAATCGAGTACGATATCAGTTTTTATCCGAGAGTCAGTGCCAAACAAAACAAGTTCCTTTGATAATACAATTTCAGGTACACTAGAGCAATTGTCTTTTAAAGAATTCTGAAAGTCAGTCCAAAAATGTGTTGTCACGTCGCATGTGAAAAATAGGTGATCTATAGTTTCCTTTTCAGACTTACAAAAAGTACATTTGTTATTTTCAACGATGTTCATTTTTTCTAGAACAATATTTGTAGCCAGGATCCTGTGAATTAATCTCATCTGAAACCATTTCAGTTTAATTTCTTTTATTGTGTGTGTGCGAAGAAATATATTTTTCCAGTTCAATTCTTTACCTATTTCATTGTTCTATTTCTCACAGCATCTTGGTTGTGAGTTATCTGCATTTAAGATATCATAATAAAGTCGAGCTCCTTTCTTTGCGCTCCAGATGATACCGAGAGCCTTTTCAGTAGTAGTAGGCATATTACTAGTGAATCTGATATTCTTTGTTCGAATATATTTTCTGACAGATTGTACACAACCTAGGTATAGCATAAAGTTTGTTTGAACGGTATGCTTTTGCTTGAATTCTTCATATGTCATGAACGACCCTGCTTGGTTTATTAAATCCGCAATACGATATACACCTTTGTCTATCCAATCCTTGAAACATATACTTTCCCGTTTATTTTAATGTTTTTATTGTAAAAAATGTTTTCAGCCAAAACATCACTAGGATCCTCAATACTTACTTTGTCACCAAAGATTTTATATGCTTGGAAAGTGTCACTCCAAAAGGCATTAGTCTCTTTTCGGCTAACTGGTAAAGCATAACCATATTTTTCAAGATCTTTTACCAAAGGATACGTTGTTTCTATCACAGACTTCCATTTAAGATTACTGAATTTAAGTTTTCTGATCCATGTAAGTTTCAATGCCATTATCATGTGTTTAAGTGAAGGTATACCTAATCCTCCATTTCTAACATTTTTTACTGTTGTTTTTCGGGCTATCCTATCTTGTTTGTTATTCCATACGAATTGAAAGCATTGCTTTTGAAGCTTATCCATAAAACTGTTTAGTGGATTAGGTAACAAGATCCAAAGATATATCAATTTTGAGAGAATCAGTGATTTTAAAACGGCTACTCTGCCAACAGGTGTAATAGCTCTCTTACTCCAGGCGTTAAATAACGATGTTATCTCGAGAAATTTGTCTTTGAAATTCAGTTCTAGGCAGTGTGATAGTTCTGGGGAGAACCATATTCCAAGGATCTTAAACTGTTTTGGATTCCAGTCTATTTTTAAGTGGGGCATATATCTAGTCTTTGATAACACTTTGCTTCCTAGCCAAACTGCCTTCGTTTTTTCAATATTCATGTACAACCCAGACACTTTTGCGAATTTGTTTAAGGTCTCTATTGAATGTTCAAATGATATTCTGTCCCCTTCGTTTGTCAACTGTGTATCGTCTGCAAACTGAGAGAGCTTGTGTTCAGTTTGGTTAATGTGTATTCCCTTTATGTTTTTATTTTCCCTGATCATAATGGCTAATATTTCTGCGGACAATATAAATAAATAGGGAGATATGGGGTCACCTTGTCGACAACCGCTTTGTATTTCGAACCATGTTGAGCTCTGACTGTTTACTATTACAGATGACTTGATTCCCTTATGAAAGGTCGTGATCCAACGACATATATCTTTACCAAATCCAAATGATTTTAATACCTTCAACATAAATTACCAATTCAAGGAATCAAACGCCTTTTCAAAATCAATGGAGATAAGCATGCCTGGGAGTTTTTCTGTTTTTAAGTAATGGATTAGATCATAGATTAATCTGATGTTGTCCCCTATATATCTATTTGCCATGAACCCCGTTTGATCTTCATTGATTAACTTGGGAAGAACGGATTTAATACGATTTGCTATGCAAGAAGACCCTATCTTATAGACAACATTGAGCAGAGATATTGGTCTCCAGTTTTTAATGAATTCTTTAGGTTTATCTCCTTTTAGGATACATGTAATTATTCCTTCTTTTTGTGTATTGGATAATTCCTCTTTTTGAAATGACTGGTTTAAAGCTCTGACCACAAAAACACCCAGCTGTTTCCAGAAAACTTTAAAAAATTCCAATGTGAAACCGTCTGAACCAGGACTTTTCCCGTTCTGCATGTTTTTAAGAGCATGTCCTGCTTCCTCAAGTGTTATTTCTCCCTCAAGCGATTCTTGTTCTTCCTCTGTTAATTTTGGCATTTCCTCGATCAAGTCCGTGATCTCACATTCTTCCACTTCTCTCTCTGTGTACAGGTTTAGAGACAAACAATATGTCGGCTCTAGAGTAGCAATCTTATTTCGCCCGCAAACCCCCCTTTTCACATAATCAAATTCTCTCAGCCAAAAAAATAGCTAAAAACCTACAAAATTAAACAAATCTAATCGCCCGGAAATCCCCTTTTAGCTATTTTTTGGTTAAACAAATCTAATCGCGTGAAAAGTGGGATTTCCGGGCGAAATAATTTTCCTGCTCTAGAACCGCACATTTAAACTTTCTCTCTGATTAACTAATCGGCACTGTGTTTGGCGGGACAACTTGCAACTCTTCGCGAACAAACGATCTTTTAGGGGCAGGCTTTTTAGACGTAGTAGCATCGCTAGAAGAAAGCGTCTCTCTTAAATAATACACGGGACGGGCTGTTTTCATAATTCTTTCAACTTCATATACGTCTACGCTCCATATAGGGTCTGTGGCTCTAATTCTAACATCGCCCTCTGCCTCTCCAGGCGCATACAAGTATCTTACTTTTAATCCAAAAGGTAAGAGTTTTTGAGTGCCCCGCGCATCTTCAGTAATACTTATTTTTTTCAATTTGATCGCGCTTACTGGCTTAAGGCCCGTTGCTTTAAATTCTTCATTGTTCATGGCGCGTAAGACTGCTGGCAGCCTTCTGACCCATTCTGTGTTGTGTGTTTTGTCCATAAGGTCTCTATGATATTGATAGGTAAACAGACGTTCAGCTAGATTCTTATTAAAGTTTTCTACTAGAGCCTGGGAGCGATGGTTGCTTGGAATCCCTCTCTTAACTGTAACCCGATGTCTTAAAAGCAGTTGGTTTACAGCTCCTTTAAACTCTTTCCCATCATCAACCTGAATCAGCCTAGGATACTTTAATGGACCTCGCATGTATATTTGTTGTAAAGCCACAGCCACAGCAGTTGAGCTTTTATCCGTTAAAGGCTCAGCGTCTTTATATCTTGAAGCCATGTCAACAACCGTAAGAGCATACTTAAACTTTTTTCTTCTAACTTTGTCATGTGGAAGATACAACAAGTCCATCTGGTGGGTGTCATTAGGAACTGAGTTAACAAATCGAGGCCGTATTATTCTTTTTGGGGCAGGCAGATATATTTACCAGATCGCTTGTTTTGAAAGCCAGTCTTTCGCTTCTGATTCAGACACCCTAGCAGCTTTACTCAGTTTATCAATAGCGGCCTTTCCTTTCCAATACCCTCTAGGAGAATAATATATTTTGTACTTTGTATCGTCCATAAGAAGGGACTGTTTTTTATTACATTTTTAACAATGTTTTTTAGATTGAATATGCAAGAAGGAAGATTGCTCCCATAGCACCTATAATAAAGCCTATTTCTACCATTTTCTGATCCTCAGATGGTTCATAAAAGTCAGACAGTTCTGGCTGTGACGATGTTAGAAACTTCTTTCCTGTCACTAAGTAATATTCATTCATTGCATCATCAACGTCTGTAAATGTGTGCTCTGCATGTCCCTGTTCTCTTAACTTTTTATTAATAAAGTCTAAGTGAGCAATTCTCCTTTTCTCGTAAGCGTCTCTTGCCTTAGCTAAATCTTCCATTGCCTTGTTATGGCGTTCTCTCTCTTCATCAGATCGTAATTTACTAAACATATAATTGCTGCCAGAGAAAGCCAATGCATTAACAATAGCTCCTCCCACCATCAGAACTAATCCGGACATCTTTTTATAAATGAATGAATCTTTTTTTATAAATCAATCTTTTTTATAAATCAATCTTTTTTATAAATCAATCTTTCTATGCATTGATGTTTTCTGGGATAATCCCCTGTGCAACAAGAAAGTCTTTTGAGGCAATCCCCGCCGTTATTACAGCTATAACCTTAACAACATCCTCAATGTCTAACCTTCCTAGATCGGCCGGCCTCATTTTAAACATGTTTTTTGCTAACATGCTATATCCTATACTAAGGCCGCTGATTACAGCAGAGTGGTAAATAGTATTGATGATCTTTGCAGTGCTCATGTTTTTTATTAACTAAAAAAATAATTAAAATAATCATAATATGAAAGACTGTCTATGTGCTTTTTAATCAGATAATCTTTTGTTGCCAGAGCTAAAAATAAGGCTGTAACTAGTTTCGGCGAATCTTCTATCTTTCCCATGTTGGGCGGTTTTATTCTTAACAAACATATTGCTAGGGTTGAATAAACTATAACACCGACAATGGGCACTGCATAATTAACCAACGTTAAACTCATGGTTTTATTATTTTTATTGTTTTTAAAAAGAGTTTAAGAAATGGATTGTGACGAGCTATTAAAGTGTGAGGAGGCAGCAGACCTCTGTCATAAAGAAAGATTATACTCTCTGGCTGCATGTGGAAAAACCAGGCAGTATTTAGGCGTTGAACTAAGTATTGAACAGATTCAGCAATTGTCTACATCAGACGTTGAGAAGTATTACGTTAGGTATGAAGCACAGCTAGGATCAAAAATGGTTAGATCGGTGGGACAGACAATAATTAGTTTATATGCTAAGTTAGTAGGCAAGATAGCGCCGATTGATTCAGAAGAAGATTTAAAATATGACTTAACACAAGATCCGGTTTTAACCAAGTCCCTAGAATCTCTTGCATGTGACATGTATTATAGATTTGGGACATTGTTATGCCCATTCATCATGGGATTAATTACTTTTAATCATATTAATTTTAATCATATTAATTTTAATCAGACTAAAAAAAATGAGCGAGCAGGAGAAGACTCCACAGGCGAGTGTCCCACAAGTGAATTTACAGGCGAGTGTCCCACAAGCGAATCCACAACTGAGTGTCCCACAAGTGAGTGTCCCGCAAGTGAGTAGTGTTACTAAGTCTAAAAATTCTGGCCGTGTTGAGGCCGGTCGTAAACTAGCTGAATGGAACAGACTGCAAAAAGCAAACCAAGCAGCAAAACAAAAATTATTAGATAGTAATACAACATCACCACCAGCACCGCCACCGCCGCCAACAACAACACAATCAAACTATAAGATGTATTATTATGTACTGGGGAGTATTGTTGTTGGTGGAGGGCTTTTAGCATACAAGCGCCTAAAGCCATACTTAGCAACAAAGTCACAAATCCCCACAAAAACAGTAAAAGAACCAGCTTCTGCAAAAAAAGTACAACCTCCTGCTGTAGACCCATTTTTAATAAATTAGTTTTTTTAATGTGTTGTTAAGTACTGGTTAAGTACAAGCTAAGTACTGGTTAAGTCAGTTATAACAAGTTAAGTGTAAGTAAAGCGCAAATTAAGTGCAAGTCATGTTAAGTACTAGTTAAGATCTTAAGTTAAGTACTAGTTAAGATCTTAAGTTAAGTACTAGTTAAGATCTTAAGTTAAGTACTAGCTAAGTACTAGTTAAGATCTTAATTTAAGTCAGCCAAGTCGGTTTTCCGGGGGCCTATAGCGTATGAAAACTCAGGATTGACGTAAGTTCGCTTGCTATTGTTAGAGTCTAGTGACTTCTTATTAACAGCAGTTGTGTTTACTTGATGAAGAGTAGAGCGCAGATTAACGTTTGTGTGATAAAATACTTTGCGTTCAAAGAGAGCCTGCTTGTAGTTGTCGTGACTTTTTTTTTTTTTGACAACTTCTTTACCTATGCCCTTAGCTTTCTTCATTACAGAAGTCTGGGTAGCAACGCTATACATCTTTGCTCGTAAGCCAACATATTCTAGTATAATCGTCCCATTAAGTTCATCCTTCATCTTTCCAATCACTTTCTTGTTCACAGTTGAATGTAAAGGCGAATCTTTTGGATAGTCACATGTGTCGTACCACCCATCAGCTCCTTTAGCCACTTCTGTTCCCATGTCTTTGTAAAAGTCTTCAGTTGGGATGTCCAGAATAAAACTATCAGTGTCTGTGTAAACGACATTTGATTCTGGGTATAGCGGCTTAAAGTAGTCGTACAGAAATTCAAGCATTAATAACTTTGACAGCTCTAGCACAGTAAAGCCGATAAACACCGGCTTGTCCAACTTCACATTCTGTTTCTTCATCATAACGCCAACCAGGCTGTCGCTAAACCGTCTAAAGTCTTGGTAGTTAGGTTTGGAGACCAGCTTAATTGCTTGTTTTTCTTTTGTAACTAATCTTACATCTTTACGATTGTGTACGTTCTCCATCGTCTTACCAAAACAACTGTTGTTCATCAACTTAAAGAAGTCTTTTTCTGAAGCGTCTGTGGCCTTAGTTCTAAGATCAGTATTCTTCATGATGTATGGTCTCATGAAAGGTCCTTGGTCGAAAGTAATTATTCGGTGAACAGCTCTTAGTTTTAGTCCGTGCCTTAAGTAAAACTGTAACAGCCTGTAATGACAGACATATTTAGTTTTGTTAAAGAGGTTAGGCACGGGTTTAGGCGGTTCTGTTGGGCTCATCTTTAATTTTTCTGCGGCTAAGGGGAAATCGTTATGGGGGTCGTGCAACTCTGCGGGATAATCTAAGTCTACCTCTAAGATTAGTCCTATTGGATTATCGGGTGTAAGCTGTGATAGCATACTCAACACGGCAGTAACCTCATGAGGCCCGTTTATCATTTTAAAGTTTCTTAATGGCAGTGCCTGGCTCATGGCCCACCCATACAGATTGTTGGCGTCTAAGTACATTAGATAGTTAGATGGTTTAGTTGGATCATAATCGTCTAAATACTTGTTGTTGGCTCTGCGGTAACAATGACAGGCCATGCTAATGCCTCCTCTCAGCCCATCCTCAATCATCTGAAGTGTATCCAGATCCGATATTAAGTCAATCTCAATGTTTGTAGACTTCAAGAATGCGTCCCAAGACAACCCCGGGGCAGAGATGTACTGTGATGAATCCAGGCCGTAGTGTTTCATGCAAGTGGATCTGTAATTCTGAAAGACGTCAGCTAATAAACACACGTCGGCCATTAAATATTGATCGTGATAGTCGCCCATCGTTTTGCAGTGTAATTCTGTCCAGGCTTTCTGCGCGTATTCATAGTCAGCGTCAGATATGCCTCCGCCTCTAAGCCGGCTGTAAAAATCGTCTTTATGTGGCAGCGCCGGCTCGTCAAACCTGTCCCACGAGTCCATGTATTCATAAGGATAGACGCCTTTACGGACTAAAGATGGGTCGAAATATTTTTTAGTGATTGGACAGTCTTGTAGAGATCCCGCCAATTTATCTAAGCTCCCCATCAGATGCTGGGCAGAATCATAGAAGGATAAACAGTCTACAGTAAAGGTCATGTACTTTTCTGATGACTGTGCAATACAGCTAACCCTCTTACATTCAGAAGTTATTGCCTGCATGATGAAATGAGAATCGTAGCCCCGCAAGTTATGAAAGAAGATTGGTAGTTTCCATTTTTCGGGGTCAACCATAAGCTGAAGATTACAACTGCTGTGTGCCGCTCCTCTGAATTTTCCAGTAATGTGATCGTGGTCTCTTACAGTGTCGCCTAATAACTTGCATTTGCATATCCAGCAGTGGGTGGCTGATTTATAACGTTCTTCATCTTCGGGGGTCATCTTAATGTCTGAAAGGTTCAGCTGATTAGAGAATTGATTGCGAAGGTGTTTCATCTGCTCCAAAAATCGACCAGCTGCGTCGGGGCCTCTGTAAATCTCCGGCTGTGTGTGTCCGCCATCTGACCTAACAGCAACAAATGCATAAGAACAGATCTGATGACGGGATAATAGGGTTGTTTTTTGGTCTTGCTGAGGGCTGTAGTACTGTGGCAAAATCGCTTCAAAGTCGGCATAGACTACGTATGGCCTCATCTGCATTTTGTGTACATTCTTAAAACTAACTTTAGACCCTGGTGGGGGCGTAAGAAGTTCGGTTTTACAGTCTACAAAACTTTTACAATGCTTCTTATGGCTGGCAGCTGCTTCTATAGTTGGGATCCTGACTAAACACCTTCTACAAAGCTCTTGTTTAGATTCGTGCTTTGTAGTATAAGCCAGAAGTCTGCTAATTGATCTGATTAATACATAATGGCTCTTGGAACCGTCTGCAAACAGAATCAAGTCTACATGATTCTCAAGTGACTCGCCTAAAGTAGGGGCTTCGGGAGAGATCCTTAGAGGGACTAGATTGTCTACGGAATTCCATGTGTATACGCTTACGGTTATTGGTTTGTTTTGCTCTTCAAACTGGTCGATACTTTCTACACTCACTGGAAATGTTATGTTATTTAAGTTCAGCTCATTTATATACCGCCTATAATTAGATACTCTGTTTGCATTATTTTTAGCAGGATGTAAATGCGCCAAAACACACCACATGAAACATAAGTTGTCTGAATTATGTATATTTAAGACTGCTCGTTTTAACTCTAGCTCTCTCGGGAGAGGAAGGTAAGAATTGCCGATTATAGGATAGAACTTTGTTTGCCTTAATCTGATTTCGAGGACTGTTCCTTCAGACCAGCTAGAGCCGCGCAATTTTGCTTCTTCACTCGCATGGTTAAACTGTGTAAGCATGTAATCGGCCCAGTCAGAATTAAAGTCGTAATAGCTGATTACTTCTTTCTGCCTAGTTGAAACCCAGGCTAGTATACTACTATCATCGGGGGTTATATATTCAATCAGAATGGTCAACAACACTTTTACTGGCGGGTTAAATTGAAGAGACCCTGGGATTTTAGAAATAGCATATGTTACGCTTTCCTGAACGTTTGATGGGGTTAATGATGTCCATGACTAATTCGCTCAACATATTGCCCACCGGTTTGGCATCCATCGCTTTTGTGATCGTCATTTTTTAGATCAAATAAATAGGTAATACAAAAAAATAAATACTAAAATTTAGCCAATATTTACTAATTTGAGGTAATACAAAAAAATAAATACTAAAATTTAGTTAAATTGAATAGCTACTCCTTCAGGGTTAGTAAAAACAGACAATTCAGCGTCATCAGGAGCCATAATATTAACTAAAATTGCAATACACTTTATAACTGGGTTGGGCCAAGAATCTGGCATTTTACTAATTACGTTAGTTACACTTTCACGAATATCTGCGTGCTCAAAAAGATCCGCAATTAATTCGCCAAACTTGTTTCTTAACTCTTCTTCATTAGCCCCCCGCTCCATCATTAACTCTAAGGCGCAGCATATATTTTTAAGCTCTGTAACTACTTTGCTCGTCATTTTTAAGATCAAATATATAAGTAATACAATAATTAAATCAGGCTCGTTTTTGGGTTTGCAAGGTTCTGCTTTGCAATGTTCTTTCTGATTGCTTCGGCGTCTACCTGTTGTGAAGTAAAAGTCTTTCTCCATTTCTTTTGAAGATCGATCTTTTGTCGTCTGTAATCATCACTGTCAGCCATGGCTCGTTTAAATTCTTCGTCTGTTACTTTTCCATCCAGCAATGTATCGCTTATAATCAGCCTTAATGAATGAAGTTTTGCTGTTGCTAGAGCTACAATGGCGGTGTGCTTTTGTAACTTAGGTGTCAGTTTCTTTAAAACAGCACTTACAATCGTGGACATGGCGCCTAAACCCAAACCAACGCTCCCAAAAGCTATGGACATTGGTGTCCCAACTCCAGTAGCTAAAAGAGCGACACTAGACCCAGTGCTTAAGCTGGATACAACCGATGAGCCGGTGATTATATAAGAAAGGACATTTAAAGCTTTAGCATATTTCTTTCTAGTAACCCTATACTTATTCAAGTCACTTTCTATTTCTTCTTCAAGCTCAGTCATGTGCTTTAATCTAAACTGCTGGCCGTCTTCCATTTTAAAACAAGATTTTTTTTTTAAAATCCTGTACATATCTTCTTATTAACCCTTCTGGCAGCACTTCATCAACAGAGTAAAACGCAATAAAATCAACATACTTAATGAAAATAAAATCAAGTACTGTTAGTTTAGTATTGTCAACCATCACAGTAACTTTGTCAGAAGATACAGAAGTGTTTATTTCATCCCCGTTTTTAGTAATAACAAGCCTAAGAGGCCCGTCCAAGTTTTCAGACTTTATTTGTACGCCTCTGATTAATGTATGCTCTGGCAAACTAGGATCAGACTCCCTTGGAGTAATAAATAAGCGAAAAAGCATCGTCATTTTTCTAGGCAGTGATTCTAGTTTTGGGTTAAATTCCAAGCCGACGGTGTCGCCCCCCACTTCAGCTAAGGACTTCTTTCTCCACAGCATATATTCAGAGCCCTGCTTAGTTATTTCAATCTGCTTTTTCTGTTGTAATCCTGGGACTAGGCTAACAAGAAGGCGTCCTTCATTCAAAGCTTTTCTAAAATTGTATTTCTTATCAAAGTATACATAGGGGCTTCGTAGTTCAAACTTTAAATCCCAGTTAATTTTAGGAAGCAGCGCCCAGGCATTCTCTCGTTTATGAAGTTTGTATTCGTGTTTGCCAAAATCATTTGTTCTTAGATTTCTTATCTCTTCCAGGGTAGGATATTGCTGTCGTTTTTTATCTTCAATTTCTATTCGTTTGTAAACACCATCGTCGGTGTACTCAAATCCATAAACATTTCCTGTCACTCCTATTAGATCAAAGTCAGTTGTGTCTGCTAGATCTTTTATCTCTACTGCAACGCATTTAGGAGCTAACTCCACTTTTGATTCTGGCCCTCGGGACATTCTTTTTAATATAAACAATTTATTATAAACAATCTATAGTAAGCAATCTATAATAAACAATCTATAGTAAGCAATCTATAGTAAGCAATTTATAGTAAGCAATCTATAGTAAGCAATCTATAGTAAGCAATCTATAGTAAGCAATCTATAATAAACAATCTGTAATAAACAATCTGTAATAAACAATCTATAATAAACAATGTGTTATAAGCAAACGTATTGAACTGGCGGGTCAGTCCGTAAGCATAGTTTAGCGTGCTTAGATTTTTCTAGCTGCTCTTTTATTTTTTTTAGTTCATCCTTGTCCCTGATTATATAGTTTTCACTTAAACACTCCTCAAAACTGTCCTTGTCCTTAGTATAGAATAAGATGACTGATTTTAACTGCGATCTAAAGTCTTTTAAGACAGCATTGTATTTTTGAGTTAAGAGCCAAACAGAAACTAATGCGTGTCTTCCGCTAAAGGCTAGCTTAGACAGAGTCTTTCTTTTTTTAACAATGTCTTGTTCAGCTGAACAGTCATCAATAATAAACAGCGTTTCGGTCCCCTCAAATAGCCTATAGTAATGTTCTAAACAGTCGCTTAGCTTGTCAGTAGGATCAACTAAAAATATATTCTCGTCTGTCCAAACAAACTGCCTTTCTTTGTAAGACTTGTTGTGCTTAATGGTTGTGCAGAATATAACAATGTACTCGTAATGAAACCTGTAGACTGTTTGTAACAAATCAAGCACGAAGACAGTTTTCCCACACCCAGTAATCCCACAAATAAGCGAGCAGTGCGGGTCTTTAGGCAAAAAGTTCAAACTATCCATCTGTTTTAATAGGCTATTTCTTTCAGTCTATTTTCTTCAATGTTCAGCTGGGCGTCATAAACCACAAAAACGTGCATTTGTATCTGGCCATTCTCCTCCTCTTCCTTATTAATCTGTATGAGTATGCCATCTGACCCTACCCTTCTTCCACTCCCGTGCAGTCTGTTGTCACACGTGGATCTAAAATCCAGCCATAGTCCATATTTGTCTGTTAGATAATCTTCGAGTCTTACATCGTGAAGGTGAAGTTTTTTTACACACATGATCGGCTGTGGGGCTTGTCTGTCTACCTCCAGCAAACAGTTTTCTTATTTCATCAAAGTGTTGGTCGGGCAAAAGTCCAGCTGAATACAGCTGAAAAGGTTTGCCATCTACTGTGCAAGACAGCTGCTCAATTTTTGGATTGTAAAACACCTCAGATTCCCTCTGAAAAGGGGTCGGGGGTTTAGTAAATAGCAATAGAACCCCCTTTAGGGACCTTAAAGAATTGCTTATAGCTATTTCCCAGACGGTGTCTTGCTTGTTTTTAATCGCTAGACTGTGGTGTAAAACTCTTTCAAAGTAAACAACCGCCCTACTTTTATACTGGTTTAAGATTATTCTAGCTAGTTCAGGGTTAGTAACAACATCAAAATTAAGAGAGATGTTACTGACAGTGTATCTAGCTGTTGGGTCTTCGGACAGAATAACAGACCCGCTGTCATTGAATGTCAGTTCGTAAGTAAGTTTGTCTCTTAGTGCGCCTTGGTAATATGGCTGATGGGTTTTTAACAGTTCAAAATCTAGAGGGATGCAAAATCTGTTCTTAAATGCTCGCGCTATTGCCTGGTCTCCCTCGTCTTCCTTTGCATCTGCAGCATTAAGCCTGTGCTTAAGACCGTTTGGGCTCTGGATTCCTTGAAAGATTTTGTCTTTTCTTTCTGTTCTAGGCAGCCACAGATCAGAATAGATATTAAATATGTCTGCGCTACTCAGTGAGAAGACTTCTCTACCTTCCAGTTTAATTACTATATTTTTAATGATGGCCCTGCCCAGGTTAGCAACAACAGTAGCATTAGGATCCGCCGACTCAATATCTATTTTGAATGACAGCCTGGCAGTGCCTGGCATTATAACATCGTCAGGCCCAAGGTCACTAAATCTTACTGTTAACATTTCATTGGGCTCAATTGTTGATGGATTATTTACAACGCGCACAGTCTGTCTTATGCCTTTTATGCCGTGGGGCTCCTTCGCTTTTCTGAATGGATCAAGGTCGCAACCGTATGGGTTCATTTTTTATAAAACAAAAAATAATAAATATATAAATATGGCTGATGAAGATTTTGACGTGATTGATCCTATTGAAGAAGAAGATGAAGAAAGAGAGCCGAGTCCTTCATTGCAAGAAGAACTTGAAGGAGCAGCAGCATGGCAAGGAGCAGGATTAAGCCAAATACGATTGTTAGATAGAATTGAATCATTTATAGTCATATGGGGCGAGAGCAGCCAGAAGCGCTTAATGTTTCTAATTTTTTAACAGATGAAAATAATCATTTGTATGTAAGAACTAGTAAAGGAAAGCTTGTACGACTTACTACAAAACCAGACCCAACCCAGTTTTTAAGCAGGAGCACAATTCTTAGAGAGCTCCCTGTTTCTGATCAAAGGCGGTTAAACTTTATTGGCAATCTAAGGTCTGAGGCTGTCAGTGCTTTACAGAACTTGGAGCAAAGGCTGCCAACACGATCTGAAATGCAAAACATCCCTCTTCACGAATTAAGTCAAAGAACAGATGAGGCAATAGCAGAAATTGAGACGAGTTTTAATGAGGAGACACAGTTAAAAACAATTGCCGATTCTCAAGTGCCTAGTCAAAGAGAACGTGAGCTGAGTCCTGAAGAAGAAGCAGCTTTAAAAACAATTGATGATCCTCCATTGCCTGAGAGTGTACACAGGAATCTTAAAGCTGCTCTGCGTGAACTCAGGGGTCTTGATGATGCTCTATGGAGAATAAATGGCGAGCTAAAAAACAACTTGTCAAAACTTGGTGAGCTAGATAGAGAAATAAGAGAAGAAAAAAATAAACTGGCTGATGCAGATGATAACAATTTAGGGTTAGAAGAAAAGGCTAGAATACAGGCGAAAATACAGGATTTAATGATAGAAAGAAAAAACAGGTTAGCGGCGTTGTCTACTAACAGAGAAAAAATAGCATACCAAACAAGCAGAATCAGAGAAACTATAAACAGAATACTTCATGAAAATACTACGTTAGCAGAAAGAATAAGGGCTCTGTTCAAAGAGCGGGGGATTACAATAGTTAGTATATTAACGGCCATTGGGTTTGCTATCTCTACACTGGTTTATGCATTAACTGACAGTGCGCCAACAGGGCCAGTAGCGCCTCCAACGCCTCAGCCTGGTAAAAGTTGGATTAGAAAACAATTGCGCCATCTAGCAAACTTATTAAAGAAGTTAGCTGTCAAGGCGCTTGATGCTCTGCCTGGCATAATAGGTAGTGTTGTTAGTTGGGTTTTGTCTACCATAGGCAAAGTGGCTGGTTATATGGCCGACCATCTGTGGACTTTGGGGTGCTGGCTGCTGGTTTAATTTTTAGTGAAATAAAGTATGGCTAATCCAGTAAAAGTTAAAAACACAACAAGGGCTGTCTTTTCGCTGGTGTGTCTGTCGGGGTGAGGTACATCAACAGGTGGGGGGTCGCTTTCTGGGCTGCTTATAACTGGCGGTGGGGGGTCGCTTTCTGCAGGTTCTGGGCTGGATACTTTTTTAAAAATGGCTGGCGCGGGCCTTGTGTTTAAGCCTTGATTGTGTCCTAAGTTTTGGTCGTCTCCGGCTATAAGGATTTCATTATTATAATTCTGTATCATGCCAATCTGTAGTCTAAGGTCAGAAGGCAGCATGTATAATCCATGGCCCACAACAAAGTCAACCTTTGACCTAGCATGTGAAAGAACGTTTTGGTACCTTTGTATGCTGGAAGGCAAATCAACAGCAGAGTTAATAGCATCTTCTAAATTGGCTAGAAATTGTTTTCTGGCGTCAAAGCCTGTAGATTGATCCACTATGCTAGACTTGGTCTGTGCTTGCGCTCCTAATAGACACCAAACGTACGTCCGTATGGAGTCATTAAGTCTTTGCACTCCTGGCATTGTTAGGCCTTTACTTTCATCTAAGATAAATGTTGCCCAAGCATTGGGGTGTTTTTGTTCTATTGATCCCAATCTAACTTGGGAGTTTGGCTTAAAAGAGGTGTGGCCGGGCCAGTAGTCAAAATTATATTCTCTACGCTGACCCCACAAATACAATGTGCCTAACCCGTGACTGCGGTCTAACTTTTGTCTAAAGTTATTTGAAGGTTTAATGTTAAATTCGTTGCAGATTCTTTCATATGCATTATTGTCCATTGAGCTGCTGAATGGATTAAACGCGTTGTCGTTGGGGAGGGGTACTTGTAGTTCAGTTAGTATGCGTCTATACTGATAATAAACATGAAAGTTATATACTGACCTTACTAAGAGATTGGGGTGGTATAAATGGTTTGCATATGAAACACCGCAGCCAGTAGTTGAGCAGTAAATGGCAAAATTTAACTGATTCTGGTAAAAAGCCATAGGGTTGGATGACCATGCTGATGGCACTCTATCGCTCTTTATTGGAGGATTTAAATATCTAGTTAGTGGGTTTACAAGTCTGACTAGAAAGCCATATGATTCATCCACTGCGATGGTTAGGCTACTAAAGTCCAAAGATTTGGGCTCATAAACCCCTCCTACGTCGTAAGTGGCACTTTCATTATATTTAAAAGGTTCCATTTTTAAATAGATTTTTTTTTAAAGGATTTAAAAAGGATGTTCCTTTATATAACCAAGCAAAGCACGCGTGTGTTCTTAAAGTATCCAATTGACAATAGGCGCAGTAATAATAGGGTTGCTCTTAGAGAAATTGGTTTTAAAGTTAGGTGGATTAATATATCTGAAAAAGCTAAGAATAACTGGGTGAATGTTAAGGACGGGCAAGGTAATTTATTAAAGCAGTTAAAAATACCTGATGGTTACTACAACTTTTGTTCTTTAAAAGAAGTATTTAGCAATTTTGGCATTAAGTTAAAAATTAATGAGGCAAATCTTATAATTACTCTACACCTTCCAGAAGAAAGAAGAGAATACACTTTCCCTAAAGGGCTTGCGCGAATCTTAGGCTTTTATGATAGCGGTGAAACGTATAGTGTTAACACCCATAAGTACTTAGAAAGTGGCCTTTACGAGTATGCAGGTAGTAGACCATCCGATTTTCTAATTAACCCAAGGTTGTATGTCCATTTAAGTGAATTAAAAACAGATGTTAATTTGTTTAATGGCCAGCCATCTACGATTCTAAGAGTGTTGCCATCACTTGAAGTGGGGTTTTGTGATTATCAGTCATATACATTTGACAAAAACAGTCAATTTAAAAAATTAGTTGGTGAGGATATAAATTCGGTGTGTGTAAAAATAACTAACCAAGACGGGAAACCAGTTGTTTGTTCTGATTTGTTAGTAGTGCTCGAGATAGAAGATTAATCAGAGAGAAAGATTAAATGTACGGTTCTAGAGCAGGAAAATTATTTCGCCCGGAAGCCCGACTTTTCACGCGATTAGATTTGTTTAACCAAAAAATAGCTAAAAGGGGGTTTGCGAGCGATTAGATTTGTTTAATTTTGTAGGGTTTTAGCTATTTTTTTGGCTGAGAGAATTTGATTATGTGAAAAGGGGGGTTTGCGGGCGAAATAAGATTGCTACTCTAGAGCCGACATATTTTTTGTCTCTGGTTTTCATAAAAAGCTTTCACTTCCATCAGGATTTCATCAGATTTGTTTACTATCCTGTCGTCTGTTACTAACTTAGACATGTATTTACTTACGAAGTGTCTGTTTTCTAGATTACAAAAAATATTTAGTTACCTTTTCACCCTGGGCCACCCACCTTGCCTTTGATCTTATTAAAATTCCTTGCATTTTTTCATCTCTTAACGTGGCTAATTCTCTGCCTAAGCAATCCAATTTCAGCATGTTATCCTCAGTTTTAGTTTCTTTTTCTTCTATTTCTGCTATTTGATGTTCTAAGCTGCACTCCCTTTCTTCTCTTTGTTTCTTTTTCATTGTTGCATATGCAATCGTTTTTGCTCTGACTTTCATTAACAAGAAATCCAAGAAAACGTTGACAGGCACCGTTAGTTGTACATCAGCTTTAGACAGATTCTCTACTTGTGCTTTGTCATAAGGAGCTACAGCATATTCTTGAGTAATGTTACCAATTATATCATTAATTTCTTCTAAAAATTGGCGATCTCGGAGTAGAGAATTGTTAAATTTCCAATATGTATTATGGATGGTTTGTTTACCAAATTCTAACTTTAAACTAACCATGGAGTGGTCCGATCGATATCCATAGTGGATGTCAGGATCTTCTACATAAAAAATCAGGTATTCGGAAATTAAGAAAAAGTCCAATCTACTTTGTTTAAGAGGGCTTATCTTTCGCCATGTGTATCTCCTGCTATCAGGGTTATATTCTCTCCATACATCTGATAACTGCAGTTCTTCGATCATGTTCAGAACTGTATCCTGAGCTTTGGGATTGTTATTATGTTTATAGTTATCATAATCAATAGAAGGGTCTAATACAAGGTTCCAGTCTCCAACCGCTATGATATTACGGGTTTTAAAACTTTCTATAGTACTTTTTAGGTTTACATAAAAATCTGGGTTGTCTCTATTAGGTCCGTATACATTAACAAGAAGCAGATCGAGTTCCATATATTTAAACAGGATAATTATGAAGTTACCATCTTGGTCTCTGTATATCTTTTTATCTTAAATTCAAACGTGTTATTAAACATGACAGATAC
This sequence comes from Conus canariensis, assembly GCA_033310375.1. Taxonomy (NCBI): domain Eukaryota; kingdom Metazoa; phylum Mollusca; class Gastropoda; order Neogastropoda; family Conidae; genus Conus; species Conus canariensis. The sequence goes on from CM065743.1 coordinate 6,480,939, forward strand.
ACCTGTAGAATTAGAAGTATTAGAAGAGAAAAAGCATTTATAGCCCCATTCTGATGCAACGATGTGTTCTGATTTCTTATCGAAGTGTGTGTCTTGAAGACAATAAATTGAGTGTGATTTTGGTTTCAGATACTGGAATACGTCACGCCTTTTCAGATTATTACCTAACCCTTGGCAGTTTAATGATATAATAGAAATGCTATTCATGACTAGAATTTACATTTGACAATAGTTGACAAATATCATTTACAGAGAGCAGTGGTTTGGTAGACATACCTGTTACCTTTGAACCAGACAACATTCTTTGCAAGAGGTACAACATTCCTTGCGAGATGTCGATATTGCTAATGTATGTACTGACACGGGCTGTATACATATAACATGAGAAACAAAACATGGAAAAAGTCACAAATAAAGCAATGATGGAGATAACAATAATAACAACGTTAAAAGTGTGCACAGCACCTGAAGTCTTCACTTGAACGCCGTTCGTTGCCATGAGTTTCAAGTCTTGATAATTCACATTCAAATACATACAATTTTCAATATTATGTGCAAAAAAGAACAAAAAGAAAACAAAAGACACACACACACACACACACACACACACACACACACACACACACACACACACACACACACACACACAAGCACACACGCACGCACGCACGCGCACACACTCACCACACAAATGCCGCAAACTACGTACATAAGTAACACAACATATAAAACTAACATATCGTACTGGAAGCCCTTCCCCTTTCTCTGAACAAACATCATCAAATCCATGCTGCCTCCTTCCCCCCCCCCCCCCCCCCCCCCACCATCCCCATCCGTTCATCTGCAATAATTTCCTCGTCCCCAACCCACCCACCTTCCGGTCACCGACTCGCCACCCCCTCCTCTCCAAAATATCCCAAACTGGCGAGAGAAAAAAAAGAAAAAAGAAAAAAAAGAAAAGGCGAAAATTAGATCTGCTGGAGAACAAGTCCGTGCAACAAGAGCACATCATTCCAGTTAAAGAGTCTGCACGGACAGAATAAACCACTGCAGAAAATACTAACGACAGTGGTAGTAGTAGTATAAGTAGCAGTAGTGGTAGCAGCAGTAGTAGCAGTATCAGTTGTTGCAGCGATAGTGGTGGTGGTAGTGATAGTACTATTGCTAATAATTACAATGATAAAAATGATGGTGATCAACAAATTAATTAAAGGGAGGGAAACAGAGGGGCGGACGGAGGAGGGGTATGTGTGTGTGCGCGCGCGCGCGCGCGGAGAGAGAGAGAGAGAGAGAGAGAGAGAGAGAAGAGAGAGACAGAGAGAGAAAGAGAGAGAGAGAGAGAGAGAGAGAGAGAGAGAGAGAGAGAGAGAGAGAGAGGCGGGAACCAGGTAGCAGCGGCGATAGCGAATGGTTCGGGGAGGAGAAGGGCAGATAACAGAGAATCTCCCAGATTACAATAAGGGCCCAACACCACACCCTTCTCATGGGGGGAGGGGGGGGGGGGGGAGGGGGAGGGGACAAAGGGAGGCATTCTTCTTTACTATCCCAGCACCAAAATTATGATATGGAGGACCCGCAACGTGACAATTCAATAAAATACAGAATTCCCGTTTCGCACTGGTCAACATGGGTCATTCCTGGGCTTTGACACTTCCCTCCCCCGAAGGAGACGAGAGAGAGAGACAGAGACAGAGACAGAGACGGAGAGACGAACACACGAACGAAAGAAAGAAACAAGGAAAGAAAAATTCAAGACATCGGACAGTTATGGACTCATAATGGTTGTAACGTCTGCTAATTGTTTTCTATTGAGGTAGAACCCGAATAGAAATACAGTTACCTTTCCATATCTTTATCTTGGGAGTGGGGGTGGGTTGAGAATCTATCTAAACGTGTACAACTGTATCAAATATCCAGCATAGACAATGTAGGTTTCGAGAATTGAGAGTGTGAAACGGAAATCCTGCTTCAGGTCTTAAAGGGTCATGTGTCTATCGAATATGAGGAAAAGGTGACTTACAGGGCCAAGGGGAGCAGAAAAGACATGTACACATCACTAACAGCTGAACATTGACGATTATGGGGCTATTGTGTTATCGAATGATAAATCAGTCGTTCTCTTATTTCAAGGTTGAAAAGCAACATCAGCAAAACCAAGCAAACAAGAACGAGGCAAAAAATCCCATCGCGCAAAAAAAAAAACCATGTCGCAAGTTCTCGGGTCTGCGCCCTCACACACACACACACACACACACACACACACACACACACACACACACACACACACACAAACACACACACACACACACACACACATATACACACGCACGCACGCACGCACGCACGCAAGCACTTACACACGCGCACACACACACACACACACACACACACACACACACACACACACACACACACACACTTACACACACACACACACACACACACACACACACACACACACACACACACACACACACACACACACACAATTGCGCGCGCACTTGCCCTCTCCCCGCAGTACTTGCACAGGCATATATACATACATCAAATCACGTGTATACATATAAACCCAAATGTACACACTTATACACGTGTATACATATAGACCCAAACGTACACACTTATTAACACACATGCGCATATGTGTGTGTACACATCACATTTTTCTACTTGGGAAGAAATAGTGGACCACAAGCGTGCTTATCAGCATCAGAAATATTTTCAACAGCGCGTGGAGCAGACTGTCTTCTTGTGACATACACTATATGGCTCATCGTTATAAAACCAAAATGTCAACATTTACTTTCTCACCAGTTTTCACACACACACACACACACACACACACACACACACACACACACACACACACACACACTCACTCACTCACACACACACACCTTACAATACATGTTTGTTCATGGATCAAAGTCTTAAAAGTCTGACAAGATGTCCGACAAGCGCCTGTTTTTGACTTTTGTTGCAATACTTGCACATACATATATACATACATCAATCACGTATATACATATAGACCCAAATGTACAGACACATAAAGACGCATGCGCATACGGGTGTGTACATATCACTTTTTTTTAAACTGGGGAAGTAGTGGATCACAAGCGTGCTTATCATCATCAAAAATATTTTTCACACACACACACACACACACACACATACACACGCACACACACACACACACTCGCCCACATGCCGCGCGCGCGCGCGCCACACACACACACACACACACACACACACACACACACACACACACACACACAACACTCACTCACCCACATGCGCACATGCACGCCCACATATACTTAATTCCCCTCTGTCAATAAACACACGCACTTACATACATACATTATTAAATTCTCGTACAAATATTTCCTTCCATACCCTCTCGCTCACTCTCATCCCCGCCCGTTCCCCCCCACCCTCACACTCCCTCTCTTCCGCCCCCACCCCCACCACACACACAACACGCATGGAGCAGACTATCATCTTATGACCTACACTATATGGCTTATCGTTATAAAATCAAATGTCAACATTTACTTTCACACCAATTTTCAGTTACACCCACACCCACACCCACAGAGACATGCTGGCGCGCGCGCGCGCGCGCGCGCTCAGACACACACACACACACACACACACACACACACACACACACACACACAATCACTCACCCACATGCGCACACATACACTTAATTCCCCTCTGCCCATATACACACGCACTTACATACATACATTATTACATTATTAAATTCCCGTACAAATATTTCCTTCCACACCCTCTCGCTCACTCTCATCCCTCTCTCCCCCCCTCTCCCCCACCCCCACACTCCCTCTCCCCCATCCCCCCCCCCCCCCCCCCCCCCACACACACACATACACAACACGCGCACATGCACATACTTTGAAATTACTGCATCAGCCTACTTGGAAGACGTCCTTTAGTTGTTGTTTTTTCCCCCGTTTTATTAGTCCTCTTGAGCTGTCCTTTTACTGTCACTGTTGGGATGGAGGTGGGGAGGAAGGATGGGAGTTGAAATCTTCCACACCGTCACTCACAACGTCACTGATGGGTTCATTACACGTTTCCAAAGCTGCTTCTGACAGAGCGTCGGGGAAGGTCGCTGGCACCGAGTCGAAGGTTTGATGGACTTCCCTGAACACACGATCAGGTCACTCTGTGTCCCCGTGGCCATCTTTGTCGTCACCACTGGGCTGTTCTGGCACACTGCCCAGAGCACGGCGATGAGGGGATGACGTCTCTCCCGATCCATCGGATGACCTGTCCCCATGGCGTTTGTCACCCGTCTGCTGTAGCCGGGGGCTGTGGGCCAGGAACCTGGACTGGACTGGTCTGTAACTGCTCGTTCGGCTGGCCCTGTCCGTCCGGTTGTCCTCCCGTTGTCCGCGGTGTCCAGTCGACCCCCCACTGGTTGAATGGTGGGGAGAAACTTGGCTCCGGTCAGCTGATCCACTGGATTCGAGGAGCATCCGATCAATTTTGCTTGTGTCCCCATTTTCAATCTGAATAATCTTAAGGTCCAATAATTTGCAATAAAGTTTTCCTTGGAAGGACCAAGCTGAGATGACGGCTGGATGACGTTTCACATCATACAGTCTCTGTGTGTTTAGTTTGGTTAAGTCTTCAGTCACGTAGATGTTTGATTTATCTTGTTTTAGTAGTCTCCTCCTTTTGAAAATTTCTCATATTTTTTTTAATGTTGTTTAGGTTTAAATGTTTTGGGTAAATACATGAATTTTGATTTTTTTTGTGTTAAATAAACCTTTCTCATTCGAGAAAATAAACGTTTCGGGAGTACCTCAAACAGTCTACAACATTTAAAAGGGTCATTCCATTCTTGCCTCTATTTTCACCTTTTCGTGTATCATTTTACCCTCTGAATGATCAGATTTTCACTATTTCACATATTCTGTGACGCTTTGGATGCTACTTCTTTTTGTCATTTCACCCTCTGATTGATCGGATTTTCACCATGTCACATATTCTGTGACGCTTTGGATGCTACTTCTTTTTGTCATTTCACTCTCTGATTAACCGGATTTTCACCATGTCACAGACTCTGTGACTCTTCTGATGCTACTCCTTTTGTCATTTCACCCTCTGAATCGTCAGATATTAATTTGTATAATTTTGTCAATAAATTTACCAATGCACTTAGAGAAACATCCTCTGCATCTCTTTCTTGGTGTTACTATTTGAATCTTTTGCTTCTTCCGACATTTTCTTTGGTTCAGACAGCACGTGGTCCTCCGCCAATATCAGTTATTTCTCGTCTGCTGATTGGTTAGACGTATACACGTGGAGGACAAAACAGCATGCGCGCCCCAGGTAATGCCTAAATGCGGTGCCAGACTTACGCATGAAAGTGGTTTCTCAGTGATAGATATCTAGCGTGAATAATTTCTTTGGACCTTCACAATTCCTTTCAGGTCAGTGATAATCATCATAATCACATTAGGATCATTAGAATCTAACAATTTAGAAATGATTATTTTTAAGTTTATATTAGATTGGTCAGCTTTCTGATCGACACCAGTAGTCTAGATCCTTTGTGCTTGGCTCTTTCAGAAGCTGATTTTTTTAGCACACATCGGCGGCTCTGTCAGTAGCCATGTCGGAGGGTCTTTCAGAACCCACAGGCAACAGCGGGCCCTCAACAGTCTCAGAATCAGTGAGAAGACTGATTCAAGAGCCAGATGCAAGCTGGAACAAAAAAAAATCGAGAACCGAGCGCGACTACTTAGGCCAAAGAGGAAACTTCCAGACGAAGATGACGCTGCAGAACCCGCCAAGTTTGCCCGAGTTCCTGGAGACAATTCAGAGTCACAACAGGAACACAACAGTGATATTCTGGAGCTGAGAGAAGATGGGAAACTGGAAGAATTAGAGGAAAAAGAGGCACAGCTTTTCACGTCGCAGAATCTGACCTTGCTGAAAGAAATAGCCGCTGAACTGAGCGGTATGGATGGACCGGTAAGTGGAGAAATGAGAGAGGAACTGGCAGAAATTGTCAATGGTCGGTTCACGAACAAACTCAGCCAGGATCTGCAGAAGAAGAAATTTGAAGTCTACAACAGACCGACAAATTGTCAAAAATTGATCGTCCCGACGGTGAATAACGAAATATGGTCGAAATTACCGTCTGAGGCCATCAAAAGCGACATGAAAATGCAACATATACAGAGAGCGGTCATCAAGGCAGCGACTGCGTGCATGAGTGCCTTAATGGCCTATCATGAGCTCCCCATTTGTTCACAAAGCTATTGAAACCTGTCTATTCCATGTGCATGTGGCAAAGTTTTTGGCAGAACGGTATGCTGCAGGTGCTAGTTATAGTACAGTTAACCTAGCTCGGAGTGCGGTTTCAGCATACCTTTGTCCTGATAACGCAGAAACAATAGGTCAACATCCTATAGTCCGTAAAATTGTCAAAAGTGTGTTCAATAACAGACCATCACTTCCAAAGTACTGTGACACTTGGGATGTAGACACAGTCATTGATATGTTAGCACATTGGCCAGATGCAGAACAGCTTAGCTTTCTGAAACTCACACTTGGAACACTTATGTTACTTGCTTTACTCTCGGGTCAGAGAGGACAGACTCTCCATAGTCTTACTGTTGATGATGTAAAGATCCATGGAATAAGCCCTCCAGCTGTGATCAGCTTTGACCTAGCTGGATGGTTCACCAAGACCCCTCTACCAGAAAGCACCACACAGTGCCCGGACACTCACGTTCAGTGTAACAATGACGGCTACTGTCTCCCTGTCTATGTCAGGTGTAATGGCATGATCGACTGTCCCGGTCATGAGGATTAAATTGACTGTATGGATTACAAGGCGTGTCCAGGCTTTTATCGATGTCGTGACAGAGAGAAACAATCTGTGTGCACGTGAATCACCTGTGTGATGGCCGTCCACAATGCCCAATGTATGATGATGAACTGATGTGCAGCATTGATTGTCCTGATTCATGTCTCTGTTACGGTTTGGCCTTCACCTGTAACAACACTTTTTCTGTCTGCTCTTTCCCACAATTACACTACCTTGAAGCCTCAGGCACCGGAATGCTTTTGAGTGACATAACTCATACCATCATGCTGATCCACCTGGGTGTACAGGCGTGTGGGTGGAAGAAGTTAACAGACATCAATTTACGCAATCTTCAGTGTTGATCTCAGTGAGAATCTACTTCATTCTATCAACTTCAGCCACTTTACAGGAATACCTCAACTTAGAATATTGAACCTGGCAGGTACCCCTATGTCTAGCAGTATTTATAATGTCCAAAACCAGCATGTGCACGCATCACTGATTCTCTTCAATATTTGCCATGTCCAGCAAAGCTCTTTAACTCGAGCTCTTATTCAGCTCTTATGCCAAAGTTACAAATCTTAGGTTTGTCATGGAATGAAACTAAGGTACAGAAGGGACAATGCGCGTTTCATAACCTTCAGGTTTTGAAATTAAAGGGCTCTCCAATAACTGATTTTCCTCTAGATTCAACGAAATGCATGGCGAATCTCCAGCAACTTCTAGCCAACAACTTTAAATTGTGTTCTTCTGTTGTTTTACGAGACAATTTTCCAGGCCAGTGTTTGGCCCCATCTAATGAAATCTCGTCATGTGACGACTTGTTGAAGTCTATTGCTTATCGACGTGCTCTCATGTTATGTGCTGTTCTTGCTGTTCTGGGAAACTTTGGTGGGTTTGTCTATCGTGCGTATGTTTTGTTAGAAAGCACCAAGACAGGTTTTGCAGTATTTGTTCTTCACCTGTGTGCTTCTGACTTTTTGAAGGGAGTGTATTTGGTCTTCATTGGCGTGGCAGACCACGTATATGCTGGTTCTTACATTTGGAAGGATACTGAATGGAAAGATAACGTGCCATGTCGCGTTGCAGGGTTTTTTCCTTCCCCATTCAAGGTAGCCTCACTGTGACTACATTATATTCTAGCGTTGGTGTAGCTGCACTGTGACTACATTATATTCTACCATTGATGCATCCACATTGTTGCTACATTATATTCTACCATTGATGCAGCCATATTGTTGCTACATTATATTCTACCATTGATGCAGCCATATTGTTGCTACATTATATACTACCTTTGATGTAACTGCACTGTGACTACATTGTATTCGACCATTGATGTAGCCGCACGGTGACTATATCATATTCTACCATTGATGTAGCTGCACTGTGACTGCATCACATTCTACCATTGATGTAGCCACACTGTGACTACATTGTATTCTACCATTGATGTAGCCACACTGTGACTTTTTCCTCTCCGACCAATAAAGTAGCCACATTGTGACTGTTTTCGTTCCACCATGAAGTAGCCGTGTTGGACTAGTTTCCATACCACCATTAGGTAGACACATTCTGCCTTTCCCATTCTACCATCAAGGTAGCTAGATTGTGACTTTTTTTTTCATTCCACCTTTTAACCAATTTGCAAATTTATTGATACTGCTCTGCCCTGAAAATGTTGACAAACGAATCACAAGACAAAACGAGACGCGTTTTGACCTCTTAGTACACAGCACTCAGGACAACGAAAACGAGCGAGCAATCACTTATCTTTATCCAAATTGGCGCAAGACGGGTGTTGAATGAAAACGAGGCTGGCTGGAAGGCGACATGTTTGAGCCAAGGTAGTCATGATGATAACCATGACACTGAAAGGAATGTTAATAATGATAATGAGGATGAATTATTGAAAAAAAAAATGAAATAATAAAGAGAAGAATACTATCATTATTTGGTGATAATATGACAATAGCAGTTGTAGTATGGGAGAGGGGAGGTTTGGGGATTGTCAAACAGCAAAGTTGCCGTGGCAACAATCTTAGTGGCGATGACGATGATGATGATAATGGTAATGATGGTAACGTTGATACTAACAACCGTATTAATAGATTTTCGCCTGCAGTCGGCTCAATTTGCAACCAGCGTCCAAAATTTAGGTAGCTGCAGTGTCAATATCTTCCATTCCACCATGAAGATGGCCACATGGCCTCTGCTTTCCATTCCACCATCAAAGTAACTACATTGAGAGTACTTTCCACTCCACCATGAGGTAGTCACTTTGTAACCACAATAAATCAACCGTAAAGGTAGCCACACCATTTACTATTTTCCACTCTGCCGTTTGGTAGTACCAGTGAGACTGTTATAATTCCACCATTAAGTTAGCAGCAGTCTGACAGTTTTCCGTTCTACAAATAGGGATGGGCACATTAAGGCTGCTTTCCATTTCCCCTGAGGTTGCCAGATGTATGGCTGTTTTCCAATTTACCATTTAGGTAGATGCATTTATGACTGTTTCGCAGTCGTTGTTGAGAGTTGTGCAACATATTCCGTGAACTTGGCAAGAGACACACTACTATTTTGACAGCTCCATTCCAATGTTTAAATAAGGCAGATATGTGTTTATATTGATTTTCATAGCTGTACAACAACGTGGTGCTTCAATGACTTGTTCAGTAATAGCCTGTTCCTTCATGCATTCAGGACCCGCAATGTCAAGCTACGTTGCTCCGCATTTTCTTCATTTGTTTCCGTTCATCTTCCTGATCTTGGCATCCAACGCCGACGTTCACCAATGAGCTATTGCGCATGATACCATTTCATCTGGCTTATGTTCTTCTACCTAAACACTGTGTTGAAGTGATCACGATCCCTTGCTGCCACACAACTGAAACGACTGTCTTTGTAAGCCATTGCAGTATTTGTTTCACACTGATCATGACACGTCATCTGTCTTCTCGGTAATGTTCACAGCACACAGCGTTCTATTCACTTAAGTGCTTTTTTTTCTTTTCTTTTCTTTTTTTTCTTTTTTTTTTTTTCGGGGGGCGGGGGGGGGTCATTGTATTGACAGAGACAAGGCAGTCATGTCAGTGACATTAGCTCAGAAGTCCATTATCAATAATCTGTCAATGATCACAAGGAGAGTGAACTATGGATTTCCACTAAAGACATTACACCACTTTCAGTTTCTTTAAGGCAGTGTTGTCAGTGCTTTTTTAATTATCAAGAGTGCGGGAAGTGTTTCCTCCATAACGTGTAGGGGACAATGGTTTCATTTTCCATAACCTTGCCTATGCGGTCAGTGATTTGATTGCAAAATTCTGTCGCATTTCTGATGTCGATCATTTATCAATTGATTTGAAGTGTTCTATTTTGAGCTTTGCTGTTAATGTTCTCCTTGGTAGAGGCCATTAGCTAAGAGTTGCAGAGTCAGATGCAGTGCTTTTATAACTGGTTTGAACACGCTCTGATCGCTTACTGACAGCGAGGATCATTGAAGATCTCTGCCAGTCTGTCTCCATCACTCCCTGTTGCCTGGCCACGGCGTTTGCGACTTTGGGCGTGAGTTCTGGCTGCGACTGGACAGTTTGAAACAGGTCTCTGTCTTTTGTCACTATAACACGGGACGAGCATCCCCCCCCTCCACCCCCCTGCCCCTGCCTTAGCTGACTCTATGTCTGAAAAATAAACATACCCGTCTAGCTCACACAATTTACGTAGTAACGTATCAGTATATCTATGGCAAGATAGGAACGTTGATGTAAAAAAAAGCATGTTCAAGAATTGTGTTCACTAATACCATATTTCATTTTAAGGTCAAAGGCTCCTTGAAACGCAGGTTCATCATTATTACTGTAAAGGCACTGTTCTTTTTCAGGATCAAATCTCACATTGTACATCAAGGAACTGACGTTAATATAAGAATTGTTGGCATTCAATTTTACCATTGTTTTATATTATTAGAAGACAGTAGTTTTCCTCTTTGACCCGTGTGATGATTACATGGAACGACAGGCTGTGAGGCGCTTGGGGACAGGGTCGGGGGTGGAGGAGACAGGCACGGAGACACAATGCTAACAAAGTCTTCGACCTGTCCCCCAGCCTCTCATCTGTGCTCCTCAACCAGGCAGTTCTCACCTCCAGCCCCTCCTTATCCTCCCCCCCCCCCCCACACCACCACGGCTACCTTATGGGTCCCTTCCTGCTGTGACCTCGGTGGTGTAAAGTCTGTGCTGCTATTCCTGTCAGCAGACAGAAGTGCCCTGACCTTGTTAACCACTGCTATCTCTGCCATGGACACCACGCGCTGCCTACACGTCTGTCTGGGTGAAAAGGTCATGCCAGTGATCTAAACCTATCAGACATATCGCCATAGCTCCTTTTTGTTTTGTACCAACGGATCCCTCTTATTTGCAAAATGACATTGCTTTTTAACTAGAGAACAACAGTGGAGTTTGCTAAACAAAACAAAGTGCCCTTTGTTCATCATATCTCACAGAATGGTCACATTAATACCAGAACCTGATGGAACATTTTTTTTAATTCGACCCCGTTACATCTCAGCACATTTCATCCTAGTGTTTGGTCTTTTTTTTTAATCGGTCCTCAATGGAATTGGGACACAATGGAATCAGCTTCAATCACAACCCTTCCATCACGTCCCAGTTCCATTAGGGCTTGTTACCAATAAGGCCAAGACCCATTGTGTCTCAGTCTCCACAGGACCCATTACCAATAGGGCCCAGACCCATTGTGTCTCAGTCTCCACAGGATCCATTACCAATAGGGCCCAGACCCATTGCGTCTCAGTCTCCACAGGACCCATTAACAATAGGGCCCAGACCCATTGTGTCTCAGTCTCCACAGAACCCCATTAACAATAGGGCCCAGACCCATTGTGTCTCAGTCTCCACAGGACCCATTACCAATAGGGCCCAGACCCATTGTGTCTCAGTCTCCACAGGACCCATTACCAATAGGGCCCAGACCCATTGTGTCTCAGTCTCCACAGGACCCATTACCAATAGGGCGAAGCGCCATTAGAGTCCAGTGATCTGCTGTATTGATGAGGTCCCACTACTCGTTTCATGGGAGATAGACAGTGAAGAAAAGAGAGATGCAGAAACACGTTCCTAGCTAGGGGGTGGGAAGTAGGGCAGTTGTGGGATGGAGATATGGGTTGGGGGTATGAAACAAAAGAAAGCGTGGAAGAGTCTCTCTCTCTCTCTCTCTCTCTCTTCTCTCTCTCTCTCTCTCTTCTCTCTCTTCTCTCTCTCTCTCTCTCTCTCTCCTTGTGTTTGTATACAATTGATCTCCCACAATCAATTTCACATCTGTGTGTCATGTTTTACCTTCCTGATGACACTTCGCTTTATTGCAACGTCACCACCACCACCACCATCACCACCACCACCACCATCACCACCACAACTGCTACTACTACTACTGCTATGTCTACTACTACTACTACCACCACTACTGCTACTACTACTACTACTACTACTACTACTATACTACTACTGCAATCACCTCAACCGTTATTAGTGATTCTGGTACTGCTGTTACTATTTTTCTGCTGCTCCAAGTGCTGCTGCAATTCCTATTAATGATGGTTCTCCTACTGGTAAGAGACGAGGATAACAACGAAACGACGACAACGACGACGACGACGACGACGACAACGACGACGACGACAACGACGAGACGACCACGACGACGATGGTGATCATCATCATGATCATGATGGTGAGGGTGATGACGATGATTTGGTGCTTATTCAACAAATCACACACCACACACACACACACACACACACACACACACACACACACACACACACCACCACGCACGCACGCACACACACACACTCACACCACACACACACACACACACACACACACACACACACACGCACGCACACACACACACTCACACCACACACACACACACACACACACACACACACACACACTCACACACACACACACACACACACACACACACACACACCACACACACACACACACACACACACAAGCGCTTGCACGGACAGGAATCAAAATGGCAGAAACGATTCCAAACGAAACTGACTTCTGGCTGAAAATCTAACAATTCTAAAAATTCTCCATGAACCACGATCTGAACGACCAGGTCTAAAATTCTTGGAGATTGACAAACGAGCCTGACTTGTAAGTAACAGTCCACAACCAAACACAAGAAGAAGAAGAAGAAGAAGAAGAAGAAGAAAGAAGAAGAAGAAGAATAATGAAATGCAACAAAATGCAATAAACTAAACTTAAATAAAATGAAGCAAAGTAAACTAGAATAGAACAGAAAATGAGCCACAGAAGTTGTGGAGAGAGCCACAAGGCAAGCCGAGACAGTCGGACTAAGGGCAGAATGACTGGGTGATGAACATGCTGCAGCTGATTCATCAGACACCGTGAGTGAGATCAACCAGCTGAAACAGGTGATAGAGAAACTGTATGGAAGGATCTCTCTCTCTCTCTCTCTCTCTCTCTCTCTCTCTCTCTCTCTCTCTCTCTCTCTCTCTCTCTCTCTCTCTCTCTCTCTCTCTCTCTCTCTCGTGTGTTGGCCCTGGCCTTATGGAATAAAGATTTCATTTCAATTCATTTTATGTCATCTCTCTCTCTCTCTCTCTCTCTCTCTCTCTCTCTCTCTCTCTCTCTCTCTCTCTCTCTCCTCTCTCTCTCTCTCTCTCTCTCACCGTACGAGTTTTTATTGAGTGGTGATTTCAAAATGCTACTTTATGTGAAGCAGAGGATAATGACTTTATCCAGTCTGATTTATGTGAGCAGAGGCAATCTCAGGACGAAACTTAACTACTTTGGTCGTGTTCTTCTTGAGCTCTGTGCTGTTTGCAATTTAACGATTTTGAACGGATCTTTGCCGGGGATGAAGAGGAAAAATTTACATATGTGTGTTCGACTGGCAGCAGTGTAATAGACTATTTTATGTGTTCAAAAGAAATGAATCACAAAACCATGCAAATAAAAGTGGGCGAAATGTTCAAATCTAAGCATATGCCAATGGTATTGAGTATAAATTGTAATGGAAACAAGGACGGTGAGCCTACAGTAACATATACAGAGAAAATTGTTTGGGATAAAGATAATGAAGAGCTATTTTGCCAGTACATACATAGCAATGATTTTCAATGTGCTCTGAACAAGCCACCATAAATCTCAGGACAGTGTCAGTTGACGAAGCAGTGAAGTGTGTAAATGAAGGGCTACTTCAGGCAGCAGAATGCATGAAACGTAGAATCTGCAGCGGCCCTAAATCCAATAGTTGGTTCGACTACGAGTGCAGAACAGCTAAGAAAGAAATGCGACGTTGGTGGAGAATGTTCACTCGCTGTAAGGTCAAGAAATTACAAAACCAGTTAAGGTTTAAATATGATGATAGTAGAATTACATATAGACGTTTACTCAATAGTAAAAAAAAAAAAATCTTTAAACAACAACAACAACAACAACAAAAACTTGAAACTCTTATTTTAAAGGCTTAAGAGAATTCCAGTAAGTTCTGGAAAGAAGTAAAAAGCATTAACCGTAAAGCACAATGCAAACCAAATATCACCGATCAGGAATGGGGCAATCATTTCCAGTCTGTGTTCAAAGCAAATGAAAACGTAGAACATATTGCGACTGACAGTGGGGACAACAACGAATATATCGAGGAGTTGGATAAACCGATTGACACGGACGAAATAAGGCATGTTGTCCAGTCTCTCAAGCAGAACAAGCCTCCAGGACGAGATGGTATTTTGCCAGAAAAGTTGACATATTCCTTGGATCAAACTTTGCCTTTCCTTTTGCCCTTATTTAATCATATATTCGACACACAACAATATCCAAGTGCATGGAATGATGCAATCGTTGTGCCCTTATTGAAAGCCGGAGATACCGACAATCCCAGCAATTATCGAGGTATCTCGTTAATATGTATGCTTGGAAAAATGTTTGTAAAAATATTAAATAATCGTCTCATTAATTGGGCCGAAATGAATTGAAAGATTGCTTAAGAACAAAGTGGCTTCAGAACAGGTTATTCTACTTCAGATAACATTTTTGTATGCTATTGCGCAACGATATCTTTTGAAAAATTCAGGTAAACTGTATGTTTGCTTTGTCGATTTAAAAAAAAGCTTTTGATACTGTAAATAGAAATATCCTGTGGAATGTACTTCGAAATATGGGCGTTGGATGCAAAATGTTGAGGATGCTGAAAACAATGTATCGTTGTGTGAGATCGTGTGTAAGACGTCCCAGTAGCATGACAGACTTTTTTGAATGAATGCGGGGGTGAGACAAGGTGGTGTCCTGTCCCCTACATTATTCTCATTTTTCATAAACGAACTGGCGCTAGAGATTGCGCAGAATCGTCAGCACGGTGTTCAGCTAACACCCGACGTGACTCAGATTCTAATTCTGCTTTTTGCTGATGATGTGGCTCTCGCTTCCTACTGCCCTAAAGCCGGTCTACAAAAACAAATTAACATCATCAAAGGTTTTGCCGATTACTTCTCCCTTAAACTAAATTTAGACAAGACTAAGATAATTGTATTTAGAAAAGGGGGATGTCTGGGGGCTAATGACATGTGGGTATATGGAAATTAAAATATTAAAGTGGTAAACACTTATAGGTATTTTGGGTCTACATTTTACAACCAAATTATCCTTGACATGCGCTGTCGAAGAACTTGCAAAGAAGGGTACAATCAGAACTAGCCAATTACTCAGGTGTCTTTGGAAACTATGGGCTGTTCCCAGGGAAGTTTTTTTCAAAATGTTTGACACCCAAGTTACTACTATTCTACTTTATGGGGCAGATATATGGGGTTATCAACAACTTGATGTTATTTAAAAAAAAAAACCCACCTATTTGCATGTAAAAGATATTCAAATGTTGGAATGCAGTCACCGAACAGTATGGTCTTGGGGGAACTCGGTCGTTATCCCTTGTATGTGCTGGCAGCAGAAAGATGCATCCGCTACTGGCTTAGAGTGTGCAACATGCCAGCCACAAGGCTGCCAAGAAAAGCCTACATTATGTCAAACTATTTACAAGAGTTGGGCAAAAGAACGTGGGCATTTCAAGTTAAACAATTGCTTTGTGTAAACGGATTCGGTGACGTTTGGCAACAACATAATGTTGGTGACGTAAGAAGTTTTCTTGCTTTATTCAAACAAAGACTGACTGACAAATATGGACAAATGTGGCATGACAAAATTGAAACCAAAGATCGTTTTGAATTTTACAGCTACTTCAAGCATACGTTGAAAACCGAAACATACTTAGACTATAGTATCCCAAAATGTTACAAAGAAATAAATGTGAGGTTTAGATTCGGAATTTCCCCCATCGTTGTTCACAAACTGCGATACAGAAAAGAAGTTGCACCACGACACTTGCTGTGTCCTCTTTGTAAGCAGCATGTTGAAGATGAATCTCATGTGTTGTTTGATTGTGAGGCTTATAACCTTTTCAGAAAAGATGCCAGTGTTATCCATAGAGCAAACGGCAACATTGGCTTTGTGATGTCGTGCGACGATGAAGTGTCCGTAAGTCAGCTGTCTCGGTTTTTGTATAAAACATTTCAAAAACGATCGGAAATTCGAACTGTAGAGCTAGCAAAATAAATGATGTCTGATATGAAAGAAAATACATATTGGAATATATTGCTACAGTGGAACTATAAAAATGAAAAATGAAGAGAGAGAGAGAGAGAGAGAGAGAGAGAGAGAGAGAGAGAGAGAGAGAGAGAGAGAGAGAATCAATATCACCAAACGTAGGACCTATTACAAAACCGAATAGATTTTTGTGTTCGATCCCCTTGAAATGAACGTTTTGTTTACTCAATAAAATTGTCATTCTCTCTCTCTCTCTCTCTCTCTCTCTCTCTCTCTCTCTCTCTCTCTCTCTCTCTCTCTCTCTCTCGCACACACACACGCACACACACACACACACACACACACACACACACACACACACACACACACAACACATATATATATATATATATACATTCATACATACATATAACACACACACACACACCACGCACGCACGCACGCACGCACGCACGCACGCACGCACACACACACACACACACACACACACACACACACACACACACACACACACACACGCACTCGGTAAACGAGATCAAATGGCTAAAACAGCTGACACAGGAATTGTGTGAAAGGACTATCTGCCAGCAGCCAGATCCACTTCACAAGCTGTCATCCAAACCCGTACACAACAAGCGGTTCCAGAGCAGGCAGAGCCTACATACATCAATACATTAGAAATCATATGAAAACAGAACACCAGCGTCTCCAGTCAACAATCTAAAACGTAGAAATAACATCAAACTACAATGCAGAAAAAATGAGGGGAAGAAAGAATAAAAAGAAAGATAACAAGAAGAAAGAAGAAGAAGAAGAAGAAGAAGAAGAAGAAGAAAAGGAAGAAAAGCTGGACGTCCGTCTGTCCATCCTCGTGAATGATGCGGTCCTAAATGGAGTCAAAGGGAAGAGGCTGGGTGAATTCTATGGCACTCAAACCTTATTGCGTAAAAGCTCCACAGTCACACGCATGAAACGTACCCTAAAACAATTTTACCTACTGTGCACAGACCAGTGAATGCTATGTTAATCCACTGCAGAATAAACGACATAAAAAGACAACGATTCCAACACCTGCAATAAAATTCTCGCTGAAACTGTAAACGACATTGCCACCGAGAATCTGGGAGCAAACAGCACCACCAGAACAACAGGTCCAGTCATAAATCCAGACTGTGAGATGAACGGAGAACTATCGAATGCCCTCAGGAGCTCACAGCTGCTTGGGGTGGCCAACGTGTCCTTCCTCGACCATCCCAATCTACAGCCGAACGCCTGGACACTGAAAGACTGGACTGCAACTGACCGCCTGGTCAATGGAGAGAGAGAGAGAGAGAGAGAGAGAGAGAGAGAGAGAGAGACAGAGACGAGAGACAGAGACAGAGAAGAAAACAGTCAGACAGATGTCAGTAATGCCCATAGTATATTCACCCAGAAAGACAGAAATATCCATCACTTATGTAGTAGGTGTCGTATGATCAATCTAAGTGACCACAATGACTGGCATGCTTTGACACACATAGGAAGAGAGTTCCCAACAGATGACAGAAGTAATTCTGTGACGCGAATTGGGGATGGCAAGATGTGATTCTGTAGTGGAAGGACTGAGAGTGTCTTCTATATTAGATTGTATCGAGTAGTTGTGTTACTAGCAATGGGAGGAGCAACTTTCCAGTACAAGTCATTGAAAGATTTTTTTTTTCCTTAGGCTTTTTCTCCTTAGGCTTTCACACTTAAAAGCGTTTGCGGTTCTGAGTGACAGAATTAGAGACAACTTCAAACATGAAATAATGTATGCGCAACAAAGAAGTGAAACAAAATAAATGTACTTCCACTCTGCAACTTTGCCTGTGTATGCAAGGATAAAACATACAAATCAATGTAACTTCAGTCAAAGCAGTCTTTGGGCTGACTGTTACCCGTGTGATCTCATTATAAAGAGAGGGAATGCCCTTTGGTGTGTTGAGGTCTATTTTGGAACTTAGCTGGTTAGCTGGAGAGGTGTTTGGATCTCTCTCTGGTTGCTAGTGACTGGTTCACCTTTACTTTTAGCAGGTAGATATGTTTACACAGCTTGGCCATGTAGTAGTGTGGAATCCTGGGCCTGTGCCGGGCCAGTCGCAGGAACTCCATGGACCCAGGAAAGTTCTTCTGGGTTGATCAGTGAAACCTGACACAGGATCTCAGAGTGGGAGAGATGAACATTCTCCTGTCTGGCATACACCAGCGTTTGATCGTGGTTCACTGTCGGTGATCGGACTCACAACCTTTGTGGAGCAGCGAAGTGAGGAGGCTTGATCTCCCCTTTGGTGTGCCAAGCTACGCATCCTGTCTCTGATGCCTGTCTGATTGACAAGCTGTCAGAGAAACATGACGCCACTCATATCATTATAGAAAGGGGGGAGGGAGGGCAATGTTAGTAATTAGGGGAGGGGGGGGGGTGATCTGGAATGAGAAAGTCATCCCCCACCACCTACATTGTGAGGTTATATGCAGAAGATTCGAGAAGACAACCTTTCAGATGTTGACAGTATGTTAAGCCTCAATGCAGTTGAACAAAGCCTCATTGTCTGTAGGTAGTAAGAAAGGCTCAAAAATAAATTATATGCAACATTTAGATATACAATGGAACCCTGATAAGTTTAAAATATTGGGAATATGGTTCAAAAATGATGTAATTTTTTTTTAAACTGTGAAAAGATTAACTATGCTGAAAAGTTCTCAGAAATAACAGCATTGTTTAAAAATATGGATGAAAAGAAACATTACTCCTCTTGGACGAGTTGTTGTGTTAAAATCTTTGATTTTATCTAAATTGATTCATCTATGGATTTTACTTCCAAATCCACCAGATGACTTCATAAATGATTGTCAGAGAATGTGTTTTTGGTTTGTTTGGAATGGTAAACGGGATAAAATAAGTAGAAAAATTGAAATAAAAAGCATAAAGGAGGGGGTGCTAGTGTTCACTTCTAGGGTGGTGGGGTTACTAGGAGTGTCACTGGCACTGTCAGTCCTAGTGTTCACTTCTAGGTTGGTGGGATCACTGCCAGTGCTAGTGTTCACTTCTAGGGTGGTGGGGTCACTGTCAGTACTAGTGTTCACTTCTAGGGTGGCGGAGCCACTGCCAGTACTAGTGTTCACTTCTAGGGTGGTGGGGCCACTGTCAGTGCTAGTGTTCACTTCTAGGGTGGTGGGGTCACTAGCAGTGTCACTGGCACTGTCAGTACTAGTGTTCCATTCTAGCTTGGTGGGATCACTGTCACTGCTAGTGTTCACTTCTAGGGTGGTGGTGTCACTGTCAGTACTAGTGTTCACTTCGAGGGTGGTGGATCACTGTCAGTACTTGTGTTCACTTCTAGGGTGGTGGGGTCACTGTCAGTACTAGTTTTTACTTCTAGGGTGGCAGGGTCACTGTCAGTACTAGTGTTCACTTCTAGGTTGGTGGGATCACTGTCAGTACTAGTGTTCACTTCTATGGTGGTGGGGTCACTGTCAGTACTAGTGTTCACTTCTAGGGTGGTGGGGTCACTGCCAATACTAGTGTTCACTTTTAGGTTGGTGGGATCACTGTCACTGCTAGTGTTCACTTCTAGGCTGGTGGGGTCACTGTCAGTACTAGTGTTCACTTCTAGGCTGGTGGGGTTCCTGTCAGTACTAGTGTTCACTTCTAGGTTGGTGGGATCACTGTCAGAACTAGTGTTCACTTCTAGCTTGGTGGGATCACTGTCCGTACTAGTGTTCACTTCTAGGGTGGTGGGGTCACTGTCAGTACTGATGTTCACTTATAGTTTGGTGGGGCCACTGCCAGTACTAGTGTTCACTTGTAAGTTGGTGGGGTCACTGTCAGTACTAGTGTTTACTTCTAGGGTGGCAGGGTCACTAAGAGTGTCACCGGCACTGTCAGTACTGGTGTTCACTTCTAGATTATTGGGTTCACTGTCAGTACTAGTGTTCACTTCGAGGGTGGTGGGATGATTAGCAGTGTCATTTGCACTGTCAGTACTAGTGTTCACTTATATGCTGGTGTGGTCACTGTCATTATTAGTGTTCACTTCTAGGGTGGTGGAGTCACTAGGACTGTCACTGGCACTGTCAGTACTAGTGTTCACTTCGAGGGTGGTGGGGTCACTGTCAGTACTAGTGTTCACTTCTAGGCTAGTGTGGTCACTGTCAGTACTAGTGTTCACTTATATGGTGGTAGGGTCACTGTCAGTACTAGTGTTCACTTCGCGGGTGGTGGGGTCACTGTCAGTACTGATGTTCACTTCTAGGGTGGTGGGGTCACTGTCAGTACTAGTGTTCACTTCGCGGGTGGTGGGGTCACTGTCAGTACTAGTGTTCACTTCGCGGGTGGTGGGGTCACTGTCAGTACTGATGTTCATTTCTAGGGTGGTGGCGTCACTGTCAGTACTAGTGTTCACTTCGCGGGTGGTGGGGTCACTGTCAGTACTAGTGTTCACTTCTAGGGTGGTGGGCTCACTAGGAGTGTCCTGGCACTGTCAGTACTAGTGTTCACTTCTAGGCTGGTGGGGTCACTGTCAGTATTAGTGTTCACTTCTAGGGTGGTGGGGTCACTGTCAGTACTAGTGTTCACTTCGCGGGTGGTGGGGTCACCAGGAGTGTCACTGGCACTGTCAGTACTAGTGTTCACTTCTAGGCTGGTGGGGCCACTGTCAGTACTAGTTTTTACTTCTAGGGTAGTGGGGTCACTGTCAGTACTAGTGTTCACTTCTAGGGTAGTGGGGTCACTGTCAGTACTAGTGTTCACTTCTATGGTGGTGGGGTCACTGTCAGTACTAGTGTTCACTTCCAGGGTGGTGGGGTCACTGTCAGTACTAGTGTTCACTTCGCGGGTGGTGGGGTCACTGTCAGTACTAGTGCTCACTCTAGAGTGTTGTGATCATTGACAGTGTCACTGGCATGGTCAATGCCCATGTTGATGGTAGCGGTGCAGTGTTACACACGAGGACACAGAATCACCTATTATTGCTGTGACATCAGTGCTGGCAGGGCAGGTGGGTGTGCTAGTAGGACTACAGTGTGGACACTGTCCTCACATCGATTTCCTGCATTGTCATGCTGGTCACACAATCAGCCGGCGATGAGGAGTGTATGGCCACGGTGACGTCACTGGCCAGACTACAGTCAGGTGGCGATGGATTGTTTGAAAGCAGGGTTGCCATTCATGGCTGTGTTGCTGGATTCACAGTCTTCAATGGCGTAGCTGAGAACTCTGTGTTCATTCTCCGCTTGCATTGGCAGTGACCGGAAGTTTGCAACAATGGCACACACTATCTGGAAGTTAATTCTGGAATAGATCTGACAGTAGATAAAACATGTTTCAGCATCTTTTTTAAAGGATATGCAATGCAATGCTAAAGCACGTTTTGTTGGATAAAGGTTTCGGCTAAATTGTACTGCCAGGTCTCCACAGAGTGCAATGATATATCAACTGCTTCATTGACCCCATCGTTGTCTTCCCATGTTACAAAGTACAGTCTGGAACATGGTCATTAAGTAGCTACGTGCCAAACATTATGCAATTGCGGTACAGTTTTAATACAGCTTTAACCCAGTCAAGTGTGCTTTAGAATTTGGCTTGTCTGGCAGAACATTATTGGTTCCAGTCTGTATTGTGATGTACTGTGGATGTCCAGGGTGTGAGGACAAAGGGATGCATAGAATTTGTGGTGGCCATAATTTCAGGAGACCATATACCCTGCAGCTGCAAAACGTTGAGGTTTGAAACATCTTGAGAATGGAACAGGAAAGAAGAAACCTGGGCAGAACAGGCACAGCAGACATCCTGGCATGTAGATCAGCCGGCTTCTTCAGCTGGGCCAGAATACACTCAGAGGTAGAGATGGACAGACAGATCAGAGAGACACAGAGATGGACAGACAATTCAGAGAGACACAGAGATGGACAGACAGGTCAGAGAGACACAGAGATGGACAGACAATTCAGAAAGACACAGAGATGGACAGACAGATCAGAGAGAGACAGAGATGGACAGACAGATCAGAGAGACACAGAGATGGACAGACAGATCAGAGAGAGACAGAGATGGACAGACAGATCAGAGAGACACAGAGATGGACAGACAATTCAGAGAGACACAGACATGGACAGACAGATCAGAGAGACACAGAGATGGACAGACAGATCAGAGAGACACAGAGATGGACAGACAGATCAGAGAGACACAGAGATGGACAGACAGATCAGAGAGACACAGAGATGGGCAGACAATTCAGAAAGACACAGAGATGGACAGACAGATCAGAGAGACACAGAGATGGACAGACAATTCAGAGAGACACAGAGATGGACAGACAATTCAGAAAGACACAGAGATGGACAGACAGATCAGAGAGACACAGAGATGGGCAGACAATTCAGAGAGACACAGAGATGACAGACAATTCAGAGAGACACAGAGGTGGACAGACAATTCAGAGAGACACAGAGATGGACAGATAATTCAGAAAGACACAGAGATGGACAGACAATTCAGAGAGACACAGAGATGGACAGACAATTCAGAGAGACACAGAGATGGACAGACAGATCAGACAGACACAGAGATGGACAGACAATTCAGAGAGACACAGAGATGGACAGACAGATCAGAGAGAGACAGAGATGGACAGACAATTCAGAGAGACACAGAGATGGACAGACAATTCAGAGAGACACAGAGATGGACAGACAATTCAGAGAGACACAGAGATGGACAGACAGGTCATGGAGACACAGAGATGGACAGACAGGTCAGAGAGATATAGAGATGGACAGAGAGGTCAGGGAGACACAGAGATGAACCCACAGGTCAGGGAGATAGAGAGATGGACAGACAGGTCAGAGAGATATAGAGATGGACAGACAGGTCAGGGAGACATAGAGATGAACCCACAGGTCAGGGAGATAGAGAGATGGACAGACAGGTCAGAGAGATATAGAGATGGACAGACAGGTCAGGGAGACATAGAGATGAACCCACAGGTCAGGGAGATAGAGAGATGGACAGACAGGTCAGAGAGATATAGAGATGGACAGACAGGTCAGGGAGACATAGAGATGAACCCACAGGTCAGGGAGACATAGAGATGAACCCACAGGTCAGGGAGATAGAGAGATGGACAGACAGGTCAGAGAGATATAGAGATGGACAGACAGGTCAGGGAGACATAGAGATGAACAGAGAGGTCAGGGAGATATAGAAATGAACAGACAGGTCAGGGAGATATAGAGATGGACAGAGAGGTCAGGGAGATATAGAGATGAACAGACAGGTCAGGGAGATATAGAGATGAACAGACAGGTCAGGGAGATATAGAGATGGACAGAGAGGTCAGGGAGACATAGAGATGAACAGACAGGTCAGGGAGATATAGAGATGGACAGAAAGGTCAGGGAGACATAGAGATGGACAGAAAGGTCAGGGAGACATAGAGATGGACAGACAGGTCAGGGAGATATAGAGATGGACAGAGAGGTCAGGGAGATATAGAGATGGACAGAGAGGTCAGGGAGATATAGAGATGGACAGAGAGGTCAGGGAGATATAGAGATGGACAGAGAGGTCAGGGAGATATAGAGATGAACAGACAGTTTATAGTGGCAAAGAGCTGGACAGGCAGTTAGGGAGACAGAGAGATATACAACCATGTCATGGAGACGTAGAAATGGGCGGCATGTTAGAGAGGTCCTCCAAAGTCTTAGTCTAGCAGACAACAAATACTTTGGGATAAATTATTTTACTACTACTACTACTACTACTACTACTACTACTACTACTCCTACCAGCATCACCACCACCACTACTACTACTACTACTATCGGTGCTGCTGCTGCTGCTAATGATGGTAATGACGGCAACAAAACAACAACAACAACAACAACAACGGCAGCAGCAGCAACAACAACAACAACCATTCTTTATCATCTAAATCTCTCAAAACCTGTACAGATACAATCTCAGCATCGTTGCTGTGACATAACATGATATGTTACAGTCACTGTACAGATAATACCTTGTGTTGGCCACATTTTCCTTCAATAAATGTTTTCTAGTATCCTGCTTTGAACAAGTGATCTGTGTCACTTTCACGTTCTTTCCGTTTCACGCCACCCTCCGTCCCTGAATTCATGATTTCCACAGTAAAATCATTCCAAACATAGACTTTTTGGTTTACCTTCGCCTCTCTCTCTCTCTCTCTCTCTCTCTCTCTCTCTCTCTCTCTCTCTTGTGCCTGGCTTGGAAACACCCTTCCATTTAATGTTAGGCATTTCTTTCGTGCTGCACTTTTAGAATCCAACTTTTTTCCTCAAGCAACTTTTCATGGTCTAGTACCTTCCAACTGTGTTTTAGTTTGTTCTTTTTCGAAGTGTGTGATTGCAGATTTGGATCGTGAGGGGGTATGTTTGCGATAATGTGTTTTTGTAAGCGTCTACATCCATGGGTAAGTTGTGCAAATGATCTGGTATTATTATTATTATTATTATTATTATTATTATTATTATTATTATTATTATTATTATTATCATCATCATCATCATCATCATTACTACTATTATAATTGTTGTTGTCGTTGTCGTTCGTTGTTGTTGTTATTGTTGTTGTTATTAAAAACATTTCTAGGCCAACTGAATTGAATGCC
>CM065743.1:6508619-6509766 GCA_033310375.1 Conus canariensis
CGGAAACGTTCACCTACTGCTAGATTAAAAAAAAAAAAAGTGGTAAGCAAAGACGGTCAGAAATGAATCAATTGTTGACGACATCTTTGCTGATGTGGAACACCAGCTTAGTGGACCAGACATCATTGACAGGTGACGGCAGCGAGATGACGTTCGCTTCTACCTATCTCCAGTATGACGTCACTCACATGCTGTGGCTGACCGTGCCTCCTGTGCTGCTGGTGCTGGGTTGCTATGGCAACGTGATGACCATAGTGGTGATGCGTGTGATGCGGGCTTCAGAAGCCACGGGCTGTCTGTCTGTGTACTTCACGGCACTGGCTGTGTCTGACCTCGTGCTGATCTGGACCAACGTCTTGTGGTTCTGGCCGGAGATGGCGCTGGGTGCCCCTCTGTTCTATTTCCACAACAAGGCTTGTGTGATCCCCTACTTGGTAAGCTGCGTGTCTTCCATGACGTCAGCATGGTTGTTAGTGGCCATGGCGTGTCAACGAATGCTGGCAGTGATTTTGCCGCACCGTGTCAATGTTCTGTGCACCGTGAGAACAGCGAAAATGATCACTGCAACAGTTTTGACCTCTTTCTTTGGGACAAACTTGCACATTTTCTTTCATTATCATGTTGGCATTGTGGAGGGAGGGTACCAGTCATGTATAAGTAGCGACGCGTATGTTGCAAACATATTCAGCTTTGTGTACCTCTGCTTTACCTCTGTGTTTCCCTTTCTTTTGCTGCTCGTTGCTAACTCCATCTTGGTCTGTGGAGCCATACAGTCCATACAAAAGTCAGGTAAAACTGCAGGGAAAGGAGAGACCCACACATCCTCACGTCTGGCCCGAATCTCCTCCATGACGACAACTCTGATTCTGACTTCTGTGGCCTTCCTGGTGCTGACAATGCCGTCTTGTGCTGCCTGGATCTACTTTGACATGGTTGGATACTTTGAGGGCAAAGTGGTGGATGAAACGCTGAGCAAACAGCTGGCTTTGATGGACACAGTGTGTATCTTAGCGTGGCTTAGCAACAGCTCCATCAACTTTTATATTTACATCTTGAGTGGCCGGAGATTCAGGCAAGAGGCCAAACGATGCTTATGCCTGCGTTTTCAAAGACTGCAAGGGTCATAGCTCTAGATTTCTAATACACA
>CM065743.1:6509866-6514866 GCA_033310375.1 Conus canariensis
TAATGTGGATGCATATGTAATGCAGTTAAACTTGTTTATGTACATTGCTTAATGTCTGGCTGGAGAGATACAAAAGAAGCAAGCAAACACACTGTTTAGCCTACCAGTTAATATCTGTTGTATTATTAAAGGAATATCCGTGCTCACCCATCAGTGTCATGCATACCAGTCTCTGTCTGTTGCATTAATGAAGGAATAACCTAGCACACCCATCAGTGTCATGCATACCAGTCACTGTCTGTTGCATTATTAAAGGAATAACCTAGCACACCATAAGTGTCATACATACCAGTCTCTGTCTGTTGCATTAATAAAGGAATAACCTAGCACACCCATCAGTGTCATGCATACCAGTCACTGTCTGTTGCATTAATGAAGGAATAACCTTGCACACTCATCAGTGGCATGCATACCAGTCAGTGTCTGTTGCTTTAATAAAGGAATAACCTAGCACACCCATCAGTGTCATGCATACCGGTCACTGATTTTTGCATTAATAAAGGAATAATCTTGCACACCCATCGGTGTCATGCATACCAGTCACTGTTTGTTGCGTTATTAAAGGAATAACCTAGCACCTCCATCTGTGTCATGCATACCAGTCATTGATTGTTGCATTAATAAAGGAATAATCTTGCACACCCATCAGTGTCATGCATACCAGTCACTGTCTCTTACGTTATTAAAGGAATAATCTAGCACACCCACAGTGTCATGCATACAAGTCACTCTCTGTTGTGTTGTTAAAGGAATAACCTAGCATTTCCATCAGTGTCATGCATTCCAGTCACTATCTGTTACGTTATTAAAGGAATAATCTAGCACGCCCATCAGTGTCATGCATACCAGTCACTGTCTGTTGTGTTATTAAAGGAATAACCTAGTACACACATCAGTGTCATGCATACCAGTCGCTGTCAGTTGCGTTATTAAAGGAATAACCTAGTACACACATCAGTGTCATGCATACTAGTCACTGTTGCGTTATTAAAGGAATAACCTTGCACACCCATCAGTGTCATGCATACCAGTCACTGTCTGTTGCATTAATAAAGGAATAATCTTGCACACCCATCAGTGTCATGCATACCAGTCACTGTCTCTTACGTTATTAAATGAATAATCTAGCACACCCATCAGTGTCATGCATACCAGTCACTGTCTCTTACGTTATTAAAGGAATAACCTAGCACACCCATCAGTGTCATGCATACCAGTCACTGTCTGTTCTGTTATTAAAGGAATAACTTAGCACACCCATCAGTGTCATGCATACCAGACACCGTCTGTTCTGTTATTAAAGGAATAACTTAGCACACCCATCAGTGTCATGCATACCAGTCACTGTCTGTTGCATTAATAAAGAATAACCTAGCACACCCATCAGTGTCATGCATACCAGTCACTGTCTGTTGCATTAATAAAAAATAACCTAGCACACCCATCAGTGTCATGCATACCAGTCACTGTCTGTTGCATTAATTAAGGAATAACCTTCCACACCCATCAGTGTCATGCATATCAGTCAGTCTGTTGCATTAATAAAGGAATAACCTAGCACACCCATCAGTGTCATACATACCAGTCACTGTCTGTTGCATTAATAAAGGAATAACCTTGCACACCCATCAGTGCCATGCATACCAGTCACTGTCTGTTGTATTAATAAAGGAATAACCTTGCACACCCATCAGTGACATGCATACCCCATGGGAACATCTGGAAAAAGAGGTGGAAAGGGGCGGCGTGTTTGAAGGTCACCAAACCGCTGTCACCCCTCCCTCTCCCTCTTCGTTCTCCTTAGCAAAGAACATTACCTGCCCTACAACCCCCCCCCCCCCCCCTTAAAAAAAAGACAGCTAAGATGCACTTGCCCCACTCAAGCCGACTATTGAAAACACAATGTGAATAACCACAATTACATAAATAACCCAACACTTAACAATAAACTGGAAAAAAATAGAAACACAACGGGAATTTTTTTTCTCACGAACAAAAAGTACTTATTGTGCAACCAAATCATAAAACTGTTAATCCTAAACTCATAGCTTCTTGTCACCAAATGAGACACAAGTGTGACGATTTCAAATCTCATTCAACATCCAAGACAAATGGTTTATTCTCCTTCAAGCCATGATTTTGTAAGATAGTGTCTTGCACGGTGAGAATATTTCAACAAACTACATAAAAGTCAAACTAATAACGCCCCTCAAAAAAAAAAAAAATTAACAGTAAACTACAATAGCGACGTAGGCACACTCGTCCAAGACAGATGAATTGTTTGCTCGTACGGGTTTTCTTCCTTTGGTGATTTGTTACCCATATTAGCCTTCAGATAACCGGCAAGGGATGACATCTACTAATAGATTAAAGTAAAGCTCACTTGTCCAGTCTACTGCAGCTGTTACCCCTGATGTTACTGACCACTTGTGAATTAGAAAACAGGGAAGCTGACACCTCTGACTGTTGAAACATTTGGACGTGTCTTGAATCCCTTTTTTTTCTCTAAGCATTTCCTCAAATATATCGCCTGTGCATTCATCTCCTGATCTTATATTTCTTTCTTTCTTTCTTTCTTTCTTTCTGTCTTTCTTTTCTTTCTTTCTTTCTTTCTTTCTTTCTTTCTTTCTGTTACACGCTAAATACGCTGACTTCCTCAGTACAAGCTAAGTGCAGTAGCTTAGCTTGTGAGAGTTCGTTGTAGATTCTGTGGTAGGTGTTCGGTTCGCAGATGACAAAATACACCAGGTGGTATTCAAACGAAGAGGATCCACTTATTTACAAATGTTGAAGAATATAGGAACAAAAAACAATCCACTGACCTTCAGGTTCAGTAAGTCGCACAGGAACTCAATCGTACATGCAGCAGGCAATATTTTACCAGTGGCAGCTTTCTATCGACTAGACTCAAACTCTGTGAAGACTCGAACTTGGGCAAATTTGGCGGGGTCTGCGGCCCCATCTTCATCTGGAAGTTTTCTCTTTAGTAATCCTGCTGGGGTCTCGAATTCTTTTGTTCCAGCTCGCCTGTACTACAACATAAATATAAACCGTAGCCAGAGAGAGAGAGAGAGAGGGGAGAGAGAGAGAGAGAGAGAGAGAGAGAGAGAGAGAGAGAGAGAGAGAGAGAGAGAGAGAGAGAGATGGTGATGTTGATGATGGGGGGGGGGCACAGTAGAGAGACAGAGTGTGGGTGTAGTGTGAGCGGTTGAATAGAGTTGGGTATGTGTTCAGGCTTTGTCTTCAAAGTATGGTTCATAGAAGAATTAGTAAATTGACATCAAGAATGCTAGTCGAATAATCAAGTTATTGAGACATGAAATGGTTATGAAAATATTTCTTGAAATGGTTTAACATATTCCTAGTGTCTTTGCACAGCGTATTCTAAGTATGGTTCGTAGAAGAATTCATAAATGGACATCAAGAATTTTAATCGAATGATCAAATTATTGAGAAACGAAATGGTTTTGAAAATATTTCTTAAAATGGTTCAACGTATTCGTATTCGGTGGAAGTGAGTTCCAGACACATGGTTCAGACTAAAGTAGGCTTGTTTTGTATCGATCACTCCGTGAGTAGTGGAGGAGAAATTTCAGCGAGTCTGAATATCTGTTCAGCCATACGAAACAAAAAGCATTAATATAACACGGCATGGTGTTTGTCGGCATTGTAAACATAATTAATGCCTTGTTGGATATAAGTTGTTTTCTCAGAGGGAGTGCGTCCTGTGCTTTTAGTTGATCATCTGTTGTTTGAGGTACAGCTGGAATGAGAAGCTCTGGTGCACATCCATGGAAACTATTCGGTCCCTTATTTCATGAATATCACTACTCCCATCCCGTATAGTCGAAGCGTAATTAATATGTAACATTACGTGTGCGTTGTAAACAACATAAGCGCCGTAATAATGGCATGGCGCTTTAGTTGAGATAACAGGAAGGATTTTTTTTTCTTTTTAGATGAATTTGCTTAAATCATTAAGATGAGACGCTACTTTAAGTCTGTATTTATAGTCAAACCCATAACACGATGCTCATCCACCTCTTTGCTAGAAGTATCGTTCAAATGAAGATTTAGCGAAAGGGGAGATAATTGGTACTTACGGCGAGTACTTATAATCATAGATTTGGTTTGGCCTTGGCATATGACCATTGAGCTTCAATTACACCAGTGTGACTTTTCATTTAGACTTTCCTGGAGAGCTGTTTCCATTGTTTGTAGATTACTACTGTTTGTTTGGATTGACGAGTCATCGGCAAATATACCTGTCGTGTACTTCCCATCTGATATGGATAGTGATTAGACATTGATGAAGATGCAAACAAGGAGGGTTCCTGGCTCTGAACCTTGTGGGACTCCATTCGACAAAGTCTGTAGATGAGGTTTTGCCATAACGCAACACATACCAGTCCTCTCAGTTTATTGTGACTGGAATGATGAGACTGTTGATGAATGGTTCAAATAGAAATAGAAATGTTTGAAAAAAAAAATGATCAACAAGCTCAAACGCCTTTATGAAGTCAAGAAAGACAAATCCTGTCGTTTGTGACTGGTTCCTATTTTAAAGCCAGGAATCACACATTGGTGGAAATGCTGAGTGGCAGGAATGGTCCTATTTTAAAGCCAGGAATCACACATTGGTGGAAGTGCTGAGTGGCAGCAATAGTTAGGTTATTTTAAATCCAGGAATCACACATTGGTGGAAATGCTGAGTGGCAGGAATGGTTAGGTCAAATTCCAGAGAGGAATGGGTGAAAGGTTTGCTTTTCTGCATGAACACAGATATGTGTGAGCGCGCGCGTGTGCGTGTGTGTCTGTTTGTCTGTTTGTTTACCTGTGTTTGCGTCTCTCTGTATGTATGAACGCGTGCGCGCGTTACTGTCCCTCTGTGTGTGTGTGTGTGTGTTTGTGTGTGTGTGTGCGTGCGTGCGTGCGTGTGTGCGTGCGTGCGTGCGTGCGTGCGTGCGTACGTGTGTGTGTGTGTGTGTGTGTGTGTGTGT
>CM065743.1:6517366-6519866 GCA_033310375.1 Conus canariensis
TGTGTAACTTTCGGTTTGATGAATGTGATGTCAGAAAACGGAACGTGGCAGTGTTTCAGCAGGATACGTTCCTGTTTTGGGACCAGTCGTCATTCATAGTTGTCGTTCTGCCAGGTCCACCATTGCGCTTCACTGTCAACGTCGTGGGTAGATTTGTTTGCAGCCTGAAGTGAAGCTTGCTTGGACAATAAGGCACCTTTATCAGTGCAACAGGAACAACCAGAATTGTCAGAAACAGAAGACAACACGGTGCATCCACAACAATCAGCACAACCTGTTACATAAATCACTACCCACCCAAGTCACACATGTGTTCACCCCACTATTGTGTTGCGCCTTCGTGGTTGTTGTTGTTGTTGTTGTTGTTGTTGTTTATTTTTGTTTTGTTGTTGGTTTGTTTTTTAATTGTCCTGCATGCAGACTCATAGATTGTTTTCAACACCACGCACTGAGAATGAATTAACTATTTCATCCCAACATAATTATTGACAATGTTCACATGCTCTTCTTCGCCTTGTAAATGATCTCCTTGTCGCTGCCGATGAACAAAAGGTCTCTATCCTTGCTCTACTCGATCTATCCGCTGCTTTCGACACAATTGATCACTCCATTCTTGTGCAACGTCTGCAGCACTATTTCGGCATTACAGGAACAGCCCTTCAATGGTTCAAGTCATACCTGTCAGACAGACACCAGTCAGTCGTTGTCAACAACGTCAGATCTCGTTTAGCCAAGCTGGAATCTGGGGTTCCACAGGGCTCCGTCCTTGGACCTGTGCTCTTTGTAATGTACACGCATCCACTCTCTCAGATCCTTGAAACTCACTCCTGTCCTCACCAGATGTTTGTCGACGACACCCAGCTAAGACGCTCGGGGAATGCCTCTGATATCGACCAAATGAAGGGCGAATTGTCTGAATGTGTGTCCGTCGTTCGGGACTGGATGGCTGAAAACAAACTTCAGCTAAACCATGACAAACTGAAGCCTTACTGTTCAGCTTACCAGGAGCAAAAACACCCGCTCTTTCTGTAAATTCTTCACTTCTGATCTGCAGTACTGTTATTCCCTTCTCAGAAAAGGTTAAAAACCTTGGTGTCTTTATCGACAGCGATCTTGATATGAAGGCACAGGTGAACCATGTCTGTAAAATATGCTTTCTGGAAATTAGACGTATAGGTGCTATCCGACATTTCCTTACCACTGAAGCAACCAAAACTCTCACCACTTCTCTCGTGCTTTCGCGTCTCGATTACGGTAATTCTCTACTAGCAGGCCTTCCCGACTACCTCACCAAAAAACTTCAGCACGTTCAAAACTGTGCAGCTAGACTAATCCTCAAAGCTCCCTTCAAAGAATACTCTCAACTATTACTACGCAGACTTCACTGGTTGCCGGTCAAAGCCAGGGTGACATATAAAATCGCATGCCTCTGTTTCAATGCTGTTAAATATGGAACTCCAGCCTATCTGTCCGACCTTCTAAACTCATACTGCCCAGCTAGAACCCTTCGCTCGTCTTGTGACTCGTTGCTCCTGGTTCCTCCCAGATTCAAATGCAAAAGAAGGGGGGATCGTTCCTTCTCCTTCCTGGCTCCTAAAACTTGGAATTCTCTTCCACACGACATCAGGTACTGTGACTCTTTTCCAGTTTTTAAAACGAAACTAAAAACCCATCTTTTTACCGTCTATTTCGGCTGATAATTCAAAAGTCCCGGTCATACACAGATGTCAGTTTGTGTTAGTGCGTGTGTGCGAAGGTGCGCGTGAGTGGTTGTGCGTGTCTGCTTTCCCGTGTGTGCTGTGCGTATCTGCTTCCCCGTGCCTGAGTATGCGGTTTGTGCGTGTGTGTGTGTGCGTGTGCGTGTGTGTGTGTGTGTGTGTGTGTGTGTGTGTGTGTGTGTGTGTGTGTCGTGTGTGTGTGTGTGTGTGTGTGTGTGTGTGTGTGTGTGTGTGTGTGTGTGCGTGTTTTCGTTAGTCCTTGTATTGTAAAGCGCTTAGAGCTAATCTAGGATTTGCGCTATAGAAATATTCATTATTATTATTATTACATTTGTGATTTGACACAATAAAACAACAATGCTATTACTTAATTTCCGGCTGAATACACGAAAAAGCAACCAAACAAAGAAACTAATTCATAGCTTATCAATCACCAACCTGACACACGACAAAAGGAATAACCATGCATACACATCATTTGCACGCTTGCCCCAGTGCTTAAAAACTCTTGGGTAAGAGATGTAAAGAGGCCGCATGTTTGAAGATTACTTAATCGCAGTCACTCCCCCTGTCTGCCTGCCTTCTCCCCAGCAAAGAACAAGAATACCACCACCACCACCACCCCCAATGCTACTTAAAAGACATCTAAGACGGACTTGTCTCACTCAATCCAACTGTCGAAGAACCGCATTCAGTGACTACAATGTCTCAAATAAATCCCAAAACAGTAAGTGTGTTGCATTTAATAGAAACCCAGGGACCATTATCACACGCCCAGCAAT
>CM065743.1:6524866-6587366 GCA_033310375.1 Conus canariensis
ATGTGAAATAAAACTACAGTCTTTAATTGTTCTCTAAAGTCTTTTAAAACTGAGTTATATTTTTGACATAAAATCCACACACTTATCCCAGCATGTCTTCCACTGAAAGCCAGTTTTGACAAAGCGTTTCTTTTTTTGACTATATCCTTTTCTGCTGAACAATCATCTATAATAAATAATGTCTGAGTTCCTTCAAACTGTCTAAAGAAATGTTCTAAACACTCACTCAGTTTATTGCTAGGATCAACTAAATAGATTTCATCATCCGTCCATATAAACCTTCTATCGTGATATGCTTTGTTCCACTTTAATGTTGGACAGAAAATTACAATATGATCAAAATTATAACTATAAACTGTTTGTAATAGGTCGAGGACAAATATTGTTTTTCCACAACCAGTCTGTCCACAAATCAATGAACAATGAGGGGTTTTTGTCATAAAGTTTAACTGCTCCATAGTTTTAAAACAGAATTTAATCTAATCCAGTTATTGTTTTTATCATACTCTCTGTCAAAACTTGTTCAGTATAATAAAAACCTATAAGGTCTAAATGTGTAAGATTAATCCAGTTTAGTTCTGTAAGATCGTTTCTATTTAGACTAATATCAATTTTGTTGCTTGTTGTTATGACCTTAATATCCTCGCCATTGTAAAGAACGACGACAGTAACTTTAAGTTTGTCAACGTCTAAGTTTTGCCAGCTAATAAGAATTCCTTTCATAAGATTGTCACTGACGCCCAGAGCTCCATTTCTCGCCTCATCTTTTAAGACAGAAATTTTAAATATCATTGTGAACGTGTCTCCTAATTTTGTGCGTGGAATGAACTGTAATTTTGTAGAAGCTTTCTTTAAAACCGATTCTCTTCTGTGGAGGATGTACTGTTTGTCCCCAAACGGCTTTATTTCGATCTCTTTCCGACTGTTGTCCTCTGGCATAAGACTTGCATGTAAAGGGCCAGAGTTCAATGCTTTTCTGAAACTTTTTTGACGGTCAAAAAATGTAAATGGACTTAAGAATTCAAATTTTATGTCCCATTCTAAATATGGTTCTAAGTGCCATTTATTGTCAGTTTTTCGAACTATTTTATATTCATACTGACCTGTATTATTTGCTTCTAGATTGCGTAGTTGTTCTAGTTTAGGAAACCTTTTGTTTTCGTCAACCTCTTTGCGCTTATAATAACCATCTTTAGTGTACTCAAAACCATACAAAGTGCCTATCTCACCGTTTTGTTCAAAGTCCTCAACGTCTGCAAGGTCTTTTAATTCTAAAGTTACACACCTCTCAGGCGCTAATGTAACTCCTGATTCTTCTGGCCCATGAGACATTATTTTTTAGTATACCTTATTATTTTATTTCTAAAACAATGTGCAGGTTATCACATTTCACGACTTTCCCTGTTTTATCTGTGATCTTTATATTAAATGATCTGACCCTCCCACAAGCTAATCTTTTAAACTGTAAATTAGGGAATTGTATAATTTCATAATCGCAATATGCAGCTTTCCCTGATGGAAGAGCTCTTAAAACAGTTGAGGGCCTTCCATCATATAAGTTTTCATCAGTGCTCAGCTCGTCCAAATGAACATAGAGTAATGAATGTAATGCAAGATCGAGCGGATATTCTCCCTCATAAGTAGTTTTGTCTGGTGTAACTATAAATTCATGACTGACTTGATTGTCAGTTGCAAAGCCTAACATTTTAGCTAGCTCTACATCAAAAAGGTAACCTACTTCTTCTTCTTCAGGTTTGAATGTCAACATTACTTTCAAATTTGCATTGTTAAGTTTGAGAGTAATGTCGAAGATACTCATTGCTTCTTTTAGCGAGCAAAACCCGTAATAACCATCAGGTATGATTAACCGGCTAGTTATGGCACTATCACTAAATCTTGTAATCTTATTATTCTCCTTGGATTCAGTTATATTAAACCATACGACTTTGTAGAATATTTCATGGAGTGCAACCCTTCGGGTTCCGCATTCATTATCAATAGCATATTCTAAAAACGAAGGACTGTCTTGAGTTGTTATTGTTACAAACATTTTTAAAACAAATTTAAAAATGAGTGCATTCAAATATACTAATGCAAAATATTCTGTTGGGCCACACTACAGTCCTAAAGATATAACAACTGATACCCTCGACATTTCTGTGACTCAGTCTGACGCCTTTCAAGTAAAGGTTAGTACTCCATTGAACAGATATCTTAACCCTCCTATTAAAAACGACTACATCCCGAAAGTGTGGTTTAGTCATCCGATGCAGTTTTATCAGAACCAGTTAAACTTTGCTGTGTTTTGCGCATCAACTGGGTGTGGAGTGTCGTATGCCGATCATTTAAATCATCCTGATCCTTTGGTGAGGTCAGTGTATAGATTTCATTTTTATTACACCTTCAGACGTATTTTGTCTGAACTGCAAGCGCCATTACCAAATGACAAAACGTTTAATCCATTCAGCAACAGAATAGATTACAAGGCTTTTGAAAGGATCTGTAACGAATTTGATATTGACCCAAAGACAGACTTTAGACAAAAGTTGGATCTTAATCATGGTTTAGGCACCCTTTATTTTTGGGGCGTGCACAGAAAGTATAACTATGATTGGGATCCTCCTTACACATCTTTCTCTTCAGGCACAACTGTTCACCTCGGGTCCATAGAGCAAGAGCATAAAACAGCATGGACAACATTTATTTTGGATACCTCTAAGGGCCTAACTAGAGCGGGAATAGAACGAATAAACGACTCCATTCGTACTTATGTTTGGTGTTTGCTAGGTTCGCAAGCACAAACGAGATCAAACATAATTGATCCTTCTACTGGCTTTGACGCCCAAAAACAGTATTTAGCAAATTTAGAGGATTCTATTAATTCTGCAATTGATTTGCCTTCAAGTATTAAAAGGTACCAAAATGTTTTGCAATACGCAAGATCGAAAGTAGACTTTGCTGTCGGCACTGGTTTATACATGCTGCCTTCTGACCTCAGACTTCAGATAGGAACAATAATAAACTATAATAATGAAATCCTTGTGGCTGGCAATGAAGAGAAGGTCGGAAAAAACGACATAAATTCTAAGCCAGCAATAGCAATAAAAAAAAGAAGTCCCAATCCCCCCTCAAAACCCCATCCAATCCCCGTGGCCCAAAGCCCAAAGGCCATTGAAGACGCGGACTTTGTTCGTGATGACCATGAATATGAAAAGACGGCACTTGTTATTGGATTAACTGCCCTAGGATTACTTGGTCTTTATCTTACTATAAAGTAACCCAACTATTAAGACAACTAATGCCCATAAGTGCTCAGCCATAAAGCCAACTACTTTACTTGCGGCAGACAAAAGCCAGCTAACGATCCCCCCTATTATACCAGGCAAAGAATCTATTGCCTTACTGGCTAATTTTTTTAGTAAGTTTGCAAGGTGATCGAGTTGTTTTTTTACCCATGATTTATCTGACGACGGAGTTGGCGGGCCTGGTGGCACTGCCCCCCCACCTCCGCCGCCTGTAATAGCCATCACCAGTGTACTTATTGCAAATCCTAAGGCAGTTATAACACTTGCTAATGTGACACCTTGCTCTCTAAACAGTGTTTTTATTCGTTCTGCTAACGTTGTGTCTTCATATAAAATTCTTTGGATAGTTTCTCTTATTCTGCTCACTTGAGTTCGTAATTGTTCTCGGTTAGTAGACAGCACTTCTAGTCTTGCTGATCTCTCTTGTTCAAGATCTTTTAGTCTTTGTGTTATTCTTTCTTTAACACCAGGTCCTAAGTTGTGGTCATCAGCCTCAACTAGTTTTTCTTTTTCTCTTTTTATATGCTCATCTAGTTCACCCAGTTTTGCTAAATTGTTTGTTAACTCACCCCTGATGCTTCTCAAAGCATGATCAAGGGCCGTTATTTCTCTCATAGGTAGCGGCGGATCCTGCATAGTTTTTAATACTGTTTCTTCTGAAAAACTGGTTTCTGCTTCTATTATTTTGTCTGCTGTTGGGCTTAAATCTTTAAGGGGTATGTTTTGAATTTGGTTTTCTGTTGGGAGTTTTTGTAGTGTGTTTTGAAGTTTAGCAACTGCTTCCCTATCTAATTTTGGTTTAGTAATGCCAAGGCGATTTTGATCGCGCACACTGAGTCTTTGTCTAATTGTACTCTTAGCTAAAAACTTTAATGGGTCTGGTTTAGTTGTAAGCTGAACAAGTTGCCCTTGGTCGTTTCTCACAGACAAATGGCCATCTTTTAATTCAAAATCAGGGTCTATAAATTCGGGAGGTTCTAGGCCTAAACTTTTGTAAAATGCTTCGGCCCTTTCTTCTGTTAATTCACGCTGCAATGATTGTAATGGATGTGTCAAAGGTGTCATTTCACTCATGTCGTCTCCAGGATCAAAAACATCATAATCTTCTTCACCTTCAATGCCTGCCATGTTTTTAAATAATTAACTTTTTATTTTGTTTTATAAAAAAAATGTCACAAGCATATGGCTCGATTCTTGACCCGCATAGAAGACTGAAAGAGCCCTTTGGCGTGAAGGGAAATAAACAGAATATTATTGTTCCAAATAATCCATCTACTATTGATTCAGATCAAATTCTTACTGTTAAATTTCCAGACCTAGGAGCAGATGAAGTGATTGTGCCGGGATCTGCACGGCTTACTTTCAAAATAGAACTTGATTCAGCAACAGACGTAAACAGGACAGTTGTACAGAATTTGGGACGGGCAATCGTTAAGAAAATTTCTATAAAACTTGAGGGGCAAGAAATATTTTCTTTACACAATGCAGACATATTTCTAATCTATTGTGATCTATGGCTAACCGATAATGAAAGGGCCGATCTTGCGTTTCAAGGAATCGAAAATAACGAAGCACTAAAACACAGAATAGACGCCGAAGATGCTAAAGCCGGCAACAAGTATGAAGCTGTAAGTTTTGCTTATGGAAATCGCTTTTCCATACCCTTAGATTTTGAGTTGTTAAAAGCGCATGCGCCATACTTTCAAGGAGCATTAAAAGACAGATTGTCATATGAACTAACTTTTAATGAATACAAACGTGTCATTAAATCTACAGACACTGATTCCAAGTACAGCATTTTTGACATCTCGTTAGAGTTTGACATTGTTAGCAACCCTAACTTAGCAAGGCTGATTGAGCAACAATATCAATCAAAATTAGCAATATATTACGAAAGAGTGATTCATCATTCAAAATATCCTAAAAGCAGAGCAGACACTATATGGAATTTTAGTTTTAGCGCCGCAGCACGATCACTTAAAGGTATTTTATTGCTGTGTGAAGATGATAAAGAACCATACCAAAGACAAAGTGAAAAGTTTATCAATCCTAAAATAACGAAA
This sequence comes from Conus canariensis, assembly GCA_033310375.1. Taxonomy (NCBI): domain Eukaryota; kingdom Metazoa; phylum Mollusca; class Gastropoda; order Neogastropoda; family Conidae; genus Conus; species Conus canariensis. The sequence continues at coordinate 6,530,235 of CM065743.1, forward strand.
GTACAATGTTCAATTGAGGGTAGTCCTAACCAAGTCTACGGTAGCGGGCTTAAACCTTATCATCATTTTGATGAAATAAGAAAATTGTTTGGAGGCGGGAGGTCTAGAAGTCCAACAGTAGACCTTGTGTCTAAAGATCTACACCTTCACAGTGTTAGACTTGATGAATATTTAACAACGAAATACGGTTTATGGATTGACCTAAGGTCAACAGAGGATAATCAGTTGCATGGGAGTGGGAGAACAGTTAAAGACGTAATAAACATTCAAATTGATAAAGAAAAAGAGAGTGATAAACCACTTAATGTACATTTGTTTTTAATATATGATGCGCAGCTGAATATTCAAGATAACAGATTAAAAGATATCCAATACTAAATTATTTTTATTTTAAAAAAGCATGTCTGTTACGACTTATCCAAAAGTGCCCAAAGAAGAGATAGTAGGCAATTCTGCTGCTGTAGACATAAAAACTTTCAGATTAACCAACATTACACAAATGCAACAAAAACTAGAGCAGGACCTTTCAAAATACAGCAAAACCAAACGAAGGTATTCTGCTGTCTTTAATGCTGTTACATATGTTAATACTGGAGCATCGGTGGTTAGTGCTTTAACAGCAGGAACAAGTGTAGGTCTCTTAGCAACAGGCGTAGGTGCACCGGCAGCTATACCTCTAGGTGGTGTGTCTTTAACTCTTGGTTTATGCTCAATAGCTGTAAGTGCTGCCAGCAAAAAAATAAAAACTAAACTTCAAAAGCACACAGCTATAGTTCAACTAATAACAGCTAAACTTAGTTCCTTCAAACTGACAATAAATAAAGCACTTGCCGACTCGAACATCACGGATGAAGAATTTAGTCGCCTACAGGCTGATTTTGAGGACTACAAAAGACAAAAGTTTGATCTTCAAAGAAAGGCAAGGGCAACTTTTTCTCAACAACCAGACACCGATCAGATAAAAAAGGAATGTTTAAAAAAAGTAAACGAAACATTAAACTCTGTTCTAAACAGCTCACATTAACAACCCCAAAGGGCGTTTATGAGTTTACGAGTCCAAGCACAAAAAGACCGTTGATATTGATTCTGATTAAGTATTTTTTTTTTAATTTAAATAAATATTTTGAGTTAGAAAAGAAGCTCAACATGGATAAGGTATATGACAGTTTTGACTCTTGGTTAGATGCAATGGAAGAGGAAGAGCGTTTGTCAAAAGCTTTAAATGAGGTCGTTTTAGAAGTTATTGATCCAACAAACGTGCAGGCAAGCGTTGTACATGCTATTTCTCAAGTTCCAAGTAAACTAACAATAAACCCTCCAGTTAAAGTAAGGTTAGTTGTTTTAATCGATTATATAACAATAAATGAAGAAAATCTAGAAGTCTGGGTCTCAACTAAACAGCAGACTATTCTTTCCTCTAATGACTTAACACCTGGTTGGGCAGATCAACTTCTTACACAGTTTAATGAAGCCTCTGAAGCAGCTAAAATGAGAGGCTCTGGTTGGTCAGAGGGTGAAGTCCTAGACATCAGATTAAGACAGGCTAAGTATGAGCCAATTGTAGGCAAGTCTTACATTCCACTGCCTCCAACATTAGTTGCAAAGAGAGCAGTTCTGAACATAAAGAATTCAGACGACAAATGTTTTATGTGGTGCGTTCTTGCTAGGCTGCATTTTTTACCAAAAAATGCAGAGAGAGTATCTAACTATCAATCTTGGGTCAATGATCTTAACTTTGATGGACTCACCTTTCCTATAGGTGTAGACAAAATTGATCAGTTTGAAGAACAGAATCCCCCAATAACTGTTAACGTATACACATGGTCTGAAGAAACCAACCTTCTGCCAATTAGAGTATCAAAGAACAGTCCAACAATAGGCGAACCAACCAAACACCATGTAGACTTACTCCTAATGTCCAGCCATTCAGGATTGCACTACACACTGATACGCACAATGAGTAGACTGTTAGCATATACTTCAAAGCATAAGAACAAACAAGAATTCTGTAGAAAATGTTTAACAAGAATTCCATCCGTTCAAGCTGCGAGTGAACATGTAAAACATTGTCTCAGTCCAGTGGACTGCAATACAGAACTAATTATGCCAAGAGAAGGTAGTAAGGTTAGTTTTAAAAATTACAAAAAACTCCAGAGGTCACCATATGTTGTTTACGCAGACTTTGAGTCGCTTATTGTTCCTTATGAGGGGCCAGCTCCAAAACATTTACCAAAAACAGTTATAATGAATAACCACCAGATTTGTTCATTTGCCTTCATTGTTGTCAGGTCAGATGGTGAACATTCAAAGCCAGAATTATACAGAGGACCACATGCAGCAAAACATTTCTTAAAACGCATGCAAGAAGTTCGTAATGTCTGTTCTAATAATCTAGTCCTATCCGATCTTAAGATGACCCCTGAAGATCAAGATCGCTATGACTCAGCCACTCACTGTTGGATTTGTGGTTTAGAGCTAACACCTAAAAGTTTAAATCCAACAGTAAGAGACCATGATCACATTAGCGGAAAATTCAGAGGAGCAGCACATAACAATTGCAATCTTCAACTAAAGTTTGATCCTAGGACTTGGAGACTTCCTATATTCTTTCATAACTTGCGAGGTTACGACTCTCATCTTATATTGCAAGCAGTAACTAGCGCCTTTAGGGTGTCATGCATTGCGCAGTCATCAGAAAAGTACATGTGTTTCACTTTAAATAATTTATCTTTTTATGACTCTATGCAACACCTGATGGGGAGTTTAGAGTCACTGGCTATGTCCTTAAAGTCCTGCCCAATAACGGAAGAATATTTTGACCCAACACTTGTTAGAAAAGGCGTTTATCCTTATGAGTACATGAACAGTTGGGAAAGGTTTGATGAAGACTCACTTCCTCCTAAAGGCGCGTTCTTTAGTAGTCTTAGAGGAAAGGACATCAGTGATTCTGATTATTCTTATGCTCAAGAAGCGTGGCAAAAATTAGACTCTAAAACAATGGGAGACTATCATGATTCCTATTTAATGGCGGATACCTGTTTATTGGCGGATATCTTTGAAAATTACAGAAAAACCTGCATGAAACATTATAGTCTAGATCCTGCGCATTATATTTCTGCGCCTGGGATGAGTTGGGATGCTTTCTTAAAATTTACTGGTGTACAGATTGATTTATTAACTGACCTACCAATGCTTCAGATGATTGAAAACGGATTGCGTGGCGGAATTAGTATGGCGTCTCACCATTACTGTAAAGCAAACAACAAATACCTAGACAACTATGATTCAAGTAGGAAGTCTAACTATCTTATGTATTTAGATGCAAACAATCTGTATGGTTGGGCTATGAGTCAATCACTTCCATTACGTAACTTTAAAATGTACACAGGAGGTGTAAAAGACATTCAAAAGTTTTTAAAATGGCTACCTACTCTAGAAGCTGATCGTAAAAGAGGTCTCATTCTAGAAGTTGATTTAGAATATCCTCATGAACTTCATGATTACCATAATGATTACCCATTAGCAGCAGAAACCCTAAAAGTGTCAATGACAGAACCACCTAAACTTGTGCCTAATCTTCGTGACAAAAAAAATTATGTCTGTCATTACAGACTTCTCCAATTTTATTTAAGACATGATTTAAAGTTAACAGCAGTTCATCGTATAATTGCATTTGATCAAGAACAGTTCATGAAACCATACATCATGAAGAACACTGATCTCAGAACTAAATCCGCAGATGCTTCAGAAAAAGACTTTTTCAAGTTGATGAACAACAGCTGTTTTGGAAAGACTATGGAAAATCCGCACAAGCGTAAAGATGTTAGATTGGTCACCAGAGAAAACGATGCAATTAAGTTGACTTCAAAACCTAATTATCAGGACTTCAGAAGATTTCATGATCAGCTTTTTGGAATAATGATGAAAAAAAAGAAAGTCAAATTGGATAAGCCCGTTTTTATTGGGTTTACTGTTTTAGAGCTGTCGAAGCTTTTGATGTTAGAATTTCTTTACGACTACTTTAAACCCTTGTATCCTGAGTCCAGAGTTCTGTACACAGATACAGATTCCTTTGTAATCGACATCCCTACTGAAGATATCTATAAAGACATGGAATTAGAAGTGGCTAAAGGGCATGCTGGATGGTACGACACATCTGATTATCCTAAAGATTCGCCTTTGCATTCAGATATTAATAAGAAGGTTTTAGGTAAGATGAAGGATGAATTATCTGGAGGTGTGATTAAGGAGTTTATTGGTTTGAGGTCGAAAATGTACAGTCTTTCAAGCCAAAAAAAAGTTGTTAAAAAAGCAAAGGGAATATCTCGCAGCGCTGTGCAGTCAAGCATATCCCATGACAACTATAAAGAAGCATTGTTTGACAATAAGACTTTTCATCATGACAACGTAAAACTACGATCTAATCTACATGAGATCAACACAACTGTTGTAACAAAGAAGTCATTAGATAGAACAAACACAAAACGTGTGTTTGTTAATCCAGAGTTTTCATATGCAATCGGGCATTGGAAAACAGCATAATTACATACCTTCTTCATCCGCGGGTTTATATTTTTCCTCAAATGTATCTAGAAGCTCAATCATATCAATTTCCAATTCAGACAAATTTTTTCTCATGTTTGCTTGATCTGCACGAATTTTTTTTATTTTTTCAAGATATTCTTTATCCGTTATTCTGATAATCAAAATTTGGGATCGTAGGCGATCAGGATGCGTTGCCGTGTACCGATGAATCCACTTAATTGTTTCCTTAATAGCTGAACACGTATCATATGATTCTTGTATTAATTCTAAGGTCTCTTTTTTATCATCTTTTTAGTTTCATGTAAGATTTCTTCCTTTTGAGCTTCCATTTTAAACTCAAATATATTTACGTAAATTAATTAAGCGGAACTGTGTCTGGCGGGATTATTTGCAGTTCTTCTTTCACAAAAGATCTTTGAGGGGCTGGTCGTTTTGTTGTGTCAGTTTCTCGTAAATAATACATGGGCGGATTCATTTTCACAATTTTTTTTATCTCATATGGATCAACACTCCAAACTGGATCTGTTGCCCTGATGCAAGTGTCCCCTTCCGCTTCTCCCGGTGAATAAAGGTATCTCACTTTCAAACCAAATGGTAATAGTTTGCTTGATGAACTGGCGTCTCCTTCAACAACATTTATTGTTTGTTTTCTGATTGCTTGTACTGGTTTTAGACCTTTAAATTCTTCATTATTCATTGCGCGCAAAACTGAGGGCAGTCTTCTAACCCATTCTGTGTTGCGAGAATTGTCAATCAGCTCTCTGTGATACTGGTAGGAGAAAAGTCTTTCAGATAACTGTTTGTTAAAGTTTTCAACCAAACCCTGTGATCTGTGAACACCCGGAATGCCTCTTTTAATGGTAACTCTATGTTTTAACAATAATTGATTTACTTGACCTTTAAATTCTTTTCCATCATCGACTTGAATCATGCGAGGATAAGTTAAGGGTCCTCGTTGATATATCAGTTGTATAGCGACAGCAACAGCAGAAGCACTCTTTTGTGTTAATGGTTCCGCATCTTTGTATCTTGAAGCTATATCAATGACTGTAAGCGCGTACTTAAATCTTTTTCGTCTAATCGTATCATGGGGTAAATATAGAAGATCCATTTGATGGGTGTCGTTTGGAGTTATATTCACAAAGTGTGGTCTCTGTATTCGTTTAGGCGCAGGTAGATAAATTTGCCAAATCGCTTGTTTAGATAACCATTCTTTTGCTGTTTGTTCACTGACTCCCGCTGCTTGGCTTAGCTTTTTAATTGCCGTGATTCCCTTCCAATATCCTTTTGGTGAATAATAGATTTTGTTCATTTTTTATTCAGCCAATACTTTGTGCAACAAAATACACAGCAGACATGCCAACAACAATAAACAATATTTCTTGCGTCTTTTGTTTTTCTGATGGTTGATAAAAATCGCTGAATTTTGGTGGAGGCAATGTCTCGATTGGCTTGCCTGTTACTAGAAAATATTCTTTTATTGCCTGGTCAACATCTTTAAATGTGTAAGCTGCATGTCCCTGTTGTTTAAGTCTGTCGTTAATAAAATCTAACTGCTCCATTCTTTGCTTTTCATAGGTGTCTTGTGCAGCGGCTAGTTGCTCCATAGCTCTGTTATGTCTTTTTCTCTCATCGTTATTTTGTAGTTTACTAAACGCGTAATTACTTCCGCTAAAAGCAAGCGCATTAACCACTGCGCCACCTATCATCATTACAAGTGAAGCCATTTTTATATTTTTACATATTTATATTTTCTGGAATTATTCCTTGCTTAACTAGAAAGTCTTTCGTAGCCAACGAAGCTGTAATGACAGCAAACCACTTTGTTGAGTCTTCAAAATCTAGTTTGCCAAGATCTGCTGGTTTCATTTTTAACAGGCTTTTACCAAGCATTGTGTATCCTACACTTAGGCCTCCAATAACAGCAGAATGGTATACAAGGTTAGTAATAGTTTTTTCGGTGCTCATTTTTTAAAAATAAAATAATATTTATTCATTAATAAAACATGAACTGCGATGATTTACTTCCTGAACTTATGATTACAAATGATCAAGTTGATGACCAAGCTATTATGCGCAAAAAGGAAGGGCTGTATTCTTTGGCAGCATGTGGAAAAACAAAACAGTACCTTGGAAATGAATTCAGCATAGAACAGATTCAACAAATGTCGCCGCAAGACATTGTAAAGTATCACAACAGGTATGAAGCGCAACTGGGGTCAAGAATGGTAAAAAGTGTTGGGCAAACGGTTCTTAGTTTGTACACTAAACTAGTTAGTAGATTTGCTCCCATTGATTCTGAACAAGATTTTATGTATGATTTAACGCAGGATCCAGTTTTAACAAAGTCATTAGAGTCTCTAGGATGTGATCTATATTACAGATTTGGAACATTGTTATCGCCATTAATCATGGGATTAATTACTTTTAATCATATAGATTTTGTTTCCCTTCAAAATGACCGAGCCAGAAAATCAGCAGAATCAGAAAACATTGATGGAGAAAGTGACCAGTAAAAAGCCTCCTCATCCTGGGCGTGTTGCAGCAGGAAAAAAATTAGCAGAGTGGAACAAACAAAAAAAATTAATGTTGCAATCACAGAATATAACTCATAATGAAAACATAACACCGCCAACGCCAACAGTTGTTTCAATGCCAGCTGTAAATACGCAAGTTGATTCAAGACCTACAACACCAAAGTCTTTATGGAATATTGAATTTAAAACAGTTGTCATTTTTGGCGTCATTGCTGCTGGGGGTGGTTATTACGGTTATAAAATATATAAACAACGCCAGCAAAAACCAAAGCAGTCCAAAAAATCTCAGCCACTAAATACAGAAGCCGAACAAAAAAGCATGCCAGAACTGCCAACAACAAAATCTCATTTTGATCCATTTGATATGCAATAATATGTTAAAAACTTAATAAATAATTATAAGTGACTTGAATAAGAACTTGATAACGACTTGATGACGACTTGATAAAACTTAAATAAGAACTTGATAAGAACTTGATAAGAACTTGATGACGACTTGATAAGAACTTAATGACGACTTGATAAAAACTTAATGACGACTTGATGACGACTTGTTAAGAACTTGAATAAGTACTTGAATAAGTACTTGAATAAGAACTTGTTAAGAACTTGATGATGACTTGTTAAGAACTTGATGTTGACTTGTTAAGAACTTAAATAAGAACTTGAATAAAAACTTGAATAAGAACGTGATGCCGACTTGAATAAGAACGTGATGCCGACTTGAATAAGAACCTAGAACGACTTAATGACGATTTTTTTTACAATTAATTGTTACATTCTTTTCCAGGGAGACAACTCCTCTTCACTTCTGCCTTTATGTAGTATCTAGGTCAGACATGTCTGGCCACGGCTTACTCAACTGCACAATAGCCGAGTCGAAGCGCCGCACTGTTTCCGGGTTCGTGTCAAGTTACACATAACGGATGTAAGGGCGTCGTTTACTGCAGGCCGCCACGCGGCATTGTATAAATTTAGACGGCTAAATTCCCCACCAGCGTCGTTTAGTGCAGGCGTTAGACGTCATTGTATAAATTTAGGCGGCTAAATTCCCCACCTCAAAATAATCTTTTCCCAATTTTATGTATTAAAAGCAGCATTTTTATATTCAATCTAATAAAGTATTTTAAATAAATTTGATTAAAAAGTAGTGACTAAAAAGTAAGGTAAGATGCACTTTGTTAATTAGCTTTTGGTGTTGTTTTAACAAAATAAAAAACAACTTTACTCTAGGCAAGTAGACACCATGTAATTGTAAAGCGTTTGTTTGTGTACAGTATATATATAAATCTTGAAGATAACAACATTGGGGATATGCCTGCAGTAGTTTTAAATACTTGGTTGTCATGGTATTGCAAAAGTCTAAATTTGCCCTCTTCCCTGCCCTCTAGTGACTCTTCCCATTTCGTGTTTTGTTTGTCTGGGTCACTGGCGCGGCTATAAACGCCCGTAAACCACATGTGTTGTGTTGTCTGGGTCACTGGCGCGGCTATAAACGCCCGTAAACCCAAATCTGGAAGAGTCACTAAAAAGGGGGTGAGGGGATTGCCCAAATTAGACAAATAGAAAGCAGGCAAACAAGTATAAAAGTATACTACTGTTGGAGGCATATTCTCAAAACCCTTCACATCTGGCCGTGTTATATGTGACCCTCTGGGTCTGGCTTGGGGCCCTAGGGCGCCATAGGGTCTCAAGTGAGATCCAGAGGTGATCAGTAATGCGGCCAGATGTGAAGAGTTTTGCAGAAATTTATTTTACATTTGATGAATGTATGCGTGAGAATGATGTTATTGATCAAGAGAAAAACGAAGCAAAAATTAAAATCTGAAAAGTTTTCTAAATTAGTGTTAAAAACAGATAATCCTACACATTATGTATGTTTGTAAAGAGAGAACAGTAAAAGGCGGGGTCTGGGTAATCCGGTGGAGCAGCAGCGAAACCGGCTTAAGCCGGTTGGAGCTGGGCGGAGCCGGATGAGCCAGACCCCGCCTTTTACTGTTCTCTGGCCCTGACCAGGGTTTACATGTGAGCAGTGTAGGGCTTACTGTTCCAGCTCCTCAGGGAGTCCCGTTCACAAGTCTGGTTGGTGAGTACGTTGCATAGTTAGTTCATATGTGTTTTTCTTTTATTATTTATTTATTTCCAAATCTGTTTTAAAGAATTGGTTTTCCTCCCAGCTATTTCTTTAATTCTTACATTATTTTTTGTTGTGTTTGAGAATTATTTTCGTTTATCATTTTAGTACCATTTCGTTTACACCATTTTTTAATTATTCATTTACTTCTAGGCCAATTTTTTTTTTACATTTACAGCAGTAGGGCATGTAATTAATTTTCCCCTCCAAGTATGTAGTGTTGTTGTGTTTGGCGTGTTGTCGCGTGCCTGTACCACATTCCGGGTCAAGTGTCTTGCCACACGTGTTTTGTGTGTTGGTATTCGTTACTTGTAAATGCGCTTGGTCAAGACTTGGGCTTTTTCTTTTCCATTTTTGTTGTTGTGATTCATGTAAATATCTAGGGCACCCATAAGTTTATGTGGCGCTGTTAACGCTTCCAGCTTTTGTTTCCGAAAAGGAGAGTCATCCCGAGGGAGATGATTCGTTTTTTTGTTTTTTTTTTGTTTGTTTTTTTATAGCTCAAGAGAGCCAACCCCAGGGTGTTTGACATAAACGGTTGGGAACGTTATTTGGGGTATATGTATGTAGGCAAAGTGTCTGAATCAGGGAAATTTTGTATTTAATAATATTTGAGGACTGAAATTAGCAAGCGCTCTGCCAGTGCGTTCCGTGCCTGTCCTTGTTACTCTCTGTAATGGATGTCTGTGCTTACGGGTTTTTGCTTTGCACCTGTTTTATATGGGAAACCATCTTTTGTGTGTTTTCCAGGACTTGTTTTTTCTCCTCCTTTCCCTCACCAGTGGCTGACTGACCTGTGTGCCGCTGCTGCTGCCGCCGACCTTGCAGCTGTTGCCGGTCTCGCCACCTTTCCGGTTTCTGCTGTTGCCGCCATCGGTACTGCTGCTGCTGCTGTGACCGTGGCTTGACCACGCTGCCTCCTTCTTCTTTGTCGCCCCCATCATCCCTCCCAATTCCTCTCGCAATCTTCAGCCCTTTCTCCTCCTCACCCCTCTCCCAGGTACCCGCAAGGACGTCGCCCCTGGGTCGGAACGAGGACACACCGGTCTGCCGTGCGCCATCTTTGGAGAGAGGACCTCCACTCTGATCTCTTCATTTTGTGTTGCGCCGGCGACCCCACTCTCTACCCCTACAGCTTCGTGGGTCGCTGGTGCCACTGCCCTACCTGCTGCATACAGGTGTTGGATGGCCACCACACCTGTGTGCCTGGTTTGAGTGCATCTCACCTTCACCCTCAAACCTTTGTTTAACCATGCACTGTTTATCTACCTTTCTGTGGTGAACTGTTCCTTTGTCTGTTAGCGGTAAAAAAGGGTGAAATTAATGTGGGATGTTTAATTACAGTCCTTAGCAGTTGAACTCCCCCAGTACACTACCCTACTCTTAGGGTATTGCCCAAGACGCTCCCCCTTTTTTTTTTCTTTCTTTTTTTTTTGCCTTTCTTATTTAATGATCCGGTGCTAAAATTTCTCCTTCTGAACCGTAATCCCGTCTCATCCCACAGGCTGTTTTCTTCAATTCACTGCTTGGCAACTCTGATCACCCCTATTTTTTTGGGGGGTAAGATCAGATTTTGGCAAGCATTCCTGTTTTTTTTTTTTTTAAATCTTCCTTGACCCCTTTGATTCCATTCCAGCTCCACCTCACCTTCTGGCTCCACCTCACCTTCTGGCTCCACCTCACCTTCTGGCCCCACCTCACCTTCTGGCCCCCACCCAGAATCCGGCCGGGACGTTAACAGCAGTTAAGAGAGTATTCGATTTTTTTTTTTTTTTTTTTTTGCGGCCCTTCCATTTATTCACAGCCGTACGGAGTTACTTTAAGTGTATACCCGTCCTTATATATGTATGTAAACGTGGTGTGAACATCTTTGTTTTTTGTGACAGTAAAGTTTCAGTTTTTTGTGCTCGTATTCCCGTGTTTGGATTTGGTTTGGTGTGGTTAGCGCGATTGAGTTAGGATTGATCATAGCGTTTCCCTTGAACAATTACCACGTGACTTCACCCATGTGACAACAATTACACAGGTGAAAACGTATCATTAAAATAAGACGCAATAGTTTATACTGAGTTAGAATGTATATCGTGTGTAGTACAAGCAGTAATAATTCACTTCTCATTGTTATTGGCTGATTTAAGATCAACAAAGCTTGGGTTTTGCTTTGTGTATTTCAAGTTTTGAGTGCTATTTGCTAAGAAGATCAAAGGTACATAAGTACCAGAATAAGAAAGAAATAAAAGAAGAAATTTCTAGACTGTTTTCTGAACTTTCCGAGCATGTTGACTGGCATGTGATTTTTTTTTTCCGTTCTTGAAAGTCCCTTGCATGTTGACACCTGTGATGCATAGTGATTCTCGAAACTTCTAGAATACCCCAAGATACTTGACTGGCTAAGCCACTTCATGTATCTGGAACCTTTAATCTGATGAGTGTAATGTGAACAGGCTGAAAGTGAAAGAGATTGAGGACACGTTCTTATTTAGGGCCCAGTGGTTATTGACAATTGTCCTGTTGGCTGGCCGACCATCCGCCACACAGCCTGTGGTGCACAGTCCTTCCCTTGGGGCAGGGTAGCTGTTGGCTGGCCGACCATCCGCCACACAGCCTGTGGTGCACAGTCCTTCCCTTGGGGCAGGGTAGCTGTTGGCTGGTTGACCATCTGCCACACAGCCTGTGGTGCACAGTCCTTCCCTTGGGGCAGAGCAGCTGTTGGCTGGTTGACCATTCGCCACACAGCCTGTGGTGGACAGTCTTTCCCTTGGGGCAGGGTAGCTGTAGTCCTTCCCAACGCCTGGCCCTGTGAGAAAGGTTGCAAAGCCAATCGCAATTCCTGTTGCTTAGGTGCACCTCTCTCTCTCTCTCTCTCTCTCTCTCTCTCTCTCTCTCTCTCTCTCTCTCTCTCTCTAGCTTGTGAGGATGAGGGGCTGGGGGAAGGGGGACGAGAGAGGAAGAGAGGGTACGCGTGGAAATTAAAGCCATACGTTACAAGGCGAAGAGGCAGGAGGCTGGTTTATCTGAGCAGCTCCCGGCAGTTCCTCTTCCAATCAGATGGGACATCACGTGACGGCTTTCCCCCTTACTCTATCTGCTAAAGAAGGGGGCCAGAGGTACAGCAGTTCTGGGGACTTTTCAGTGGCTACACCATGAACTGGAGCCCCTAGCCAACCTGCTGCTTCTGGACCACCCCGTAACATAAAGGGTGTCCTTGCTTCTCTGTCTCTCTCTCTCTCTCTCTCTCTCTCTCTCTCTCTCTCTCTCTCCACACACACACACACACACACACACACACACACACACACACACACACACACACACACAGACATCGTACAAGTCACACTTTACGGCAGACTCTATGGAAACCTTGTTCAGAGATGTCCCACCTGACGCGATCTTAGACTTTCTGAAAGAGATTTACATTGTTCATCAGACCTAAGATTTTACAGAAGAACGATTTTTAACGAGGTTTCTTGTGTGTTTTAGAAGGCGTATTTTAAAGAACTGTGTGGTTTGTTCTAATGACTTGTGAGTTGACTTCAACGTGGTGACAGCCCTGATATGGCCCTCTGCAGGTGGTTGGGCTACAAACAACGTTACCGTATCTTACCTCCCTCGCTTTGTCCCCCACTAGGCTGTTAAACTAGTCACTAGCTTGCGAGGTAGAGATCGAGGATATCAAAGCTGAGGCGAAACATGAACCTCACGTGTAGTGTGGAGGGTAGCTTGAAGCAAGTGCACTCCACAAATAGGGTTGAACATGGATTGGGAGAGGATGGATGGAGAATGTGAAGGAAGGACAGGGTAACGATGATTGCTGTTTACAATTTCATGTAAATGGTGAGCATGATGAACATGCTAAAAGGAGCCCGTATGCGCTGCACCCATGATACATGTGAAAGTTTCGAGTTTGCACAGATGACCTCCACTCAAAATGTCATGTACATGACTCGGTGGGGTTCGAATCTGCATGGATAAATGAAGAAGCCAGTCACCAGTGGCCCAGGTACACCAAGGAATGTGCCTCCGGACCTGACAAATAAGTGTTCAGCAATACGTTCAATTCAGGAAGCGGTATATATCATGACAGCAGTACGTTTTAAACCAATGGAAGCATGCCCACACCCAGCAGACGCATGTCATGCAATCGGTTCTACACCACTTCAAGCGAGTTCGGCACCTGTATATCCAACGACATGTTCTCCATTACTGGCACCATCATCAGTAGGTGCATGTCCAGTACCGTGTCACCCTGTTGCAACAGGTTCATCACTTGCAGGTACATGTCCACATTACGCTCACCTGGTGGTGTTCTATGCTTGATAACGAAAGAGTTAGGACAAGATATGACAAAAATAGGTGCAACCTATTCAAATAGTCTTTTATTTAGAGTAGATAAATCGTTGCTTGACCTGCTTAAAGACATGATATATGTTGGTGCTTATGTGCAAAAGAGATTTCATTATTTTGTACATTTTTTATGTTGATAATGGGATTGTTAATTTGGGAGATTGTTTCAGCGACAGCATCGTCACGTTGGCGGATGTGTATATTGTGCTGTCAGGAGATCTTAACAGCAGAATGTCGAATATTTCGCCGAACGTCATTTCCAGTGAGACTACATCACTTCACGAAAGCGCTTTCATAATTTTGGAAGACAATCACAAGACCAGTTCTGAATCCTTATGGCAAATGTTTAGTAGATTTGTGTACTGCTTTAAATTTGTACACATTGAACGGTATGTGTGATGGCGACCTCCGTGACTGCTGCACGTACATTTCTGACATTGGCAGTAGTGTTGCTGATTATTTTGTGATGTCATGCGATTTGTTTTCGATTCTATTTCATTTTCGTAATCTGTCCGTTATGGAAAGTATTCACTCCAATCATATGCCTGTAAGGATGCACTTACGTTTACCGAATAGAAACACTTCTGTTCCAAAAAGAAAAAGAGAAACATGCTTTCGACAAATTTGTCTGGAATGCAGCAAATGCAGGATTATACTTGAATTCTATAAAAATCTGAGGATGCAAATTTATGTCTTAATACCACAATTGTTTTAGTTGATGTCGATGTTAACGAAATGTTTTCTATGTTTAACGAATGTATTAAAAATGCAGTAGCGTGTATGAAAACCCCCCCCAGCGTATTTTGGTTAATGATAAATTCAAATCACTGGATTGGTATGATAAGGAATGTAGTATAACGAAAAGAACAGTTCTGATGTATACGAAAAAATGGCGGTGCAATTTTCGAGTAATGTCAAAGGAATTTCTCCTAGGTTATAAGGAATAATATTACAGTCGATGGTTGATTTCAACATTTCAAAACATTACTTGAAAAGGAAGTCGAAAGGTTTGATTCAGTTGACGCCATAAGTGATACCGTAGAGGTAGATGATAATGTTTTTATGTTTTTAATTATCCCATCCCTAAAGAGAAAATCCTTCCAGCATTAAATAAACTGAAACTTGGCAAAAAGGCACATAAGCCTAGTAATTATAGAGGCATTGCTTTGAGTGATGTCAGCAGTAAACTTCATGCTACTGTTATCAATAGTACAATTCAAGCGCGGGTAACAGAAAATGACATCACTGGATATATGCATGCAGGATTTAAAAAGGATCACTCCACAATTGACAACATGTTGACGCTCATGACTTTAGTACAGAAGCAGGTTGCTGCTAATAAAAAAAAACAAAAAAAACTGTATGTTGCTTTCATTGGCTTTCAAAAACCATTCGATTTAGTAAATCGTAACTCACTTTGGCCTATTTTACTGAAAAATGGGATACGAGGAAAATTGTTTAAATGTATCCAGAGCTTGTTCAAAGACATGAGAGCTAGAATTAAAATTGGAAACAAATTGTCGCATGTTATAAACTGCACTGCTGGTGTTGAGTAGGACGATGTATGTAGCACTGCATTGTGTTCGTTATTTATAAATGAATTAGCTCTGGAAGTTGTAAGGAAAGGAAGGCATGGGCAATGTTTTCTACCTGATGCTTTTGAATTGTTTATCTTACTGTTGGTCGACGATGTCATCTTAATGTCTGAAGCTATCGTTGGACTACAGACCCAGCTTAACAGTTTGCAAAAAGCAGCTTTCAATCTGGATCTGCGTGTAAATTTACATGAAAGTTATATTATTGTCCTCGGAAAGGGAGGGTATTTAGCCGCTACAGAACGATTGACCTTTAATGGAGTTACAACGCCTGTTGTAAATGTCGATAAGTATCTTGGCATATATTTTTTTTGACAAATTGAGTTTTACAGTTGCGTGAAGAGATTAAACAAGTCGTGGAAAGAACGTTTTGTTAAGTGTCATGCAGAAATTGTATCATCTTTAAAATGATTCCTTGGAAATACTCCTAAAAATTGTGATGCCAAAATACAGCCTATTGTACAGTATGGGGCAGAACTGTGGGGTTTGGAAAAAAGCCGCTGAACTTTGTGAAAAGGTTCATTTGTGTGCCTTGAAACGTTTTCTTGGTGTATACAGACGTACACCAAATGACTTAGTTTATGGTAAAAACCAACAGATATCCAATTACAGTCAATTCTGTTCTCCGATGTGTACAGAATTGGTTGAGGCTAATCAGCATGGAAGAAAACAGACTGCCATACAAATCATATTTGGCACTGTTGCATCTTGATGCAAAAGATAAACCTAATTGGGCAACAAATGTGAAGTTATGCTTGTTTAGATTTGGTTATGGTCATGTTTGGGTTGATCAGGGAGTAGGAAATGTTCAGATGTTTATTCGTAGCTTCAGACAAAGACTGTTTGATTGTAGCCGGCATAACTGGCAACACCATATCCAAACCAGTTACAGATTTGAAGTGTGCTCCTTGTTGAATGGGATATCTCATTCTGTTAAGCCACATGTAATCCTTAAATTAAGTCGTTCTTACAAACAGATCACATCTACGTTCCGATTTGGAGTGTCAGAAATGAGAGTTCATTACCAGGGCTCACACTGAACATGATTTAGTATGTTCACTGTGCCGAAAACCAAAAAGAAGACGAAGTACATTTTGTTGTAACATGTCCAGCTATTCAGAACACTTCAGTAACGTTTGTAACTGAAAACATTATCAGCAGCCTTGTCTGTTCCGCTTGTGTATGGTGATGGCTTCAGTCAATGACAATACAGTAAAACGTTTTAGTCTTTTTCTTTATCATGACGTTAAGATTGGAGACTTACTGTGCTCTTAGCACGGCTTGATTTTTTATGCTTGATTATGGTACCATTTAGTGCATGTTCTTGTTTTGAATTTTTTGATATGTCACACTCCCCTTCATATCGGAGCTAATTCACACACACACACACACACACACACACACACACACACACACACACACATATATATATATATATATATATATATATATATATATATATATATATATATCAGAGTTAAAACGCCACTCAGAATACTAAAAAATGCTCAACCAAAAAGGGAGCGACATACCAGTTTAAAATATGATTTTAAAATGAGAAAATAAAACCACGTGCACGTGCCCCCAAAAAGATAAAAATTAAAAAAAAAATCTACAGGCCACGTGCCACACGGGCAGAGCTCACGCGCCCACACACCACACTATATAAAACCGGTGGCGTGCCCAAATTGTGTACCCTGACGAGAGCATTCGGCTCGAAACAACTTTGTTGGTTTTATTTTCTCATTTTAAAATCTTATTTTAAACTGGTATATATATATATATATATATATATTTATTAAAATCTGTTTTTAACAGATGTTGCTCCCCAAGGGGTTGAGCATTTTCAGATTTTTTAAGGACATTTTTATATTGTTCATGATATATATATATATATATATATATATATATATATATATATATATATATATGGCCTTTCAAGAATGCACCATATCATTGTCCACGTATGTGCATTTCGGCATATGTTCTGACATAACTTCAAACGTGTAGGTCAGATGGGTGTTTCGATGTTAAAATCACAAGATCACAGACTGAATTGTCAAATAACAGCTTAGCTGCCTTCGGCACACTCCTTTGCTGAGAGCCACCAGTGTCAGGACTCATCTCCTCTGCAGTGGAGATGCTTTGTGTTATGGCCTCAAGGTCTGACCATGTGACGTCTGAAACCCTGGAAGACTTGAAGGCCTCTGGGTTCTTGCCATCCAGGAGCCAATACAACCTAGGGTCCAGGGCATCACAGCTAGAGCAGAACGCTGGGACCACAGTGGGTGACATGCATACCTGTTTAGCTCCCTGGTCACTGGCTAATTACGTGACTATAAAAATTAGGGGCTAAGGTGGAAAGAGATCAAAATCATATGAAATTGTTCGTTAGTGTGTAAATATTTTACATTTCTCATCATCACAGGATACAACTGTGAAGTGCAGAAAGACAATTAGTATGGAAGATCTGGCCACCTTGTACAATTGGTGTAAAGCTAAAAAGAAAGGGAAACGGGGCGTGATAGCAGTTATGGGTGTGTTGCGGCGATATTATTTATTTTTTTTACTTGTTAATGGGTGCTGTTTTTCCTGTTGAAGGTGGGTTCTGTGGTGGGGAAGGTCAGGGAGTCATTTGGAATGGTGTCTGACACCTGGAACATCTTCCGCACAGCCAGCACTGGACACAGTCGGTGGCCAGGGAGCACAGGCAGTGTGATAAACTGGACCCGCCCACTGGACTGTTTACAGTTCCTCCACTTGTGCACTGAACACACACACACACACACACACACACACACACACACACACACACACACACACACACACACACACACTGGTGTATTGGTCTGTTTAAACAGTGGCCTGGTGGTGAAGGTATGGATGACCAATCTTATTATCCACCACAGTGGCCCTAGCACGTGTGCTGACCCTGCGTTCAGAGTGGATGCATGCTTCTGGCACAACATATTTAACTGGTCTTTTGTGTGTGTGTGTGTGTGTGTGCGTGTGTGTGTGTTTGCGTATGTTTACGTGCATGCGTACACACGCACGCGCATGCTACAGGCTTCAGCTTCAAGGCCAATGGGTCCATGAGAATTTCTGATATGGACGCATGTGTAAAGAACCCCGCAGTGAAAGAATTCACCATTGAAAACTCAACCGGTCATTTCCGTGCTCAAAGTTCATATGAAGTTTACGCATGGGAGTGCCAGTTCGTACTCCATGTACAACCTCATCAAGTTGTGCGTTTTGAAACTAACGAATGCCTAGGAAATATCAGATTTGAACATTCAGACTATTCCAACGCAGTTAAACAGCACACAGATTCAACAAGATGCATGCTTGCTGAAGTACCCATCCCTGTCCAATATAGTTTGACTGACACAGTCATAGTCAAAGTGCGTGTTCCTGACCCTGGTAGAGGGTGCCGGAAGTACTGTAGACAGCAGTCTGTGTCTTTGTCTTTTACTGCCGTGAACCAGTCTGAGAGGCGGCATGTTGAACTACAACTCATTTATCTGTCTTCTTCTGCTGGTGAGTAAAACGTGTATGCCACTGACAATCGTGATTTTGCTTAAGTAACGTGTTTTATTTTAAACTGCCCGTCTTCCGACTCAGAAAAGAACTCTCTCTCTCTCTCTCTCTCTCTCTCTCTCTCTCTCTCTCTCTCTCCTCTCTCTCTCTCTCTCTCTCTCTCTCTCTGAGTGCATCTTCTTGCCATAAATCTTTTATTGAATATCAGCATACAAACATATAATCCACTTGCATATTATGTGGCTAACAGATGTCCGCTTTGCATACAAACTTTTACTAAAACTATTAAGCACTGGTTAAGACTAACAAAAATGGAGGAATATCGTATTCCAAGGAAATCATACACAATGCTGTACACAATTTACTCTCAAGGTAAGACAAACTGGGTAAGCAAGGTTTGCATTACATTGTTTAGGAATGGGTTTGGATTTGTGTGGGAGAATCAAGGAGTAGAACATGTGAAATCATTTATATCCATTTTTAAACAAAGGCTTTATGACTGTCATTTCCAAGATCTAGACGCTTTGCTACAATCCAAAGAAAGATACGAACTTTATTCCACATTTCGTCAACTACAAAGTATTCCTGGATATCTAGTGGAGATTAAAAAAAAATCGCGCATTTAGAAAACACCTAACCAGACTTCGGCTTGGTGTTTCCCAACATAAAACTCACAGGATCAGACATTCGGGAAGCCAAGAAAGCATGACATGCCCATTTGTCCCAACGAACTTGAAACAGAACTTCACTTTACATTAGTTTGTCTCAAGTATAAACTATTGCGGAGAGAGATATTCCTTTCAAGTATTATATACATCCAAATTTTTATTAAAACTATTTCTGCCCATGGCTGTGACTTCCACAAGTTCGCAGATGACACTGAACTCTCTAACAGCGCAACCACCAGCGATTTTCAAGGTGCTCAATCAGATATTACCGCATGTTTTAGGGACGTAAAAGTCTGGATGACCAGCAACAAACTCAAGCTGAATAGTGACAAAACCGAGATCATGGCTGTTGGTACCTCCTCTCGTGTCAAGATGGTTAAAGCTGAGTCGGCAGAAATTGATGGTGTTGTTTTACCTTTCAAAGAGTCAGTGAAATATTTAGGTGTCAGCATTGATCAAACGCTCTCTATGCAGAACCAAATATCTAATGTTTGTCGTGCATGCTTCCTGGAATTGCGACGTATTGCTTCTATCCGGTCTTACCTCTCCACACAGGCAACAATCAGACTCATCACCACCATGGTAATGTCCCGACTAGACTACTGTAACTCTGTGTTAGCAGGACTTCCTTCAGAACAGCTTGCACGATTACAAAGGTGCAAAACAGTGCAGCTCGGCTTGTTCTCAAAACGCGTAAAAATGAGCATATTACACCTTTGTTACGTGACCTCCACTGGCTTCCCATCAAATATCGATGGCAGTTCAAAATCGCAGTTTTTGCCTATCGTTTCTTTGATGGGACACTCCCACAGTATCTTTCTGCTTCTCTGTCCACCTATCAAACTTCTCGGTCTCTTTGCTCATCTTCTCAAAAACTTCTGAAAATTCCTAGGCGCTTTTTAAAGACAGTCGGTGAGAAAGCATTTAGCTTTAGTGCGCCCACTCTTTGGAATTCTCTTCCTGACAGCTTACGTGACCTGCCTACATTATCTAAATTCAAGTCAGAGTTAAAAACATACTTCTTTAGGAAAGCCTTCTTCAACCATAATATCTGAATGCTGTGTCTATTATTATGACCTGACTTTTTATGTACTGCATGCATAACTGTATTGTTTACGTTTGAACCGATGAACTTGATAAGTGCGCCTGTGTCGGTAGGTGTGTGTGTGTGTGTGTGTGTGTGTGTGTGTGTGTGTGTGTGTGTGTGTGTGTGTGTGTGTGTGTGAACACATGTTAGCGCGAGTGTTTGAGTGTGTGCTGAGCGCAATGAGTTGATCCCAAAAATTGCGCTATATAAAATCCATACATTATTATTATTATTATTATTATTATTACTAACTTAAGTTTTGAATTATCTTCGCCTTCCTCACGCTCAAGATGCTGTCTCCTGTGGGCACCCCCATTGGGGGATGGATTTTTGTGTGTGTAACCCTTCTTCATCCTGCAATATGGGCGGTCATACTCCGTCATCGTGGGGGGGGGGGGGGGATGAATGCTGTTTTCTTTTATGATGATATTAATAGTGATATCGGTAATAATAACAAGATGAAGAACAAGAACAAGAACAAGAACTGTTGATGAAAAAGAAGAGGAAAAAGAAGGAGAAGAAACAGAAGCAGAACAAGAACAAGAGGAACAAGAAGAAAAGGACAATAACATCGAGACAGTGCAATACTACTGCCGACGCTTAAGGGGCCGCAGTTCATTGGCTTGTGTGTGTGTGTGAGAGGGGGGGGGGGGGAGGGGATGATGATGAATTTCCTTGTTTATTCGTGACTGTTTTGGGGATACCAGTATCACAGTGAGCCTTAGGGGCAGACATGGGCAGAATGGTCCTCGAAAAGTGTTGTGGGTTTTGACATTTCAAGTGTATGTTTCCTCCTATCGGTCTCTCTCTCTCTCCTCTCTCTCTCTTCTCTCTCTCTCTCTCTCTCTCTCTCCTCTCTCTCTCTCTCTCTCTCTCTCTCTAACTATCTAGCTACCTGTCTGTCTATCTACCTATCTATCTAAGTTTGTTTATATGTGTATATATTATTAGGCCTATATATAACGTTTCACTTAATAATTTGTGCTGCCTAGGTCAATGTCACCATTGAATCGTGTACATTATTTGAATTATTGGAACGCTTTATGGGCTTCCTTGCTTAAAAGCAATAAACTCGTTAACTCTTTGACTCGTTGACTTTCTCTCTCTTTCTCCCCCCCCCCCCCCCCCCCCCCCCCCCTCCGCCTCCGAGATGCACAGGTTCACATCAGCAGTAATTTTCTCGAAAGAGTCGATGCTTTTTTTTTCCCCCATGAGAAGCTGCAACACACACACACACACACACACACACACACACACACACACACACACACACACACACACACACACACACGTTTGGAATCTATACATTACTGAAAAAGTGTCAACCATCTGTATTTTTTTCTTGTTTCATACACTCGGATCTGATTGTCTGGAAATAGGTAAGAAGACTTTTAACATTTAACTATGCTGTTCTGTCACTTTCTGAAGCATTTTTAACTTGCATAACATTTGCGTCGTCCCACTCAATATCACTGGACAATCGTGCCTCCCCCCCCTTCCCTCACCCACCCCACCCGGCCCTCTCCCCGACCGCACTTCCCTCGTTTCTTTGAATTATAGTAAGTGAGGAAGCCAAACACAGTTTAATATTGAATTGCTCGTTGATTCTGTTCTGAGACGATCAGACAATGGTTGGTGTGCAGGGTACATTCAGACTCCTGGACTGGATGGGGTCACCCCATGTCGGACTAAGCTGATAAGCTGTGTCACTGTGACCAGACCGTCTGATCACATCATCTTTCTGACGGTCGTCACCATGAACTCCTTGATTTCTCCCGTATTTTCACTAGGCCCATGCAACAAACCCCTCCAATCAACCACTTACAGTAATGTGTTCATATTCCCTGATCAAATGTGCTATGATTGTCGAACAAGCAAAGAACCCGATATGTCAGTGGCCTTTTCTACTACCGATTACATTACAGAGTGCCATCTATTTAAATTTCGCTTCTCTTTCCACGCAGACAACTTAAAACCACATCAAGTACCTGGAATTTGGAGATGGAACTGTTCAGTGTCAGTGTGGCCTGACCTGTTTGAGCACTTTGCTAACTGTGATCTGGAATCTAAGTGTGCAGAGCATGAAGATGAGGCCCATTGTCCCTACACCTCTGACAACTGTGGACCAGGGAAGGTAAAGTGAAACCAACGTGATGTCTCAGCAGATGTGTAAATTGAACGGAGGAAATTGCCGGTGGCGACGTCGTCTGCGGATTTTTGTGAACAGCATGGTGCCACACAACACACACCACACACACACACACACACACACACACACACACACACACACACACACACACACTCACACACACGCGCGCGCGCACGCGCGCACACACACACACATGCACGCACGCATGCACCCACGCTCGCACACACACACACACACACACACACACACACACACACACACACACACACACACACACACACACACACATGAGTATGCCTGCATGCAGGCATTCTTCTATCCAGCAACGAGAAACCATTTTCTTTCCACACAGTTTTTCGTTCATATTGACCTAGTGTTTCACTGTCTTTGTCAGATAGATGCTGAGGGAAGATGTTACATTTACAATGGAAGTTGGAGGAGGAGATTTGGAATCTCCCGGATGGATGCCAAGAAAGAGTGCCAAAAAAGGGGAGCTTCTCTAGTCAGTTTGGAGACGGATAAAGAGACATACGCCTTCAAGGAAATCACACAGTTTGTAAGGACAACAATCTGGGTTGATCTGGCAGGAGCTACTTTCGGCTATTCAAAGGCACGTATGATCAGCATGTAAGAGTACATCCTATTCATCTTGAAATTCCGAGGGCGATGTTTAGCCGATATGAAAATGTGTGACGCGTGACAACCTAAGAATAGGCTCAAAGTGACAGCGACAAAGAGTTTTATTGTCCTACCTTTGATTACTTTAGCCGCATTAGATGGAATATTTTCACTAAAAGACAAAGTTTCTTTCTTTCTTCTTCTTCTTCTTTCTTCTTCTTCTTCTTCTTCTGTCTGTCTGTCTGTCTGTTTGTCTGTCTGTCTGTCTGTCACTCTCTGTCTCTGTCTCTCTCTCTGTCTTTGTCTCTCTCTCTCTCTCTCTCTCTCTCTCTCTCTCTCTCTCTCTCAACAATTTTAGACCAATATCTCTTTTATCCGTTGTATCGAAACCTCTTGAGATGCATGTTCACAAACACCTAACTAAACATATGGAACATCACAAACTGTTCCACCCATTTCAGTCAGGCTTTCGTCGAAATCACTCATGCCACACGGCCTTAACACGCCTCTGTGATGCATGGCTATCAGCCATCAACGAAAGAAAACTCACTGGAACTGTTTTCCTCGATTTTAAGAAAGCCTTTGATCTTGTAGACCACAACATATTATTAAACAAAATGACTGCATATGTTCAAAATCCGGCAGTAGTCACCTTCTTTCAGTCATATCTTGAAAACAGGACCCAGCGTGTTTACTTAAACGGTACTTATTCCTCTGAAGGAATAGTGAGTTGTGGCGTTCCACCAGGGTCTGTCCTTGGACCTCTTCTCTTCTGTATTTTTATAAATGACCTACCGATGCACATATCTCACAATGATGTCATCTGTGATCTGTTCGCTGACGATAGTACTCTTCACTGTAGTGATACAAACATCATGTCTGTACAAATATCGTTACAACAAAGTATAACTGATGTCTTAGAATGGTGCAACCAAAACCGAATGGTCCTTAATCCGCACAAAACAAAATGTATGGTCCTAGCATCGAGACAGAAACATCAACGACATCATCTTATGCTGAGCCTAAAAATGAGTGAAACCTTGATCGAGCAGGTTACCGAACACCGTGTCTTAGGCGTGATCATTAATGAGAATGTTAAATGGCAATCACATATAAATCATGTTTGCAAACAGTTGGCTCGCAATTTGTTTTTACTCAATAAACTCAGTTATTATGTTGAACCACACATCCGGAAATTATTTTTTTGAAGCCCATTGCCTTTCTCACATCAACTATGCGTCCACTGTCTGGAGTGGTGCCGGTGAAAATCACATAAAAAAGATCAACTCTATGCATAGACGGGGAATTAAGCTGATTCTTCCCGACAGGTTTCTATCAACCACGCGCAAATTCGCAAAACTAATAATGTTACCACTGCAGAGCCAACTGACCTATAATAAGGCAGTACTAATGTTTAAAGTCCATGCAAACATGGCGCCAACATATCTTGCTGAGTTTATCCAAATGGCAACAACGCGATATGATTCAAATAATTACATTTTACCACGTGTCCGCATTGATTTGTTCAAATCTAGTTTTGCATTGTTTGGTCCATCTGTGTGGAACTCTCTTCCTCCGTCTGCCAAAACATGTCAATCACTGCCGTCCTTCAACTCAGCAATACTTAAACATTTACTTGAACAATAAATCTAACCTTTGATCATAGTCTCAACGCCCTACTTTTATGCTTGCCTCTATATTAGCTAATGAAATTGTGTGTGTGTGTGTGTGTGTGTGTGTGTGTGTGTGTGTGTGTGTGTGTGTGTGTGTGTGTGTGGAGGGGTGGGATGGTGGGCAGTGTGTGGGTGTGTGTGTTCGCGTGCGTGCGTGTATGTGTGGTCGCGTGCATGCATGTGAGCGCGCGCGTACGTGTCTGATTATGTTTGTGTAATTTTGTAATGGAATTTTTTTTAATCATTATTATTCTTATTACTATTGTTATTGTTATTATTATAATGTTGCTATATTCTTCATTGTTTCTACCATTATTAATATGTGCAGTGTGTTTAGTTGGATGTTGTAGAATAGCAAGGACAGATTGGAAGAATAGGCACTGCCTAAAATCTCTTTCCTTGAGTAATAAAGTTTTTAAGTCTTGAGTCTTGAGTCTCTCTGTCTCTCTTTCTCTCTCTCTCTCTCTCTCTCTCTCTCTCTCTCTCTCTCTGTCTCTCTCTCTGTCTCTCTCTCCATCATCATCATCATCATCATCATCATCATCATCATCATCATCATCATCATTATCATCATATTCATTTAAAACTACATGCAAAAGAGTATGCTCAAACAATGTTAGCAAAACAGCACAGTTTTGGCCTAGTTTAGGGGGGGGGGGGGGGTATTGTTTGTTTTTTTGTTTTTTGAGAAGAGGCGGGAGAGGGGATCCTTTTTTTGTCTTATCCTGCACCATTTGTTTGCTCGGTGTGGCCGTACAACCACAGTGAGGTGAATGCAGAAACGTTCCTTGCTTGCTGCAACGGAATTCTGGGCAGTCCACTGAGCGTTCCTGCGGTGACATTGTCCCATTCCTCCTCGCCGTCCTCGAGCTTCACATCGGCAGCATCAAGTTTGCCATCGTCTGGAACTGACTCTAGTAACCCGACTTTGATTTTGTCTAACCGTTCCCAAAGTAATTCACTAAAACGGTGTGAGGAAAAGAGTGTGTTTATAAGGCCTTACTGATGCCTTGACTATCTCCTTTTGAAATCGGTGGAAAGGGGGGAAATCATATTCATCAGCATAAAGTCACTTTTACGATAAGATAAAGTCTTACGTAATAGTAAATGGAGGAGTGTCTTCAAGTACTCCAATTGGAAGAGGTTGCCGTCACAGGGACCCTATGTCTCCATAACTATTTGTATTGTGTGTCGAAATACTAGCGACCAAGATAAGGCAAGACTATGATATCAAATGCACACAGATAGAAAATACAGAATTCAAAATAGATCAGTTTTCAGACGACACTACCTTTACGTCAGAAGAAGATAAGAAATCATATGAAAAGTTATTTAGAAACCTTTATGAATTTGAGCAAAGATCTGGACTCAAATTGAACTATGAAACAACGTTTAATGTTTGGTTAGGTATAGAGAAAAATTCGACTAAAACATATTTACCCTACCATAAAATGAAATGGAACCCCTCAAAGTTCAAAATTCTAGGACTGTGGTTTACGAATAGTCTTTCACATATGACGGAAATTGATATGAAAATAAGTTCTCACAAGTCCAAAACCTGTTCAAAATTCGGTCAAAAAGAATAATAACACCATTAGGTAGAGTAGCTGTGCTCAGATCATTAGTGCTATCAAAGTTTGTGTACTTATGGATCCTTTTACCGAATCCCCCTGATTCCCAGATCGCTTCATTACAGAATATGTTTAAAATTTGTTTGGAACAACAAACATGATAAAATTAAAAGTACATACTCAATACATAACACACAAAAATGAGGGATGTGTATACCCAACCTGAAAATATATATCAGCTCCTTAAAAGTCGCCTGGATGAGGAAGGTGTACATGCACAACCACAAGTGGAAAATAATATTAAATTCATTACGTCCCGATATAACTAACATTGACGCATATGGACCTGACAGATTTGTTGAAAGCAATATTATAAACAATTTTTGGAGAGGAGTCTTTCAATCATATCAAAGGTTCTGCAAACAGGCACAGTTAGACGAAAGTACAGATTTAGCCAATGAACCTAATTTTTTTGTTTTGTAATGACAAGTTTAAAGTAGGAGAAAATCCATTCTTTTACAAGAAATGGATGCAGAACAATATATTTTTAGTTTAACATTTACTCGATGATGACGGCAATTTTGTAAGCTGCCATGAACTGTCGGAGAAAATGGACTTCCAGGTCAATTTTCTAAATCATTTAAGTTGCGTGCGTTTGATCAAAGCTTATACAAAGAAAAGAAGATTGAAATTAGACAGTAACATCGGTAATGATAAAACTTTAGCACTTCAAAAAAACTGCAGTATTAATCAAGGAACATGTACTTGTTACGATATTATGGTGGAAGTCAATGCCGTTTAACGTTAGTGCCTTTGTCAAGAGGGAACAACGTCTTAATATACCAATTGACTGGATAGAGGTGCTGAAAAGGATTCAGAAAATCAAAGAAACAAAATTAAATGGTTCCAAATTGAAATATGCCACAAAAATCTGATAACAGATGGTGTTTTGAAAAGTATGCAAATTATTGATAGCGGCAACTGTGATTTCTGCATTAGAGAGAAAGACTCCATTAATCATTACCTGTGGGAATGTGAGTTTACCCGTATATTCTGGAAAGACCTTGAAAGAGTTCTGAAAGTTAACTGTTCACACTGTGTAAGATTATCCCTTAATATGGAGATTATATTATTTGGTACGTATGAATAAAGAAAAACTGACGGTATGCTAGACCTGATAATTTTAATGGGAAAATATTTCATATAGAAATGTAGAATTAACAAAACAAAACCTAACCTAAACATGTTTTTGAAGGAGCTGGGCTATAGACACAAAAAGGACAAATATAATCCTTGATGGAGATGAATCATGCAACCTACCAAACAAAATGGTCACCTTATATTAAACTACTAGGGAACTAATGGTTATATTATGTATCGTATATACGTACACGAAAGTGTGTGTGTATACGTGTGTATTATGCTAATGATAAGTACTGTATACTCTCTTTGCTTTCTATTTAATGTTGTCTGCAATCTTGGTGCACAGGATTAATGGCAGTAATTGAAACTTATTCAGTATGTGTGCCCGTGTCAAAGATTAAAAAAAAATTCTAGATTGAGAAAAAAAAAAAGAATATATATCTGTTTGCATTAAATATGTATTACCGTGTATTAATTAATGTATGGATTTATGTATGTTGGTTATCATAGATGCATTGCATGTTTGGACCACAAAAAAGATAATAATAAATGGAAAGATAGAAGGTTGGAGAATTAGAATGGATTACACTTAACCAGGAAAAAAAATGAAAAAAAGAAAAAAAAGAGAGACAGACAACAGAATGTATTGCAGACCTGTACCCTTACCTCCCCAATTCCCCGAACCCTATCTCGACCCCTTCCCCTCCATCCCTGCTCCTGCTGAGGGCGTGGAGCAGCCCACGTTGGAAGGAAGGAACCTGTGTAGCAATGTGCTACACTGGGGACATCACCCAGCGTTCCACCGGCGCTGGAAGGGGGCGGGCAGAAACCCTGCAATGGTAATGATAATGATGATAGTAAGGCCAATGATAATAATGATGATGATAATAACGTAATAATAATAAAAAAATAATGCTAATAGAATAACGATCATAATAAAAATAACAGTAATATAGTAATAGAATAATGATATTGACAATAATAATAATTGTTAATATATCATGATAAGATAATAACAATTATGATGATGATGATAGTAATAATGATCAATATGGTAAAATTAGTAATAATAGTAGTAGGTGGAAAGGAATGAAAATAATCAATGAGTAAAAAGCTAACAGTACTATTGGAACAGGCAGGGAAGGGGAAGAAAAGGAAGGGGGGGGGGCATGCCTACACACACACACACACACACACACACACACACACACACACACACAACCGCGCGCGCGCGCGCGCGCGCGCACGCACGCACGCACGCACGCACGCACGCACGCACGCACGCACACACACACACACACACACACACACGAAAGAAGGAAGAGAAACGTGTGTAAAAGAGATAGCATATGATTGTAAATGGAAGAAAATCGAAATAAGAAAAAAGGAGTGGAGAAGTACGTGAGTGAAGAATGAACTGATGCAGCAAATGGAGAGAGTGAAAGGAGAGCGGAAAGGAAGATAACTGTAACTTAAATGTGAGGTAAAGAATGAGTAGCATGGCAGTGTCTATGTGGAGAGTATTGCAGGCTGGCGTTGTGGTGGTGGATATGTACATGCTACTTATAAATGTTGATGCCATGTGGGTAGAGGGTGGCAAGTCTGTCAGTGAAATAGGATTCCTGCATAGTGCGCACAAAAGTTGTCACTCAATGATTGCCAAAGTGCAAGGACTTTGACATTTTCAAAGAGGGGTTATTTTGAATAATCTCCTTATGACAAAACAGACCACAAAAAGATATGGGATCAAATAATTATACTGATTTTTAGATTACGAAATGTCTTTTTTTTTTTAAGAATAGCATGTTTGGGGTTACTTTGACTGAAAAGAATTTAGATTTTTTAATTTCGATTTACAATTTTAGAGGGTGCATATATGTATCTTCACATAATGATTTGGGTAATGAAATATATATTTTCTTAGATCAGGGTGTATCCTGCACATGTTTTTTGGTTACATTAAAATGGAAAAAAAACTGACGATTTTTATGGTGGTCTAACATTTCAACATCTTATTTCGTTTGTCAAAATAAAACATATCTCTTGGAAACCCATCTGTTCAGGTGCTGAACCCGTATTTACATATTTGAAACTGTGTGCTTTAATCTTCTTCGGACCTACTTTTCCCTCAATGTTTCGCTGTTTTGAAATCTAATTTTGTTTGAGTTGTAACTTTGAACAGAATGTACTTGAATTGGGTGAACACTTTCCATATCACAATTTGAGTTTACTTATTCACATCTCTTTTTTTTAATTGTTCGTGTCTTTCATGTAGTGACTGTTGTGCTCAACATCTCAGACACAATGTCATCAGTAAAAGTACCGTTACTGTTTTACTAATGTTAACACTGGTTCAGTCTGCACTCTCTCTGTTGTGCTTTCTCTCTCTAGTATCCAGCGTGTTGGTATGCTGACAGATACCGGGTCCGCTACAAAAGGTATATAGAAATCTTTGTGTGCGGCGACCGAGGGACATGGGGAATCTAGATGTGCGTCACATTTGGTTGAAAAGTGGAGGTGTTCCCTTTGTCAAAGATTGGCATTTATATCTTCATTTTTTAAAATCAGTTCCGTTCTTTGCCTGTCATACCAAAGCAGCCAGCATAAGCGTTTACTTATCCTTTTACTCCAGACAAGATGTCAATGTTTAATGCTCATTTTCCATCGGTTGTTGTTCGACCTTGTCCCTCTACGTTACCACTAAAAAGCGTCCTCACAAAGACTGCGGACTGTGTTTGAGAATTACTTTTGTTCATGCGTGCAAAAAATGGCAATGAGGATGTGACTGTTTCTCTGTATATTTCAGTGTCTTGGAAAGGCTGTGTATGGTTCGCTGGCTTAAAACAAAGAAAGCTTAAAAACGGAAATACTCGCATTATGCCTAAGCTTAGTTCAAGTTTTCTTCCGTGATTTATGTATGTGTTGGTGGCGAATGTGAAAGAATCTTTATTCTTTACAAGAGGTGTTGGTCTCCCTCAAAGCATACTATTCACACAGTATTTCTCTCCAATATATACTCAGGGACCCCAGAATTGGAATTGGAAATCATATTGTTTCTCGGCGTGCTGTTAATCCAGAGAGAGAGAGAGAGAGAGAGAGAGAGAGAGAGAGAGAGAGAGAGAGAGAGGGAGTTTCCACATCTCACTTCTCTTACAATGCATGCAGGTACACAAACACCTTACGCTGGGGGAGTGGTTCAGTGGCTCTGTTTCTGCCTCAAAAAACATTTTGTAATAAAGGAATCCCGTCACAGTGTGCATATTGGGATACCTTCCGTAAAGCATTTAGAGGGAAAGGGTGTCAAAGTCTTCAAGAAGCGTTTGTATGTGAACTCCCTTCTCTTTCACATCACAGCAACATTAGCAGGCCTGTCACAATGCCTGTCCCAAGCAGCAACACGACGTCAAGTGTTCATCTGGAACTTTGTCCTCTGCAGCACTTGACTCACAAATCCCTGGCCTGTGATGTGAAAAGCCAGTGCAGGGAGCTGGAGAACACTGAGACATGGTACAGGGCGACTTGCAGTATGACCCAGGGACTGACACAGTTCTACTTTTATTGTGACACAACTGAGGAGTTTGTGTCATACAGTCTGGTGTGTGATTTTCGACATGATTGTCTAGATGGACGTGACGAAGATTTCTGTGAGCATCCTGCCTGCAAGGAAGACATGATGGCCTGCGGAAGTGGACAGGTTTGTCTTCTCTTGTCTTGTCTCTGGACACACACAGACACACACACACAGACACAGACACACACACACACACACACACACACACACACACACACATACACACACACACACGCACGCACACACACACAAATACAGAAATAGACAGACAGACGGACACACACACACACACACACACACACACACACACACACACACACACACACGCACACACACACACACACAGCGCACACACACACACACACACACACACACACACACACACACACACACACACACACACACACACACATACACACACGCACGTATGCACGCACACACGCAGATACACACACCGTGGGCATGCCCAATCTGACTTACAGGCAACCATATTTATATTCAGTCATAAGCATCACAGAAGCTGCAATCCATCTTACAATTCTTATTCATACAACTTAAACTTACCCTTACCGGTAAGAGTGAGTGTGTGTGTGTGTGTGTGTGTGTGTGTGTGTGTGTGTGTGTGTGTGTGTGTGTGTGTGTGTGTGACAGAGAGAGTGAGAGACAAACAGACAGACAGACAGACAAAGAGAGAGAGAGAGAGAGAGAGAGAGAGAGAGAGAGAGAGAGAGAGAGAAGGAGATATGGGGTGTGATTCTACTCCACGTACTGATCTTGGGCGTAGGAAGGATCCAAAGACAGGAACAGATTTGTTAATGGTATCATTGACGTTCATGCTTAGGTCCTTGTGAATGGCAGCGAGAACATCGTAGTATATCAATCGATCACAAATTAACACATGCAAATACAACACTGATGAAAACGAACGAATTGTTCTGTTGTTGTTGTTTTTTAACTTAAAAGTTGTTTTGCAGACGCAATGAAAATTTTTCAACATGTTTTTTTCTTCCAGTTGGTGAAGGCAAACCACATACACTGTTTATGTCGTCTAAGTCTTAGATTATCTATTAGGCCATCTATTGTAAAGAATAAGGACATCCATAAATTGATATCTGACGATCACACGATTGCTTCTAACATGAATTACATAAGAAAGGAACTTCTTCAGAGTACTATATCTTAGTACAATACTTTTCCAACACAGAACAAGTGCTCACAATGAGAACAGGCTACTGTTTGCCAGACTCAGGATGCGATTTGAAAACAAACAAATCACCCAGACTGTTGGACAACAGTGCGTTTGAACATCTAACCATACATATAAACTGAACAACATTAAAAACGCACCGTTTTGATTTGCCGATTTCCCATTTGGAAAAAAAAAAATGTGTATTTGGATTTGGTATGTTTACACAATTTTTAAGGGACACAGATTCACACTGCCTCGGTGTCTCCGCGCTTGCCGACGTTCGTGTGACGCCCACGTGCAACTCGCCCAAAACACTTATTTGCCACTGGGGCCGAGACTGAACGTAGCACATCTGGTTTTTTTTTTTGGTTTTTTTTTTTTGTCTCAAATGGTGAGTTTGAAGTCATGCCGACTGGAAAACGGCATCAGCTGTCATTCGACCAGGCGGAGTGGTGCGAAAACAATGCCGCGACAGTCTATGCAAGAACGCGAACGAGCCATTGGAATGTTGATGGTCGGTATACCATCGAGAGAGACAGCCAGACAACTGAACTGCAGTCACTCTACAACGTTTGGCAGCAACTGGTTCCACCACTGATCGGCGTCGAATGGGCCAACCTCGTGTTACCACACCAGCGCAAGATCGATACATTCGACAGCTTCATCTTCGTAATCGATTCCTTTCAGCAGCAGAAACATGTCGCCAGGTGGTTGGTCGTCGGGGTCCAGTGTCTGGACAAACCGTTCGACGTCGTTTGCAAGAATCAGGGCTCATTGCAAGACGCCCTCATGTTGGCCCAGTCCTCACCCATAGACACCATCAGCAACGCCTGCAGTGGGCCAACCAGCATCTGCCATGGACACGACGTCAGTGCTGTTCTCTGACGAAAGTCACTTTGCGTTATCTCATGCTGAAGGGAGAATGAGAGTCCAGAGGTGTGTCAGGGAACGCACTGCTGCGTGTTTGAAGCTGATAGATGGGGAGGGAGCAGTCTGCTGATTTGAAGGGCATTCAGTCATGACTACCGGACACCGCTGTACTTTTGTGACAACTATGTGAATGCCAACACGTACCAGCAGGTGCTGCAGGACCACGTCGCCCCACTGTTTGGCCAGCACCCAGAGCTGCAGTTCTTCCAGCATGATAGTGCACGACCCCACACTGCAAGAGCCATCACTGCGTTTCTCCAGGCGAACAACATTGCCGTGTTGCCCTGGCCATCTCTGTCCCCTGACATGGCTCCCATTGAACACGTCTGGGATGCGCTGGGGCGTCGTGTGACCTGTGAAAGACGTCCACAGACTCTCGATCATTTGAGGCGCGCACTGACCCAGGAGTGGGATGGACTGCCACAGGCGTTCTTGCACAACCTTGTCTACTCCATGAGGAGGCGCTTCCAAACGTGCATCGGGGCAAATAGCGGACACACTCGGTATTAGAGCTCATGAACGGACATGCTCGTCGTCGTGTACTTTTTGACAGGGACCCTAGTGAAGTCACCAGCTAATTTCAGATGAATTCGGCAATTCTTGTCGAGAACAGACATTTTGTTTAATTGAAAAATGGATGCGTAATCAAATGAGCTTACTTTCATTAAATAATTCTGTACTACCAACATTGTCTGGGTCTTTTGGCAAGCGGTGCATTTTAACGTTGTTCAGTATATGTGACACATATGTGCTTCTCATGTTGAGAGCTCAGCCGAAGCAACATGCTGATAGGAAGAAATGGAGGATGGAACGAGGGAGGCAGATAAAGATCTACTATGTCAAGCTTGATGAGTGGAGCAGAGGTCAACATAGGGTGCTACAGGTAAGGTGAGGTAAGGTAAGGTAAGGTAAACTAAGGTAGTGTTGCTTATAGCCCAGCCAACTACAATGAGCCATATTGGGGCTGTCACTGGTTGAAGTCATTCACACAGCCCTCTAAAATACACCTTCTGAAAACACACCAGGCATTTCGTTAAAAATCTTTCTTCTGTAAAATCGTAGATCAGATGTAAAATGTTAATCTCTTTCAAAAACTCAAAGATCACATCAAGTGGAATATCTCTAAATGAGGTTTTCATGGAGTTTGTCGTAAAATGGTTATGTCTGACATCATGCTGATAAAGATGATGATAAAGAAGAAGAAAAACAACAACAACACTAGTAACAACACAACAACAGTAATCATCATCACCATCGTCATCATCATCATCATCATCATCATCAGAAGAAGAAGAAAGTGGAGGACGAGGAGGAGGAGGAGCAGGAGCAGGAGGAGGGGGAGGAGAAGGCAGAGGAGGAATAATGCCAACAACAACAACAGCAACAACAAAATGGTAGTCAACTGGTACCTTAATGTCTAACACACACACACACACACACACACACACACACACAATGAGCAAGCAAATTATCGCACGCACACACACGTACGCACGCACGTACGCCCCCCCCCCCCCCCCCCCCACACACACACACAACTTATTCTGTTTCGTAGTTACCTGACTTAACATCAGTAACCATGAATTTGCATCCTTACTGTACCCTTTGCAATGAATAATAATCATGTAAAGAACTAGTTTTTGAGTTTTTGCTGAATACGGAACTTGATATATTCAGTACAATTCCAATTAGATAACGAACACATTTCAAATATACGCGCAAAACCTGTTTGTCTTGAATGTTTTGTTCCCTAAAGACAAGAATAGTTTGTTGATTTGTTAGTTCGTTTCTATTTCAGTGTCTTGATAAGAAGAAACGATGTGATGGTTACAAGGACTGTACAGATAACTTTGACGAGACAAATTGTTATAGAGACTACACATTTTATGGAATAAGCCCTCCAGCTGTGATCAACTTTGACCTACCTGGAGGGTTCACCATGACCCCTTTACCAGAAAGCACCACACAGTGCCCGGATACTCACTTTCAGTGTCACAATGACGGCTACTGTCTCCCTGTCTATGTCAGATGTAATGACATGATCGACTGTCCGGGTCATGAGGATGAGATTGACTGTGCGGATTACAAGACGTGTCCAGGCTTTTATCGATGTCGTGACAGAGAGATAACAATCTGTGTGCACGTGAATCACCTGTGTGATGGTCGTCCACAATGCCCAATGTATGATGATGAACTGATGTGCAGCATTGATTGTCCTGATTCATGTCTTTGTTACGGTTTGGCCTTCACCTGTAACAACACTTTTCCTGTCCGCTCTTTCCCACAATTACGCTACCTTGAAGCCTCAGGCACTGGAATGCTTCTGAGTGACATAACTCATAACATCATGCTGATTCACCTGGGTGTACAGGCGTGTGGGTGGAGGAAGTTAACAGACATCAATTTACCCAATCTTCACAGTGTGGATCTGAGTTACAATCTACTTAATTCTATCAACTTCAGCCACTTTGCAGAAATGCCTCGACTTAGAATATTGAACCTGGCAGGTAATCCTATGTCTAGTAATATTTATGATGTCCAAAACCAGCATGTGCATCCATCACTAATACTCTTCAATATTTCTCATGTCCAACAGAGCTCACTAAACACGAGCTCTTTGTCAGCTCTTATGCCAAAGTTACAAATCTTAGATTTGTCATGGAATGAAATTAAGGTACTGAAGGGACAATGTGCATTTCATAACGTGCAGGTTTTGAAATTAAAGGGTTCTCCAATAGCTGATTTTCCCCCAGATCTAATGAAATGCATGACAAATCTCAGGCAACTTTTAAGCGACAACTTTAAATTGTGTTGTTCTCTTGTTTTACCAGACAATTTTCGAGGCCAGTGTTTAGCCCCATCTAATGAAATCTCGTCGTGCGACGACTTGTTGAAGTCTATTGCTTATCGATGTGCTCTCGTATTATTTGCTGTTCTTGCTGTTCTGGGAAACTTTGGTGGGTTTGTCTATCGTGTGTATGTTTTGTTAGAAAGCGCCAAGACAGGTTTTGCAGTATTTGTTCTTCACCTGTGTGCTTCTGACTTTTTGATGGGAGTGTATCTGGTCTTCATTGGCGTGGCAGACCAAGTATATTCTGGTTCTTACATTTGGAAGGATACTGAATGGAAAGATAGTGTATCATGTAGCGTTGCAGGGTTTTTATCCATGTCATCATCTGAACTATCAGCATTTCTAATCTGTTTGATCACGTTTGATCGTTTCCTGGTGCTCCGTTTTCCCTTCAGTCACTTCCGCTTTCGAGCCAGATCAGCTCACATCGCCTGCGCCACCATGTGGGCACTGGGACTGACACTGGCAGTAATACCTCTCCTGCCTGTCACCTCACACTGGAGGTTTTTCCACCAGACAGATATCTGCATTCCCCTGCCCATCACCAGAAATGACTTCCCTGGTCACATGTATTCATTTAGTGTCATGATCGTTTGCAACTTGATTCTCTTTCTTATAATTGGTACGGGACAATTTCTTATTTACTGGTCAGTGAGGAGTAATACTATGTCTAAACAGCTAACCAAGACCAAAGACGTAAGCTCCGACGATGCTCATTCCAAGGAAGCAACTATCGCTATGCGTCTCCTATCTGTGGCAGTGTCTGATTTTCTGTGCTGGTTTCCTGTTGGTCTGTGTGGGGTCCTGGCTGCCAGTGGTGTCGCCATTCCAGGGGAGGTCAACGTGGGAATGGCCATTTTTGTGTTGCCACTTAATTCCTCACTTAACCCGTTCCTGTACACTTTGAACGTCATACTGGAAAAACGGCGCAAAGCAAAAGAGCTCCATTTTCAGAAACAGTTATGTGCCCAGGACAATCGGTAACACTTGATGCACATTCTAATGATCGGTAGCACTTGATGCACATAGTAATGATAGGTAACACTTGATGCACATTATAATGATCGGTAACACTGTCTTGATCACATTGTAATGATAGGTAACACTTGATGCACATTGTAATGATCGGTAGCACTTGATGCACATTGCAATGACTGGTAACACTTGATGCACATTGTAATGACAGAGAAATGTTAAGCTGAAGCAAATGTTGAAACAGTCCATTTGCAGATTGTGATCCTGTTAACAATTTGTTCTACGAGTTGAGAAAAAGTAAATGTGAAGAAGAACCTGCTTCTTCAAAAGAAGAGACAGCCTGTGTGTCTGCACTGTTACTGGTAGGAGGAAACTCTCAGGAGTGCTGGCATCATCAGGTTCTTATGGAGAAGACTAACCTTCATGCACATCTTGTTCAGCCCTGTAACAGACCTCTGTGGAAAACGTCCTGTAGAGCGAACTTTAAATTGCTATTTTTTAAGAGTTCAGGAGGGGAGAGGGTTGAGCTGGGGGGAGGGGGGGGTTGCTATTTATAAGGTTGTCTTCTACGGGCTAACCTTTTAGATGAACATGTGTCCAAACTGAGCAAGACAAGTTTGGCGTAAGTCAAGACAAGTATGAAAAGTCGCTTCAGGCTCTGAAGCTACAGAAAGGCGAGAAATGTGACAATGGAAGTCAGTTTAAACACTGGGGTCATAAAACGTTCAAGCTACAAACAATCGGCCAGCGGGCCATCCTCTACTGCAAGGCCACGTCCTGCCCGGTAATCACAAAGGAGGATGTTTCTGAGACCATCAAAAGGTAAGACGTCTGTCTGTCTGTCTGTCTGTCTGTCTCTCTCTCTCTCTCTCTTTCTCTCTCTCTCTTCTCTCTCTCTCTCTCTCTCTCTCTCTCTCTCTCTCTCTCTCTCTCTCTCTCTCTCTCTGTCTCTCCTATTTACCATTCATGCATTTGATATTTCTGCATTTTTTTGTGTAGAGTAGGCATGGCAAGTTTATGAATTGTGTTACTACGTTACTACTGATAACTTCCATCACGGATGAATAACAATTTCTCTCTTTCGGAGAGATCTGGATGTGGGGACAGTGGGTGGGGAGAGTTGGGGGGGAGGGGTGGGGGGGTGGTGAGGCTGCTAGCAGGCCGGTCTTACTCTTTGGGTCTTAGTAGTCTAGCCTTCCTTTTCGGTAACTGCCAAAAAAATCAGAAAGCAATGGGTGGGTGGGGGAGGGGGGGGGAGCGGTGCTATTGAGGCATCTTAGTGATATGACAAATAATGGTTTGTTCTCTGTCTCTATCTCTTTGTCTGTCTGTCTGTCTGTCTGTCTGTCTCTCTCTCTCTCTCTCTCTCTCTCTCTCTCTCTCTCTCTCTCTCTCTCTTTGTATACTTGTATACTAACCTCTAGTGCAGTGAGTAGTTATCTGTACTAACATTAGTAGCTTAGTGACGGCAAGTCTGAAAATGGTGCAATGTGGTAAGAACTTCTCCGTCAATAAACAAAAGTCAGTGTCAGTGTCAGTGTCAGTGTCAGTCTCTCTCTCTCTCTCTCTCTCTCTCTCTCTCTCTCTCTCTCTCTCTCTCTCTCAAGAGTTAAGGAAGGATGTTCAAGCTTCCTCAGTTGCTTGATCGGATATTTTCCTTTCGGTGACCAAAACAAGTTTGATTTTTCGGGTTTACTTTGTGGTTGCAGATACCATGTTCGTGTTGGTCATTCTGGCCGTGTGAAGACATGGGAAGAGGTTAAAAGCTGCTATTCCTGGATTCGACATGACCTGATCCAGATCTTTGTCCGCACATGCCCAGAATGTTCGACGCGCATTCCTGTGAAAAGACCACCTGCAAGGAAGCCGATCATCTCACTGGGTTTCATGACTCGCATGCAACAGGCCTGATGGTAACTACACATGGATTCTCCACATGCGAGATCAATTCATCAAATTCAGCTGGTCGCATCCGTTGTCGAAACGAGCTGCGGAAGTTGCTGAAAAACTTGTCCAAACATTCAGTTTGTTCGGGTCCCCTAGGCTTCTTCAGAGTGACAACGGACGAGAATTTGTGGCCAGGGTGATTGATGAGTTGACGTTAAGGTGGCCAGGGCTGGTCATCATCCATGGCAGACCACGGCATCCACAATCCCAGGGATGTGTGGAAAGGGGCAATGGAGATCTGGAGTTGAATCGTGGCAAGTGGGTGGCAGAAAATCCAAATACAGGGTGGGCTGTAGGACTGAACCACATTACATATGTCATAAACACCTCAATTAGTGTAACAACACGTAAAACACCGTACGAAGTCGTGTTCGGGCAGTCAGCCAGGACAGACTGTGGTACGCTGGAGCTATTAGCACAAGAAGTTATTCAAACTGAGGAAGAACTTGAAAAACTTGAACGCACAGGTGACAGAATGGGGGAAGCACTTTCACAACAATCAAACGAAATTATGACAGAAAATGCTGTCGACACTGAAATACAGACTGAGGGTACTGGTGACACCAAAATTCTTTCGGAAGGTACTGGTGACACCGACATTCTGCCAGAGGGTACTGGTGACACCGAAATTCTTTCATAAGGTACTGGTAACTTTGAAATTCTGCCAGAGGGTACTGGTGACACCGACATTCTGACAGAGGGTGCTGATGACACTGACATTCTCACAGAACCTCCTCACAAACAAAAATGCGCAGGTTTGCAGCTATGAACTACCTCAAGGCTGCCAACAAACAGCAAGTCAATTTCGATGCCAAAGTTAAACACATTACAAAGACATTTGAAGCTGGCGATACTGTGGGCATTAAAATTGAGTTGATAGAACTAATGCAGATGCCCGTCTCCTCCCGTGCAAAGTACTTCAGGTACACAATAAAGGTAGACAAACGTTCTATACTTCGTTCTCAAGAGATGGGATCTTGAAAACAAAATTTTCCTCCGCGATATAGTTGACATGAGAAACGTGTGTTTTCCTGCGTTAGAAAACGTTAATCCAGCTAGCCTACAGGAATTGACTATCATTCAGGCCTCAAGAAGAATGGTTGAGTGGCAGAAGAGCAGCGCGAGCACACTCACATGCACAGTGTGCACATGCAAGGGCCAATGTACGACCAATACATGTAAGTGCAAACGAGCCTCACTTGCATGCTCAACCAAGTGTCACTCGTCAGAAAAAGGCAGTCATTGTAAAAACAAACACTGATTCAGCGAAGTTGAAGAGAGAATCACCCTGGTAATGATTATAGCACAATTCATGCTCTGTGTGTGTGTGTGTGTGTGTGAGAGAGAGAGAGAGAGAGAGAGAGAGAGAGAGAGAGAGATTACATTATGATAAGTAATTGTGAGCGTATTGCTATGATGATGAATAAGACAGCAAGATTAAAGTCTTTAGTCTCCCAACATACTTCATTATTTCCTTTTACCTGAAATGGCCTTTCTTTTCTTGTAGTGTTTGCTATATTGTGAGAGATGCTTGCACTTTTCTCTTATTTATTTCTAGTTGTATTTTATCCTTTTATCGGACCTCTATCTGTTACCTGTTAAATTACTGTTGGGAACTGCATGGTAAACAGAGAGAGAGAGAGAGAGAGAGAGAGAGAGAGAGAGAGAGAGAGAGAGTTGCTCTTATAAGTTGAGCTTGGAAATAACACAACTGGGGTCTCTACTAGTAGATTCGCCAATTCTACCAAATCGCCGTCTCTACTCCAAGGTCAGTAGAGATGGCAATCGCTATTTCTTCTGGTACAAATGGCAATCGGCATCTCTACTAGTAGAATTGGCGATTCTACAAGTAGAGATGGCGATTGCCATCTCTACTAGTAGAATTGCCAATTCTGCCAGATTTCCATCTTTACTCCGATATATGTATATATATATATATATATATATATATATATATATATATATATAATAGACTAATAAATTCCAAGGATAAGTACCGAGCACCATTCCAGCAACTTACAGAGCACCTTGGTGTTGCAATGACTGCAAGAAATATTCAATTATAAACAAAGCTTGCTCTTATGTCTTAGATTGAAGAAATAGGTGGAGATAAGCATTCATATCTGCAGTGGAAGATAATTCTGCCTAACTAACAGTATGTGCTTGAATGGGTGAATGGGGGGGGGGGGGGGGAGGAATAAATGCTTCTCAAAATGAGCCTTCAGCAAGGTTATAGTCTCCAAGGGGGAGACAATCTCCAATGGGGAGGAAACTCACTAACATATAACTCCAGGTCAGATACCGATATTTCGAAACCTGATTGTTTCTCCTCAGTGACCGCGGAAAGTGGTAATTTGACTCCTCTCCCTTTTTTTGGTTTCAAGAAGAATGCTAACCCAGAAAAAAGGCTGGCGTGCAATGCCGTAGTATGTTTGTTGAGTTTTCAAAAAACCAACCAAAGGTGTCACCTAAGAAGCAAAAGAAAATCATGAAAGAGCAAAACAAAGTACGTTTTCTTGTGAAAAGTAGAAAACATAAAAAGATAACCTCTTAAGACACAAGTGCTGAGGAATGAATCCGCAAGGGACTAAATTACAATAAACAGTAAACAAGTGGGGTAACTTTTGCTCCCATAAGAAAACCTAACACAGAGTAACTTTTATTCAAGACTGGCACAGCCTTTTAAACTTGAATAAAGTCAGACAAATACAAAGACGAACAATCTAATATTGGGGGAAAAAATCTAATAGTTGGGGAAAAAACAAGCGCAGGCCAACAACTCAGCTGTCTTCATGGTAGACTTAGCAAAATGTTGGACTTTACTGTCTGCATAATATCCCTAGCCCCCCCAGCAACCCCCTTCCCCCCCAAACCCCCGCCCGGCCCCACCCACTATACCCTTCGCTGGCTGCTTTGGGGTGCTATTAGATTCTTTTTTGCACCCTTGGTGGTGAGAACACCACGGTATTATGGACTGTGGTGTGTCTCTATTTGACGCCAGGAGCGCAGACACAACCAGCCGTGTCTCCCTGATGAGTTCCGATCCAGCGGACGAAAGGCCTCGGAGCAGGCAATGCAAATATATCTGCCTTCAAAAGGGATTGCGACGGTTCCCTTATGCAGCATGAAAAACCAACTGTGGTGAATCAAGCGAGTAGAGCTACGTCACTCATTTGATTTTTACAATAGCATTCAGCAAAACGCGTACGTGAAGAAAGAAAGTCTGCATCACTCTGTACCACGGTTGTCCGAATGCATGCCCTCTTCGTTCAACCTTCCCTCCACTCTGTCCATCGAACCTTCAAACCACCACAGCTTTCCCCCACCGCCTCCCGCTTCTTTGCACGTGTGTTGTGACCTTATCTTCACCAAATGGAAATATCCGGGGTTTATTTTTACAGAGTGTATTACATCACTGAACCCAAAACAGCTATACCCTGAACAGTTCTTTGTAACACCCTCCTTCATTCCATTTGAATTAGTTCCAGTGAAAAGTTAAAGTTACGTTAGTCACATATTGCGTTGTTTTTAACCACATACACACGCGCGCGCGCACACACGCAGAGAGAGAGAGAGAGAGAGAGAGAGAGAGAGAGAGAGAGAGAGAGAGAGAGAGGCAAAACAGTAGACAAAGAGTATTACAACGGTTCAACGTTTTACACTGTTTACAAGTACGTAAAAAAAACGACCAACTTTAGGCGTAAAATTCATATCAATGAAACACTTACATATTCATACTCAACAACAAATAAGATACAAGTGGGGTGGCTTTTGCTCCCATGAGAGAGCCTAACACGGAGTAACTTTTATTCGGGACTGGCAAGGCCTTTTGAGCTTGAATGAAGTCAGGCAAATACAAAGACGAACAATCTAATAGTGGGGGAAAAAAACAAGCGCAGGCCAACACCTCAACTGTCTTCATGGTAGACTTAGCAAAATTTGGACTTTAAGGAGAGAGGGGGGGGGGGGGAGTTGAAGATGGAGAAACTGGGAACATGAAATTAAGAAAATATATTACAGATATGAAAACTCTTCACTAGCTGCATACTGTTAGTTAGGCAGAATTATCTACCACTGCAGTTATGAATGCTTATCTCCACCTATTTCTTCAATATAAGCCATAAGAGCAAGCTTTGTTTATAATTGTGTATATATATATATATATATATACATACATACATACATACATATATATATAAAGATATATATCCCCCCCCCCCCCCCCCCCCCGCCTCCTTAGATTTTCAACATAGTGCGGAGAATATTTCCTCTTAATTCTATCGCTTTTGTTGTCCAATGCAGGTTTGTTTAATCATAGAATTCGAAGAATGTGGAAGCAATATCCACAGATGAATCAGTTTTAATACAATAAAAGATTTTAACGCACTAAATCTTCCAGAGGATTTCACCGTCTTTCGTATCCATGCCTTGGAAAGATTATTTACTTTGGCATGTTTATCTGCTCTGTTTGTTTCGATAGTATTTGAAAGAATATTGATAAATCAAAGTTCAAGGATTTTTAAAGTTTAGGAATTCCATTCCCTTTTTGTGAGCGAAAAATGTAACCGGAGACGTTTTCACGGTTCACAACCATATGTTTAAGGTCTTTTCAAAACGTGGTCTGAACCCTGAGTAACATTGTTCTAAAATGAATGTGTTAGTGTTATAAATATAGTTATCCATGCGTTTCACTGTCTCCATTTAACGTAAGCAAAACGATTCATTTCAAAATCCAAATCAACTATTCTTTATACCCTTTACATTAGCATCTTTTCTAGTTATGCAAAGTATTTCAGCATACGAGGCAAATAGATGAAACGATATCGATTCCAGCTGACAACCTCTCTGTGTGTGAAAGTTCTGTGATGCTGTTTTTCATTGACAGTTACATGCACTTTCATGATTATATAAAATATGAAGATCCATTTGCATAATTCTTTTTTTTTTTTCCAAATCCAAAGGTCGGTGTTACTTCATTAATGATTGACATGCCGACTGAATCAAATGCTTCGTTTCTCCTTTATTTCAAAGTCGACAGCAACTAAGAAAGAAAAAGTTTATTTTCTTTTTTTTCAGATATTATTCTTATAGTTATGATAATATTTTGCCATGAAGATAGTGCACAGTGTCATAGATACTTCTGATACTATCTTTAATATGTCTCCCTGGAACAAAACTGGTCTAATCCTTGCTGTTACTGTAAACTGGACATCATTCTGTCAGCTAGGTGGTTCACCCAAGACTACATGTTGCATGGAAGAGATGAGTGGATGTCCGTTAGTCTTGTGTGTTCATTGTCTTGAATGTTAATTGATTGGCCTGAGGAATACCTAGAATCTAAACAGGTTATGTTTGTTTTGTGATTTCTTTGCTCCTCCGTTCGGGAGGGCAGTACTTCTGCCTTTGCTCTAGCTATATATACATCTTTTTTTCTTTTCTTTTTTTTTTTTTTTACATTTTTGATATTGGTAAGTTATTCTCTTTTTCATCACCTGACACCTTTTTGTCAATGTTATTTGAATGTCTTTTGTTTTCTCATGTCCATGATTCTTTTTTTTCTACTTGATTGCTGTTCACACACACACACACACACACACACACACACACACACACACACACACACACACGCACACTGACTGACTGAAACCATTTACTGTCAGATTAACATAGTGTTGTACTGACATTTAAAAAACCTTAATGAGATTAATAAAATTAATGAGAAACGAAAATAATACAAATAACATCTTAAAGACATAAAATCCATACAGGCAAATTAACAGGGAAACATTTAACATTTATAAGTAAAATAATAAAATCAGAAAAATGTAATAATAACACAAATTACATCTTAACTGTACTGAAAATCTAA
Source organism: Conus canariensis (assembly GCA_033310375.1). Classification (NCBI taxonomy): domain Eukaryota; kingdom Metazoa; phylum Mollusca; class Gastropoda; order Neogastropoda; family Conidae; genus Conus; species Conus canariensis. The sequence goes on from CM065743.1 coordinate 6,575,168, forward strand.
AATCTAAAATCGCTCTCTCTGTCTCTCTCTGTCTCTCTATCTGTCTGTCTGTCTGTCTGTCTGTCTGTCTGTCTCTCTCTCTCTCTCTCTCTCTCTCTCTCTCTCTCTCTGTCTCTGTCTGTCTCTGTCTCTCTCTCTCTCTCTCTCTCTCTCTCTCTCTCTCTCTCTCTCTCTCTAAGAACACAATGTGTGAGCGTGCGTGCGTGTGTCTGTGTGCGTATCTGCGAGTGTGTTCGTGCCTGCGCGCGCACGTGTGTATGTATATATACATACACACACACACACACACACACACACACACACACACACACACACACACACGCGCGCGCACACACACGCACACACACACACACACACACACACACACACACACACACACATACACACACACACACACACACACACACACACACACACACACACACACATCCACATCCTTCTGATCAGAAGGGAGCGGGAAATATTTTTTCCCCAGCATGAACATAGCAGTCACATTTCTCGGGTGAAATGGGATTGCGCGGGGGGGGGAGGGGGGGATTTTCCTCATACCACCTTCACCATTGGCCTTCATTTACTCCCAGTCTAATGCACACAATATACATACATGCACACCTACACAAAACAACAGGTATGATGATATAGGAAAAAAGAGGTGAGGGAGAGGAAGTGGTGTGGACATGCATAGGGAAGGGAAAAAGTGGAGACAAAAGCCTTTTTTTGTACTTCAGATTACATATACGAACATTCTGCCCCGAACAAGGTGTGGAACTCTGTACACTTATCGTCATTCAGTTTTTTTGTTTTTTTTAAGCGCGAATATTCATAATTCCGCACATTTGTTTCCTGTTGTTGAATACGTAGGTCTCGAATGTGCACAATTCCTCACACTTGTCATTCAATAAGTAAGTCAAATACGTGCACAATTCTGCACATTTGTTGTCTGTTGTCATTGGGAAAGTGGGTTCAAATGTACAAAATTCTGTGCACTTGTCATTTAATAAGTAAGTCATGAATGTGCACAGTTGTACACACTTGACATTTCATAACTAAGTCATATTTGTGCACGATTCTGCACACATGTCATTTACCGTCAGTACGATTGTGCAGAAGTCTGCACACTTGTCATTTACCGTCAGTACGATTGTGCAGAAGTCTGCACACTTGTCATTTACCGTCAGTACGATTGTGCAGAAGTCTGCACACTTGTCATTTACTGTCATTACGATTGTGCAGAAGTCTGCACACTAGTCATTTACTGTCAGTACGATTGTGCAGAAGTCTGCACACTTGTCATTTACCGTCAGTACGATTGTGCAGAAGTCTGCACACTTGTCATTTACTGTCAGTACGACTGTGCACAAGTCTGCACACTTGTCACTTACCGTCAGTACGATTGTGCAGAAGTCTGCACACTTGTCATTTACCGTCAGTACGAATGTGCACAAGTCTGCACAGTGGCTGTCTGTTTTCATTATGTGTGTAGGTCACGAATAAACACAATTCTGCACACTTGTCCTTAGATAAGTCAGTCACAACTAAGCACAATTCTGCACACTTGTCCTTAGATACGTCGGTCACAAATGTGCACAATTCTGCATATGTGCTGTCTGTCTTGTCATTAAATGAATAAGTCACGAATGTGCGGGATTCTGCACACTTGCCATTCTGTAAGTCAGTCACAAATGTGCAAACATTGGCACACCCGTTGTGACATAAGTCAGTCACGAGATGGTGATGAAGGGATTTCCGGCCAGCCTGCTGGAATAAGTTTTACTTTTTTTTTCTAGACTGTGAGCCAAACTTAAACACCATCCTGAAAGACATTCACCCCCATCTGCACACACCAAGTCGCCCCCCCCCCTCCCCCCCCACCCCCCAACGCCATCATAAATAGAAAGAGAAAATATGCACTGAACACAAGTGGAAACCGTGGCAGCACTCTCTCTCTCTCTCTCTCTCTCTCTCTCTCTCTCTCTCTCTCTCTCTCTCTCTCTCTCTCTCGATCCTTCTCTTAACCTGTCTGTCTGTCTGTCTGTCTGTCTGTCTGTCTGTCTCTCTCTCTCTCTCTCTATCTATCTATCTATCTATCTATCTATCTATCTATCTATCTATCTGTATGTCTATTCTCGTAACTGGACAGCCAACGTCAAGTACTGATGAGACTGCTGCTTTTACATGAAGGGTCTCCATTCTCTCTCTCTCTCTCTCTCTCTCTCTCTCTCTCTCTCTCTCTCTCTCTCTCTCTCTGTCTGTCTGTCTCTCTCTCTCTCTCTCTCACACACACACCACACACACACACACACACACACACACACACACACACACACACACACACACACACACACACACACCATTTATTGTCCAAAGTTAGGCAATAAACGGGGCTATACGTCTTTCACATTCTACAATCACTCACGATAACCTGCAGTCTATACAGCACCAAACGCTGCGTGAGCGTACAGCCATGGTACCGGCGATAAGGATTTCCTCTTCGGACAGCGGAAGCGCTGTGGCTGCACAGGACTGTACGGACTACTTTACCAAGGCCTACCGACAACTACGGAACCTTCAGCATTACCGGCAAAATGATTGAGATGCTACATTCCAGCATGCCAAGATGGACACCAAACTGGTGACGGATCTGTATCACAGTGAGTGTATCGGTGAAAAGGCACCCCGTTCAGCCCTGGTGGATCCTACATCAGTTTAATGGAACCAGAGCCACGTGCCACCTGGAATTCATAAAACCCCAGTTAGTCCTCCAGGTGGCTCTATAGTTATGTAAGAGTGGCCCCACGGGGGGAAAAATATGGGTTACTTTTTAGCAGGATTTTTGTAACACTCTTCCCAGCTGGATCAATGACACTACCCATTATCTTTGTATTCTAAGACAGACACTTGACCCATTTAAAGAGGAGGCACAATCTGTTATGACAGATGTCGTCAGCCTGTACATCAACATCCCTCAGGCAGACCTGTACATCAACATCCCTCAGGCAGTCCTGTACATCAACATCCCTCAGGCAGACCTGTACATCAACATCCCTCAGGCAGACCTGTACATCAACATCCCTCAGGCAGACCTGTACATCAACATCCTCTCAGGCAGACCTGTACATCAACATCCCTCAGGCAGATCTGTACATCAACATCCCTCAGGCAGACCTGTACATCAACATCCCTCAGGCAGACCTGTACATCAACATCCCTCAGGCAGACTTGTACATCAACATCCCTCAGGCAGACCTGGACACTGCAATCTGCCACTTTCTGCAAATTCAAACTTATCACACATTTCCATACCGTCCACCGCAAAGTCATGTAAATCAATTTTATGCTGTTATCCGGTATGTTTACTTTTGAAAGATCCGTGTACCGACAGATATCGGACAATGTCTTGGGTACAATCGTTACCGCGTCTGCAGCCGATTTGCTGATGGGGTGGTTGGAGTCTTGACTGCTCGTCAGCAACCCAGATCCCGCCCAGAGGAAACTCTGGCATCAGTTCATTGATGACATTGTTCCCTTTTGGATGGAGGCCAGTTCAGAACTCAGGCTGCTTTCCGGTCATCTCAGTTCATGCCATGCGACAATTAAGTTCACGGTGCCTTCCTCCACGATGTACATAGTTTCCCTTAATGTCCTGGTCTATGTTAGCGAAAGCTTCTACTGCAGCGATGGGTACACAAAATCTACACTCTCACACCTGTCTCCATCGCCTCCGCTACCGTCCACCCCATGCACACAGAAATAGTCCATACAGCCAATGTTTATGTCTCCATCGCCTCCCCTACCGTCCACCCCATGCACACAGAAATAGTCCATACAGCCAATGTTTATGTCTCCATCGCCTCCCCTACCGTCCACCCCATGCACACAGAAATAGTCCATACAGCCAATGTTTATGTCTCCATCGCCTCCCCTACCGTCCACCCCATGCACACAGAAATAGTCCATACAGCCAATGTTTATGTCTCCATCGCCTCCCCTACCGTCCACCCCATGCACACAGAAATAGTCCATACAGCCAATGTTTATGTCTCCATCGCCTCCCCTACCGTCCACCCCATGCACACAGAAATAGTCCATACAGCCAATGTTTATGTCTCCATCGCCTCCCCTACCGTCCACCCCATGCACACAGAAATAGTCCATACAGCCAATGTTTATGTCTCCATCGCCTCCCCTACCGTCCACCCCATGCACACAGAAATAGTCCATACAGCCAATGTTTATGTCTCCATCGCCTCCCCTACCGTCCACCCCATGCACACAGAAATAGTCCATACAGCCAATGTTTATGTCTCCATCGCCTCCCCTACCGTCCACCCCATGCACACAGAAATAGTCCATACAGCCAATGTTTATGTCTCCATCGCCTCCCCTACCGTCCACCCCATGCACACAGAAATAGTCCATACAGCCAATGTTTATGTCTCCATCGCCTCCCCTACCGTCCACCCCATGCACACAGAAATAGTCCATACAGCCAATGTTTATGTCTCCATCGCCTCCCCTACCGTCCACCCCATGCACACAGAAATAGTCCATACAGCCAATGTTTATGTCTCCATCGCCTCCCCTACCGTCCACCCCATGCACACAGAAATAGTCCATACAGCCAATGTTTATGTCTCCATCGCCTCCCCTACCGTCCACCCCATGCACACAGAATAGTCCATACAGCCAATGTTTATGTCTCCATCGCCTCCCCTACCGTCCACCCCATGCACACAGAAATAGTCCATACAGCCAATGTTTATGTCTCCATCGCCTCCCCTACCGTCCACCCCATGCACACAGAAATAGTCCATACAGCCAATGTTTATGTCTCCATCGCCTCCCCTACCGTCCACCCCATGCACACAGAAATAGTCCATACAGCCAATGTTTATGTCTCCATCGCCTCCCCTACCGTCCACCCCATGCACACAGAAATAGTCCATACAGCCAATGTTTATGTCTCCATCGCCTCCCCTACCGTCCACCCCATGCACACAGAAATAGTCCATACAGCCAATGTTTATGTCTCCATCGCCTCCCCTACCGTCCACCCCATGCACACAGAAATAGTCCATACAGCCAATGTTTATGTCTCCATCGCCTCCCCTACCGTCCACCCCATGCACACAGAAATAGTCCATACAGCCAATGTTTATGTCTCCATCGCCTCCCCTACCGTCCACCCCATGCACACAGAAATAGTCCATACAGCCAATGTTTATGTCTCCATCGCCTCCCCTACCGTCCACCCCATGCACACAGAAATAGTCCATACAGCCAATGTTTATGTCTCCATCGCCTCCCCTACCGTCCACCCCATGCACACAGAAATAGTCCATACAGCCAATGTTTATGTCTCCATCGCCTCCCCTACCGTCCACCCCATGCACACAGAAATAGTCCATACAGCCAATGTTTATGTCTCCATCGCCTCCCCTACCGTCCACCCCATGCACACAGAAATAGTCCATACAGCCAATGTTTATGTCTCCATCGCCTCCCCTACCGTCCACCCCATGCACACAGAAATAGTCCATACAGCCAATGTTTATGTCTCCATCGCCTCCCCTACCGTCCACCCCATGCACACAGAAATAGTCCATACAGCCAATGTTTATGTCTCCATCGCCTGTCCTACCGTCCGCCCCATGCACACAGAAATAGTCCATACAGCCAATGTTTATGCCTCAGATCCATCTGTTCAGAGTCTCCGAATTTCAACCAGCCATCGGAAGAAAGGAAAACTCATCTTTTCTGCCATGGTCTCAACTTATACTTTCTTTAAGCGATGCCTTTGAGAGAGCCATAAACCCTCCCAGCATTCAAACCTTGGGAAACTGGGGGAAATGAATCTGTAACAGACCGTCTCTGATAGTGACTGACCAACCTAACGATTCGTCGCCTCTGACTTTTGAAACTTCAGCCAGTCCTTTATTCCAGCTCCCTTCAAAGAACTACCTGCACGCTGTAAACTGAACGAAATCACCACACCTCAGTCACCAGGTATCTTTCCCTGATCAAAGCCCAATAGCAGCATCTGTCCTCTGATGAAGTCTGACATCATCCTCTATTGCGTCAAAGGCTCATTTAAAATCAAACGTACATTCTCTTGTCAGAAGTGCAGCATTGTGTATGCTATCCCTGCTGTCCAGGGAGAAGTGTGTGGCAAGATCTATGGAGTGAGATGTCCTGCATACTCAACACGCGCACTTACCAACGTTTAACCCAAATCTGCCATCATCGACTCAAACAGTCGTTCTTTACTTCAACCATCCCTAACACAACGTCAATCATGTCAAAGTCCTGGCACTTTGGCACTTAGAGACTGGCAAATATGAACGTACCAAGTAGGATCCCATGTTGGTACCAGTTTGGGGACCCTCTGATCAATTGGCATCAACATGTAATAACAAAAAAAAGCATATATCTATCCATCTTCACAACAACTGCCAGAAACATCTACCACAGACATTTTCTTTATCTATACTTTATTTACTCACACATGCACCCCTCGTCTTCTTGCTCTTGTTTTCTTTCAAATACTTATACTTCCTCTTTTACACATATTCTTGTTCTACTTCCTCTTTAACTCATAATCTTTTCTTTCATATCTTGTGTGTTCGTTTGTTTGTTTTCTTTTTCTTCTGTTTCAACAGCGTTGTAACTGATTGACCATTTTTAAAATTCTTTTTCACTTACTTATCGTTATCTTTTTAATTTCGAAATAATTCAAAATGAAGCAATGATATTGGTCTTGGGAACTTCGAATGACACACCAGTTTCAGCTATGCGATACCTGCTTGACCTTCCTTCGATGTAGGCAAGACACAAGCTCGAACAGGTGAAGGCATATTACAGAACACAAAAATCCCCAGAACCCACTACGTGCGGCAGTCAAGGAAACAAAAGGCACTCGCCAAGGACGTGGAGAATCATGGATGGGTCATGCAGAAGACAGTATACAGCTTGTGTGCCATTTTGAAGAACTAAAAAAAATGGGACAAGTATCCAGAGCACTTCAAAGACCTCTACCAAATAGACATCGCTCTAGACTTGGGAAGACGTTATCGAGGATGGCCAGAAGGCAAAAAACCAACGAAGAAATTCAGATACAGGTAAAAGACCTTGACACAAAAGAGAATACTGTAATATACGCTGACGGTTCTGTCACCAAAGGTAAGACAGGCTGGGGATACACAGTGAAGCAAAATGGTCGGACTATCCAGGACGAGAAGAGTGCATACAGTTTAACAACTTCAAGTCTAACAATGGAGGTTGAAGCAATGACACAAACACTCTTCTGGCTCTTATCCACAGACCAGTTAAAAACTCAAAAGGTCGTGTTGTTGACCGGCTCCATGAACCTACTTCAGAAAGTAGAGAATTGAATGGGAAAGCCTGCATGGCATGAAGTAGTTTTAAACCTTTAATTTGAGGGACCTGTATGGATGTACTGCCCTGGAGTGTTTGTGTCATTGCTTCAACCTCCATTGTTAGACTTGAAGTTGTTAAACTGTATGCACTCTTCTCGTCCTGGATAGTCCGACCATTTTGCTTCACTGTGTATCCCCAGCCTGTCTTACCTTTGGTGACAGAACCGTCAGCGTATATTACAGTATTCTCTTTTGTGTCAAGGTCTTTTACCTGCATCTGAATTTCTTCGTTGGTTTTTTGCCTTCTGGCCATCCTCGATAACGTCTTCCCAAGCTCTAGAGCGATGTCTATTTGGTAGAGGTCTTTGAAGTGCTCTGAAGTGCATTTATGAAAGGAAATGAGAAAGCAGACACACTGACAGGCAACGCAAGGATAAGAACTGGATTACAGCTTGCCCGGTCAGATGCATTAAGAATCACCTCAACAAACAAGAGCAAAGCCACCACACCATTGACCATCTTTAAGAGCTGAACATCACGAGATGAAGTGGCCTCACATCCAAAATGTTGGAAGAGATGAAACGTCACTGAAAAAAAAGAATAACTTCAAGGCCAACATTGCGAAGACTAACAGACAATGTGGCAGACTCAAAATGAGCTTTTCCAATGGCCCATACAAGTGATTAAGCACACGTTCCGTGAAATAAGACTTTGAATCACTCACGATCCCGTTTTAACTGTAATATGTGCTCTGGTTAGTGTGCAGTGTAGAAGCAATATAAGCGTGTAAAGTGGAGAGTAGTGGGTATGTATGTTACTGTATATGTGTGTGTACGTGCATGCGTGCGTGCATGCGTGCGTGCGTGTGTGTGTGTGTGTGTGTGTGTGTGTGTGTGTGCGTCCGTGCGTGCGTGCGTGCGTGCGTGCGTGTGTGTGTGTGTGTGTGTTGTGTCTGTGTGTGTGTGTGAGCACGCGCGCATATATATATATATATATTATATATATAGTAGAAAGAAACTCGTGGAGAGCGTGGCAGCAGAGAATCCTCAGAAGAGAAGCCCCCTTCAAACAAGTGTTTCGGCCCTTATCTCCTGACACTCTAGGGGGGTTGGGCCACACCCGGTTCATGACTCCGGATGTCCCTCTGCTGCCCCTTTTTTTCCCATCTTGGGACGAGCCATGGCTGGGATTCGAACCCATGACCCTCTGGACATGCTCATTTTCCACTTAATGACTCGCGCTTTAACCACTGAGCCACAGGGACACCTGATATTTGTAGGGAAATTAAGCCTTATGAAGTTCACTTTTGTTCCTCCTTGACCAGATCCAGCTTGAACACCTCTCTGCCGCTTCTGCCATTGCTTTCAGGGCTCTGGTTTTTTCCTTCCCTGCAACTGAGAGCTGTTTCATGAGGCTGTATGCAGACGTTCCTACAAACCCCCTAGCTCCAATTTCTGCAGTGAGGACTTTGACCTGATAGCCTTCTCTCCTCAGGCTGTTTGCCAGATCAGCATACTTTTCAGTCTTGTAGATTTGAGCTGCCTCCATTCTGTTCTCATATGGCACCGTGAGCTCGATCATGATCAGCTGCTTGGTTGACTTAGAGTGGACTACTATGTCTGGTCTCATGCCACTCTTGCTGATGATCTCTGGGTGACTCTTCCATTCTGGGAGGTCTGCAGTGCACTCCCAGTCATCTGCCCCGTCCAGCAGACTCTGCCTGCATGTTTCGAGTGGCACTGTTGTTCTTGGCCATGATTTGCTGCCTCCTGCCGTGAAGAATGTTGCGGGTGCTTTTGGAGTCCTGATTTTCCCTTTTGTGGTGTTGGTACTAGCCCAGACTACTTGTACAATTTCTTAGAGCACTTGGTTGTGCCTCCATGTGTACCTTCCTTGAGCCAGGGCTACTTTACATGAGCTTAGGACATGCTCCACTGTTTGTTTTTCATGGCAGAGGGGGCATGCAGGATCGTCTGTTTTCCCCCACTTCACCAGGTTTGCATTTGAGGGCAGAAGGTCATATGCAGATCTGAGAATGAAGCTGATCCTGAGAGGGGCCATGTGCCAAATGTCATTCCAAGTGAGACTTCTTTGGAGTGCATTCTCCCACGTTGTCCATTGCCCTTGCTGGCTCTGCTGGACTGCTTTTTGGAGTCTTTTTTGGTCTTCTTCTTTTCTCATCTCCTGAATCATCATGTCTCTTTTGGCTTTTCCTTTGGCCTTTGACCACCATTCAGTTTTGGTCACCCCCAGTCCCTGTCTGTTGGTCTGTGTGTGTCCTGTTATTTCTCTGATCTTGAGACTTTCTTTTGCAGAATCCATCGCCTCTTGAACTTTCCATTTTCTGCCTGTCTTCAGCTGGGGCTTGATTGCTTCTACCACCTTGTCTCCTGAGTCCTCCAGCATGCTTTGAAGTCTGATCTTCCCTGCTTTGTATTCCTCCAGGATGGATTTCAGGGGTAGTTTCAGCTTTGCTTGGCGACAGTACAGCGCTATGTCAGTCAGACAGGGTGGGACACCAAGCCATTTCCTTGTGAACTTGTTGATTTTGGCTTCCATTGCCTCCACTATGCTGGTGCAGATGTCGTATATCATCAGAGGCCATAGCAGCTTTGGTATCAGCATGAACTGCAGACACCAGACCTTGTATTTGCCAGGGAGCCCACACTGGTCAATGGTCTCCAAGCCTTCCTCCGCCATCTGCTTGGTTTCTTTTGCTCTTTGTGTGTCTTTCAGCGTATCATCATACCATCTTCCAAGGCTCTTGACTGGTTCTTCTGTGACTGTTGGAATGGCCTGGTTGGCAACACTGAAGACCACAGATCCGGCCACTTTTCCTTTCCTCAGTGAGAGACTCCGTGATTTCTGTGGCTTGAACTTCATTCTGGATGAGGCAACTATGTCGTCCAGCCTCTCCAGCACATGACGTGTCTCGTCTTCTCTGGATGAAATCACTGTAGTGTCATCCATGAAGGCCTTGAGAGGAGGCATCTTGTATCCATCGCCAAGGTCTGTTTGTCTCGCGTTGTTTGTTGCTGCTTTCAAGATGAGTTCCATTGCCAGCACGAACAGTATTGGGGAAATTGCACAGCCCATTGCAATACCCACTTCCAAGTTGATCCAGTCTGTTGTGTACTCCTTGGTAGAGAACCGCATTGAGAAGCCATTGAAGTACTTCTTGAGCATGTCGCGGATGTTCTTTGGCACATGGTACATCTCAAGAGCCAACTGTATCATCTCATGGGGCACAGATCCATATGCGTTTGCCAGATCAAGCCACACTACGTCCAGGTCTCTCTTTTCTGTTTTTGCTTTTTGGATTGCGTCCCAGATCATTGTGGCGTGTTCTACACAGCCCGCCACGCCTGGGATGCCACCTTTCTGGACTGACACATCCAAGTACTTGTTTTCCATCAGGTACTTGGTCAGCCTTGCTGCCATGACAGAGAAGAAGATTTTCCCTTCGACGTTCAGTAGTGATATTGGCCTGAACTGGCTAATGTCACTTGAGTTTTGCTCTTTGGGGATGTACACACCATCTGCCGTCATCCACTGGCCGCTGATCTTCTGGTTTCTCCAAGCCGATCGCAGCAGCCTGTGGAGCGACTCCAGCACCTTGGGACATTTCTTGTAAAGCTGGTAAGGTATTCCGTTTGGCCCTGGTGATGATTTGGCTCTGGCTTTGTCGACCACCTTCTTGATTTCCGCCAACGTTGGAGGCTTGCCATTGAACTGTTCCTCAGGGTTGGTTGGCCACACCAGACCTTGAATGTCGAGTGGTGCTTTGCTCTGTGGGTCAGAGTATGTTTTCCTCAGATGCTGCTCAAGAACTCCTTTGTCCACACTTAGGGTCCCAGATTTTGGCTGTTCAAACAGTGTTCTGGCAAACTGGAAGGGGTCTCTGAAGAAGCGCTCTTGTGTCTTCTTCTTTTTGCTCTTCCTCTTCCTCGCAGATTCCGCTTTGCTGAGGGCACTGTGTTTTTCTTTCAGGTCTTTCCACAGTTTTTCCAAGCCTTGTTTTTCAGCTGGCAGTGCGGTCTTCATTTGCATCTTGAGGTTTTTCTTTTGGACCCTGATCTTGTCCATCTTTTCTTGGCGTCTGGATTTCTTTGGAGGTGTTTTCTCTTTGGGTAGTTTTGCTCCATAGGCGTCTCTACATGTGGCATACACAATGTCCCCATATGTGGCTAGTTTGTGTTCCAGGGTGCTTTTCCCTATCAGTGCATCGAGTCTTTGGACGATTTTTGCATCCAGTTTCTCCCAGTCTTCAGTTTCGTTTGCTCGTGGCAGGTTGAGTTTCAGGCGCCTGGCATCGAGGGCCTGTGCAAATTCCTCATCCGAACCAACAGCGTGGATGTCCTTGGCACTGTGGTTTAAATCCTGGCCTTGGTCTTCCGACGTCTTATCTGCTGATGCAGGGCGCTGCTGCTCATTCAGATGAGTCTTCACACATCCCATCTTTGTTCTGTGGATCTTCATGCCACGGGTGGTAGCGAAACGCTTTCCACAGACACATGGATATTCCATTTGGTCCATGTTCATAGTCCGTTTGGGATTTGCAGTCATGATTGGTTGAGCACCGATGGATTCATCATTCTCTCCCCCTTTCGGTGAATCCTGGGAGCATCTTTTCCTTTTATTTTTAGTAGCCACATGTTTAAGGCAAAGTGGGGAGCCAGCCCACAGAGCCCTTGATTCTGGTCTTTCCCAGTGTCCTCCGGTCTTTCCCGGACGTCCTCCGGCCTATTCCCGGAAGTCAATGGAGTTGATTCACCACTTTGGCTTCACAAGGGGGGTATTGTGAAAGATTCACCACTTTGGCT
>CM065743.1:6589866-6592366 GCA_033310375.1 Conus canariensis
GACAAGCTTCCCTGGAGTCTCCCTGCAGCAAATCAAAGGGAGGAGGCCACGGTTGAGTGGTGTTGTACAAAAACATACACAGTGTCAAAAACCATGTCAGGTGAAGATACACCATCTGAACACACCATCGCCACTGGACCGAATGCTCACCAGTAAAGCACGTCCAGCACAGCGACCTTTCTGTGGAAGTGGACTGACCAATGCACTGTCCTGTATGTGAAGTGGACTGACCAATACACTGTCCTGTATGTGAAGTCCTATACGGTCCTGTGTTTTGGCGTGTGGCAGCAGATGGCAACTAGACCAGGTATGATAAGTGCACGCAGTGTATATCCAGTTCCTACGGTGATCTTCGACCACTGGAACTTTTAATCTGAACTGTAGCGTTGAATTAAAGCCTGGTGGCACAGACTGGGCAGACAGGTCCACGTGTAACAACCTTGGAACCCACAGAATAAAAGGCAAGACATTTGATGTGAACCATGTGACTGTCCCGGAAAGGTGGCCAAATGTGCGTTGACGTGATTTAGAGTGATGAACAAATAATTAAAACAGATACTTCACATGACAGGTGGAAAAGAAAACAATTCAGCTCGCAAGTCAGACCTTTCATCCACATTTGTTTTTAATGAGTGCATTCTCCATTCCAAATAAAGACTACTAACGCAATGCCAACGTGAATTCATACGACAAGATCCGCACTACGCGAACGGGTACTGGTCGTTCCAAATATGACCTCGTGGATGGTACCACTGTTAAAGAAATCAAACGTTCCACAGTAGCGGATGCATGCGTTAACCAAACGAACATTGCACATAATTCAAACACGAAAGCTTTTCACAAAGAGGTAATGGTGCATTATCTATAAACATCGAGTTTCTCCCACAGTTTCAGGAAACAGGTTCTCGCAATAAAACATGTAGTCTCAAGGTATTACTATTGTTCAATGACGCGACATTGAAAACAAATCCAGGGGAAGGCTGCTGGGTGGAATCCCGTGTATGTCTGTTTCAGCGATGTGAGTCATATTTTAAAGTCACCTGGCCCAGTGTTGTCAGTGATAAAAAAAAGAAACCACTGTATTTTGCACAAAGGTAGGGACTTTACTACATTAAGGTATGAGTAGTTATGTGGATATTCTATATATTTATTCGTATGAGGGAACAACGGATGTGTTGTTTTTTGTTTTTGTTTTTGTTGTTTGTTTGTTGTTGTTTTTTTCAATCTTGCTGGACACCTACAAGAAACATTTGTTTGCTGTGGATACAGTTTTCAGTTAGGTGGCCCCAAGACGTCAGCAGCATCAAGAGTTCAAGAGAGTGTTTGGCAAACTCCATAAACTACACGATGATAAGTTTGACAGAAAACAATGAATTAAACATCAGTGTTCCTACATGATTAAGAGTCATCAGGACATGGTGTGCAGGGCACGTTATACCACATATCTGTTCTTCCTTCTGTTGTGGGCACTGACTTAGACCCTGGCAGAGGTGATCTTGATACAAGCAAATGCTGAAAACAGACCAGTATAACAATAGGGCAGAACAGTATCTGACAGTCTTGTTTCATCTTCTCCATAAACACACAGTCATGAAAGCCACTGCTTCTTGTGTAGACAGAGATGCAGTACAGCCACTTGGCTTTACAACAAAAGTAAGTGTCAGGACAAGATTGTTCACTTTGTATCACCTGAGTACTAGAATAATCAGTACCGTCTAAGCTGGTGACATGAAACTTTCTTTCTTACTTCCAGTTTCGTTCTAAAGTGATTTCCTTCCTCAGTCCAATTATTGGTTTCTTCAGAGTCATCAAAACAATCAGAATCCCATTCGCTTTGTCGAGTTCGCATTAGACGCTGACCACCGGAACGCATAGAGTCAAGACATTAAAGGTATCAACAAACTGACTCACTACTTTCAGTGCGCATTTTAAAGTCTTGAATAAAAGAGTTATACTCCTTTGATCTATCCCCGTCACATCTAAACATAGCACATATCTCTGTGATGACCATGTTATATGAGGTCACATCTAAACATAGCAAATACTCTGTGATGACCATGTTATATGAGGTCACATCTAAACATAGCAAATATCTCTGTATGACCTAAAACATAGCAATATCTCTGTCATGACCATGTATATGAGGTCACATCTAAACATAGCAATATCTCTGTGATGACCATGTTATATGAGGTCACATCTAAACATAGCAAATATCTCTGTGATGACCATGTTATATGAGGTCACATCTAAACATAGCAATATCTCTGTGATGACCATGTTATATGAGGTCACATCTAAACATAGCAATATCTCTGTATGACCATGTTATATGAGGTCACATCTAAACATAGCAAATATCTCTGTGATGACCATGTTATATGAGGTCACATCTAAACATAGCAATATCTCTGTAATGACCATGTTATATGAGGTCACATCTAAACATAGCAAATATCTCTGTGATGACCATGTTATATGAGGTCACATCTAAACATAG
>CM065743.1:6595657-6633157 GCA_033310375.1 Conus canariensis
AGGACAACCCTGTACATTCAGAAACTGAATGTTATGAAACAAGCGCTGTCCTTGCAGCTCCTTTACCCTACTCCATGACACATCTAGGTATTGTAACTTTGGCATAAGAGCTATCAGAGCACTCACGTTCAGAGTCTTAGTTTGGGAATGGGAAATATTAAAAATCATCAGTGATGGATGCACATGCTGGTTTGGGATGTCAGGAATATTTCTAGACATGGGATTGCCTGCCAGATTTAATAACCGAAGCTGAGGCATTCCTGCAAAGTGGCGGAAGCTGACTGAATAGAGGAGATTCTGACTAAGATCTAAACTGTGAAGATTGGGTAAAATGACTGTCGTTAACGTCCTCCATCCACATGCCTGAGCACCCAGGTGGACCAGCATGGTGTTATCACTGATATCACTCATAGTCAGCCCACTACCTGAGGCTTCCAGATAGCGTAGCTGTGGGAAAGAGCTAAAGAGAAGAGAGCTGTTGCAGGAGAAAGCCAAACCATAACAGAGACATGACTCGGGACAAACAATACTGCACATCAGTTCATCATCATGTAGTGGACACTGCGGCCTACCATCACACAGATGATCCACGTGCACACAGGTTGTTTTCCCTTTCATACGACATCGATAAAAGCCTGGGCATGTCTTGTAGTTCTCACAGTCAGCTTCGTCCTCATGACCTGGGCAGTCGTTCATGTCATTACACCTGACATAGACAGGGAGACAATAGGCATCGCTGTGACACTGAAAGTGAGACTCTGGGCACTCTGTGTTGCTTTCTGGTAGAGGGGTCGCAGTGAAACCGCCACGTACATCAAAGCGAATCACAGCTGGGGGACGTACATCGTATATGCTTGGGTATTTTCCTTCACATTCTTTCTCATCGTCGTTGTCCAGACAGTCGTTGTATCCTTTCACACCGTTTCTCTTGAGCAATACACTGAACAGGACACAGCAACAACTAGTATCTTATACACAATTCAAAACTCAGGTGTGTTCGTCAGGTCAATTTGAACCTAATAATGGACGACGGCAGGTGTTTCAGATGGATGAACATGAATGTTACGATGAACTGCAGCTGTTTCAGTCGGATGAATATTAACCTAACAATGGACTGCAGCTGGTTCCGTCGTATGAATATGAACCTAACAATGAACTGCAGCTGGTTCCGTCGGATAAATATGAACCTAACAATGGACTGCAGCTGTTTCAGTCAGATGAATATGAACCTAACAATGGACTGCAGCTGTTTCAGTCAAATGAATATGAACGTAACAATGGACTGCATCTGCTGGGCCACCAAGGAGTAAGCCTGGAGGTGGGAAATAGTTATGGCTCAAATCCAAGATCACCCAACCCTCTCTCTCTCCTCTCTCTCTCTCTCTCTCTCTCTCTGTCTCTCTATGTCTGTCTGTCTGTCTGTCTGTCTGTCTGTCTGTCTCTCCCTCTCTCTCTCTCTCTCTCTCTCTCTCTCTCTCTCTCATCATCATCATCATCATCATCATCATCATCATCATCATCATTTTTTTTTTCAGTAGGCTTTGGCCTATAGTAAATACATTAACGGTATTCATATTCGTACTCTCTTCTCTCTCTCTCTCTCTCTCTCTCTCTCTCTCTCTCTCTCTCTCTCTCTCTCTCTCTCTCTCTCACGTGAAGGGGAGCGTGGAAGGGTGGGGGGAGGGAGAAGGGCGGTCAGGCGGTCGGGGAACTGTCAGATTATATGGTGAGGTTGAGAGAAACGGGGAATGGAAGAATGTGAGCTGGCGTTTACTAGTTTTGTTTAGCGTGTACGGCGAGTGAAGGGAATGGGAACAGTATGTTTGAACTAAGCGGGTGGGAATGGTAGCGTAGGAAAGGATGTTATATACGGAAGTTTTCCGACTGTTTTCCCACGTGTGGGTTAGTCATTGTTATAAATACCTGTACCTTTCTAACAATGTAAGCGATTTGATAAGCCATTAATTCCTGATACTTTGTTAATTTAATCATTATTTATCTTCCTTATGCTTTATTTTCATTATACTTCAATGAATCAATGTGTCAAGTCGTATGTGTACCCCCCTTGCCTTAATTGCTTGTTAAGATGAAGGCAATACATCGTAAAAGCGTCAAAGCGTCAAAGCGTCTCTCTCTCTCTCTCTCTCTCTCTCCTCTCTCTCTCTCTCTCTCTCTCTCTCTCTCTCTCCCTCCCTCCCTCTCTCTCTGTCTCTCTGTCTCTGTCTCTGTCTCTCTCTCTCTCTCTCTCTCTCTCTCTCTCTCTCTCTGTTCAATTGTCAACATCGCCAACATTCTAATCACCGTTTAGTCTAAACCTAAGGAGTGGAAATAGTTAGACGTAAGCGGTATTTACATAAACAGCAGCAGCAGCAACAACAACAACAACAACAACAACAATAACAGCAACAACAGCAGCGGCAGCAGCAGCGGCAGCAGCAGCAGCAACAGCAGCAACAACAACAACAACAACAACAACACAGGTCGCATTAAGATTTTTGTGTGTTCTTGTGTGTAGACAAGGCAAGATCTGCAGGAGCAGATCGCAAAGCAAAGTGGCTCTCAGAAATATAAGAACACAAACTTGTCCATTTGTACAGTGTATCATGTCTTCCTTGCAGGCAGGATGCTCACAAAAGTTTTCGTCACGTCCATCTAAACAATCCTGTCGAAAATCACACACCAGATTGTAAGGCACGAACTCTCTAGATATGTCACAATAGAAGTAGGGCTGTGTCCGTCCCTGGGTCATTCTACAAGTCGCCCTGTACCATGTTTCAGTGTTCTCCGGTTCCATGCACTGACTTTTAACATCACAGACCAGTAGTTGGTGAGTCAGGTGCTGCATGGGACAGATTTCCAGATGAACACTTGATGTGATCGTGCTGCTCAAGACAGGAAGTGTGACACCGCTGCTATGGTGATTGTGTGAAAGGGAGGGAAGTTCACAAATAAAGCCGTCTAATGAATTTGTACACCAGGTTCCACCGAACTTATTACTTTTTGAATCCCATACAATGCATCCATAGAAGTCTTGTTTAAAGGTTGAAGTTCTTTGAGGCAGGTAGAGGACCACAGCACCACTCTTCCAGAGTAAAGTGTGCGTATACCTGGAACAAGACTTTTAAAAGTAAAAATGGGAGAAAACTCTCTCTCTCTCTCTCTCTCTCTCTCTCTCTCTCTCTCTCTCTCTCTCTCTCTCTCTCCCCTTCGGGGGTGTTCACGAAATTCAAACGAAGACAGACGTGTTTTGGAGTGTGTCCTGTTTACGATGAAATCACGTGATCTACAAGTTACGTACAATCTTGAAAGTTGTATACAGTACACCTAAAAGACCATGCCAGAGGTGGCTCTGAGTTTCAGAGCAAGATGTGGCTCCTGTGCGGCAGTCTACATCAATTTCATGTGTCACCGTGTCAAGGAAAAGATTGCCATGCGAAGTCGGACATTGAGAGTGACAAGCCGAACGGACGGTGTCATGGTGGGGATGCTCCGCACTGTGATTTTCTTCAGCAACTGTTTAATGCAGTGTGATGACGTCGAGTCAAACCCCGGACCTCCCAAGAGGGACACCAAGCAGACATGTCTGACCGGTTCTAGTGGTGGCCGGAGACTGAGTGTGGAGAGAGGCCAGAGGAACCAGGGGGACAGTGCACAGACGCCCATGCAACAGAGAATTGACAGTGACACTGTTTTTGAACCAGCCTTGTCCAAACTGTCTTCCATGAGTGACAAGTTCGACAGCTTGAGAGACGATCTGACCGAGATCAAAGAATGCTTTGTTGGTTTGAAGGAAAAAGTTGAATCACTGAAAAGCGAAGTAGCGTCTCTCGGGCGGTCAAATAATGAACCGGAAGAAACGAACAAAAACCTTCAAGATAGTATGCGAAATTTGGAGATGAAGACCAGCGAATTAGAAGACCGTTCGAAAAGAAACAACATCATTGTGCACGGCATACCCAGACAGGCCAACGAGACAAGTGATGATTGTGAACACTTGTTGAAAGACTTGATTTCTAAGAAGCTAGAACTGAGCGCTGACGTCAGTTTTGATCAAGTCCACCGAGTGAACGTGAAGTCCGATTCGCCCATCGTTGCTCGCTGCACGTTCTTCAAAGAAAAAGTGAAAATTCTGAAGGCGAAAAGGAATCTTCAAGGAAGCAAGGTTTTCATCGGCGAAGATTTCTCTCTGCGCATCAGGACGATAAGGAAGAAGCTGTCTCCTCACCTTAAGGCGGCCAAGGACCAACGAAAACGGGCGACAATGATTTATGACCACTTTTTAATAGACAGAAAGAAATTCGTCCTTAATGAGCAAAAAACGGCCATCATCGAGTTGACCTAGAGGTGTGGCCGCCCCTGGACCTGTAACCGACGCTGTTCTGTCCATAGACATGGTGTAAAAGAGGTAGACGAAAAAAGACAGTCACCAGTGACAACTAGTGCGACAAGAGAGCAACGCTTTTGTGCACGTGGAAGTGATGGAACAACTCACGACACAACAGTGAGGTCACCGCCACGCGCAGTTTGTGCTGTTATGTTGACGAAGGACAGTGATAAGAGTGTGCATGCTGCCATGAGTGATGAAGAGTTTTTAGGAAACAGTCGCAGGCCAAAAAATATCAAAGATCAGTTTGATTTTAAATCGGATAATTTCGTTATGGATGACGGTAAACATAAAAAATATAAGTATCTCCATTGGAATGTAAATGGTTTGTTATCTAAATTTTCAGATTCTGACTTTGTGCAGTACATATCTTCATTTGACTTTATTTGTTTGACAGTAAACAAGTTGGGTATTTTTTGCTCCCGTAAGAAAACCTAACACAGAGTAACTTTTATTCAAGACTGGCACAGCCTTTTAAACTTGAATAAAGTCAGACAAATACATAGACGAACAATCTAATAGTGGGGGAAAAAACAAGCGCAGGCCAACAACTGAACTATCTTCATAGTAATGACTTGGCAAAGATTTGGACTTAAGGAGGGGGGAGATTTGAAGATTGAGAAACTGGGAACATGAAATTAAGAAAATTTGTTACAGATATGAAAACTCTTCACTAGCTGCATAAGGGAACCATCGCAATCCCCTTTGAAGGCAGATATATTTGTATTGCCTGCTCCGAAGGGAGGGGGGGAGGGGGGTGTAATTTGTTTGATTAAAAATAGCCTAGTTGCAAAAGTGAAGCAACTCGACATGGGTAACGGTAATTTTCTATTGTTTGTTCTTGACAAGACTTTATTTCATTTTTCTAAAAAACGTTCTCTATTTTTGTACATATGTCCCTCCAGAGCACTCGCCATACTATGCCGCGTTTGATGTGAAAAACGGAATAAGCCAGTTAGAAGACTGTTTGATTGATCATTTCATATATACAGAAGACTTTTCGTTACTGATGTGTGGGGACTTTAATGCCAGAACAACTAATATTTTCCCTGAGAGTAATGATGATGATGATACGATGAATTCTTGTTTTGAGAAGAGCGATAGCGCAACAATTACCAGATGTTCTGAGGACAAAATGTCGAATACATATGGAAAATAATTTTGAACATGTGTAGCACTTTAAGATTATTTATGTTAAATGGTGTATGTAATGGCGACAAGTCTGGTCGTTTCACATACATTTCTGAGTCAGTTTACAGTGTTAATGATTATTTTGTGTCTTCATGTGTTTTATTTGACTATATAACTAAGCACTGAAGTATGTTGGTTGCTGACAAAATTGAATCTGATCATATGCCCTTGGAATTTTGCATGACTATGTCTGATGTTGAATTAAGTATGATTGGGGATTTGGGTGAAAAGGAATATATGGAAAGATTCGTGTGGAATGACGATTATGCTGAACATATTTGTGATATGATCAACTCTGAACACATTCGTGAAAAGCTTTTGTCGGCAACGATGTTGATTGATGTTAATGTAAATGATGCGTTAGAGATGTTCAATGATATTGTAAAAACATGTTGCAGACTGTATGAAACAGCGTATCTGTGTCAACAGATCAAACAGACAAAATGACTGGTATGATACAGAATGCAGGGAAGAGAAAGGAAAGATGCACAGACTTTTAACACAATTTAGGAAGACATCTGACAAAGTTGATGGGGCAGCGTTTTGAAAGCAAGAAGGGAGTATAAAAAATCTACTGCTTAGAAAACAGAAATTGTATAATGATTTTCAGTTTATGGAAATACTGAACTCTGTGAATAATCAACAAGAATTATGGAAATCACTGCGTTCATTACATAACAAGAAATCTCAGCCTCGAAATAGTATTACTATGGAGGAGTGGCGCCAACACTTTAAACGAGTGTTAGATAAGGATGTCCCACCTCAGGCAATCCAAAATATCGCAGACGACATATGCACAAATTACATGGACCAACCTATTACAAAAGAAGAAATTTTAATCGCAATTAGAAAGCTGAAAAATCGTAACGCTCCTGAGCCTGATGGCTTGTTAGGGGAATTCTTTAAAAATTTGGGGGATGTGCCATTGACTTTTTAGTGAAATTGTTTAGTGCACTGTTTGACAAAGGAATGTATCCCAAGGGCTGGTGTGGGTCTATTATAATGCCTTTATATAAAAAGGTGAAGTCAACAACACTAATAATTATAGGGGAATTTCCTTATATAATATATCAAGTAAACTTTACAGCTCAGTTATAAATAAAAGACTTTCAGACTGGGTTGAAATAAATTATATTACCGGTGAACATCAGGCTGGATTTTTAAAAAGATTATTCAACGACTGATCATATGTTTACTCTATTGACAGCAATACAAAAGCAGTTTGCATATAACTGAAAATCATATGTAGCTTTTATAGATTTTGAAAAAAGCTTTTGACTCTATTTCGAGAAAAATGTTATGGCCAATATGGAGAAATAAGGAAATAAAAGGAAAACTTTACCGCTGTGTAGAAAGTATGAATTATGATGTTAAAGCTAGAGTTAAATGTGGTGCTAGAGTTAGTGATTTAATAAAATGTACAAGGGGAGTAAAACAGGGCGATGTGTGTAGCCCCATATTGTTTTCATTATTTATCAATGCTTTGGCTCAACAAATCATTGAAAATGGTAAGCATGGTGTAACATTTGATTTAACAAAATCACTTATTATGCGTTTTGCTGATGATATTGTCCTGTTGTCTGAAACTCCGATCGGTTTACAAAGTCAACTAAATCAATTATATTCGGCGGCGGAGAGACTGGAACTTAAAGTGAACATGGAAAAATCTAACATTATAGTTGTTTGTAAAGGAGGGTATTTAGCGGCACGTGAAACATGGTTATATGGAAGCATTCAGATGCCTGTTGCCAATGTATATAAATATCTCGGACTATATTTTTCAACTAGGCTTAGTTTTAGGTTTACTTGCCAAGATCTGGTCAGCCGAGCCAAAAGATCTGTCGTGAGCATTTTGTCCTTAATGTATAAGTTTGATAAGTATTCCCCGAATATATTTTAAAAATTGTTTGATATACAAGTTCAACCAGTAGCTCTATATGGAGCTGAGATATGGGGATTGACAAACAATCAAGACATTGAAAAGGTACATTTATTTGCTATGAAAAATGTTTGCATGTTGATCAAAAGACTCCAAACGATCTCATATATAGAGAACTTGGAAGGTATCCTATTTACTTAAATGCTTACACGAAAAGTATAAAATATTGGTTAAAAGTAGTGCAAATGAATGATAACAGACTACCTGCTATGGCGTATAAGACTATGTATATACTTGATCAAAGAGGTAAGCAAACATGGGCAAGCAGTGTACGTAAATGTTTATGTAATTATGGTTTTTTCTATGCATGGATGAGTCAGGGTGTTGGATGTGCAAGAAGCTTTTTGGCTTGTTTCAAGCAACGCACCATTGATTGAAGGTAGCAGGAATGGGACTCTCACATTCAGACGAGTGACAGATTTTCAATGTATAGATTGTTTAAAGTGAATCATTTGATTGAACAATACGTTTCATTGTCCTTGTGTACTTTTGTAAGAGCTGTGTTAACCAAGTTTAGGTCTGGAGTATCTGATATCGCCGTGCACTCCCAAAGATATAAGTATGGTGGAGATGGAGCAGCCACATGTCGTCTATGTAGTTCAGCAATAGAGGATGAGATTCATTCGTGTTTAGCTGTCCAATGTTGAATGACTTAAGAAATAAGTTCATTCCACCAAAATTTTATAGTAGACCTACTTTTCGTTTAATATTGCTACTGTCAACAAAAAAATGAAAACGTAATAAGAAACTTAGCAATATACATGTACAAATCATTTAAACGCATTAGAGCTTTATCTGAATAAGTACGAGCAAGGTAAATGTGTTTGTACGTTTTACATAGACATAGCGTGTGTTAAAATGATAATTTTGATTTTGATTTATTATATTATTCACAGTTCATATGTTTGACCCCCTTCAGATGGGGCCATGGCCTTTTTTGAATACATTATCAATCATTCATTCATTCATTCATTCATTCATTCATTCTCTCTCTCTCTCTCTCTCTCTCTCTCTCTCTCTTATTTTTAGAATCATCAACATTCTCATCGGAGTCATCGCCATCAGTCATTGTCATCACTATGAACAACAACACAACCACAAGCACCACCACCACCACCACCACCACCACCACCACAACAGCAATACATGTGTGTGTGTGTGTGTGTGTGTGTGTGTGTGTGTGTGTGTGTGTGTGTGTGTGTGCGCGCGCGCGCGCGTGTGTGTTCCTCTACCTTCGTCTGCATATGGGAAGTGGGATAAGGACTAAGTGTTAAATTATGACTGTGCATCTACAGGTTGTTCAAACGTATGCGATGTTTTGATGACGACAAAACCAAACTAAATGTATATTACATTGATCAGGTGGCTTCTGTGACAGTAATCAGGAAGTGTGTACACATCTGTGAGATTTTTGTAGATTCCCATCTTAGCCAATCCATTCCCCTTGAAATTTAGGGCACCTGCGCCCAGGTTTTACTCTCTTTTCTAACCTTGCATGTGTTACATCAACCTGTGACACTTCCAGCTTCAGAAGCAGTGTGCAGTATTTGAAAGGCGGGATGTTTTAATGCTATTATTCGTCTGTGTTGACTCTGTTCCACAGGTTACTGACTCCACGGACTGTACTCTTTCCACCCTTTGATTTCTAAGCATTATTAATTCAGAATCTTATTTAAAGTTCTAACCCCCCCCCCCCCCCCCCACACACACACACGCGCGCGCACGCACACACACACACACACACACACACACACACACACACACACACACACACACACACACACACACACACATTGAGTGTTTTCGTAACTTTTATTTAAATTGTATTCCCCCTTCACCCATTCGGCGTTTTTGATTGCCTTTGTTGGAAACGCATTTAGTGAATGCGGGGAATCTTCTCAATTTTGAATAGTGTTTGTTTTGCTTACACATAAGTGCTTCGCAGCAAGCAGGCAATCAACAATATGGTTGCGAGGCTGATGATCTCTTTAAAGAAGGAAACCGCTATCGTGTGCTGGTCCTGCTGACCTCCCTTTCAGAGGAACAATAACACTAACAGAGCATCCACTAGAGAAGAAGTACTGCTCATGTTCCACACCCCTGATATGTAAGCATGCCTCAAGTTGTGTATTCCATTTTGTCTTTGACAGCACCAACAGCAGCTTGTGAAGGACACAATAGTAAAATGAGAAGGTTCTGTAATAGCATATGGACACAATAGTAAAAGACGAAGGTTCTGTTACATCATATGGGCACAATAGTAAAATGAGAAGGTTCTGTAATATCATATGGACACAATAGTAAAAGACGAAGGTTCTGTTAGATCATATGGAGACAATAATAGTAAAATGAGAAGGTTCTGTAAGATCATATGGACACAATAATAGTAAAATGAGAAGGTTCTGTAAGATAATATGGACACAATAGTAAAAGAAGAAGGTTCTGTAAGATCATATGGACACAATTGTAAAATGAGAAGGTTCTGTAGATCATATGGACACAATAGTAAAAGACGAAGGTTCTGTAAGATCATATGGACATAATAGTAAACGAAGAAGGTTCTGTAAGATCATATGGACACAATAGTAAAACAAGAAGGTTCTGTTAGATCCTATGGACACAATAGTAAAAGAAGGTTCTGTAAGATCATAGGGACACAATAGTAAAAGAAGAAGGTTCTGTTACATCATATGGACACAATAGTAAAATGAGTAGGTTCTGTAGATCCTATGGACACAATAGTAAAAGAAGAAGGTTCTGTAAGATCATATGGACCCAATAGTAAAAGAAGAAGGTTCTGTTAGATCCTATGGACACAATAGTAAAATGAGAAGGTTCTGTTAGATCCTATGGACACAATAGTAAAATGAGAAGGTTCTGTTAGATCCTATGGACACAATAGTAAAATGAGAAGGTTCTGTTAGATCATATGGACACAATAGTAAAAGGAGAAGGTTCTGTAGAGCATATGGACACAATAATAGTAAAATGAGAAGGTTCTGTTAGATCATATGGACACAATAGTAAACGAAGAAGGTCCTGTTAGATCCTATGGACATAATAGTAAAATGAGAAGGTTCTGTTAGATCATATGGACACAATAGTAAAATGAGAAGGTTCTGTAGAGCATATGGACACAATAATAGTAAAATGAGAAGGTTCTGTAATATCATATGCTGCTGGAGAAATAAAATCACTGAGCAAAGTGTAACGAGTCATGGTGGCAAGCTCATTACTTTCGTTTGGGAAGTGGCTCTTCTATCACACTGCCGCCATATTTCCCTCTTGATAAGATCACCCTCCTCCTCCACTTACTACAGGATCGATTTCACTTTTGTAATTTTCCAAACTCACTTTCACAGTTTTATCAAGCCATTTTGTTGGCTGTAACTGCAAAGGATCAGATATGTTCTTAAGACACAGAGCAAAGCTCCATGAGACGACATGGTCCTACAGCTGTATCAGCTGTCTCAAAGTCAGAGACTGACCCCAACAGCACTGCGCACAAACTGATTTCTGTATTATGTGTGTATATATATTGTTTGTTTGTTTGCTTGTTTGTTTTGTTTTGTTTTGCTTTGTTTTGTTTTAATAAGCAGTCGGTGAGCGGCAAACTGATCACGACAACAAGAAGATAATGAGAGAGCGAGCGAGAGAGAGAGAGAGAGAGAGAGAGAGAGAGAGAGAGACAGACAGACAGACAGACAGACAGACAGACAGACAGACAGACAGACACAGAGTGAGAGTTGACACTTTGACACTTGGATATTCCATTGTCATTATCAGAGAGGTCTTTTAGCAAGAAAGAGAGAGAGAGAGACAGAGAGAGACAGAGAGAGACAGAGACAGAGACACAGAGACACAGAGAGAGAGAGAGAGAGAAAGAGAGAGAGACGTATCCCCCCCCCCCAAAAAAAAAAAAAAAAAAAAAAAGTAGCATGAACACAGGTTCAAATAACCCCCTCTTCAAAGCACCAGGTATTGCATTCTTCATCACCGTTCATCCCCTGGACAGGTCCAGTTTTCACAAGTCATGCGCTGGCATGCTGGCTATAACATCACACAACCAGTATCATGAAGACTGCAATGGATTCTTACATGTTGTTCATAAATGCCGAAGAAATTTGCTCTGTAGCAGGTGACAGACCAATCCAGAGCCGAGCGTCATCAGTGTTGAATTTCATGATTTCTGTGAATGTTTCCATCTCCTCCGCCGTCTCCAAACTGACCAGATGGGCCCCGTTTCTGGTGCACTCATCCCTGGCGGCCGTTTTGGAGACTCTATATGGTCCTTTTATGCTGAAGACATAGCATTTTCCTCCAGCATATATCTGCCAAAAACATGAGAGAAAGTCATATGTAGCAAAGTGTGTGTGTGTGTGTGTGTGTGTGTGTGTGTGTGTGTGTGTGTGTGTGTGTGTGTGTGTGTGTGGATGAGGTGTGGTTTGCACTTACACAAAGCTATTTTGGTTGACTTCTCCAAATGTTTCTGCGTGGCCAAAATTGGATCAGTCGTCCAAAGCATCTGGAGCCTTTTGCACCACATATTATTCTCAACAAGCACATGTTTTATTTGCTCCCTAATCATCATCATCACCATTCTCGTCGTCGTTGTCATCAAGATCATTGTCACCACCGTCATCATCATCATCATCATCATCATCATCATCATCATCATCATCATCATCATCATCATCATTATCATCATTGTTATCAGTGTGTTTGCTCATAATAGTCTTCATTTAAGCAGCTTTCGTTTTCTTTGTTTCTTTCTTTCTTCTATAATAAATATCTGAACATGATAGTTAGTTTGGGGATGCAATGGCATTATTTTACTTTTGAATACAAAGGTGAATATTCACGGTTGAACAGGGATAAACCCGATTATGGATATATAAGTAGATAGATAGATAGATGGGTAGACAGACAGACAGACAGATAGACAGACAGATAGATTGATAGACAGACAGATAGACAGATGCATCCATCCCTCCATCCCTCCATCCACCCGTCCATCCAATAATCCATACATACATGCATAAACATATATGAAAATATAGTGAGTTATCTATCTATATCTGTCTATTCATCTATTTATCTGTCTGTCTGCCTGTCTGTCTGTCTGTCTCTCTCTCTCTCTCTCTCTCTCTCTATATATATATATATATATATATAGAGAGAGAGAGAGAGAGAGAGAGAGACAGAGAGACAGAGAGAGAGAGAGGGGGGGGAGGAGGAGGAGGAAGGATACGGATACGGATACGGATATGTTATTCAATAATAGGCCAATGTCCCTATTGAGTGTGTGCAACAATAACATCGTTCTAAAAAATGGAATACAATATAACTGATCAAAATTGATACATTAAGAAACAAACACAGAACGTAGCTTAAGCGCTTTATATAGATAAATGGACATAATTTTAGTTGTTCTTTCATTATCTGACGCTAGAAGTAAACCAAGACGAAAACGACTGGGATATTTATAGTACTTTAGATGTATATACTTTACTCTTAAATCCCATAGAACGGGACAGCACAAAGCAAAAGGCATCTCATCTTCTGTCGCTTGTTTACACAAAGGACATATTAAATCAACAGGTGCGTGTTGTTTTGTAACGCAACTTATAGACAGCGATTTCTGAAACACCAAGTCTAAATTTTGTTGTAATGATTTTCAGGTGTCTAAGTTCAATTTCAAATGCGTTTTATCGGCAGCTGTTGTGCAAAAAGTGTTTTACAAACAGAATCTACAGAAACTAAATCTTTCACTGTTCTTAATATGAAAGCCCCATTCTTGCCATATACAAAGAACCAACCTCTCCTTAAAAGCAGTGAGGAACTGATTTACTCCCCCAGCGCCTTGGTTAAGCCAAACATGCCCCAAACCAAATAAATACAATTTACAACGAATATCAGATACCCAGTTGGTTTTGTCACGAGAATCCAAATCGAACAACGTACAATATGCTTTTCGTGGTAATGTTGTCTCATCCATTCTTGTCAACTTTAGCCAGTATCGTACACACCTGACTGCAGAATTTATGTAAATGGGGTATCTATTTGTTTCTCCATATATGAA
Organism: Conus canariensis; assembly: GCA_033310375.1. Taxonomy (NCBI): domain Eukaryota; kingdom Metazoa; phylum Mollusca; class Gastropoda; order Neogastropoda; family Conidae; genus Conus; species Conus canariensis. The sequence continues at coordinate 6,609,254 of CM065743.1, forward strand.
ATCATTTGGTGTTTGCACTCAATACGAGAGAGGAGGAAGGGTGATAGAGAGAAACGTGCAGATAATGATTGCTGAAGGCTGGATATTTGTGCTTAAAAAAGCCACAAAGATTTCAGTTGAAGTTTATCAGCAATAGGAAATCTAGAGAAAGGATTATATCTCATTTGATTTCCGAATTAGAGTTTGTTGATACACTGTGGAATTGAATCCAGAAATTCTCCAAATTATTTGAAATATATCAATTCAAGCAAAACCATCTTGGGTTTCCTCTTCAGCCTCCAAAACTTTGATTATCAATGAACATACTGTTGATTTTCTCTCATGAGCACGTGCAAGCGAGGATGACGGTACACACACACACACACACACACACACACACACACACACACACACACACACACACACACACACAAATGCCATTAAAATAAATTCAACTGACAAAAATCTACTCAGATATAAAACAGAAAATATAATATATAACTCCTAAAATGCAATCCTTATGCAAAAAAGAAAAAAAAATGCGGTTATATGAACATGCTTCACACAGTAGTCCCTTGTTAAACAGAAGGAAGGTATCAATGTTGCAGAGAAATCAGTTCGGTAGAAATATTTGAAATATTATTGATAAAGCTGTGCCAAAAAAGGTAGAAAAACGAATTACAAGACAAACACGACGCGTTTCAATTCTTAGGTCTTCTTCAGGCAAAATACACAACACTCAGAAAAATGAAAATGAACGACCAATCACTTATCTTCATCCAGTTCGGGGCAAAATTGGCATTCAACGCCACCTTGTGCCATATTGGATGAAGATAAATGATTGCTCATTTATTTTCATTGTCCTGAATGGCGTGTATCTTGCTGAAGAAGATCTAAGAGGTCCAAACGCGCCGTGTTTTGTTATGTCGTTTGCCTAGGGTTTTTTTTTTTTTTTTTTTTTTTTTTTTTTGACGGAGCTTTATCAACTTTTCAAATTTGTTCAGATTTCCGCCTGCAGTCGCCTCACTTTGCAACTAGATCAGTTCAGTATGATCAAACAGGGAACTTCAGCCTACCCGTCCATACCCACTGCCTACTAAGACTTTCCAGCGGCGATATTACGTCACACACACTCATGCTGACGTAAGCCACTCTCACGTAACTGAGTGTCCACTTTCACTGTGGCGGACGATGATGTACCCCGGGTGATATTATCACAGAGAGTTGGACTAGGTGCTTTGACTCGGTCTGGGAAAAGAAGTCTGACATTATTAATCATATATTCAGTTAAAAGATATTGGACCTATAGTAATACTCGATATACAAACACCTATCCAAACTCTGAAATTACCCACTGTAGGAAATCATTTAGTTGCGGTAAAAGTTGAAGAAAATACGTTCAAAAATTCCAGGTGTAGAAACGCTGAATCCGTAAAGGTTCAAGACATTAACCAAACGCCACTGCAATCTTACTTGTTTTTGTGTTAAATATCCTAAATAATGTTGTCTTTCAGGGGAAACTCTCTCTCTCTCTCTCTCTCTCTCTCTCTCTCTCTCTCTCTCTGTATATATATATATATATATATATATATATATATATATATTTTGTTAAAAAATATTTAAAAAATGAAGTATTAAAATAGTTTTTAACAGATGTTGCTCCCCAAGGGGTTGAGCACCTTCAGATTTTTTAAGGACTTTTTTATATTGTTCATAATGCGGATTCATTCCAAGAACTGGCCCTCAGCACTTGTGTCTTAAGAGGTTGTCTTTTTATATTTTCTACTTTCCATAAGAAAATGTAGCTTGTTTTGCTCTTTCATGATTTTCTTTTGCTTCTTAGGTGGCACCTTTGGTTGTTTTTTTGAAAACTCAACAAACATACTACGGTATTGCACACCAGACTTTTCTAGGATAGTATTCTTGTTAAAACGAAAAGGCAGAGGAGTCAAATTACCACTTTCCGCGGTCACTGAGGAGAAACAATCAGGTTTCGAAATATCGGTATCTGACCAGGAGTTATATGCTAGTGAGTTTCCTCCCCATTGGAGAATGTCTCCTCCTTGGAGTCTATAAGCTTGCTGAAGGCTCATTTTGAGAAGCATTTATTTCATTTTTTCCCCATTCACCCACTCAAGCACATACTGTTAGTTAGGCAGAATTATCTACCATCTATGTTTCGTTCTTACAGATATGAATGCTTTTATAGTATATATCAGTTAAAATTTTGTACTTCAATACTGAGGAAAACATAAATGGATTTGTTTTATATTAATTAATATATATATATATATATATATATAATATTATTGTGTGTGTGTGTGTGTGTGTGTGAGAGAGAGAGAGAGAGAGAGAGAGAGAGAGAGAGAGAGAGAGAGAGAACAGGCTGCAGCGTTCGGCAAATCATATAAGTGACCTCACTACATGTAACGATTGATGGTTCAATCGACCTGTGGAAAAGACAATCACGTAAAGAACGTTGTTTTCACTCTACCTTTCCTGGTCCACATTGTTCTGAAGAGTAAGGACAGCGGGCCTCATCTTCCTGTTCTTCACACTGAGGTCTCAGATCACAGGGGAAGTGTTCAAACAGGTCAGGCCACACTGACACTGAACAGTTCCAGCTGTTTGATCCCTCCACCTTATACGGTTTGAGGTTCCTGTGCGTGGAAGGAGAAAACCAGTTGAAATAGTCGACACTTTGAAATGTAAGGACTACTATGGTAGCTCACAGACATATCAGGTTCTTTGCTTGTTGCATCACCAAACAAATCCGGGAACATGACGTAAGGTGTGGCGTACGTTCTGCTGTGTCCAGAGCCACACTGACCACTGATTATCAATATAGGATAGACCATCTGCAAGATAATATCTGTCAGAAAGATGATGTGATCAGACGGTCTGGTCACAGTGACACAGCTTATCAGTTTAGTTCGACATGGGGTGACCCCATCCAGTCCTGGGGTCTGAATATATCCTGCACAAAATGACTTAGTGTCTCAAATCTGGCCAGCGATTTTATCCAATGTCCATTCGATACTGAATTGTATTCGCTGACAGAAGTGAGGGGTTGAATGATGATGGAGATACGATCTTTTAATGGAGTGAATAATACACGTTAGCCGTTTCTACGTTTTAAAGGAAAATGGTTCAGACCAACTCAGAATCTTGTGTGATTGTGTTGCCACTCACAACCATCATCCTTTACAAGGGAAACAGAGCCAGTAATGGCTGCTTCAAACAAGTTCAAATTCTGTAAGTAAACTCCTGATTTGTATCATCACATGTGTTGTGATGCCACAGGGTGCACATTTCTATGAATAATCCACATCCTCCCCTTCCCCCCTCCCTTCCTCACAAAACAAGGTGATAGAAACTTCACACTTAGACCACCTTAGAGAGAGAGAGAGAGAGAGAGAGAGAGAGAGAGAGAGAGAGAGAGAGAGAGAGAGAGAGGACATTGAATAGGCAATATTCCCTTTCAATTAGGGTGATGAGGATGGGGGATGGGAATTAGAGGATGGAATAAAATTGGATGAATTCTTGATGCACATATCGCACACAATGCACGCATTTGCACGTGTGTGTGTGTGTGTGTGTGTGTGTGTGTGTGTGTGTGTGTGTGTGTGTGTGTGTGTGTGTGTGTGTGTGTGTTGTGCGCGGCAGAGAGGGACAGAGAGAGAGAGAGACAAAGAGAGAGAGAGAAATCATCTGACTAGGAATGCTGAAACATTATCAAATTACATTCACAAAACACACTTACGCAATTCGTTTTCTTTTTCTGTCTCTCTAATGAAATAAACATTATACTTACCATAGGATGAAGACCAATGAATGAGGTGCAGTTCAACATACCGCCTCTCAGACTGGTTAACAGAAGAAAAAGACAAAGACACAGATTCCTTTCTACAATGCTCCTCACAGCCCAGCCCTGTGTCTGCTGGGACAAACACACTCACCATGACTGTATTAGTTAAGCTATACTGGATTGGGATCGAAACATCAGCCAGTTTGCACGCTGTTAAATCCTCATTTCGTTTGACTGAATTGGAATAGTCTGCATGTTCAATGCCGGCATTTCCTAGACATTCGTTGGTTTGAATACGCACAACTTGGTGAGATTGTACATGAAGTACGAACTGACACCACCATTTGTAAACTGCAGCTGAACTCTGGGCACGAAAGTGAAAAGTTGAGTCTTTAATCGCAAATTCTTTCACTGCTGGGTTTTTCAAACATGAAGCTGAACCTGTGATTCTCATGGACCTGTCCTGTGCTTTAGTAGTGCGATGTTGAATCTGTGCGGACTATGCTGCTTTGTCGATAAATTAATGTTCATAATCTGACTCGTCCCAGGGTTTAATCTGTGTTTGGTTGGCTCAGTCTGTATTACATTTTGCGACCTGTCTGCGTGTCTGGTTGCATTCACGACTCTAGTCCTTTGAAGAGGAATCTCCGACGGAGACGTCAGGTTTGTTGCCCTCAACCCATTTTTAGAGGAAGCCCTGCCACTTTCCACCACAGTGAAGATTATACAAAATGTGCAAATCACTAGTCTGGCATCCATAAAGATTGTAATCTCGACTACTATCTGTGATGTTTGATTTACCAAAGGCATCGTATGGTATACAACACTGTGCTGCTGATTCCAAACAACAAAACAGAAACAAGACATAGGTCCAATCTTCTCCATTCCTCAAAGCATGAAACGTGCGATGAGCCTGTAACTGAAGGAAAGAAAGGAGAAGCAAGGAACATAAGAAAGTGTGGATTCAATAACCAAAAATACGAAACGTTATGACTACTGCTTTTATACCATTTTATACCAACAGAGAGGACAAGCAAGGGATTAGATGGGTGTAACAGCAAACTATGTTCTGACCATGCCAACGCTTGACTTTGTTAAACCATTTTTTTTTTCCAAAAATAAAAGTGCATTGACCATTTCAGATATTCAGGTGTATTTTGATTGATCTCTGGACGTAGTCTATGCAGACTGTACATTTCAGTTCAAGGGCTTTCCCCCCAGATCATGACTGGAGCTGCCACAACAGTTCACTCAACTTGCTCAACACAACAACGTGTGGGGGACATTGGCAATACATACATATACACACATCAGTCTACCTATCTATCTATCTATCTATCTATCTATAGATAGATAGATAGATAGATAGATAGATAGATAGATAGATAGATAGATAGATAGATAGATAACAGGAAAGCAAAATGAGACTAAAAATGTGAGAAAAGGTCCAGATTGTAATTCGTTTTATTCCTCTCTACTTCTTTGCCCTTTGTTTCGTTCTATCATGGTCACAACATCGTCCAATTCATGGAGACTATCGTTGGGCAGACGTGGTGGCGCCCTCCGGGGGAGAATTCATTTACGCTGGCCCCATAACTACACGATCATTGCGGTCAGTAGGGGGCTGCTGGCATTAACAAAGTCAAGCGCTGGCATGGTCAGAACATGTTTTGCCGTTACACCCATTTAATCCCTTGCTTGTCTTCTGGCATAGCTGGATCAGAACAGGCGCCACTGAACACCACCACAGTGACTCGGCTGCAGTGCAGTGTCTTCGCTGGTGAATTGCCTCATGACGGATTGACATTGCTCCCTGTGGATTACTAGTGCCAGGGCCATGGTGGAATGAGCCTGGCTGTGGCTGTGGACGAGGTGTGCTGGATTGAGTGGCATTTTGCAGTGCCCATTTAAGTGACAGGGAAATGGAGGAAAAGTTCAGTTTCAACTAGGCATTAGCATGTGTTGTTACATACATTGTGGATTGCTCAAAACCTAAACTTCAGAACACAAGATACGGCCTGGTCATAGCTTAACAATGCAGCGCTTTGTCCTGGTATACATTTTACTCACAATACACAACAGCTTGAAAAATCAGAACCAATGGGAGAGTGGTTTTAAGGCACACATTTTCAAACAAGTGGTTGGGCAGCATCAGCAACTACTAAGCAGCAACAGCAGCAGCAGCATCAGCAGCAGCGGTAGCAGCAGCAGCAGTAATAGTAGTAGTAGTAGTAGTAGTAGAAGTAGTAGTAGTAGTAGTAGTAGTAGTAGTGGTGGTGGTGGTGGTGGTGGTGGTGGTGGTAGTAGTAGTAGTAGTAGTGGTAGTAGTAGTAGTAGTAGTAGTAGTAGTAGTAGTAGTAGTAGTAGTAGTAGTAGTAGTGCGATGTATACGCGATCGCTCGCAGATCTCCAACAAAATTGACAGAATTCCACGATCTCCATTTCCTGATATTCTAATTATAGCCCTACAGAACAATAAGAGTATCATTAACAGACAACAACTGTGTTCATGATTTCGTATTACTTGTTGTTTATTTGTTTCATTCACGGTTTAATGGCTTAAAGTGCTTTTCGTATGTGGAAGTCATCTTCTGCTCTTGTATTATTTTGATGTATTTGTACGCAGCTAAAATTGTTCATTTAAGTCGCTTAATCATCGACTGTTCCTTTGTTAATGTGGATGCATATGTAAGCAGTTAAACTTGTTTATGTAAGTCGCTTAATGTCTGGCTGGAAAGATAAAAGAAGAAGCAAGCAAACAAACTGTTAGTCTACCAGTTAATATCTGTTGTATTATTAAAGGAATAACCGAGCTCACCCATCAGTGTCATGCGTACCAGTCTCTGTCTGTTGCATTAATAAAGGAATAGCCTTGCACACCCATCAGTGTCATACATACCAGTATCTGTCTGTTGCATTAATGAGGAATAACCTAGCACACCCATCAGTGTCATGCATACCAGTCTCTGTCTGTTGCATAAATAAAGGAATAGCCTTGCACACCCATCAGTGTCATGCGTACCAGTCTCTGTCTGTTGCATTAATAAAGGAATAACCTTGCACACCCATCAGTGTCATGCATACCAGTCACTGTTGCATTAATAAAGGAAAAACCTTGCACACCCATCAGTGTCATGCATACCAGTATCTGTCTGTTGCATTAATAAAGGAATAACCTAGCACACCCATCAGTGTCATGCATACCAGTCTCTGTCTGTTGCATTAATAAAGGAATAACCTAGCACACCCATCAGTGTCATGCATACCAGTCACTGTCTGTTGTATTAATAAAGGAATAACCTTGCACACCCATCAGTGCCATGCATACCAGTCACTGTCTGTTGCATTATTAAAGGAATAACCTTGCACACCCATCAGTGCCATGCATACCCCATGGGAACATCTGGAAAAAGAGGTGGAAAGGGGCGGCGTGTTTGAAGGTCACCAAACTGCTGTCACCCCTCCCTCTCCCTCTTCGTTCTCCTTAGCAAAGAACATTACCTGCCCTACAACCCCTCCCCCCCCCCCCTTTAAAAAAAGACAGCTAAGATGCACTTGCCCCACTCAAGCCGACTATTAAAAACACAATGTGAATAACCACAATTACATAAATAAACCCAACACTTAACAATAAACTGGAAAAAAATAGAAACACCACGGGATTTTTTTTTTTCTCACGAACAAAAAGTACTTATTGTGCAACCAAATCATAAAACTGTTAATCCTAAACTCATAACTTTTTGTCACCAAATGAGACACAAGTGTGACGATTTCAAATCTCATTCAACATCCAAGACAAACGGTTTATTCTCCTTCAAGCCATGATTTTGTAAGATAGTGTCTTGCACGGTGAGAATATTTCAACAAACTACATAAAAGTCAAACTAAGAACGCCCCTCAAAAAAAAAATTAAAAAAATAACAGTAGACTACAATAGCGACGTAGGCACACTCGACTTCAAGACAGATGAACTGTTTGCTCGTACAGGTTTTCTTCCTTTGGTGATTTGTTAACCATATTAGCCTTCAGGTAACCGGCAAGGGATGACATCTACTAATAGATCAAAGTAAAGCTCACTTGTCCAGTCTACTGCAGCTGTTACCCCTGATGTTACTGACCACTTGTGAATTAGAAAACAGGGAAGCTGACACCTCTGACTGTTGAAACATTTGGACGTGTCTTGAATCCCTTTTTTTCTCTAAGCATTTCCTCAAATATATCGCCTGTGCATTCATCTCCTGATCTTATATTTCTTTCTTACTTTCTTTCTTTCTTTTTTTCTTTCTGTTACACGCTAAATACGCTGACTTCCTCAATACAAGCTAAGTGCAGTAGCTTAGCTTGTGAGAGTTCGTTGTAGATTCTGTGGTAGGTGTTCGGTTCGCAGATGACAAAATACACCAGGTGGTATTCAAACAAAGAGGATCCACTTATTTACAAATGTTGAAGAATATAGGAACAAAAAACAATCCACTGACCTTCAGGTTCAGTAAGTCGCACAGGAACTCAATCGTACATGCAGCAGGCAATATTTTACCAATGGCAGCTTTCTATCGACTAGACTCAAACTCTGTGAAGACTCGAACACTGTTATGCTGGACAATGACTAGAACTCTTCAAAAGAATCTTATGTTTCTCTTCCTCTGTCGCAAAGCTCTCATTCTCTTATATGTTATCTAAATAATATTCTCAAACATACTCGATTATTCTTTTATAGAATATTCTGCATATCAGTAAGCTTAACCAGTGAAATTGTAATGAGCGTATGCGAATGTAATTCGGTCAGCTTCTACAACATTCTCGAACTTTCGGTAATGCACTAGCAACTTATAGAAACCTGGTGAACATTCTAACATAATCTTGAATATTCCACTCGCATTATCCATCGATCCAAAAACAATACTGGACAATTAGGCATACGTTCACTTTCCAAATGTTTTAAATAAATCAACAAGAGCACTACATTGAACGAAAATACAAAGATCTAAATGCAATGAATAAAAGGAGGCTTGCAACTCATCATTATTGCTATGACGTCGTTCACAAAAGTTTCTCCTCTCTCGTCTCCTTTTTTAAATTGTAACATTTTCTTTATTTATTTTTTCATTTATTTATTTATCTAAACATTATTTTCCTAGAGAGAGCGAGGCGTAGGTGGGGGCGACTTACCATATAATTTGAAAATTAAAATAGACTTACCAGGAACTTGAAGTTTAATGGAAATTATTTCGAGGAAGTTGTTGGGTACAGGTATACATGTGGAGGACGAAACCGCGCGCGCCCCAGACTTCAGTTACGTGTGCTCCCCAAGAACACACTCGGATGGGAGGGTTCAATGAAGTACCTCGAGTTTCTGATAGATGGACACATGTATACCTCTAGCCAACAGCATCCTGGAAATAATTCACATTAAACTTCAACTTCCAGTAAGTGTCATTAATTTTCAAATTATTCCTCGTCTCCTGATCGGTTAGACATATACATGTGGAGATTTTAGCGTTGGGATCACACGCTATTCCTTAACACGTCAGGCTCTGTAAAGCAATCAGTTCATAATGTGAGTTACTTCCATTTGCCTACAAATGTGTCCTGTACAGACTTGGAACAACTTTTAGTCTTCGTATAACCACCATTTTCATCTTCACTCTGTTTAATGATCCGGTGGTGGAATCTTGAAATGGTGTTCCTGTTTGACCATCCTCCTGCTTGAAGGATGCTGTGTATTGGTATACCTCTGCTTTATGCTGCAGAAGTACTAGCAGCCCAAGTGCTGTGAGCTGAGTACTTTGATGTATCTATTCCAGCCACAAGCAGCACATCTTTCATCCAACGAGAAATGGTGTCTCTTTTCACGGTGGCAAAAGGCTTTATGCAACTGATAAAAAGTGACGACAGAGTGAATTTGACCACAGGATTACACAGTGATAAAAAGTGCTCTCCCAGTTCAAAAGTGGGCAGTCTTTTTCAAACACTGTCAAATGTGGTGAACCAGACACAATCTCTTGTTTTCAAAACAAGGTAGGACTAAAGGCTTTAAGTGAGTCCCTGGTTTCGTTTGTTTTAAAAGAGAGCTATACACAAGTAGACATTTAGAGTCGTGGATTTTTACATCATCAAGAGTAGGGCTATGGAGAGTCTGTCCTCTCTAACCAGAAAGTAAATCAGTAACATAAGTGTTCTGAGTGTGAGTTTCAGAAGGCTGAGCTGTTCTACATCTGACTACTGTGCTAACATATGAATGGTTGTGTCTACATCCAATGTGTCACGGTACTTTGGGAGTAACAGTCTATTGCTGAACACACCTTTGACAATGTCACAGACTACAGGATGTTGACCTATTGTTTCTGAGTTATGAGGACAAAGGTATGCTTAAACCGCACTCCTAGCTAGGTTAACTGTACTAGTACCTGCGGCATACAGTTCTGCCCCCCCCCCCCCCCCAAAAAAAAAAAAAAAAAAAAAAAGAAAAGAAAGAAAGAAAAAAAAAGCAACATGCACATGAGTTCAAGTAGTGATTTTATTTCTGCTTACACATTTCTGCCAATTTTGAATGTAGATGTTGGAGGATTTATGGGTGCTGGGTCTCCATGAATCCATGATTAGAGCAACAGATTGTTTTGATAATCCAGAAGTTAAGAAATATTTGCGACGATCTTGCAGACAAGCAGGTTTAGCCGACGTTTCTGAATGAGTGCATGAACTGCTCTGAGGAAGCTGGGTAGGTCCTGAAGACGGAGTCTGCACCTGAGTTCTACTGGAAGGCAGCAGAGATGTTGAAGAACAGCAAACCACGGTTGTGTCGGCCAGTTGGGTACCATAATTATCCCCTCTCCATGTTTTTTTTCCGTATCTTCTGCAGCACCCAGATCTTCTGCAGCACCGTCCTGATGCTGAAAGGTGGAAATGCATACCACTGTAAATGCACCCAAGAGATGGGAAAGCATCAATTGCTTCAGCTTCTGGGTCCGGCCTGTATGGAATATATCGCTGCATTTGAAAGTTTAAACTGGAAGCAAAGAGGTTAATATCTGGAGAAGTCCTGAGCTGTTGGAAGGCAGACTGCAGAGCCTGTCAATCAAGTTGTTACTCTGTGTCAGTGTTCTGACGTCTAGACTCCTTGTCAGGTGTGCTGGTCTGCTTCCCTGGAATGTGCGTTGCACTGATCCAGATATTCTTAAAAATGCAGCATGACCAAATTGTAGATGTGGTGTCATTACAAGCATCTGAATGGCTTGTTCCCATGCGATTGATACAGGTGACAGCTGTTGTATTGTCTATCATTATCCGGACATGTTTGTTGTCCAGCTTTCCCTGGAATGACTGCAAAGCAAGTAACACAGCTTTCAATTCTAAATAATTAATGTGAAAGACCCTTTCATGTGGCCACCAATGTCCACCTGAAGCTGTACCTTCACACTCACACCCCCAACCACCAGTGTCACCAGCACTGGTGGTGACAACCATATCTAGTTCAGTACTGCAAATGTCATTCTCTGTATCAGCCACATTGACAATCCACCATTGAAGTTCCTCCTTACTCTCTTCAGACAAGTGCATGAGTTGGCCAAAGTCACCTCTGTTCCTCTTCAAAGCTATTTTATTGTCTTTCTCAAGCTGTCTGTAATAGAGAGGTCCATACATGACAGCAGCAAAGCTGGCCACAAATTGTCCTGTAACTTGAGCAACCTCACGGATTCTGTGACTTTGCTCATCAAGAAGCTTTTGGCAACCAGACAGTATACTGACAGCCCTTTCAGCACTAAGAGTGACTTTCATGGAGACAGAATCCACGATGACTCCAAGGTATTGAATCCTTGTTGTGGGCTGAATAACCGATTTCTTTGGGTGAATGATAAAGCCTAACTTTTGAAACAAATCAGTGTTGTCTGTAACACTCCTCATGCAGTTGCTCTTTGTGAGTCCAATCAACAGATACTCTTCCAAAAACCCCATAGATACATGACCTTTCATTCCGAGGAAGGAATAGACAGGTGTCAGTAGCTTTGTGAACAAATGGGGAGCTGATGGTAGGCCATGGGTAAAGCATTGATATCATGGAGTTGATCTCTCCATTAAAGTATGAGTAGCTTCCTGTGCAATCCATGGATAGCTATACTATAATAGGCATCCTTCAGATCAACTGAGACCATCAGGCATCCTTTAGTTATCGAAGTCAGGGCTATGTTCAGAGTATCCATTTTGAAATGTTGATAACTGACTTCTAAATTGAGTCTTTTAAAATTTAATATCATGCAATAAGATCCATCTTTCCTTCCCCTGGTAAAAACTGTAGAAATAACTTCACCAGGGCAATGCTCACAAGGGGAAATTACTTTCTTGGCTATCAACTTTTGAACTTCTGAATCAATTATTTTGCACTGTTTTTTTTATTTGTGACATTTGTTTTTGTACAAGATAACCTGGATAACTAGTCTAAAGGACAGTCATATTTAACCTTAACCCCTGCTATCATGCTTAAAATCTCTGAGTCTGAAGTGATTTTAGACCATGCATCTCAAGACTGTCTTAATCTCCCAGCAATAAACTCATGTTTCTGAGGTTTTAAAGATGGAACCAAGCTCACCTCTTCTATTGGGAGGCGTGATTCTGATGTCCCTGTTTCTGCTGGAACCAATGCTGGCTGTTGTTTGGTTTGTTCCTTTGACCTAAAAATGACCTCGTGCGTGACCTGACTCCCAGTAGTAAGAACCACCCACTTCTCCACGATAGTAGGGGGCGTTTCCGCAGTATCTGCGCCCATGGCCTACACTGGAGCTGATGCGTTTTGGTCTCACGCACATCTTTGAGTGTCGCAGACAAACTATCCCCAAACACCTGGTCTGTGATAAGGACAGATTCATCATGAATCCGCGAAGACTTTAAAATGTGGTCTGATGCCACTGCGTCTGTGCAACAAAATCTCGCGCGAAACGTGACCCAAGATTGCCACCGCATTGGTGCAATTCTTAACAGCTTCAGAATTGACCTCTGAATTTGGCAAGCCGCTATCAAGCAATCCCAGTCGCGGACTTAATGACCACTCTTTGAATATGTTGCATTTTCAGGTCGGCCTTAATGGCCTCAGACGGTAATTTCGACTGTATTTCGTAATTTACCGTCGGGACGATCAATTTCTGACAGTTTGCCGGTCTGTTGTAGGCTTCAGATTTCTTCTTCTGCAGATCTGAATTGAATTTGTTCGTGAACCGACCATGACCAGTTTCTGCCAGTTCCTCTCTCACTTCACTTTACCGCTCAGTTCAGCGACTGTCTCTTTCAGCAAGGTCAGATTTGTCTCTGACTGGTCAAATCTTAAATAAATGTTAGCGAACCGCCCAGAGAACGTGGACAAACGAGTCACAAGACGAAACACAACTAGTTTCGACCTCTTAGGTCTTCATCAGGTGAGACATTAACGAATAAAACAATGAAAATTCACTTAGCTTTGATCGCTTCAGATCACTTCGTAGGGTTCAGCGCAAGGAAGAAGGCGTTGAATGAGAACGAGGCTGTTGGAAGGGAAATAGTGAGCGAGTCAAAGTCGTAATGAAGATAATAATATTACTGATAGGAATACTAATAATGGTCAAAATACTGAGAAAAAAAAGAAAAAAAAAAAAAAAAAGGGACAAGATTACTACCAATCTGTGTCAATAAGTATGGGTATGGGAGAAAGGACAGTGGGTTAGAGGATTCTTAAACAGCAGGGTTGCCGTGGCAACAGTCCCAGAGGCGAAGGCGATCGTGATGTCAATGCCAGTGGTAATATCAATACTAGCAATAGTATTACTGAATGATACTGCTAACAACGATAGTGAAGGTTAAGGTAATGAAAGCATGATACAGAAATATATTTAGAAAATACATTTTTATAATAATCAAATAAATAAATAAATGAAACATTAAAAATAATAATAAATTAAAAAATCAGTAAATAATAATAATAATAATTAAAAAAATATTATTTTATTTTATTTTATTTTATTTATTTTTTTAATTATTATTATTATTATTTACTGATTTTTTAATTTATTATTATTTTTAATGTTTCATTTATTTATTTATTTGATTATTATAAAAATGTATTTTCTAAATATATTTCTGTATCATGCTTTTATTACTTTAACCTTCACTATCGTTGTTAGCAGTATCATTCAGTAATACTATTGCTAGTATTGATACTACCACTGGCATTGACATCACCATCGCCTTCGCCTCTGGGACTGTTGCCACGGCAACCCTGCTGTTTAAGAATCCTCTAACCCACTGTCCTTTCTCCCATACCCATACTTATTGACACAGATTGGTAGTAATCTTGTCCCTTTTTTTTTTTTTTTCTTTTTTTTTCTCAGTATTTTGACCATTATTAGTATTCCTATCAGTAATATTATTATCTTCATTACGACTTTGACTCGCTCACTATTTCCCTTCCAACAGCCTCGTTCTCATTCAACGCCTTCTTCCTTGCGCTGAACCCTACGAAGTGATCTGAAGCGATCAAAGCTAAGTGAATTTTCATTGTTTTATTCGTTAATGTCTCACCTGATGAAGACCTAAGAGGTCGAAACTAGTTGTGTTTCGTCTTGTGACTCGTTTGTCCACGTTCTCTGGGCGGTTCGCTAACATTTATTTAAGATTTGTTTAGATTTCCGCCTGCAGTCCTCTCGCTTTGCAACTAGATCTGACTGGTCAGCTTGTTTATTCTCCGACGCGAAAGTTTGTTCCTCTTTTTCCTCCAATTCTTCCCTTTCCCCATCTTCTCTCAGCTCCAAAACGTCACTAATGTGTTCCTGTTCTAAATCAAAATCGTCTCCTGAAACTTGGGCAAATTTGGCGGGGTCTGCGGCCCCATCTTCGTCTGGAAGTTTTCTCTTTAGTAATCCTGCTGGGGTCTCGAATTCTTTTGTTCCAGCTCGCCTGTACTACAACATAACTATCAGCCGTAGCCAGAGAGAGAGAGAGAGAGAGAGAGAGAGAGAGAGATGATGATGATGATGTTGATGATGGGGGAGGGGGGGGGGGCACAGTAGAGAGACAGAGTGTGGGTGTAGTGTGAGCAGTTGAATAGAGTTGTGTATGTGTTCAGGCTTTGTGTTCAAAGTATGGTTCATAGGAGAAATAGTAAATTGACATCAAGAACGCTAGTCGAATAATCAAGTTATTGAGACATGAAATGGTTACGAAAATATTTCTTGAAATGGTTTAACATATTCCTAGTGTCTTTGCACAGCGTATTCAAAGTATAGTTCGTAGAAGAATTCATAAATGGACATCAATAATTTTAACTGAATGATCAAATTATTGAGAAACGAAATGGTTTTGAAAACATTTCTTAAAATGGTTCAACGTATTCGTATTCGGTGGAAGTGAGTTCCAGAGACATGGTTCAGACTAAAGTAGGCTTGCTTTGTATCGATCACTGCGTGAGTAGTGGAGAAGAAATTTCAGCGAGTCTGAATATCTGTTCAGTCATATGAAAAAAAAGCATGAACATAACACGGCATGGTGCTTGTCGGCATTGCAAACATAATCAATGCCTTGTTGGATTCAAGTTGTTTACTCAGAGGGAGTGCGTTCTGTGCTTTTAGTTGATCATCTGTTGTTTGAGGTACAGCTGGAATGAGAAGCTCTGGTGCACATCCATGGAAACTATTCGGTCCTTTATTTCATGGATATCACTACCTCCCATCCCGTATAGTCGAAGCGTAATTAATATGTAACATTACGTGTGCGTTGTAAACAGCATAAGCGCCGTGATAATGGCATGGCGCTTTAGTTGAGATAACAGGAAGAATTTTTTTTTTCTTTTTAGATGATCTTGCTTAAATTATTAAGATGAGACGCTACTTTAAGTCTGTATTTATAGTCAAACCCATAACACGATACTCATCCACCTCTTTGCTAGAAGTATCGTTCAAATGAAGATTTAGCGAAAGGGGAGGTAATTGGTACTTACGGCGAGTACTTATAATCATAGATCTGGTTTGGCCTTGGCATATGACCATTGAGCTTCAATTACACCAGTGTGACTTTTCATTTAGACTTTCCTGGAGAGCTGTTTCCATTGTTTGTAGATTACTACCGTTTGTTTGGATTGACGAGTCATCGGCAAATATACCTGTCGTGTACTTTCCATCTGATATGGATAGTGATTAGATATTGATGAAGATGCAAACAAGGAGGGTTCCTGGCTCTGAACCTTGTGGGACTCCATTCGACAAAGTCTGTAGAGGAGGTTTTGCCATAACGCAACACATACCAGTCCTCTCAGTTTATTGTGACTGGAATGATGAGACTGTTGATGAATGGTTCAAATAGAATAGAAATGTTTGAAAAAAAAAAATGATCAACAAGCTCAAACGCCTTTATGAAGTCAGGAAAGACAAATCCTGTCGTTTGTGACTGGTTCCTATTTTAAAGTCAGGAATCACACATTCATGGAAATGCTGAGTGGCAGGAATGGTCCTATTTTAAAGTCAGGAATCACACATTGGTGGAAATGCTGAGTGGCAGCAATAGTTAGATTATTTTAAAGCCAGGAATCACACATTCGTGGACATGCTGAGTGGCAGGAATGGTCAGGTCAAATTCCACAGAGGAATGGGTGAAAGGTTTGTTTTTCTGCATGAACACAGATATGTGTGAGCGCGCGCGTATGCGTGTGTGTCTGTTTGTCTGTCTGTCTGTCTGTGTTTGCGTCTCTCTGTATGTATGAACGCGCGCGCGCGCGCGCGCGCGCGTGTGTGTATGTGTGTGTGTGTGTGTGTGTCTGTGTGTGCGCGTGCGTGCGTGCGTGCGTGCATGCGTGCGTGCGTGTATGTGTGTGTGTGTGTGTGTGTGTGTGTGTGTGTGTGTGTGTGTGTGTTTTTATTGATGTTGTTGTTGCTGCTGTTTTTGTTGTTGTTGTGATCGTCCTGGTTATTTTGCTGTTAATGTTATTTGTGGTGGTGGTGGTGGTATTGTGATCGTCGTTGCTGTTTTGCTGTTGATGTTATTGTTGTGTCTTTTTCGTTTCCTTGGTTAGTTGTTAATTTGATTCATACCTCCTGAGCGTTCATTGCAGAGTTCCTTATAGGCCTGATATGCTGATTACAGGTTTACTTCTCTCGTTCATAAAAGATAAGGAATCTGAAATTGAAAACCACTGTTCCAAAGGAGCTCTATAAATCAGACGACATGAAATGGAGAGAGAGGAGTGTAGGATGTGTCCTCAGAAAGACGTCCATCCCTCTTCCTTCCCTTCATCCGTCACCATCTTCAGCCGCTCTTTTCCCTCAGCAGACCGGCTGTGTCAGGATCACCCATCAGCTGTCTATGTTGTAGTGTCTGCCTAGTTATCTGTCTCTAGCTGTTATACTCCATACCAGTCTCGCTATTATCACCTGTAAGCATCTACTCTCTTCTCTCTCTCTCTCTCTCTCATCTCTCTTCTCTCTCTCTCTGTTTCTGTGTCTGTCTGTCTGTCTGTCTGTCTGTCTGTCTGTCTGTCTGTCTCTCTCTCTCTCTCTCTCTCTCTCTCTCTCTCTCTCTGTCTCCTTCTCCTTCTTCTTCTTCTTCTTCTTCTTCTTCTTCTTCTTCTATTATGCCTCTATGTCTCTTTGTCTCTCTCTCTCTGTCTCTCTCTGTCTCTCTGTCTCTCTCTCTGTCTCTCTCTCTTCTCTCTCTCTCTCTCTCTCTCTCTCTCTCTCTCTCTCTCTCTCTCTCTCTTCTTCTTCTTCTTCTCTTCTTTCTTCTTCTTCTTCTTCTTCTTCTTCTCCTTCTTCTTCTCCTCCTCCTCTCTTGCTCTTTATTGCAGTTGGAACTTAATATAAATCATTGATCGATATTTCGTCATCCCATTCAATACTTGTATTTTCTTTTACTTATAACATTGATTGTGTGATCTCTAATTATTGTGTGATTTCTGATACTGATTGAGCTATGTACTAACTGATCTCACATTTGTTGAAATCAATAAATGGGTTTATTAGTGACCATTACCCTAAAGATTCACATTTTGTTTTCGTCAATATCTGGACAGAATTTGCGTGTGACCGACATGGTCGTTGAACAGTTCCACATGCGTGAACACATAAGCTCCCGTCTTCTTCCACTCTTTTTTTTTACCCCTGGCCACTGTCTGTCCAATTCCCAGCCTCCCCTTCGTTCCCTTCTCTGTCCCATCCCACTCTTCCTTCCCTCTCTTTCCCCCTCGCCTTTCTGCTCAGGCCTTAGCTCCCATCGCACTCCTTCTCCAGGCGCCTGTGCGAGGAAGATCTGGCAGACTTTATCAATAACAAGTACACAGGTGATAGATTGAAAATAACATAGGACACAGACTGTATCAATAACAAGTACACTGGTGGTATATTAAAATTAACATAGGACACAGACTTTATCAATAACAAGTACACTGGTGGTATATTAAAATTAACATAGGACACAGACTTTATCAATAACAGGTACACAGGTGATAGATTGAAATTAACATAGGACACAGGCTTTATCAATAACAAGTACATAGGTGATCGATTGAAATTAATACAGAAAACGGTAGCCTACTAGGAGAAGGATATGAGACAGAAG
Source organism: Conus canariensis (assembly GCA_033310375.1). Lineage (NCBI taxonomy): Eukaryota > Metazoa > Mollusca > Gastropoda > Neogastropoda > Conidae > Conus > Conus canariensis. Next base: position 6,627,606 of record CM065743.1, read on the forward strand.
AATGCCTTACAAGAAGCTGAATATTGATCACGTGTGTATTACAATCGAATAGACTTCATTTAGTGTTATCATTGCCTGATTAAGATCTACATAGCCCGGGTTTTGCTTTGTACATGTAAAGTGCCACGTGACATTTGTTTACCAAATGATGCATGCACAAATTACATAATGTTTCCGGAGGTGGTTTGTTTGTTTGTTTGTCTGTTCGTTTGTTTGTTTTGTTTTGTTTTTACCATCAAGATGTGAAAGAAGCTTCCAGAAAATTGTTTCCTAAATATTCCGAGCATGTTGACTGGCACTTGAAGGTTTTTAATTCTTCTAGAATGTTCCATGCACGTTGATAGGCTGTGACACGTCATGATTCTCGAACATTCTAGTATATCCCCACGAGACTCAAATGGCTAAGCCACTTTATGTTTGTGGCACTTTCGGTTTGATGAATGTGATGTCAGAAAACGGAACCTTTCTTTGCAGATATGATAAAACTCTCAGAGAACAGTGCTTATGGAAAGACACTGACCGTTAAAACCAACACAGCGACTTGACCTTTGCTGCTCCTCAACATATGAAGTTCATCGTCAACAATTGGCTATTGCCGGTCATGCTACAGCCGACAGGGAAGGACAAGGAAAAGCGAACATGCTAAAAGCAGAGCCAAGTAGGATCTCCCAAATAAGATAGAGTTTTTTGTATCATTACGCAAATTAAACATCGTCCAAATTCATTACAACTGTATACATGGGTTGGTTTCCAAAACTGACTATCAGCCATGCTAAATGGACATTGATTCCCTGTAAATGGCTTTGCCAATACAAATCCTGCAGGATACACGCATATCAGACCTCAAACAGGATTTCTATTGACATTCCCATAAATGGTTTCGATCTGCTGCCTGTGGTTATCATTGCATAGACTTTGTGGACACTAAGCTCAAACAACAAATATAGAACCATCCTCATGCTGCGTCAAGGGCCAAAATTGACAAACACATGTCTGACGTGATCAAAATTGAACAGTCTAAAGATGGAAGTGTGCAATGTGCACGAAGACATATTTTTGTCCATCTAGAGCGAGCTGGGGCTCACAGGTTACAGAAATCAATTCTAACCAAAGACAGGTACTTTCAGGTGTTCAAGACCAAAACTGATGGAAGAGGTATCAGGAGATGCTGTCGACCTCATGGAAGACAATGTTGCCCTGCAGACAAGAAAGGGTTGGCCTTGTCCTTTTCCCTTCTACATCAAAAGCCCAGTTCACTTCTGACAGTGTCTCCGCCAGCTCTGTACTAATCCAAGTCAACCTGAAAAGGACTCTGTGACCTAATACTCCTAAGCGCGAGCCTGCAATCTTCTGCTTAAAACTCCAATACAGATTCACTGATAATCCTACAAACCCTGACATCTCTATAAGTATTAGGATTATTTCTGTCTGGTTTCATACTGAAGGGTGAAATGGCGGACTTTACGCAACTATTGTAGTGAATGTTACAATCAAAATGGGCAGTAAAGAAAAAAAATCAATAGTTCATTATTAATTCCATTACAACCGGTGACTAATTTTTTTTTTTAACAGCCAGGAACATTTCGTCTTCCGGAATAGGTTGTTGAGTAAATTTGTTATCTTCTTTGTTCGCATCAGAAAGTGTATCATTTACATAACTGTCATCTTTATCAGTCTGTGCGTATGAACCACTGGTCTAACGAGATTATGTACAAATGCTTCTATGGCAAACTGTGGACAGCATTCCAGGAACGTTCTCTCATCACCGATTCCAGCCATCATCTGACTGCACAGTATGTTCGTAAACTGCGTTGAACTATGTCACTTCGTTTTCTTCTCGGATCATAGCATGTAAAACAAAGAAGGAAACCGTTTCATAAACACCTTTTTGATTTTTCTACACATCGACTTACACTTTTTGTCAAAGCAGTCCTGATTAATTCGTCTCCTGCCAATATCCACATTTTTTCCATATATTTAACTACCTGTTTGATACAAACCTTAAAAGTACGTAGAGGCAAATCAATACACAAACCAATAAAGCCAACAGTGCGATCTAGATTTGCAGCAGTATCGTCTTCTGCTCGTTTATCTTGAATCATTTCAAGACTATTTTGGTCCTGCACTAACTTCTCGGATAGTGCATATTCCTATAGTTACTGCACACTTTATATTCATGTCCATGTTGTGAGCACATAGGAAAACCTTGTGGATAAAAGTAAAGGCATATACGTCAATTCAGCAATGCACAAAACATTCAAATAGCGCGCGCGCGCGCACACACACACACACACACACACACACACACACACACACACACACACACACACACACACACACCACGCACGCACACACACACACACACACACACACACACACACACACACACACAACACAACACACACACACACACACTATTCAAATAGCGCATGCGCGCGCGCACGCGCGCACACACACACACACACACACACACACACACACACACACACACACACACACACACACTATGTGTACATCCTATCAGGGCCAGTTGTTTTGAATACAATGCCACCCACTGTCACTACTCGTATCACTCTTACATACAGAAGCCCCCAAATACAAATACATATCCATCATCAAAGCTGGAACACAAAATATATACCTCATGTAACATTTTAGAATCACAGAAGTCAGAGATAAAGAGACGTGTTGTAATATTTTACAATGACGTCGGTCAGAGATAAAAGACGTGTTGTGTCATTTTAGTATGACAACGATCCGAGATAAAGAGAGGTGATGTGACATTTTCGTATAGCATCAGTTAGAGATAAAGAGACGTGTTGTGACATTTAAGTATGACATCGGTCAGAGATCAACAGACGTGTTGTGCCATTTTACTATGACATCAGTCAGAGATAAAAAGGCGAGTTGTGACATTTAAGTATGAGAACGATCGGAGATACGGAAACGTGTTTTGACATTTTAGAATGACGTCAGTCAGAGGTAAAGAGACGTGTTGTGACATTATAGTATGACATCAGTCGAGACAAAAAGGCATGTCGTGACATTTTAGTATGACAACGATCAGAGATAAAGAGACATGTTATGACATTTTAATATGACATCTGTCAAATATAAAAGGACGAGTTGTGACATTTTAGTATGACTACGATCAGAGATAAAGAGACATGTTATGACATTTTAATATGACATCTGTCAAATATAAAAGGACGAGTTGTGACATTTTAGTATGACTACGATCAGAGATAAAGAGACATGTTATGACATTTTAATATGGCATCTGTCAAATATAAAAGGACGAGTTGTGACATTTTAGTATGAATACGATCAAAGACAAAGAGACGTGTTGTGACATTTCGGTATAACGATCAGAGATAAAGAGAGGTTATGTGACATTTTAGTATGACATCAGTCAGAGAAAAGCAGGTGTGTCGTGACATTTTAGTATGACATCAGTCAAAGATAAGGAGACGTGTTGTGACATGTTAGTATGACATCAGCTCTACTCTCTACTTACAAATTGCGCTTCACTGTCAACGTCTTGGGTAGATTTGTTTGCAGCCTGAAGTGAAGTTTGCTTGGACAATACGTCACATCTATCAGTGCAAAATGTTCAGCCAGAATTATCAGATACAGAAGACAACACAGTGCATTCGTAGCAATCAGCACAACCTGTCACATAAGTCACTACCCACCCACGTCACACACATGTTCACCCCACTATAGTGTTGCGCCTTCATTTTTTTTTTCTCATTCATGCACTCATAGATTGTGTTCAGCGCTACGCACCGAAAATAAATTAATTAATGATTTCATCACAACATAATTATGAGAATGTTGACATTTGTGATTTGACACAATAAAAGCGCAATGTTATTACTTACATTCCGGCTGAAGACATGAAAAAGCAACCAAACAAAGAAACTAGTTCATAGCTTACCAATCACCAACCTGACACATGACAAAAGGAATAACCATGCGTACACATTAATTTCACGCTTGCCCCAGTGCTTAAAAAAAATTGGGAAAGAAATGTAAAGAGGCAGCATGTTTGAAGATTACTTAATCCCAGTCACCCCCCCCCCCCCCCCTGTCTGTCTGCCTTCTCCCTGGCAAAGAACAAGAATACCACCACCACCACCCCCATCACTACATAAAGGACATCTAAGCTGGACTTGTCTCATTCAAGCCGACTGTCGAAGAACCGCATTCAGCGACTACAATGCCTCAAATAAATCCCAATACAATAAGTGTGTTGCATTTAATAGAAACCCAGGAACAATTATCACACGCCCAGCAGTGCCTTAAATGAACCCCAATATGAGACGTAAACTGAATAGTAACCCAGAGACAATCACCACACACCCAGCAATGCCATAGATAAACCCCAAAATAAGAAGTTGAGTGCATTGAATAGAAACCCAGAGACAATCACCACACACCCAGCAATGCCATAGATAAACCCCAAAATAAGAAGTTGAGTGCATTGAATAGAAACCCAGAGACAATCACCACACACCCAGCAATGCCATAGATAAGCCCCAAAATAAGAAGTTGATTGCATTGAATGGAAACCCAGAGACAATCACCACACACCCAGCAATGCCATAGATAAACCCCAAAATAAGAAGTTGATTGCATTGAATAGAAACCCAGAGACAATCACCACACACCCAGCAATGCCATAGGTAAACTCCAAAATAAGAAGTTGAGTGCATTGAATGGAAACCCAGAGACAATCACCACACACCCAGCAGTGCCATAGATAAACCCCAAAATAAGAAGTTGATTGCATTGAATGGAAACCCAGAGACAATCACCACACACCCAGCAGTGCCATAGATAAACCCCAAAATAAGAAGTTGATTGCATTGAATGGAAACCCAGAGACAATCACCACACACCCAGCAGTGCCATAGATAAACCCCAAAATAAGAAGTTGATTGCATTGAATGGAAACCCAGAGACAATCACCACACACCCAGCAGTGCCATAGATAAACCCCAAAATAAGAAGTTGATTGCATTGAATGGAAACCCAGAGACAATCACCACACACCCAGCAGTGCCATAGATAAACCCCAAAATAAGAAGTTGATTGCATTGAATGGAAACCCAGAGACAATCACCACACACCCAGCAGTGCCATAGATAAACCCCAAAATAAGAAGTTGATTGCATTGAATGGAAACCCAGAGACAATCACCACACACCCAGCAATGCCATAGATAAACCCCAAAATAAGAAGTTGATTGCATTGAATGGAAACCCAGAGACAATCACCACACACCAAGCAGTGCCATAGATAAACCCCAAAATAAGAAGTTGATTGCATTGAATGGAAACCCAGAGACAATCACCACACACCCAGCAGTGCCATAGATAAACCCCAAAATAAGAAATTGATTGCATTGAATGGAAACCCAGAGACAATCACCACACACCCAGCAGTGCCATAGATAAACCCCAAAATAAGAAGTTGAGTGCATTGAATGGAAACCCAGAGACAATCACCACACACCCAGCAGTGCCATAGATAAACCCCAAAATAAG
>CM065743.1:6638157-6643157 GCA_033310375.1 Conus canariensis
CTGACCTAAGATTTTACAGAGGAACGATTATTAATAAGGTTTCCTGTGTGTTTTAGAAGGTGTATTTTAAAGAACTGTGTTATTTGTTCTAATGACTAATGTTCTAATAACATAGTAAGTTTGTGCTTATGTGCAAAAGAGATTTCACCATTTTGTACATTTTTTGATGTTGATAATGGGATTGGTAATTTGGGAGATTGTCTCAGCGACTGCTTCGTCACGTTGGCGGATGTGTATATTGTGCTGTCAGGATATCTTAACAGCAGAATGTCGAATATTCCGCCGAACGTCATTTCCAGTGAGACTACATCACTTCACAAAAGCGCTTCCGTAATTTTAGAAGACAATCACAAGACAAGTTCAACATCCTTACAGTAAATGTTTACTAGATTTGTGTACTGCTTTAAATTTGTGCACATTGAACGTATGTGTGATGGCGACCTCCATGACTGCTGCACGTACCTTTCTGACATTGACAGTAGTGTTGTTGGTTATTTTGTGATGTCATGCGATTTGTTTTCGATTCTATATGATTTTTGTTATCTGTCTGTTATGGAAAGTATTCACTCCAATCATATGCCTGTAAGGATGTACTTACGTTTACCAAATATAAACACTTCTGTTCCAAAAAGAAGAAGAAAAATATGCTTTCGACAAATTTGCCTGGAATGCAGAAAATGCAGGATTATACTTGAATTCTACAAAATCTGAGGATGCAAATTTATGTTTTAACGCCACAATTGATTTAGTTGATGTCGATGTTAACGAAGTGTTTTCCATGTTTAATGAATGTACTAAAAATGCAGCAGCGTGTATGAAGAAAAACGTATTTTAGTCAATGATACAATTAAATCACTGGATTGGTATGATAAGGAATGTAGTGTAAAGAAAAGAACAGTTCTAATGTTATACCATAAAATGGTGGTGCACACTGGATACAAGTGATCGTGTTGAGTACTGCATAAGTAGACAAGAGTAAAACACCTACTCAAAATTAAGAAAAATACTGTTGATAACAGTATTGTTACATATTTAGTCGAGTATATACAAAACAGGCAGGAATTTTGGAGTAATGTCAAAGGAATTTCTCCTAGACCATAAGGAATAATATTACAGTCGATGATTGGTTTCAACATTTCAAAACATTACTTCAAAAGGAAGTCGAAAGGTTTGATTCAATTGACGCCATAAGTGATACCGTAGAGGTAGATGATAATGTTTTTATGTTTGTTTGTTTTTTATCGTTCCGTCCCTACAGAGGAAATCCTTCTAGCATTTGAGAACTGAAACTTGGCAAATCTGCTGGACCAGATGAAATAACAGGTGAGCTCCTTGAATATGCATGTGATGACATTATTGGTTTTTTGTCGATTTTTAATGCTTTGTTTGACAAAGGTGTTTCCCCATATAACTGGAGTGCGTCTCATATCCTACCGTTGTACAAAAAAAAAAAAAGAAACGCACATAACCCTAGTAATTATAGAGGCATTGCTTTAAGTGATGTCAGCAGTAAACGTTATGGTACTGTTAGCAATAGTACAATTCAAGCGTGGGTAAAAGAAAATGACATTACTGGATATATGCATGCATGATTTTAAAAAGGATTACTCCAGAACTGATAACATGTGCACGCTCATGACTTTAGTATAGAAGCAATTTGCTGCTAATTAAAAAAAAAAACCTGTATGTTGCTTTCATTGGCTTTCAAAAACCATTTGATTTAGTAAATCGTAACTCACTCCGGCCTATTTATTGAAGAATAGGATATGAGGAAAACTGTTCGAATGTATCCAGAGCTTGTACAAAGACATGAGAGCTAGAATTAAAATTGCAAACAAATTGTCAGATGTTACAAACTGCACTGCTGGTGTTGAGTAGGATGATGTATGTAGCACTGCATTGTGTTCGTTATTTATAAATGAATTAGCTCTGGAAGTTGTAAGGAAAGGAAGGCATGGACCATATTTTCTACCTGACGCTTTTGAATTGTTTATCTTACTGTTGGCTGACGATGTCATTTTGATGTCTGAAGCTATCGTTGGACTACAGACCCAGCTTAACAGTTTGCAAAATGCATCTTTCAGTCTGGATCTGCGTGTTAATTTACATAAAAGTAATATTATTGTCTTCAGAAAGGGAGGGTATTTAGCGGCTACAGAATGATGGACCTTTAATGGAGTTACAACGTCTGTTGTAAATGTCTATAAGTATCTTGGCATATATTTGTTTTCGTCAAATTGAGTTTTACAGGTGCATGTAGAGATTAAACAAGTCGTGGAAAGAAAGTTTCGTTAAGTGTCATGCAGAAATTGTATCATCTTAAAAATGATTCCTTGGAGATACTCCTAAAAATTGTAATGCCAAAATACAGCCTATCGTACAGTATGGGGCAGAACTGTGGGGTTAAAAAAAAGCCGCTGATAATTGTGAAAAGGTTCATTTGTGTGCCTTGAAACGTTTTCTTGGTGTATACAGACGTACACCAACTGACTTAGTTTATGGTGAAAACCAACTGATATCCAATTACAGTCAATTCTGTTCTTCGATGTGTACAGAATTGGTTAAGGCTAATCAGCATGGAAGAAAACAGACTGCCATACAAATCATATTTGGCACTGTTGTATCTTGATGCAAAAGATAAACCTAATTGGGCAACAAATGTGAAGTTATGCTTGTTTAGCCTCACTGGGTGCGTGGGGTTTAGGGTGAAAACCAACAAGCGGATCGATAACTATGCACCAGGCAACAGAAAAATGAAAACTTCCGCCCTGAAATTGGGTACGTGGAATGTAAGGACAATGACTCCAGGCTTTTCTGACGACCTGCAGGAAGTAAACGATGCTCGCAAGACAGCCGTCATCGACAGAGAACTGAGCAGACTGCAGATGGACATTGTCGCCCTTCAAGAAACCAGGCTCCCAGAAACAGGATCCAAGAGGGAGAGAGACTTCACCCTGTTCTGGCAGGGCAAACCATCAGACGAGGTCAGAGAACACGGCGTGGGATTCGCAGTTAGAAACAGATTATCGGAGTCCATAACAACACCAGTAGAAGGAACAGAACGAATCCTGTCTCTCCGACTCCAAACATCATCGGGACCAGTCAGTCTAATTAGTGCCTACGCACCAACTTTGGCATCCACAGCAGAAGCAAAAGACAAGTTTTATGACGACCTCAGTGCTGCTATAAGGAGAATTCTCGACAGAGAATTACTGTTCATCGCAGGCGATTTCAACACGAGAGTAGGTGTCGATCACAACTCCTGGCCCCTTTGCTTGGGTCAGTTCGGCACTGGGAAAATGAACGAGAATGGCCAGCGCCTGCTAGAGCTCTGCTGTCATCATGGGTTGTGCGTCAGTAACACCTTCTTCAACACGACGCCTCAGCATCGAGTCTCCTGGAGACACCCTCGATCCAAACACTGGCATCAGCTCGATCTGATCCTCACCAGACGTGTCAACCTTTCCAGCATCAAGATCACTCGCAGCTACCAGAGCGCCGATTGTGACACTGACCACTCTTTGGTGTGCAGCAAAGTGAATCTCCACGCGAAGAGACTGCACAGTATGAGAAAGGAGGGCTGGCCTCGCATCGACACCAGCAAAACACGCGATCAAAGAAAAGTGGAGGAGTTCGCACGCGTGTTGGAGGATTCTCTCCCAGGCCCACCCACTGCAAATGCCCAAGACCGATGGGAACACTTCAGAGATGCTGTCTACAACGCCACCATGTCCACCTTTGGCAAAAAGACCAGCAAGTCAGCTGATTGGTTCGAAGCCCATTTAGAAGAAATGACACCAGTCATCGAGGCCAAGAGAAACGCCCTGACAGCATACAAAACCAATCCCAGTGAGCAGAACCTCCAGGTTCTCCGTGCTGCTCGCAGCAAAGTCCAGCAGTGTGCCAGGCAATGCGCCAACAATTATTGGCTTCAGCACTGCTCCCAGACTCAGATCGCAGCTGACACAGGCAACATTAAGGCGATGTATGATGGCATCAAGCAGGCATTGGGCCCAACACACACAAAAAAACTGTCCCTTTGAAATCAGCTACAGGGGAGGTGATTCAGGACAGAGAACAACAGATGGAGCGCTGGGTAGAACACTACACTGAGCTATATGCAAGGGAAAATGTAGTCACAGAAGATGCCCTGAATGCCATAGAGCGCCTACCAGAACTGGAAGAGCTTGACAGAGAACCAACCATAGACGAACTCAACGAAGCCTTGGACGCTCTTGCCTCTGGCAAGGCACCAGGGAAAGATGGTATTCCCGCCGAAGTACTGAAGTGCTGTAAAGAGACACTTATCACCAAGTTGTATGAAATCTTCTGCCTCTGTTGGAGTGAAGGCGAAGTACCACAAGACATGAGGGATGCTAACGTCGTCACACTGTACAAAAACAAAGGTGACAGAAGCGATTGCAATAATTATCGCGGCATATCCCTCCTTAGTATCGTTGTGAAAGTCTTTGCACGAGTAGTACTGAAGAGGCTCCAAGTACTTGCAGAGCAAGTTTATCCTGAATCGCAGTGCGGTTTCCGTGCCAACAGATCCACTATAGATATGATCTTCTCCCTTAAACAACTTCAGGAGAAATGTAGGGAGCAAAGGCAGCCACTCTTCATTGCCTTCATAGATCTCACAAAGGCTTTTGTTCTGGTCAGCAGGGATGGCCTCTTCAAGATCCTCCACAAGACTAGATGTCCACCCAAACTTTTCAGCATCATCAGATCCTTCCACGAAGACATGAAAGGCACTGTCGTCTTTGACGGCTCATCATCAGCTGCCTTCAACATACGGAGCGGAGTGAAACAGGGTTGCGTCCTGGCTCCCACCCTGTTTGGAATCTTCTTTGCTGTGATGCTGAAACACGCATTTGGTCCTGCAGCTGAACGTATCTACCTCCGAACCAGGACAGACGGAAAGCTCTTCAACCTCTCCAGACTAAGAGCCAAGACTAAAGTCAAGCTGAAGTGCCTGCATGACTTCCTCTTTGCAG
>CM065743.1:6648157-6653157 GCA_033310375.1 Conus canariensis
ATAGTATTACTGAATGATACTGTTAACAACAATAGTGAAGGTTAAGGTAATGAAAGCATGATACAGAAATATATTTAGAAAATACATTTTTATAATAATCAAACAAATAAATAAATAAATGAAACATTAAAAATAATAATAAATTAAAAAATCAGTAAATAATAAAAATAATAATAATAATAATAATGATAATAAATGCATAAATAAGATAGCTATAAGTTGTGTGTGAGGTGAATAGTGGGAGATAAGGTAGTATGTGTGTGTGTTGTGGGAGGATATTATGGGCTGAGATTGAAGTGGTGGGTTGGTACATGTTACTTTAAGGTGTTGATGCTATGAGGGTGGAGGGAAGAAGGGGATGGGTTTACGTACTAACTGGGGGAGGGGGAGGGGCAACATATTCACACCTATACACAATCTCTCTCTCTCTCTCTCTCTCTCTCTCTCTCTCTCTCTCTCTCTCTCTCTCTCCCCCCCCCCCCCCCCTTCACGACCAACGATAAAGGAGCCAGCATTCTATTTATTATGTGTGTGTGTATGTGTGAGTGTGTGTGTGTGTGTGTGTGTGTGTGTGTGTGTGTGTGTGTGTGTGTGTGTGTGTGTGTGTTTCCATTTGTAATATCAGCCTTATTCATTGGTTACCCCCACCTCCACCCCCAGCAACCGCCATATCCACCAACACCCCTACACACATCATTACTCGGGCAGGGGGAGGGGGGAGTAAGTCGATTGATGTAGCAAATGGAGAGACTCAGAGAGTGTAGGAAAAGGGAAGATGATGATAGCTGCAACCTATGTCTGAGGTAAACAGTGGGAGGTAGGGTGGTATGGGTGTGTGTAGGTGGGGGATATTTCAGGCTGGAGCTGCAGAGATGGAATGGTACATACTACTTTTGGACGTTGATGCCATGAGGGTGGACGGTGCCCAGTTGGCAATGAGATGAGATTCCTGCATAAGGCGTTCCAAGTTGTCACTCTTAGATTGCCAAAGTGCCAAGACTTTGACATGGTTGATGTTGTGTTGGGCATGGTTGAAGTGTCGAGCGACTGGTTTGGGCCGATGGTGGCCTGAACACCTGGCCGACATCCGCCACCACCGGCCCAAACCAGCGCGCGCGTGTGTGTGTGTGTAGATAAAAGCGCGTATGGGGTTGGCGAGCGTGTACAATAACAGTTAAGGAATAAAGGAAGCAAGGGTGTGATGGGTGGGGAAGGGGCAGTGTCCATGTTGCTATTTTGTTAAAAAAAATTGATATCCCTCTTTTACTCTGCGATTGTTTTAACGACGATTAGATGGTAAAGTGTACAATCTAGAGGTGCTGTTGTGATGTAATATATGTATTACCTTTAAACTTTACGAAATGATTTTGAATTTTAAAAGTGTCTCCAGTATTGTAGTATTGTGTAAATATGTCTAAAATGTGTACAGTTATTTTCAACATTCTGTCGTTTTTCCTTGTGATAACTGTTGCACCTGACACAATTTCTCTTTTCAGAGATAACAGTCTTCTGGTTTCTCGAATGTTGTGTTCCGGATACATATGAGCTATAAATTTGAGTTAGCTGCGCTTAAAAGGATGAAAAGCATCACAGAATCATGCCCAGCTTCCCGTAGTCTGCCCGTATCAGCCGGTGCCATTGGCCTGCTTAAACAGTGGCCCAGTGGTCAAGACATGACTGACCGAAATTGTTATCCAGCCAAGTGGCCTTAGCATGTGTGTTGACAATGCATTCAGAGTAGATGCTTGCTTCTAGCACAAAATGTTTAGCTGGACTTGTGCGTGTGTGCGTGCGAGCGTGCATGAGACTGTGTGTGTGTGGGAGGGAAGAGGGGGAGGGGTGGTGGTGATAGTGGATAAAAGCGCGGATGGGGGTAGGCAGGAGTGTGTACAGCGACAGTTCAGGGATGAGGTGGACAAGGGGATGATGGGGGACTGCATGCATGTTGTCATTTTGTATGATGTCCTTCACTAACATTGCTATTGTTACAAAGACAATGATCTGGTAAGGTGCACAATCTAGAGGACCTGTTGTGATGTGATATGTGTATCAGGGAGGAATTAGCCTGACTGGGGTTCTGTAGTGTGTGTGCGGGGAAAGCAAACACTCCAATATTCTCACCATCAAACCACACGAGGCAAGAGTGACAATGCACAACTTTACTACGCAAATACACAGACACTCATTCACACGACCTAGTGGGGAAGGACCCTTATTGAGAAGAAGGAGTATAGACTGAGAGCATAGAAGGTACGAGGGAACAAAGAATATGGGTTTATCCAGAACTAAGTATCCTAGTGGACAAAGAAATATCCCTCCCGGGTGCCCAGGAAAACCACTAAGTCCCAACCCAGCCTACTATTCACAATACCAACCCCCCACAGAAGAGAGATGGGAGAAGAAACATAATAAGATAGAATACCAGGGCCTACACAGCATGAAATTAGTTTTCCAGTCTTGAAAAAAAGAAAAAAAGAACAATCAAAACAAAATGCAAAATTGCCATTTTTTTAATCCAGAGGAGAAGAAAAAAAAATTAAATAAATAAGGCACCCCAGACTTTCCAGTGCCTATGGCACTGTCACCCCTCACAAACGACAGTACCTTTAAATGTTCCTCACATTTGACCTGGTGGAAGACTGGCTCCAGGGGTGGTCCAGGAGATCCGACCCTAGGTCATGGTCTTGGACTGTCGACTCAAGACATGGCTGAAGATCCTTCGCGAATTGTGCCAAATACTGGTGGCGTCTACAGGCTGTGCTCCACCTCTCCTGTGCTTACACCCACAGGCTGTTCCTGGGATACTGGATGCAAAAGGCAACTCATGACGGCTTGTGGACTGGGAATAAAACAAGGTCGCTGTTTTGGCCCAACGAAGGGTCTAAGCCCACGACCAATACTCGAGTGTCCCACAGCGAAGTGAAGACCAGGTCTGGGAGACCTCAGGGAATGTACCAGCTGGCGGAGAAAGGAGCTGTCCTCACTTGGCAATCAAGGTTTGAGTGACTCTATCTCTTCTTTTTCCAGTCCCATGCCATGTAACACAACTCACCCATCGAAAGGTGACATGACACTAGCCGCTGCACCACGAGCAAAACACTAGACGGCCTTGAAAAAAGAAACTTATGGAGGTGAAGGCAATAAACAATGAATAAATAAACACAAAACGAAAGCTTAAAGTGAACTGTTAGAGGATGAGATAAAACAAAAAGCCATGGACACATGCTTTTTGTGTCCCAACCAACTTGCAGGACTGACATGCAACCCATGGAAAAAGGAATACCTTTGGCCACGAGAAATGATGTTCGTCTGTGACAATGTGTCTTAACTGTAAACTACGAAATACTTAAGAATTCCAAAGTTTGTCTAGTATTTTGATATTTTGTAGATATGTCTACAAATTGTTTATTTACTTTCAGCATACTATTTTTCCTTGTCATAATTGTTGCACCTAAGACAATTTCTCTTTTCCGGGATAATACTATTCTTTTTTCTCTCTAGTTTTGTGTTCCTGACGAACATAAACCACAAATTTGAGTTAGCTTCGTTTAAAGTGGTTTAACGGATGGAAGACATTACAGAAGCATGCCCAACCTGCTGTAGTCTGCCCGTATCAACTGGTGTATTGGCCTGTTTAAACAGTGGCCTGGTGGTGAAGATATGGATGACCGAACTTACTATCCACCACAGTGGCCCTAGCACGTGTGTTGACCCTGCGTTCAGAGTGGATGCATGCTTCTGGCACAACATATTTAGCTGGACTTGTGTGTGTGTGTGTGTGTGTGTGTATGTGTGTTGTGTGTGTGTGTGTGTGTGTGTGTGTGTGTGTGTGTGTGTGTGTGTGTTTGCGTGCATGCGTACACACGCACGTGCATGCTACAGGCTTCAGCTTCAAGGCCAATGGGTCCATGAGAATTTCTGATATGGACGCATGTGTAAAGAACCCCGCAGTGAAAGAATTCACCATTGAAAACTCAACCGGTCATTTCCATGCTCAAAGTTCATATGAAGTTTATGCATGGGAGTGTCAGTTTGTACTCCATGTACAATCTCACCAAGTTGTGCGTTTTGAAACTAATGAATGCCTAGGAAATGTCAGATTTGAACATTCAGACTATTCCAATGCAGTTAAACAGCACACGGATGCAACAAGATGCATGCTTGCTGAAGTACCCATCCCTGTCCAGTATAGTTTGACTGACACAGTCATGGTCAAAGTGCTTGTTCCGGACCCTGGTAGTGGGTGCCGGAAGTACTGTAGACAGCAGTCTGTGTCTTTGTCTTTTGCTGCCGTGAACCAGTCTGAGAGGCGGCATGTTGAACTACAACTCATTTATCTGTCTTCTTCTGCTGGTGAGTAAAACGTGTATGCCACTGACAATCGTGATTTTGTGTGAGTAACGTGTTCTATTTTAAACTGCCAGTCTTCCGACACAGAAAACAACTCTCTCTCTCTCTCCTCTCTCTCTCTCTCTCTCTCTCTCTCTCTCTCCCCGAGATCGCCCAGGTTCACATCAACAGTAATTTTCTGGAAAGAATCGATGGTTTTTTGTTTGTTTTTTTTTCATGAGAAGCTGCAACGCACACACACACACACACACAACACGCGCGCGCGCGCGCGCGCGTGTGCACACACACACACACAAGCACACGCACGCGCGCACACACACACACACACACACACACACACACACACACACACACACACACGTTTGGAATCTACACATTACTGAAAAAGTGTCAACCATCTGTATTATTTTGTTCACAAACTCGGATCTCATTGTCAGGAAATAGGTAAGAAGACTTTTAACTACGCCATTCTGTCACTTTCTGAACCATTTTAAACTTGCATAACATTTGCATTGTCCCACCCAATATCACTGGACGATCGTGCATCCCCCCCACCCCACCCCCCCTCCCTGCCCGCACTTCTTAGAATTATAGTCAGTGAGGAAGGAAATATAGTTTGATATTGAATGGTTTGTTGATTCTGTTCTGAG
>CM065743.1:6658157-6675657 GCA_033310375.1 Conus canariensis
ATTTTTTTGTTTTGTATTGAGAAGTTTAAAGTAGGAGAAAATCCATTCTTTTACAAGAAATGAATGCAGAACAATATATTTTAGTTAAACATTGACTCGATGATGACGGCAATTTTGTAAGCTGTCATGACCCGTCAGAGAAAACGGGCTTTCAGGTCAATTTCTAATTCATATAAGTTGCGTGCGTTCGATCAAAGCTTACGCAAAGAAAAGAAGATTAAAATTAGATAGTAACGTTGGTAATGATGAAACTTTAGCACTTCAAAAACATTGCAGTATTAATAAAAGAACACGTACTTATTACGATATTATGGTGGAAGTCAATGACTTTTTTTTAACATTAGTTCCTTTATCACAGTGGGAACAACGTCTTAATATACCAATTGACTGGATAGAGGTTCTGAACAGGATAAGAATATAAAAGAAACAAAATAGAAATGGTTCCAAATTGAAATATGCCACAGAATTCTGATAACAAATAGTGTTTTAAAAAGTATGCAAATTATTGATAGTGACAAGTGTAATTTCTATATTAGAGAGAAAGACTCAAATTAACCATTACCTGTGGGAATGTGAGCTTACCCGTATATTTTGGAGAGACCTTGAAAGAGTTCTGAAAGTTAACTGTTCACACGGTGTAATATTATCCCTTAATGTGGTAATTGTATTATTTGGTATGGATGAATAAAGAAAAACTGACAATATGCTAGACCGGATAATTTTAATGGAAAATATTTGATACATAAATGTAGAATTAACTAAACAAAACATAATCTAAACTTGACTTGTTTTTGAAGGAGCAAGACTATAGACCTAAAAAGGACAAATATATGTCCTTAATGGAGATGAATCATGCAACCTACCAAAGAAAATGGTCACCATATGTTAAACTACCAGGGAACTAATGGTTATATTATGTATCATATGTATGTGTACGTAAGTGTGTGTGTATGCGTGTGTATTATGCTAATGATAAATACTGTATACTCTCTTTGCTTTCTATTTAATGTTGTCTGCAATCTTGGTGCACAGGATTAACGCCAGTAATTGAAATTTATTCAATATATGTGCCCATGTAAAAGCTTAAAATAGAATTCTAGATTGAAAAAAAAAAATGCATGTACATCTGTTTGCATTAAATATATGTCCAGTGTATTAATGTATGGATTTATGTATGTTGGTTATCATAGATGCATTGCATGTTTGGACAAAAAATATAATGATAATAAAAAGAAAGATAGAAGGTTGGAGAATTAGAATAGTTTACACTTAACAAGAAAGAAAAAAGAAGAAAAAAAAAATAGGCAGGCCACAGAATGTATTGCAGACCTGTACTCTTACCTCCCCAATTCCCTGAACCCCATCTCGACCTCTTCCCCTCCATCCCTGCTCCTGCTGAGGGCGTGGAGCAGCCCAAGCTGGAAGGAAGGAAGCTGGTAGCAATATGCTACACTGAGGACATCACCCAGCGTTCCACTGGCGCTGGAAGGGGGCGGGCAGAAACCCTGCAATAGTAATGATCATGATGATAGTAAGCCAATGATAATAATGATGATAATGATAATAATAATAATAATAATGATGATGATGATGATGAATGATAATAATAATAATAGAATAATGATAATGTCAATAATGATAATTGTTATTATTATAATGATAAAATATTAATAATAAATAATAATAATGATGGTAATAATGATCAAAATGGTAAAATTAGTATTAATAGTAGTAGGTGGAAAGGAATGCAAATGATGAATGAATAGAAAAGCTAACTGTACTATTGGAAAAGGCAGGAAAGGGGAAAAAATAGGGGGGGGGAGGCGTGTAGCACATACACACACAAAACACAACACACACACACACACACACACACACACACACACACACACACATGAAAGAAGGAAGAGAAACGTGTGTAAAAGAGATAGCATATGGTTGTAAATGGAAGAAAATCAAAGTGAGGAAAAGGAGTGGAAGGAATGAGTAGCATGGCAGTGTGTCTGTGGAGAGTATTGCAGGCTGGCGTCGTGGTGGTGGATATTACGTGCTACTTATGGATGTTGATGCCATGTGGGTAGAGGGTCCCAAGTCTGTCAGTGAAATAGGATTCCTGCATAGTGCGCACAGAAGTTGTCACTCTATGATTGCCAAAGTGCAAGGACTTTGACAGTTTCAAAGAAGGTTTATTTTGAATAACCTCCTCGTGAGGAAACAGACCACAAAAAGGTATGGGATACAGTAATGATACTGACTTTTAAGTTATGAAATGTCTTTTTTAGAATAGCATGTTTTGGGTTATTTTGACTGAAATGAATTACTTTTTGTAAATTTCGATTTACATTTTTAGAGGGTGCGTATATGTATCCTCACATAATAATTCAGGTAATGAAATATATCTTTTTTTCTGAGATCAGGGTGTATCCTGCACATGTTTTTGGTTACATTAAAATAAAATAAAAAGTTGACGATTTTTATGGTGGTCCTCCATTTCAATATCTTATTTCGTTTGTCAAAATGAAACATATCTCTTGGGAACCCATCTGTTCAGGTGCTGAACCTGTATTTACATATTTGAAACTGTTTGCTTTAATCTTCTTCGGAGCTACTTTTCCCTCAATGTTTCGCAGTTTGGAAATCAAATTTTGTTCATTTGTAACTTTGCACAGAATGTATTTGAATTGTTTGAAACAATTTGAGTTTGTTTATTCACATTTTTTTAAATCTTTTTTTTTTATTTTTCGTGTCTTTCATGTAGTGGCCGTTGTGCTCAACATCTCAGACACAGTGTCATCAGTAAAAGTAGCGTTACTGTTTTCGCTAATGTTTACACTGGTTCAGTCTGCACTCTCTCTGTTGTGCTTTCTCTCTCTAGTATCCAGCGTGTTGGTGTGCTGAGAGATACCAGGTCTGCTACAAAAGCTATATAGAAATCTTTGTGTGCGGCGACTCAAGGACATGGGAAATCCAGATGTGCGTCACTTTTGGTGGAAAAGTAGAGGTGTTCCCTTTGTCAAAGACTGACATTTGTATCTTCATTTTTTTATCAGTTCCGTCCTTTGCCTGCCATGTGTATTGCTGCATTGCAGATGGTCACTGTGTTGTGCGTAGGATCCTGCAAAGAGCTCTGATTTTTTTTTCCAAATCTTCATCATGCGGAATGCGTGTGTTGTCGTGCTTGTGAAAGGCGCCAAAAGAAGCAGGCAAAAACGTTTACTTACCCTGTTACTCCAGACAAGACGTCAATGTTTAATGCTCATTTTCCTTTTTTTTTTTTTTTTTACATTTTTATTCACAAGATGAACAGTAAACATTATATATACATTTCCAGAAAGAAAATTGAATAGTATCTACAGCAGGTTTCATATATCATACTTTTTTCAAATGTATTCATCAAGGTTTTTTAACATGAATGACAAAAACAAACAAACAA
This sequence comes from Conus canariensis, assembly GCA_033310375.1. Taxonomy (NCBI): domain Eukaryota; kingdom Metazoa; phylum Mollusca; class Gastropoda; order Neogastropoda; family Conidae; genus Conus; species Conus canariensis. The sequence continues at coordinate 6,661,591 of CM065743.1, forward strand.
GCAAACAAAACTACACATGTAGCAAGAGAGATAGAGATAGACAGACAGACAGACAAGATAAGACAAACAAAGATATGCAGACAGCTAAATAGTAGTGCAAACTTGAGATAAACTTAGGTTGTGTAGATACTTCAATCAAAAAGAGGGACATAGGCTACCCAAGAAAGCAGGAATTTTTCATAATTCAACTCAATTGTTGAAATATACTTTTCAATCTCATACCGTTTTTTGAGGTATCCACAAAAGACACGGACAGTTAGCACTACACTTGTCATCTTACAATGGTATATATACAGTTTTGCTAATAGAATAATCAAATCTAAAACATGGTCAGTTTTTACATCTCTTTCACATCCAAAAATCACCAGATGTTCGCTAAAGCGAAATGAGTGAGCCAAAGAACATTTTTGAGCAAGAGTGGTTTGGAAATCCCTCCAGAACGAGTGTACAAAATGACAATGCCAAAAAATGTGTTAATATTTTCTTTTTTCTAGGTTGCAAAAAGAGCACCTATCATTCCTATTTATGTTCATGTTGAACAGTATACTGTTAGTTCCTAGAATTCTGTGCACTATCCTTATCTGCAACCACTTTAATTTGATGTCCTTTATCTTCCTAATTTTCCTGAAAATGGTGTTCCATTGTATGCTTCCGATATGTCCTTCTATCCCACTTTTCACAGCAGTTTGGCAATGTGTTGTTTTTCCCCAGTAGATCATAAAATGGTCTTGCACCCTTTGGAATAGATTGTATTATCCTGAAAGCTTTACTGGAGTCATAATTTAAAAGATTACTTTGAATATATGCTCTAACAGCATTAACCATTCCCCTATAAACAAGAAAGTTAGCCTGAATATCATATTTGACACAAAACGTATCAAAAGACAGAAATCCTCCATTTTCATCTAATAAATTAGCAACTTGATAAACCCCTTTTTCAATCCAGTTCTGATGAAATGGAGACTCTCTGGCTATCAGGATACCGGAATTACAAAAGATGGGTTCAGAAATTAATTCTTCAGGGTTTTCAATTTCAACTCATTTCCCTATTTCTTCATAGGATTTATAGACACTTAACCAAAAGAGATTCTTATTTCTGAAATTTATAATATTAGTACCTATCTTATCTATAAACCTGTTTTGTGCATATAATTGTTTCACGATACATGCCCATTTGTGCTTACTAGTGTGCAATCTTCTGATCCAAGCAACTTTTAATGCATTTACATAATTTCGAACATTTGGGATTCCAATACCACCTTGATCAGTACTTTTATACATATCTTTCTACTTATCTTGTCATTCTTCTCATTCCAAACAAATCGATAAATGCTCTGTTGTATCACGTTCAAAATTTTGTCTGGTGGATTTGGCAAGAGCATCCAAAGAAAAACTATTTTAGACAAAATGAGAGATTTAAGAATAGCTATTCGTCCAAGTGGTGTCAACTGTCTTTTAAGCCGTACCTCATATAATATTTTAATTTCCTTAAATCTGTGCTCGAAATTAATTCTTACACATTCTTTTAAATCATTGGTGAACCAAATACCAAGTATTTTAAATCGCAACGGATTCCATTCCATGTGCAAATGGGGCATATATTTTACCTGTAAATTTTTTTCTACAGCGAGCCAAACTGCGATGCTTTTTTTACAATTCAGTTTTAACCCGGACACACTTCCAAAAACATTAACAATTCTCATTGATTCTTCAAATGATTCCCTATCACCCTCTTGTATTAATTCAGTATCGTCAGCGTATTGGGATATCTTAATTTCAACTCCTCTAGTATTTACCTTTACACCTTTGATTATATCATTCTTTCTGATCATGGCAGCTAGAATTTCAACACAAATTATGAACAAATAAGGTGAGATTGGGTCTCCCTGTCTACATCCCCGTTGCACATGGAACCATGGTGTTAATCTTCCATTTACTGTAACAGTCGATTTGATATCTTTTGTAAAGGTTTTTATCCATTGACAAAAATCAGGACCAAAGCAAAATTCATCCAATATTTTCCACATAAACGACCAACTGAGCGAATCAAAAGCCTTCTAAAAATCTAGAGAAATTAGTAGACCAGGTCTTTTGCTTGTCTGAAGATAATCAATCAGATCATATATTAAACGTATTTTATCTCCAATGTATCTGTTTTTAATGAATCCAGTCTGGTCTCCATCTATAATTGATGGAAGAATTAATTTCAGCCTATTTGCAATACATGCAGAGCCTATCTTATAAACAACATTAAGCAAAGAGATGGGTCTCCAGTTTCCAATAAACTGACGTGGTTTATCTCCCTTAGGAATACAGATTATTACCCCTTCTTTTTGTGTGGAAGACAATTCCCCTTTTCTAAACCCTTCATTTAGTGACCTTACAACAAAAGCCCCAAGATAACGCCAAAAAAATTTGAAAACTTCCACTGTGAATCCATCGCTTCCTGGGCTTTTATTATTTTTCATGTTTTTGAGTGCAAACCCAGCCTCTGTCAATGAAATTTCGCCTTCTAAGGAGTCCTGCTCTTCCCCGGACAAACGTGGTAGTTCGGCAACCAAATTCCTTATTTCTATATCTCCAACGTTTTTTTCAAGGTACAATGTTTTGTAAAATGTGTTGATTTCATTTGCTATTTCTTTTTCATCTTTTATCATTGTACCATTTTTATCTATCTCTGTGATTCTTTTACTCACAAAATTCCTCTTTTCTAAGGAACAAAAATAGTTTGTGATTTTCTCGCCCTCAGCTATCCATCTTGTCCAGGAGCGAAGCAAGACTCCCTCCATTTTTTTCTCCCTTAGAGATACCAGTTCTGCTTTACTATTTTCTAAGTAATTTTTCTCTATTTCAGTTAACATCACTTTTTTTCTAGTCGCTTTATCTCTTCTTCTAGCTTTTTTTCCTGTTCTGTATTTTTTTTTCTTTTTAGCTGTTGCAAATGCTATTGTTTTCGCTCTTATTTTCATAAGCATAGTGTCAAGAAGCAGTTGGTCACTAATACTAAACTGCAATTCGTCTTTTGGTATCTGATTTATATTTTCACGAGAATAGGGGATAAGGCATACTCCTCTAAAACCCGTTTTATTTCATTATGAACTTCTTCCACATAAATTTTGTCTTTTAATAGAGAACTATTAAATTTCCAGAGTCCGGCTCTGCTCTCTTCCTTTTTCGACCCAAGGACTAACGTGATGATAGAATGGTCAGTTCTATATCCTGGAATTATGTCGGTGTGAAACGAGTTATTATACATTGATTCTGATACTAGAAAAAAGTCTAATCTACTCTGCTGAAGGGGATTGTTCCTTCTCCACGTATATCTTCTTGTATCTGGATTCATTTCACGCCATACATCCATTAATTCCAAATTCATCATCATTCTCTTGACCTGTTCTTGTGCCCTGACATTATTATGGTGCCTATAGTTATAATAATCCATATCAAAATCCATAACTAGATTCCAGTCACCACCTATTATTACAAAATCGAAATTCTTTTCTTTAATACGTTCTTCAAGATTTGCATAAAAATCTGGGTCATCCCTGTTCGGTCCATATATACTTACAATCACAAATTTCTTTTTTTCAATCATGACTGAAAGAAGTATGTATCCTCCATTTTCGTCTTTACAAATGTTCTGAACTTTGAACTCAAAATTGTTGTTAAGCAATATAGCTGTTCCCCTAGAATTTGAGGTGTGAGGAGCAAAAAAGCAGGAAAAGCCCCATTCAGCAGTTACATATTTTTCAAGCTTTGGATCCATGTGAATATCTTGCAAAAGATAGATTGAATAAGATTTTGATCGCAAATAATGAAACATCCCTACGTTTTTTTTTTATTTGCTAGGCCCTGACAGTTCATGGACAACAGTTTTAATTCCTCACTATCAACCATTATTTAGGTGAAATTGTTTTTCACAAACATTGCATATTCGCATGGCTTTCCTAGAAATGTTCAATATGAACATTCTCAGACAATCTCTGTGCCTTAAATTCAAAATTAAATAAACAATGCATTTTTTGCATGACCTCACATCTGTTTCACACACATTCTGCACTAACCTTAGGCATATTTCAAACCATGAAGAACCATTCAAAGCATAAAAAGTGTATGAACAAACACAAAACAGGAAACAAAAGTAAAAACACACAACATGTAACATGAAAAACGCGTGCATAGCACGTGCGGTCTTTACTTGACCGCTAATCATGAAAAAGGGAGGAGCCCAAACTTCTTTCTTTTTTCTCACAAAATTTAGGTTAACTCTTTCATGAAGATAAATTCAATGATAATAGTAATGAAAAATATAAGAATTAACGACAAGAAGCCCACAACAACAGTATCAAAAAGCCATCCTTCTCATCATTCTCATAATTGATTCACAATGCGTTGAGTTCACATCTTACTACGGAATGGAGAAGAAAAAACAAACAAACAAACAAACAAACAAACAAACAAACAAAACAATCCTACTCTTTCAAAGTTGACAAATCCACCTCATATAGCTTCCCCCTCCCCCCCCCCCTTCAACCCCCCTCCCCCCCCCCCCCCCCCCCCCCATGGACCGCTTCCCAATCCCCACCCTCATAATGTTAATTGTAGAATATGACAGACTTTGCCACAATTAATCATATTAGGACTAATAATAGCCTTGTCTAGTAATATGAAAACTGCTACTTTAGACCAAATTTTTTCTTTCCCTCAAGAATGTTGCTTTTGAATTCCATGAAATGACAGGGGATGGTCGTAGATTTTCCTTTCAATTTCGTGTCGGAGTCTGTCATTCCCAGGTAGGAGGGTGGGGAGCAGGGACGTCCCGTGCAGTCCACTGTCATCATTCCCCAGCACCACGGCCCTGCAGCTCCGAGTTTCTGGGGTCAGGAGGGGACTGTTTGGGAGCACACTCCTTTTAAACATTAACAAAACTTAGTTAAACATAGCCTCATGATCTCATTAACATAACTTAATTAAGCATAGCCTCATGATCTCTCCCCCCCCCCCCCCCCCCCCCCCCGAAAAAAGAGGTCACTACAGAAACTGTGAACATGAAAGTAAATTTACCTTAATGTGAGGTGAGATAATTCTTTAAAGTATGAATAAACAAAAAATAAAATACTTTAAGAAAAATGTACGTCAACGTTATCAGATTACATGAGCAGCCCCATGTAAATAAGTTTACACATTAGCTTAGTGTTTGAGAGCTACTTTTTCTTTTCTCCCCCCCCCCCCCCCCACCCCCCCCCCCCTTTTTTTTTTTTCCCTAAAAAGAAGCAGAAAAAAATGGGTTTTTGTTATTAAGAAAAGTGTACCTAATTATGCATTATATAAACCTGGATCTGCACATAGGCCTACACGCCTACACACACTGAGGGGCGCCTACACACCGGCATTATCTTTAACTGTATAGTAAAGGGACACACCGCTCGATAGACATATCATTATACATACATATCTTAACACCAGCACATACACAAATGCATACACATACATATACATTCGCCACTTACCTATGTTTTCCTTATATATGTTGAAGTATGTGCGTTTTGCTTTGAAATAGATGCTAAAGACAAATAGAAAGACAAACCATGTTGACAATCACAGCAAAGCAGAGCCCGGCCACTGGACAACAAATGCTCCATTGGAGTCTGGTCCATACTTCGAAAGAAGAAAAAAACACTCACGTGTTTTTACAAATAAATAAGAGTACTAAAAACATGCAACAAAGCAGTACAATTCTAAAATGCTCCACTGAAATCCGGAAGAAGAAAAACAACTCACACGCTTTTACATACAGTGTGAGAGCACAGCAATAACATTAAGCAATATAGTACCTTTCTGTTTACAAATTACCACACATTAACTAGGTTTTGCCCCTACTCCCCTGTGTTGAGGTCGCTGTGCTGCATGGAAGCTCCCTCAGGTCCCGCATCCTCTGTCCGTCCGTCCGCACTGCTTCCCTCACATGGCGAGGCTTCCCTGCTGGCTGGCGGTTCTCCATCGCTGCCTGTCGTTTGGCCCACGGCGTGTCGGGACTGCTGGCTGCTGAATGGGAGGGCAGCTTGGCTGGTCCCCTCCGCTCCCCGCACTCGGCCCCTGCCTCTGTCTTCGAGCCCCCAGGTGGAAGGGTGACCTGAAAAAGAACTCTCTGGTGCCTCATCAAACTGAGTGTTCGATCGATGAGCCTGAGAGACGGTTGGTAACCTTACATGACAGAATCAATCTGTGCTATGTTGCCGTCTTCGATTTGAAGGATTTGAAAATCCAGCAGCTTACAGAAGAGCTTGCCCTGAAAAGACCAGGCTGAAAGCACTGCTGGATGTTTCTTTATTTCCATCAGCCTCTGATAGTTCAGCTTGGTTAGATCTTCATTTATGTAGATCTTCGAGTTTTGCTGCTTAAGTTTCTTACGCTGGGCAAATATTTGTGTTCTTATTTTTCTATTGGTCAGACGAACTACCACTGGTCTGTCATGGCCAGGTGAGAACTTGCCGACTCGGTGGGCGATGCTGATGTGATCAGGCTGGAATGACTGCACTCCTAGTTTGTCTTTTACTAGACCAATGACTTTCTGTTCAGTTTGCTCTGAGGTCTCTGATTTTGAATCGCCAGTCAAGTTTATTATTTTGATGTTTTCTTTTCTTGTGTACTGTTCCAGTGTGTTTCTGAGTTCTTTTTCCTGTGTGAGACGTTTGTTAAGTCTGCTGACATCATCTGATAAATCTTCACATTTTTTCTCCAACTGTTGAACTTTCTTCCTTAAGAGTTCGTTTTCCTTTCTGATCTCAAATACTTCAGACAATATCTGATCTAACTGGTCATTAGTCCTGCTTGACTCCGTCTGACTTTTTTCCATATATCCCTCCAACCTGCCCAGGGAGGCCAGAACTGAAGCCCCATTCCCCTGTCCAGCAAGTTTTCCGTCTCGCCCCCTCCTGCCTCACCTGACTCTCCCGCCTGACTGCTGGTGAAGGCGGTGATTTTTTGTTGTTGGTCATCCAGCTTCCTCTTTTTGCTGACTGAGCGCTCTCTGTAGCTCTTGTCGCCTTCTTCCGCTGCTTCCCCAGGACTGCCTGAGCACACGGGGGTGGGGGCGGAATTTTTCTGACTTGAACAACTACTGTTATTGCGCCCTTGTTTTCTACCACGCTGTTGGTTTGGTGTCTTATTTTTGTTTCCCCCCTCCCATTATAAAGTCCCTTTATCAGAATAATAAAGGCAAAAACTTGTTGGAAGAAGGAAAAATTATTTACATTCAAAGAGGCTATCTATGTCTACTTTGTTTACTCACGCGCTTGCTTGCCTACAGCCACAGTCTCCTATTTTCGTATTGTTGCAGAGTAGTAGTTGGAACCACACACACACCTAATCACATCAAGAATAGGCCCACCCACAGGCTCACTCAGACCTGCTGTGGTCGGAAATCTTCCCGGTTGCTACGGCTGTAATTGCCCATTCCGGTCAGGAAAGCGCTCAAAAAAAAGTAAGATGCAAACAATGTTTATCACCAATTCAGCTGGAAAAGACGATAAACATTTTCCTTGCAGGCTGTTCTTAATATGAAGTTTGGTCTCCACTACAACTCAATCCATTGTGTATGAAAAACAGACCGAGTTTTTTTCTAAGTCAGAAAATACGTGGCCAGTCGCTCATTTTCCATTGGTTGTTGTCATTAATGTTCGATTTTGTTCCTATACGTTACCACTAAAAAGGCGTCCTCACGAAGACCTCGGACTGTATTTGAGAATTACTTTTGTTCATGCGTGCAAAAAATGACAATGAGGATGAGACTTTTTTTTCTGTGTGTTTCAGTGTCTTAGAAAGGCTGTGTATGGTTCGCTGGCTTAAAACAAAGAAAGTTTAAAAACGGAAATACTCGCACGATGCCTAAGCTTAGTTCAAGTTTTCTTCCTTGATTTTTTTTAATGTGTTGGTGGCGAATGTGAAAGAATCTTTATTCTTTACAAGAGGTGTTGGTCTCCCTCAAAGCATACTATTCACACAGTACTTCTATCCAAGATATACTCAGGCACCCCAGAATTGAAATTGGAATTCATATTGTTTCTCAGCGTGCTGTTAAACCACAGAGAGAGAGAGAGAGAGAGAGAGAGAGAGAGAGAGAGAGAGAGAGAGAGTTTCCACATCTCACTTCTCTTACAATGCATGCAGGTACACAAACACCTTATGCTGGGAGAGTGGTTCAGTGGCTCTGTTTCTGCCTCAAAGAACGTTTCGTAATAGAGGAATCCCGTCACAGTGTGCCTGCTGGGATACCTTCAGTAAAGCATTTATAGGAAAAGAGTGTCAAAGTCTTCAAGAAGGGTTTATATGTGAACTCCCTTCTCTTTCACATCACAGCAACATTAGCAGGCCTGTCACAATGCCTGTCCCAAACAGCAAAACCACGTCAAGTGTTCATCTAGAACTTTGTCCTATGCAGCACTTGACCCACAAATCCCTGGCCTGTGATGTGAAAAGTCAGTGCAGGGAGCTGGAGAACACTGAGACATGGTACAGGGCGACTTGCAGTATGACCCAGGGACTGACACAGCCCTACTTTTATTGTGACACAACTGAGGAGTTTGTGTCATACAGTCTGGTGTGTGATTTTCGACATGATTGTCTAGATGGACGTGACGAAGATTTCTGTGAGCATCCTGCGTGCAAGGAAGACATGATGGCCTGCGGAAGTGGACAGGTTTGTCTTCTCTTGTCTTGTCTCTGGACACACACACACACACACACACACACCACACACACACACACACACACACAAATACAGAAATGGACATACAGACGAACAGACAGACAGACAGACAGACAGACAGACACACACACACACACACACACACACACACACACACACACACACACCCCACACACTCACTCACTCATGCACGCACGCACGCAGACACACACACGACGGGCACGCCGAATGTGACCCACAGGCGACCATATCCATAATCAGTCATTGGCATAACAGAAGCTGCAATCCATCTTACAATTCTTGTTCATACAGCTTAAACTTATCTGGGCGGTAAGTGTGTGTGTGTGTGGCGCGCGCGCGCGTGCGTGCGTGCGTGCGTGTGTGTGTGTGAGTGAGAGAGAGAGAGACAGACAGACAACAGACAGACAAACAGAGACAGAGACAGAGAGAGAGAGAGACAGAGAGAGAAGGAGAAATGGGGTGTGATTCTTCTCCACGTGCTGATCTTAGGCGTAGGAAGGATCCAAAGACAGGAACAAATTCGTTAATAGTATCATTGACGTTCATGCTTAGGTCTTTGTGAATGCCAGCAAATACATCTTAGTATATGAATCGATCGCAGATTAACACATGCAAACACAACACTGATGAAAACGAACTTTGTTTTAATGTTTTTGAACTTAAAGTCGTTTTGCTGATGCAATGAAAATGTTTCATTTCTTTTCTTCCAGTCGGTGAAGGCAGACCATATGCACTGTTTATGTCGTCTAAGTCTTAGATGATCTATTAGGTCATCTATTTATAGAATACGGACATCCATAGATTGATATCTGAAGATCACACGATTGCTTCTTACATGATTTACATAGGAAAGGAACTTCTTCGGAGTACTACATCTTAGTACAATACTTTTCCAACACAGAACAAACGTTCTCAATGAGAACAGACTACTGTTTGCCAGGCTCAGGGTGCGATTTGAAAACAAGGAAATCACCCAGACGATTGGACAACAGTGCGTTTGAACATCTAACCACACATATACTTGACACATATGTACTTCTCATGTTGAGAACACAGCCGAAGCAACATGCTGTTAGGAAGAAATGAAGGATGGAATGAGGGAGGAAGATAAAGATCTATACGGAGAGGCAGAAATTCCGCAAAAAAAAAACATGTAAAAAAATAATGCACAAAAATCTCTTTTTTCAGTTATTTAATTGGAAACTTGGTAACAACTTAAACAAACCAAATCTGCGTTCGAAAATTTGATTGAAAAGGGCATGTGTGAACAGAAAAAACGACCTGAATCAAATTTATAAACAAAAGAGATGATTTTGTCAATATCTGGTGTATCCACCATTGGCAGCTACACACGCTCGAAGACGCCGCGGCATGGACTGCACGAGACGTCGGATCTGCACCTGCTGGATGTTGACACAGTGATGCTGAAGAACGGCGATCAGTTCACCTCTCGTCTGGGGCCTCGCTGATGCTGCTCCATTTTCCTGCCAAGCGCGTCCCAAAGGTGTTCAATGCAGTTCATGTCAGGTGACAGGGATGGCCAGGGCATCACCTCCACTCCATTCTGCTGTAGAAACTGAGGGTCACCCGGGCACTGTGAGGTGTAGCATTATCATTCTGGAACACAAATCTGCATCGTCCACCATGGCGATCCAGGAGTGGAAGCGGGACAGGCTGGAGAACGTGGTTCACGTAACGCTGTGCCGTGATGTTGCCATCGATCACCACCAGTGGGATCTAAAGTTGGTGTTGATGGCACCCCACACCATCACTGAAGGGCCGCCAAACCGGTCGAGCTGCCTAACACAAGGGTCATGATACCGTTCTCCTCGTCTCCTGTAAATTCGGATTCTCCCATCAGCGTGGCTCATGCAAAAACGTGACTCGTCAGAAAAGATGACATTCCTCCATGCGCGTCTTCCCAGGAACGCACCATTTGCTGCCCACTGGCGCTGGGCCTGCCTGTGTCTGTCAGTCAATACAGGGCCAACGAGGGGCCTGTGACACCTGGTTCCTGAGTGTGACAGGCGTCGTCTGATGGTGCGGTTGCTGATGGGTCCCCCACGCTCCCCCAAAGTTGCTCTATCGATGGCAGCAGCAGTCAGGAATCGGTTCCTGAGGTGGGAAAGGCGAATGGCTCGATCTTGTCTCTGAGTCGTCACTCGAGGTGCGCCTGGTCGGCACGGTCAGAAACTGACCGGGTGGCTGCCAAGCGCTGTTGTTGGTGGTAGATAGTGATGTGGTGGGGGTTCGTGGCTCTTGCCACCTGTCGGACAGATGAACCGGCCTTCACATCCCAGTAGCGTGGTTTTGCTGGTTGTTGTCTAGCCATGGCATTTTCTTGCAGTGTGATAAAATCATTCTGGTTGCGGCATTTTATGGGGTTAAACTGTGTTTTACCACGTGAAAAGAAAGCGACGCAATATTCACTCTGGGCTGAGTTGTCGCCCAGTTTGGCTTTTTGCTTCTGGCGCTATTGTCTGTTCGCTGGCACGTGCTGCACGAGAAACGTCGCTGTGGAAAGGTGGGTCACACTGCCACCAACTGAGGAATGGGTCATAAAAGGAGCAACAAATCAAACTTTTCCCCTGGAACTTGTGTGCATGATGTGCGGAATTTATGCCTCTCAGTATACTACGTCAAGCATGGTGAGTGGAACAGGTGTCAACATAGGGTGCTACAGGTAAGGTAAGGTAAGGTAATGTTGCTAATAGCCCAGCCGACCACAATGAGCCATATCGGGACTGTCACTGGGTTGAAGTCATTTACACAGGCCTCTGAAATACATCTTCTGAAAACACATCGGACATTATGTTGAAAAATCTTTCTTCAGTAATATCATAGATCATATGAAAAATGTTAATCTCTTTCAAAACCTCAAAGCTCATAGCAAGTGGAACATATCTAAACGACGTTTTCATGGATTTTGTCGTAAAATGCTTATGTCTGACATCATGCTGATAAAGATGATGATAAAGAAGAAAAAATAACAACACCACTAGTAATAACACAACAACAGTGATCATCATCACCATCATCATCATCAGAAGAAGAAGAAGAGAAGAAAGTGGAGGAGGAGGAGGAGGAGGAAGAGGAGGAGGAGGCGGAGGAGGAACAATACCAACAACAACAACAGCAACAAAACGGTAGGTCAACTGGTACCTTAATGTCTAACACACACACACACACACACACACACACACACACACACACACACACACACACACAATGTGCAAGCAAATTCACGCATGCACACACACACACACACACACACACACACACACACACAACACACAATGTGCAAGCAAATTCACCACGCACGCACACACACGCACGCACGCACGCACGCACGCACGCACGCACACACACACACACACACACACACACACACACACACACTTATTCTGTTTCGTAGTTACCTGATTGAACATCAGTAACCATGAGTCTGCATTCTTACTGTACCCTTTGCAATCAATAATAATCATGTAAAGAACTAGGTTTTGAGTTTTTGCTGAATACTGAACTTGATATATTCAGTAAAATTCCAATTAGATAACGAATACATTTCAAATATAAGAGCAAAACCTGTTTGTCTCGAATGTTTTGTTCCCTAAAGACAAGAATAGTTTGTTGATTTGTTAGTTTGTTTCTATCTCAGTGTCTTGATAAGAAGAAACGATGTGATGGTTACAAGGACTGTACAGATAACTTTGACGAGACGAACTGTTATAGAGACTACACATTTTATGGAATAAGCCCTCCAGCTGTGATCAACTTTGACCTACCTGGAGGGTTCACCATGACCCCTCTACCAGAAAGCACCACACAGTGCCCGGACACTCACTTTCAGTGTAACAATGACGGCTACTGCCTCCCTGTCTATGTCAGATGTAATGACATGATAGACTGTCCCGGTCATGAGGATGAGATTGACTGTACGGATTACAAGACGTGTCCAGGCTTTTATCGATGTCGTGACAGAGAGATAACAATCTGTGTGCACGTGAATCACCTGTGTGATGGTCGTCCACAATGCCCAATGTATGATGATGAACTGATGTGCAGCATTGATTGTCCTGATTCATGTCTTTGTTACGGTTTGGCCTTCACCTGTAACAACACTTTTCCTGTCCGCTCTTTCCCACAATTACGCTACCTTGAAGCCTCAGGCACTGGAATGCTTCTGAGTGACATAACTCATAACATCATGCTGATTCACCTGGGTGTACAGGCGTGTGGGTGGAGGAAGTTAACAACATCAATTACCCAATCTTCACAGTGCGGATCTCAGTGAGAATCTACTTCATTCTATCAACTTCAGCCAATTTGCAGGAATGCCTCAACTTAGAATATTGAACTTGGCAGGTAACCCTATGACTAGCAGTATTTATAATGTCCAAAACCAGCATGTGCATCCATCACTGATACTCTTCAATATTTCCCATGTCCAGCAAAACTCTTTAAACACGAGCTCTTTGTCAGCTCTTATGCCAACGTTACAAATCTTAGATTTGTCATGGAATGAAATTAAGGTACTGATGGGACCATGTGCATTTCATAACCTGCAGGTTTTGAAATTAAAGGGCTCTCCAATAACTGATTTTCCTCCAGATCTAATGAAATGCATGGCAAATCTCAGGCAACTCTTAGCCGACAACTTTAAATTGTGTTGTTCTGTTGTTTTACCAGACAATTTTCGGGGCCAATGCTTGGCCCCATCTAATGAAATTTCGTCGTGTGATGATTTGTTGAAGTCTATTGCTTATCGATGTGCTCTCGTGTTATTTGCTGTGCTTGCTGTTCTGGGAAACTTTGGTGGGTTCATCTATCGTACGTATGTTTTGTTAGAAAGCACCAAGACAGGTTTTGCAGTATTTGTTCTTCACCTGTGTGCTTCTGACTTTTTGATGGGAGTGTATCTGGTCTTTATCGGCGTGGCAGACCAAGTATATGCTGGTTCGTTACATTTGGAAGGATACTGAATGGAAAGAAAGTGTATCATGTAGCATTGCGGGGTTTTTATCATGTCATCATCTGAACTATCTGCATTTCTAATCTGCTTAATCACATTTGATCGTTTCCTGGTGCTCCGTTTTCCTTTCAGCAACTTCCGCTTTCGAGCCAGATCAGCTCACATCGCCTGTGCCACCATGTGGGCACTGGGGCTGACACTGGCAGTAATACCTTTCCTGCCTGTCACCTCACACTGGAGGTTTTTCCACCAGACAGATATTTGCATTCCCCTGCCCATCACCAGGAATGACTTTCCTGGTCACCTTTATTCATTTAGTGTCATGATCGTTTGCAACTTGATTCTCTTTCTTATGATTGGTACGGGA
>CM065743.1:6685657-6720657 GCA_033310375.1 Conus canariensis
CATTTCACACACACACACACACACACACACAGAGAGAGAGAGAGAGAGAGAGAGAGAGAGAGAGAGAGAGAGAGAGAGAGCCAGAGAGAGAGAGCACGAGATCTCTGATTCACTTGTGATCTAGTCTGTTGTACTTTGCGCTCTCTCTCTCTCTCTCTCTCTCTCTCTCTCTCTCTCTCTCTCTCTCTCTCTCTCTCTCTCTCTCTCTCTCTCTCCTTCAAAGATAGACTAATTTCCTCGTATAAACAAAACTGGCACAGTCAACTGGAAGAACATGATAGATATTCTTGGTTCCTATCCTTCAAAAGTAACTTGGAGGCAGAAAAGTATTTACATCTAGTATCTAATCGGTGGCAAAGAGTTATCCTTGCAAGATTTAGAAATAGAACACTGGGATTAAATGCTAATAAAAGATGGTATCTAAATAATAATGCTGTTGATGATTCGTGTCCATTATGTAATGATATTGCAATTAGAGAAGATGAGTTACATTTTTTGTTCACTTGTCCTGCTCATGAGAACATTAGAAAAAAATCAAGACTCTTTGATCATAACATAGTCAAGAGTCGAAACCTTAACAATATTTTGCAAACAAATGATGGAACATTGTTAAAGATGCTGGCAAAATATCTAACAGAAGCTGTAGACACGCGGAAGAAAATTATGAATGAATAAAAGTTCAAAACACTGAGGGGATATCAATTATATTTCATTTTTTATTGTTTAGAATACTTATTTGACCTTGAAGCTTGATGGTTCAAGTGCGTGGTTTTCATAATATCAAGCCAGATAAATCATCTGTACAGAGAATGTATGTGGATGGGGAGAAGGGAGGATAAGGATACAAATGCGTGCGTGCAAGTCGATGGAAGATAGGATGGATCAGTGTGCGTATGTGAAGGGAATGGTTGTTGTGTGAGAATGATTTTTGTACTAGAACATATACAAGAAACGCAAATGAGTGATGGAAATGGAAATCATCTCTTAATTTTGCTTAGTTGTGTAGACACCTAATTTGCAGTTTTTCTTTTCTTTTCTTTTCTCCTATGCATGAAAAAGACATTGTACCCCCTTGACAAAAAAGGCTATAAGCCATTGTCAATAAAAGATGTCAGTGTCAGTGTCAGTGTCTCTCTCTCTCTCTCTCTCTCTCTCTCTCTCTCTCTCTCTCTCTCTCTCTCTCTCTCTCTCTCTCTCTCTCTCTCCCCCCTTGCACCGAAGTGGTCTTTCCTCTGCCCATATGGTAAGGTAATGTTGCTTATAGCCCAGCCTACCGCAAAGGGCCATATCAGGGCTGTCACCTCATTGAAGTCAACTCACAAGTCATTAAAAAAAAAACCCACTTTCACACAATCCTTTAAAATACACCTAAAAACACGCCAGAAACTTCGTTAAAAAGCCTTTCTTCCGGAAAATCTTAAATCAGATGAAGAATGTTAATGTCTTTCAGAAATTCAAAGATCACACCAAGTGGGATATCTCTGAACAATATTTTGCCACCACAACGTCATCGGCGGTGTGTTTTTCCTGTCAGAAGCTGTGTTTTCCTCAACAGAGATCAAGTCCCCGGTACTTTATTTGCACTGTCAGCTTTCTCATCATAAAAAAAATGCAAAGCATATAAACGTAAGCGTGAGATATTCCATAAGGAGGAAAAACCGTTTGGGGCCGTTATAGCCTTTAGTAACGGATATAACGGTAAAACAAAACATCAAGCATCATCCGTGACCCATAATGAACATACCTACAAAATTTCAGAAAGATCGGCCAAGTACTTTCTGAGGCATTCCATAAAGAAGAAAAACCGTTATGGGCCGTTATAGCCGTTAATAACAGTAAAATAAAACATCGGGCATCATCCGTGACCCACAATGAAGATACCTACAAGTTTTCGGGAAGATCAGCCCAGTAGTTTTGTCTGGAGCGAGTGGAACACATTTTGACCACGGACAGACAGATAGATTGACAGACACACACACACACAAACAGAGTTTCTTCGCTCCCATTGTAAAGTGCTCCGTGTTCTATAAGAACTGAGAGTACAAAAAGAAAAAAATGGCGAAGCAGTCATCTGTTTGTCTGCTGTGTTTGATCTCAGAAAGATGGCTAGGTTTCTTCACTGTTCTTCGAGGGAGGCTCCCTGTCTGCTCTGTTCTTTGCCTCTCGTGGATGCGTTCTGACAGTTCCTGCAGTCAGCTGGTGAAGCAGAGCTCCTACTTCTTCTGGCATCCCCTGGAAATGGATTCTCTGGAAGGCTGCAGTGCCACCGAGTTGAACTTTGTTGACACGTTTGGTAACATCCCGGGAGTTGCAAGTCCTTGGTGAGTACACTGGTTGTCCAGGACACTGGAGCGCTGTGGTCCTCTGGTAGAATGGTAGTGACGGTCCTCTGGTAGAATGGTAGTGATGGTCCTCTGGTAGAATGGTAGTGGTGGTCCTCTGGTAGAATGGTAGTGATGGTCCTCTGGTAGAATGGCAGTGGTGGTCCTCTGGTAGAATGGTAGTGATGGTCCTCTGGTAGAATGGTAGTGATGGTCCTCTGGTAGAATGGTAGTGATGGTCCTCTGGTAGAATGGCAGTGGTGGTCCTGTGGTAGAATGGTAGTGACGGTCCTCTGGTAGAATGGTAGTGATGGTCCTCTGGTAGAATGGTAGTGATGGTCCTCTGGTAGAATGGTAGTGATGGTCCTGTGGTAGAATGGTAGTGACGGTCCTCTGGTAGAACGGTAGTGATGGTCCTCTGGTAGAATGGCAGTGGTGGTCCTCTGGTAGAATGGCAGTGGTGGTCCTCTGGTAGAATGGTAGTGGTGGTCCTCTGGTAGAATGGCAGTGGTGGTCCTCTGGTAGAATGGCAGTGGTGGTCCTGTGGTAGAATGGTAGAGATGGTCCTCTGGTAGAATGCTAGTAATGTGTAGGAAGTGGTCAACCCTATAACCTGTCAAACACAAAAGCCTCCGATTAAATTCAGCCCAAGAAGTCAATAAACCATGAAAAAAGAAATTCATATAAAAAGAAAAGCCCAGAAATGACACACACACACACACACACACACACACACACACACACACACACACACACACACACATACACACACGCGCGCGCGCGCGCGCTCGCTCGCTCGCACGCACGCACGCCCACACACACACGCCCACACACCAAAACTTATAACACAAAATATCAAACCTTGGGAAAAGGAAGTATAAATGATGTTAATGAAGCCCGAGGTGAACTCGTTGACACGTTCAGTAACATCCTGGGAGTCGCATGTCCTTGGAGAGAGGGATACTGGTTGTCCAGGACACGGTAACGCGTAGGTGCTCTGGTGGAACAGTAATGATGGTCCTGAAGCAGGATGGTAGTGATGATCCTCCAGTAGAAGAGTAATGATGGTCCTGTAGCAGAATTGTAGTGATGATCCTCCTGTAGAACAGTAATGATGGTCCTGTAGCAGAATTGTAGTGATGATCCTCCAGTAGAACAGTAATGATGGTCCTGTAGAAGAATTGTAG
This sequence comes from Conus canariensis, assembly GCA_033310375.1. Lineage (NCBI taxonomy): Eukaryota > Metazoa > Mollusca > Gastropoda > Neogastropoda > Conidae > Conus > Conus canariensis. The sequence continues at coordinate 6,689,166 of CM065743.1, forward strand.
TGATGATCCTCCAGTAGAACAGTAATGATGGTCCTGTAGCAGAATTGTAGTGATGATCCTCCAGTAGAACAGTAATGATGGTCCTGTAGAAGAATTGTAGTGATGATCCTCCAGTAGAACAGTAATGATGGTCCTGTAGCAGAATTGTAGTGATGATCCTCCAGTAGAACAGTAATGATGGTCCTGTAGCAGAATTGTAGTGATGATCCTCCAGTAGAACAGTAATGATGGTCCTGTAGCAGAATTGTAGTGATGATCCTCCAGTAGAATAGTAATGATGGTCCTGTAGCAGAATTGTAGTGATGATCCTCCAGTAGAACAGTAATGATGGTCCTGTAGCAGAATTGTAGTGATGATCCTCCAGTAGAACAGTAATGATGGTCCTGTAGCAGAATTGTAGAGATGATCCTCCAGTAGAACAGTAATGATGGTCCTGTAGCAGAATTGTAGTGATGATCCTCCAGTAGAACAGTAATGATGGTCCTGTAGCAGAATTGTAGTGATGATCCTCCAGTAGAACAGTAATGATGGTCCTGTAGCAGAATTGTAGTGATGATCCTCCAGTAGAACAGTAATGATGGTCCTGTAGCAGAATTGTAGTGATGATCCTCCAGTAGAAGAGTAATGATGGTCCTGTAGCAGAATGGTAGTGATGATCCTCCAGTAGAACAGTAATGATGGTCCTGTAGCAGAATTGTAGTGATGATCCTCCAGTAGAACAGTAATGATGGTCCTGTAGCAGAATTGTAGTGATGATCCTCCAGTAGAACAGTAATGATGGTCCTGTAGCAGAATTGTAGTGATGATCCTCCAGTAGAACAGTAATGATGGTCCTGTAGCAGAATGGTAGTGATGATCCTCCAGTAGAGGAGTACAGATGGTCCTGTAGCGGAATGGTAGGGATGCGCGGGGAATGGTCAACGCTGTCACCTGCCACACACAAAGCCTATGATTAAATTCTGCCGAAAGAGTCACTAAACTACAAGAAAAAATCATGTTGAAAAAGCATAACAAAAGTCTAGAAAAGAGGTTCACACACACACACACACACACACACACACACACACACACACACACACACACACACACACACGCACGCACGCACGCACGCACGCACGCACGCACGCACGCACGCACGCACACACACACACGCACACTCAAAGGGGGCGCGCTCACACAAACGCACACACACGCGCGCGCGCACGCATACGAAATTCATATAAAAGCATAGAAATTGGGGAAAAGACCACCTTGCACCAAATGAAATGAAGATAAGCGATTGCTCGTTCATTTTCATTGTCCTGAGTGTTGTGCATCTTGCCTGAAGGAGACCTAAGAGGTCAACGGGTACCGTGTTTTGTCTTGTGATTAGTTTGTCTACGTATTTTGACGGAGACTTATAAACAATACTTAAGAAGTGAAAATATGAACGTTGTTAATGAAACCTAAGCGGTAGAAAAGACCCAAGAAAAAGTTTTTTTTCGTTTTGAAAGTTAAAAAAAAGAGTTCGCTCAAGCATATGAGAGGTGGACACTTATCCCCATAAAACAAGAGGACATTTAAAAAATGACTAAATTTTATTAACGATGGGCGGTATAGCCCTGAAGGATCCACACGTTGACTCTGGTAACCATGTCAGGCTTTCTATGGATCAAAGGACACTCGGATCAGGAAGTACCAGGTGCGCACTGGGGAATATTTCAGGAAGACATTTAAGGACTGCCTCAAACGCTGTGTAGCTCAGCCTCAAAAGATCTGAAAACACGCGTCCATGTTCCAGATCCCTAGCTTAGGAGACCTGCTACACAGCTGGAGTCCACACCTTTCCAGAAAATATCCCTCTGGTACCCTCCCCCCCTCCCTGCCCCCCCCCCCCCCCTTTTTTTTTTTTTTTTTTTTTTTTTTTGTACCCTTGTTCCACGGAACACTGATCTAGGAGACCGCAGCATGCTAGGATGTTTGTCATAAGACAGACAGAAGTGAACGCTTGGGAAGAAGACTCAAAATCCTGACAAAGAAGTCGCATGGGGCTGTGAACGAGGAACGAAGGAGGCATTAGTAACTCGATGGAAACAAGACACTAAAACCGTTCAGCGAAAGAAGACACTAAACCTGAAAAAAAGCTCAATTCTGTAAATAAAGTCACCGAATCCTCAACCATAGGAAAGAAAACAGGGAACTTCACTGAGAGACACGTAACAAAAGAATGGGATTACTGCACTAACAGTGCAGGAGAACAAACCAGAGTGCTAAGAAGGAAACACAAACTCTCCAACTCTCCTCCTTTCGCCTGCATTCTCCATACTCTCCAACTCTCCTCCTTTCTCCTGCATTCTCCATACTCTCCAACTCTCCTCCTTTCTCCTGCATTCTGCATACTCTCCAACTCTCTTCCTTTCTCCTGCATTCTCCAAACTCTCCAACTCTCCTCCTTTCTCCTGCATTCTCCATACTCTCCAACTCTCCTCCTTTCTCCTGCATTCTCCAAACTCTCCAACTCTCCTCCTTTCTCCTGCATTCTCCAAACTCTCCAACTCTCCTCCTTTCTCCTGCATTCTCCAAACTCTCCAACTCTCCTCCTTTCCCCTGCAATCTCCATACTCTCCAACTCTCCTCCTTTCGCCTGCATTCTCCACGTTCACTTGTGCTGGTCTCCGCTTCCCACGCCCGTTCATGTTGGAATCCTTTGTTCCTGTTGGAATCCTTTGTTCCTGTTGGAATCCTTTGTTCCTGTTGGTAAAAACATAACTACATTGAACATAACTGAAATTTTTTTGTGTAAACAAATTGAATTCACCAAGTTTGGCAAAACTTTTATAAGTTTCTTCTTTGAGCTCTGATAACATGTTTGTTAACCTGATGGATAGTGAGAGCTACATACACACTCTAAACTGTCTTCCAATGCCAAAACAGTTCAGAAAACCTTCAATACTCATTTTATACATCCCAAAGGCACTGCTATAAACGAACTGGACGCATGCCTTTGCATTTTTTTTTCTGTCTGTTCAGTCATTGAACAATGAGAAGATAAGTCTTCTCCTGCTCATCTCTCTCTCTCTCTCTCTCTCTCTCTCTCTCTCTCTGTGCGTGCGTGCGTGCGCATGCGTACACGTGTGTGTGCGTGTGTGTGTGCGCGCGCGTGCGTGTGTGCATGCGTGCGAGTGTGTGTGTGTGTGTGTGTGTGTGTGTGTGTGTGTGTGTGTGTGTGTGTGTGTGTGTGGTGTGCGAGAGAGTGTGTGTGCGAGTGAGAGAGAGAGAGAGAGAGAGAGAGAGAGAGAGAGAGAGAGGGGGGGGGAAGGAGTTTGTTGAATGATTATCAACATTATTCTGATTGTTATTGTTGTTGGTTGTTATATTATTACAACTACTGCTACTACCACTTATTATTAACATTATTATTATTTTTCATTATCATCATCAAGTAAATGACTTACACGTTTATAATCGAAGCCAGCAACAAACAAAATGCACGATACAATCAAATGCTCTGACTGCGTCCAACCATAAAACGTATTTCTACTCTCCCTGCGCATTCCACTCCCCGACACCTCCACCCATCTAACTAACAAAAAAACAATCGTCAACTAATCAACACGCGTAGGCAAACGCCTATTACGCTCCAAAACAACACAGGAAGATAGCTGTTACGTCGATTCGAAGGAAAAAGAAAGGTTTCCCCGCTTGATTTAAAAGACGTCAGAGAAGTACAGTACCTCCAGTGAGAAATACCAACGGACGAAAAATGGATAAAGACGATAACTCACTTAATCGGTACACTGGTGCCATACATCAATGGAATGCTGAGGAGAGGTTTCGATGAATTTCCTGATGTTGGTTGGTGCGGAAGGGCTCTATTCTCCTGTATCCCCTGGCAATGGTTTTCGGACAGGTTTTAGTACCCCCCCCCCCCCCCCCCAACACACACACACCTAAGTTGAATTCGTCTACATAGCTGATGATATTCTGTCCCTGGAGTCATGTCCTTGGTGAGATTAGTTGTCTACAATGGTCCTCTGGTAGAATGGTTGGGATACCCCGAGAATGGCCAGCTCTATGGCCTGCCAAAACACAGACTTAGATTAGATTCTGACGAAAAAAAGTCGCACAAAATGTGAAGTCAATACATCGTGTCAAGAAAACATGCAAGTCTTTGAGGTAAATCCGCACGCGCGCGCCCACACTCTACACACACACACAACACACACACACACACACAACACACACACACACACACACACAACACACACACACACACACACACACAACACACCAACACACAACACAACACAACACACACACACACACACACACACACACAACACAACACAACACACACACACACACACACACACACACACAACACACACACACACACACACACACACACACACACACACACACACACACACACACACACACAACACACACACACACACACACACACACACACACACACACACACACACACACACACAACACACACACACCACACACACACAACACACACAACACACCACACACACACACACAGAGACACAGGGCAAGCACCATAGCTCTTGATACAAGACACTAAATCGTAGGAAAACAAATCATCATAAACCATGTCACTGAAGCCTTGGCTCAAGAAATGACAAATCGCACAAAGAGAGGACTGTCATTTTCAAAGAACATTCTGCAAGTTAATACAAGAAGGGGTCACTAACCTTACAACAGAAATGGGCTGTAAAACGCATAGAAGAAAAATGCTACAACCACTGTAAAAGTAACAGTAAACCATGTTAAAGGAGACCATAAACCTTTGCAAAAAAGGAGACTAAACCATATTCGAAATAGGGCCCTTGCCTGATGAAGGTTGGTAACGTCTGTGATAGGAGAGAACTCTATCAAGGAACATGAAACCCTTTGAAAACAAAACACTAGATCATACCAAAAAAAAGTTGACAATAGTCAGATAAGAGGGCACGGCACTAGTTACCATGAAAGTAGCACACTAAACAATAAGGAAAGATTTTGAGCGAAAATACTTTTTTTATTAGACTCCTGAGTCAGAACACACGGAAACAAAAATAAGGAAAGAGGACAGTAAAGCTTGTGACAAGCGAAAACTAAATCCTTGGAAGGATGACACAAGCCACCCAAAAAGGCACTTCACCCTGTGAGAAAACACTAAGCGAGAGGATGCTAAACCCAATGACAGGGTACACTCATTGACAGATGAAACTAGATTCTGTGAACGAAGGCCAGTACAATCTATGAAGTATCCATATGTTTACTGTAATTACCATGTCATGTGTTCTGTTGATCAAAGGACAGTTGGATCAGGAGATACCAGGTGCGCACTAGGAAATGTTTCAGGAAGAGGCTGAAAGACTTCCTCAAGACCTTTGCAGCTCACCTCCAAAAGATCTGAAAACACGCGTCCATGTTCCAGATCCCTGACTTATGAGAGCTGCCACATGGCCAAGGTCAATCTTTCATATCTTTCCGGAAAACTATTCCCTCTGGTACCCTCTGTTTTTGCGTCCCTGTTCCTCAGCACACTGACATAGGAAACTAGTGCAGCTAGAGAAAGGAGGACACTCTTAATCTTGTGAAAATACCGAGTCCTGCAAAAAGAAAAGAAAGTCTGTGAAAAAAAGTTTGAGATGAATGTATGAAGTGAAGACGGAAAGTCTTTTGAAATATGGTGAAACAGACAACATGAAACGAGGACACTAGGATCTATGTAACGATGATACTAAAGGCTATAGAGGAGGACAGTGATATCTTGAAGGACTACACAACAAATCCATTGAGTAAAGAGGACACTAACCTTTATAAAAAGGAAACAATAAATCTATGAAAGAACAAAAAGCCCATAGAAGAACCGGACACTGTGAAAGGACACACAATTCTACGTAAGGAGGGTACTGAATCCAGTGTAAGTGGAGGGGGGGGCGCTAAATCCTATTTAGGAAGACGACATTAAGCCCAGTGAAAGGACAATAATGCAAGGAAGAGATGAACCCCCTTGATAGAGCTGAACGCCAAACTCTTGGGAAAGACGACCCTAAACCATATGAAGAGAGGACAGTAAACGTTATGCACGTGAACAACCCAGTGAAACGAGCACACTGTATATGCAATGACAAGGATATCAAATTCTAAGAAAAGAGAATGATCAACCTTGTTAACCAACCGTATCAAGCCTTAGAGAATGATCAACCTTGTTAACCAACCGTATCAAGCCTTAGAGAATGATCAACCTTGTTAACCAACCGTATCAAGCCTTAGAGAATGATCAACCTTGTTAACCAACCGTATCAAGCCTTAGAGAATGATCAACCTTGTTAACCAACCGTATCAAGCCTTATGGAAGAATGCTGATGTTTATTACTGTGTCAGACTTCCAATGGCTTATAGGATACCCAGATCGGAAGATACCAAGGCACACAAAAACATTTTAAGAAAAGGATCAAAGGCTCCCGGAGCAGCTGCTGTTGTTCTCGTTTTTTAATTCTTGCTCCAGAAGATAATGGTATAAAACAGCCACATTGACCATACAGAAGGACACATCACCCAGGGTACGAAAAAGACATTAAATCCTTGGAAAAGCGACAAAAACCACAACGAATGAAGACACATAACACTGAGAATCAAGACCCTAAAACTGCCAGTGAAAGTGACCCCGAGTTTCAAAGAGATGCCAAAAACTCCTTTGAATGAAGATAGCATTAAATCCGGAAGGAAAATAATGTGATTAGTTTAGGACAACTTTTGTAAAATTCTGCCCCTGGAGTCATGTCCTTGGTGATGTTGGTTGTCTACAGCAGAGCAGTGCGTTGGTCCTCTGGTAGACTGGTGGGGATCCCTGGAGTCATGTCCTTGGTGATGTTGGTTGTCTACAGCAGAGCAGTGCGATGGTCCTCTGGTAGACTGGTGAGGATCCCTGGTGTCATGTCCTTGGTGATGTTGGTTTGTCTACAGCAGAGCAGTGCGATGGTCCTCTGGTAGACTGGTGAGGATCCCTGGTGTCATGTCCTTGGTGATGTTGGTTTGTCTACAGCAGAGCAGTGCGATGGTCCTCTGGTAGACTGGTGAGGATCCCTGGAGTCATGTCCTTGGTGATGTTGGTTGTCTACAGCAGAGCAGTGCGTTGGTCCTCTGGTAGACTGGTGAGGATCCCTGGAGTCATGTCCTTGGTGATGTTGGATGTCTACAGCAGAGCAGTGCGATGGTCCTCTGGTAGACTGGTGAGGATCCCTGGAGAGTGGCCACCCCTAGGATCTGCCAAACACAAAAACTTTGATTACATTCTGATGATAAAGAGGACACTAAAACTCAGAAGTCAATAAATCCTGTCAAGAAGACACAAAAGTCTTTACATTAAACATAAACGCGCATTCACACACACACACACACACACACACACACACACACACACACACACACACACACACACACACACACACACATACACACACACATACACACACGAAACAAGACACTAAAACCATAGGAAAAGAGATTAGTATTGACCATGTCACTGAAGCCCTACCTCTAGAAAAGACAAATTAATCGAGAAGTCATTTTCAAAGAAGATTCTGCCAGTTAATACGAGAGGGGGAGGCTAGTCCCCTTAAGATCGGAGGAGAATAAATCTTATGACAGAAAAGGCCTGTAAACCTTATGGAAGAAAAATACTAAAAGCTGTGTAAAAGTGACAGTAAACCATGTAAAAAAAAAAGACCATAAACATCCAAAAAAGGCGAATTTACCATATTCAAACGAAGGCCCTTGCATGATGAAGGCAGGTAATTCCTGTGATAGGTGAATCAACTGTATCAAAGGGCATGAAACCAAAGGGAAACACTAGATCATAGAAATGATGACAGTGATCAGAGAAGAGGACACTAGTTACCATGAAAGGAGCACGCTCAGCAATAAGGAAAGAGGACACTAGCTACCATTAAGATTAAGATTAAAATCATAGTCCCGTCAACAGCAGAGGTTATCTCTGGAGTGTCACCACGTTTCAAACTACCACGTATATATGTTAAAAAAGAATTAAAAGCAAAACCTTACCCAACCCATTAAAAAAAAAGATTAAAAGAACCAATCCTAGGATTAAAAACCAACACGTTGAAATCACTAACTGTAATCTGCAAAAATCAATACTGGATATAGAAAATCTAACAACACCAAATTCACACACGATGAAATAAATTCACTTCTGTTAGGAAGTTAAAAATATTGTCAGGGGGGACATCACGAAAAAGAATCTTCATATTATCTGCAGTGTAATGTTTCCTTCTAATGTCGTATAAATCCCAGCAGTCTAAAAGAATATGTTGGACAGATATCTGACTATCACAGGCAACACAGAAAGGCGGGTCTTCTCCCTTCAATAAAAACGAATGAGTAAAATAGGCATGACCCGTCCTCAATCTACACAATACTGTTTCTCCCTTTCGACCACCAGCAGCCATGGGAAGATGTTCCTTTAAATCTGGACGTATTTGATGAAGCTTATTGTTTTCTTGGAGGCTCCGCTCCTCCTCCCATAAAGAATTGACATACGAAGCTATTTTGCCTTTTAGATCTGAAGATGGTACAAGCAGTTTAGAAGGACGAAGACGGACAGCCTCTTTAGAAAGCCGATCCACCTCTTCGTTGCCTCTGATCCCCATATGACCTGGCACCCAAGCCAAAAAAATCTCAAAACCCCTTGAAACTAATTAAGAAAACATGGTAAAAAAACTTAATAAGAGCCGGATGTTTTATGTTTCTTGCTCCTATAGCCTCTAAAGCCGAAAGAAAATCTGTGCAAATAAGGAATTTCCTAGACTGGGACTGCCCGATCAACTCCAGAGCCAAAAGTAGTGCAGTAAGTTCCGCAGTGTAAATAGTGCTTTTAGAGGGAATGTGTTTGGACATTTTTTTCTCCCAAAGCTGGAATATATGCGGAGCACCCTACACCAACATCAGACTTTGAACCATCAGTAAAAATAACAACATGTTCTTTAAGGTTAGAACACATGTCTAAAAATAATTGTTTATAAATTAAGGAACTCGTGTTCTGTTTGCGCTGCACGGTTAAATCAAACCTAATTTCAGGAGACGAAAACGTCCAAGGAGGTTGTTGAGGAAACTTGGAAACGTCAGAGATGACCCCAACATCAATATCCGCCTCCTCCAGAAAAGGAAGGATGCGAATACCGAAAGGGGGAATACTGGATGGACTTCCTTCATATTTCTCTTGGAAATGAGGATTCATAACACTGTCATAGGCAGGGTTGTTTGGTTCTGAAAAAGCTGTGTATAGTCATTTAAAGCTAATTTTACTCTTCTGTGAGAGAGGGAACACTCTCCTGCCTCAGCATATAGGCTATGAACAGGTGTAGTACGGAAAGCGCCAAGGCAGAGGCGAAGACCCTCATGGTGAACTGGGTCTAGGACTTTTAGATACGAGGCTCTAGCGGCGCCGTAAATGATGCTGCCGTAGTCCAACTTGGATCGAACTAACGCCCTGTAAAGATGGAGAAGTGTGCGTTTGTCTGCACCCCAATCCGTATGAGCCACTACACGGAGGATATTCATGGCTTTGAGGCACGATGTTTTCAACTTCTGAATATGGGCTTTAAAATTTAATTTTTGGTCAAAGGTAACACCCAGAAATTGGCTTCTATGACAGCAGGCATTTTAGCCTTATCTATGAAAATTTCTGGTGGCGAGAAAAGTTGTCTGAAATTGTGAAAGTGGATGCACTCTGTTTTAACTGATGAAAACTTGAACCCATTTTCGACTGCCCACTGTTGGACTTTATAGACACACAACTGGAGTTGGCGCTGTACACCAGCAAATGTCTTCCCAGATGCATAAAGGGCAAAATCATCAACAAAAAGAGAGCAGTCTCAACCTTGGTTGACAGAATTTACAATTTCATTTATTTTTATACTAAACAGGCTGGGGAAAGGATACTACCCTGTGGAACACCCATTTCCTGCTCATGAATTTCTGACAATGTTGTCCCCACACGGTCCTGGAAGGATCTGTCTGCCAAAAACTGTTCTATGAACACTGGGAGATTGCCACGGAAACCCATCCGATGGAGGTCTGACAGGATTCCGTACTTCCACGTCGTGTCATAGGCCTTTTCTATGTCGAAAAAAATGGCAACAACACGCTTTTTATCTAAAAAAGAGTTTCGAATAGTGGTTTCCAATCTGATTAAATGGTCCATGGTAGAGTGATGCTTTCTAAAACCACACTGTTCCATGGCTAAAAGCCCATCAGTTTCCAATTTCCACATGAGCCTACCATTTACCATTTTTTTCCATCACTTTACAAACACAACTTGTTAAGGCTATTGGACGATAGTTGGTTGGGTTTGAATGATCCTTCCCTGGCTTCGGAATGGGAACAATTACAGCCCTTTTCCATGAAGCTGGGAAAGACCCAGACGTCCAAACGTGGTTATAAACTTGAAGCAGAATGAGTAATTGAGTCAGGAAAGTGTTTTAAGAAGTTGATAATGTATTTCATCAACACCAGGAGCAGAATCATGACACGCCTGCAAGGCAGACTTCAGTTCATTTAGATTAAAGGGCAAGTTGTAGTCTTCTTGATTGGGTGAGGAAAAGTCAAGCTTCTTTTTTTTCTGTTGCGTTTTGATCTTTAAAAACGCGGCGGATGTTTGACTAGAGGAAGAGTTGGTTTCTATGGTGGAAGCTAGCAAGTTAGCCACAACTTTTTTTGTCAGTAATGAGTGTATCATCAAGTTTTAAATGGTGGATTGAAGGGCAGCTGTTCTTGCCCCTAATTTTTTTTAACAACTCTCCAGATTTTTTTCTTGGAAATGTTTGATGTGAGGGAAGAGCAGAAATTTCTCCAAGACACTCGTCTACTTCCTCTAAAAACAAAGCTTGCCTTTGCTTTTTTCCTAAGATTGAACATTCGGGGCCACAGGATGCTGAAAGACTAAACGTTGGGCCTCTTGCGAACGTTGCAAGCATTCTTACAATCCTGGTTGGACCATGGCCTACCAGGTAGTTGCGAACCTGGATTTGTAAGTGGGATGGTATCTCTCGCACATGGTAACAAAACATTAGTAAAGGACTCCGCTGGATCTTCTGATCGGAAGACGATTTCCGCATCTAGCTTATCAGTTATGGCTGAACGATAGAAACCTCAATTAGCCCTTTTAAAGCAAAAATACTGAGGAAAGGAAACAGGTTCCTTCAAAATTGGAGAAAGTATTACAGGGAAATGGTCGCTCCCGTGCAGATCATCGTGAACTGACCAATCATAGTCTAGAACCAATGAAGGATCACACACTGACAAATCCAAACACGAAAGAGTACCATTTGAAGAATGCATGTATGTTGGTGATTTGTCATTTAGACAACACAAGTCCAGTTCGTTAAAGATTTCTTCCAGTATGAGACCCCGAGGTGAGGAATATGAGCTACCCCAAAGGGGAGAGTGCCCGTTGAAGTCTCCCAAAATAAAAAGGACGTGGAAGCTGATCTATTAGATCAATGACTTGTTGCTTAGATATTGTACCAGAAGGAGGACAATAAATTGAACAGAGAGTTATTGTTTTATTGAAAGTAATCCTGGCCGCAACAGCTTGTGATGGGGTATTTAAGTTAACTTGGCTGAATAATAATGATCTGTGAATAAGAAGGGAAACACCCCAGTGACACCATGGCCAGTATCTGTAGGTAAAGCAGGAAAACCTACTGAACTAAAGCCTGCCAATGAAAAATGTTTTCCTGGTCTCAACAATGTTTCCTGCAGCGCAACAACACTAGGTTTGAGGTCAGAACACAACCGCTGGAGTTCCTCATATTGGGCATTAATGCCTCTTATGTTCCAATGAATAAAGGCCATGACAATAAAAAAGAAAAGAAAATTACTCCATCTCATTGTCCCCATCACCTTCTATCTCCAAAGCAGAGAAGCGATTGGAAGAAGGTGATGGAGATACCACCTTCTTGGCTGATGAAGGACGATACTTATTTCCACCCCCAGATGGACGAGGTGGAAGAGGAGGCTTCATCAGAGGTCGACTTCTAGAGTGTTCCCCAGACAAAGAGGCTACCTGTGTAGCCTTCCCAGAGGGTCTGGGATTGGAGGAAGGGGGCTCGAGGAGTCCGGGGGGAGGTGGATATTGAGCCTCCACCCAAGGCACTGTTTGAATTCTGCTTTCTTTTTCCACTTTCTTTCTGTACATGTTGAGGCTCCTGTTGCGTCTGTCGATCATGATGCTGACAGCCGGCCCGAAGTTGAACAGTCTCAGTCTGAACACCAACACTGACCATGCTCCCCTTGGCGACATCAGCATACGACTTGCTGAGGGAGGACTGTCTATTCTCCTTAAGTTTCCTTGCCTCAAAAACGAGATTCGATTCTCTGAGCGTACCCTCTGGATCTCAGACTCGGTGCGCCAGACTGGACAGTCCTTCGAGAAAGCAGGATGGTTGCCTTTACAGTTTATGCAACAGGGCGGACAATCACACGGACCTTCATGCACTGGCTTTGAGCACTTGCCACACGCCTCCTGTTCTGTGCACTTGTCCTTAATGTGTCCATACTTTGGGCATTTGAAGCATCACAAAGGTGAAGGAATGTACATGGAGACGGGAGCCCTCAAATATCCGACCTTCACACACACAGGGAGAGTTGTCGTACAGAAAGTTAGAAAAAAAGTGTCTGTTGGCACACGGTCTTGGTCTTTTCGTGCTAGAACCCGGTGGACATGGGTCACACCCTGGGAAGCCAGTTCCGTCTTTATTTCTAACTCTGAAACGCCTCTCAAATCACGGCACCTGATGACGCCCTTGCTTGAATTCAATGTTTTGTGAGGCGTCACTCTGATTGGCCTGTCAATCAATGTCGTCGACTTGAGAAGCAACTCAGAATGCTTTTGTTTTGCACATTCTATCAAAAAAGAACCGTTTCTTAGCCGTTTCATTGATTTCGGTACGCCGGAGAGTCCTTCTACTCCTCTCGAAATAGCAAAATGATTCAATCCATTCACTCCACAGAGAGGGCGAGCTTCGTCTACACCCTCCATCACCAACCAACAAGGCCAAAATCCAGATGCTGTCCTTATTTCATCATCCGAGTCTGAGTCCAAGTTTGAGTCCGAGGAACAATTTCTTTTTCGTTTTTGTTTGGAATGAGCCATAGTTTGAGTTTATAAAGTTCATCCCTGCCTACCCACCCACCATGGAGTCCAACAAGGGGCCAGGGTCAAGGGGAAATCCAACTCTTGACCCCATCCAGGTTTCAGCAGGGATATGCACCAGATAGAACATAACTAACCTATTCCGCCAAGATCATGACACACCGCCGGGGACAGACGGTGAACACTTACAAGGTTTCCAAGGCCAGCCAAGAGCTACCCAGTTTGACCCAACCTCACGTAGAGGCAGCCGATTGACATACATGGGCCAATGTATGCCACCCGTCTTAGAGGAGGTCCGAGCCAAAGTGATGTGTTGAGAACAGTAGGCTCTCTCAATCACCAGGATCTCATTCCCCCCCCCCCCCCCCCACACACACACACACACACACTTACAGGATGCACCACACGGCAAGCACGGTGGGTCTGAAGAAGACCGCAGGGAAAAGGAGAAGTGTTCCAAAGAAGACTTGTAAGTAAAGATTAAAGTACATATTAAAGAGCCGGGTAACCAGAAACTAGACGAAACAGAGGCTGCAGTTTCTGTGGGGAGACTTTATGGAGGAAAAAGAGATAGTAAAAGACACAGTAGGCAGAAAAACAGGAAAGATAAGAAAAAGGGGTGGGCTCAGGTTAGTCGAGAAACGCCCCCCCCCCCCCCCCCCCCCCACGAGAAGGCCGGCCCGTGGGGGCCACTAGCTACCATGAAAGAAGCACGCTCAGCAACAAGGAAAGAGGACACTAGCTACCATGAAAGGAGCACGCTCAGCAGTAAGGAAAGAGGACAGTGAAGCGTTGAAAGGAGTACACTAGATCCTTGGAAGGATGATACAAGCCGTCCAAATAGGCGCTTCACCCTGTGAAAGAACACTAAGCGAGAGGATGCTAAACCCAATGAGAGGGTACACTCATTGACAGATGAAACTAGATTCTATGAATGAAGGCCAGTACAGTCTAGGAAACGATCCATATTTTTACTGTAATTACCATGTCTTGCATTCTATTGATCAAAGGACAGTTGAATCAGGAGATACCAGGTACGCACTAGGGAATATTTCAGGATCAGGTCGAAAGACTTCCCCAGGAAGGTCTGAAAACACGCGTTCATGTTCCAGATCCCTTTCTCATGAGACCTGCTACATGGCTGGAGTCAACCTTTCATACCTTTCCAGACAATGGTTCCTCTGGTACCCTCTGTTTTTGTGTCCCTGTTCCTCAGGACACTGACATAGGAAACTAGTGCAGCTAGAGAAAGGAGGACACTCTTAATCCTACGAAAATACCGAGTCTTGCTAAGAGAGAAATTAACTGAAAGTAACTCGCCGAAAAAAAGGTGGCCATGGATGTATGAAGTGAAGACAGAAAGTCGTTCGAAATATGGCGATATTAACCTCATGAAATGAGGACATTGAGCTCTATGTAACAAGGATACAAAAGGCTATAGAGAAGGACAGTGACAATTATCTTGAGGGACTAAGACAATACATGCCTTGAGAAATGAGGACACTTAACTTTATAAGAGGTAAGACTAAATCTATGATCGAACATAAAATCCCGTAGGAGTACAGGACACTATGAAAGGACACAGAATCCAGTGTAAGTGGAGGGGTGGGCGCGCTAAATCCTATTTAGGAAGACGACATTAAGCCCTATGAAAGATCAACAATGCAAGGAGACGAATCCCCTTGAAAGAATAGGACGCTGAACTCTTTGGAAAAAGGACAGTAAACCATATGAAAAGATAGCAGTAAACCTTATGCACGTGAACAACCCTGCGCAAAGAGCACACTGCATGCGATGACACGCAGGAAATCAAATTCTAAGAAAAGAGAACGCTCAGCCCTGTAAACCAAGGGCATCAAACCCTATTGAAGAACTCCGGTGTTTATTACCATGCCAGGCTTTCAATGGCTTATAGGGTACCCTGAACAGAAGATATTAAGGCACACAAGAACATTTTAGGAGGAGGATCAAAGACTCCCTTAGCAGCTCAGCCTCTGAGGGTGCCGCCAATCTTACAGTATGAAACGGCAATTTGGGCTCTTGAGAAAAGTGCTGAAATATAACATGTGCATTTGTATGCAATGGAAAAGATTTTACATGTAGACAATCGAACACCATTTGATTTAGTTTATGGTGATCTTGGACGACATCCAATTTATGTTAATTCATTTCATAAATGTATAAAGTACTGGCTGAACATAACTAAATTAGAGGACATCAAAATAAATCTTAAAGCTTATAATGAAATCTGGATATTAATGGCAAGAAGACATGGGCTACTAATGTCCGCCAGTGCTCAACTTCATACGGGTTCGCATATGTTTGGGATAACCAGGGAGTTGAAAATACCTCGTTGTTCTTTAAATGTTTTAAACGAAGAATACTTGACAGCAGATGGCAGGACCTGCATGATCATATAGCAGTGGCAGATTTGTGCAATATAGAGTCTTTAAAACAACACTTGTGAAAGAGCCATACATTAAATGGATATTAATAGAAATTTAAAAGCGCACTAAGTAAGTTTCGATTCGGTGTATCTTACATTGCTTGTCATCGTTTCAGGTAAGAACCATCCGTGAAAATGAATCACCATGCCGCTTATGTATCTGCAATTTGGCTGTGTATATTTATGAAGCACAAAAAAGACTGCGTGCTGTTGAGCATAAACGTTGTTCTACTATGCATATTTTCATTGTTGCTGTGGATAGGTTTATCATCTATAATGTCTTAGGCGTAAGTTGCATTGTATAAGTGTGTAAATGCCCCCCTTCAGTATGGGGTCATGGCCTTAAATCTGAGTAGACATTCGTATTCGTATTCGTATTCGTTTCTCTCTCTCTCTCTCTCTCTCTCTCTCTCTCCTCTCTCTCTCTCTCTCTCTCTCTCTCTCTCTCTCTCTCTCTCTCTCAGTTTGCGTGAAAACGTAAACTAAACATGTCTTTGCTTACCTTCCGTTATTGTTGTTACTGTTGTTTGTTTGCTTGTTCGTAGGGGGTCTTTTCTTTTGCCTTCTTTCTTTCTTCTTCTTCTTCTTCTTCTTCTTCTTCTTCTTCTTCTTCTTCTTCTTCTTCTTCTTCTTTTCCGTCCTTTTCTTTATTTCATTACAATGTACATGTACAAAAGCGAAAGGAATATTGTTAAAACTGAAATCCAGCACAGCCACAGAACACATCCAGTGATAAATTAAAAGAGATGAGAGCACCTACTTTCAAAATGTTGGATTGTATTATACTGAAATTATCCTTTAAGGCTGAGTCAGTTAGCCAGGTAGCCATCTTTTTATGTACAACTCTGGAGGTACCATACTGTGTAAGGCAGGGCTGTATGAATAAAGAAAACAATGTTTTGCTCTGTGTACACGTGACAACATTATAGGCACTGATTTTGACCAATTTTTAAACAATTGTAGGCTAGTTAGCAAACAGAAAAAAAGATAGAACTTCTATTGTTTGGGATTTCTGTTTTTCCTTACCGTATTGATTGTTCTGTTTCCAGCATTTTACATAAAATGATTCTAGCCTTCGATTTTACGATTTCAAGAGATTTCACGATTCAGAAATGTGAAGTAAAGGGCAATGAATTTTAAAAAGTGCTACTGCATTTCTTTCCGAAAGTAATGGCGTCTTTCACGTTGTCTTTGTTGTCAAACACTCGTTGCGGGCCAAACTGACTTCATCACACAGTTGAGGAATGTCCTGGTGCAAATAACTTCATACCGTTTTATCTTAGCTTCTTTTTCTTTTGTTTTAATACACATCGAGTGTTAGTCCTGTTGGTGTGCACGTAACATTTTCTGAAAACGGAGTTCTTGGGCCTTGCGCTGTTTCTCCAGTGTTATGTTCAAGGTGTAGAGAAATGGGTTCAGAGCTGAATTGAGTGGCAGCACAAATATGGCCATTGCCACGTTGACCTCCCCTGGAATGACGACACCACTGGCAGCCAGGACCCCACACAGACCAATAGGAAACCAACAGAGAAAATCAGACACAACAACGGAGAAAAGACGCCTTGCAATGGTTGCTTCTTTGGACTGAGTACTTTCCGAGCCTATGGCTTTGGTCTTCGCCACTGGATTAGATGTTACGTTCCTCTTCACTGACCAGTAGATAAGAAACTGACCAACACCGATGATGAGAAACAGGATCAGGTTGCAGATGATCATGATGCTGAACGAATACGTGCGACCAGGAAAGTCAGCTCTGGTGATAGGCAGTGGAATACAGATACCTGTTTGGCGGAAAAACTCCCAGTGTGAGGTGACAGGAAGCAGAGGCACCACTGCCAGCGTAAGTCCCAGAGCCCACATGATGGCGCAGGCAATGTGAGCTGATCTGACCCCGAACCTGATGTGACTGAAAGGAAAACGGAGCACGACAAAGCGGTCCACGGTGATGATGCAGATTAGGAAGGCTGAAACTTCAGATGATAACAAGGACAAGAACCCTGCCATGCTGCAGGCTGAACTCTGTTTCCATGCCTTTTCATTCAGAATATATCTTCCAGCATAAATCTGGTCTGCCACGCCAATGAAGGCTAAATACACCCCCATTAAAAAATCAGACGCACAGAGATGAATAACGAAAATCATAAAACCAGTCTTGGCGCTTCCAGACAGAAAATACACACGGTAGATAAAGCTACCGAAGTTTCCAAGAACAGCAAGCACAGCAAATACCGCAAGAAAACAACGATAACCCATAGATTTCAACAAGTCATCACAAGATGATATTTCGTCAGATGGGGCTAAACATTGCCCTCTGAAATTGTCTGGTAAAACAACAGAACAACACAATTTGAAATTATCTGCAGAAACGTGCATAAGACTCCTCATATGTTTCATGATACTTGATGTGAAATCTGTTACTTGACAACCCCGTATATCGATGAAATGAAGATTACGAAACAAGCCTTGTACCTGGGGTATCTCTACTTTATTCCATGACAAGTCTAGAACTTGTAAGTTCGGCACAAGGGCTGACAAGGTGCTTATATTCAGGGAATCTGCTTGGTTACGGGAAATATTGAATACTGCAAGTGATATGTGTATATACCGTTTTGGGACATACAAAATGCCACCGGTCAGAGGGTTGTTTGCCAGATTAAAGTTTCGAAGTTGTGGCATCCCTGCAAAGTGGCTGAAGTTGACAGAATGAAGCAGATTGTGACTTAGGTCCAAACTGTGAAGATTTGGTAGAACTACTTTTGTAAGTCTCCTCCATCCACACGCCTGAAAGCCCAGGTAGATCAGCATGGTGTTATGAACAATGTCATTTATACGCATTCCACTACCCGAGGCTTCAAGGTAGCGCAGCTGTGTGAAAGAGCTGACGTGAAAAGAGCGGTTGCAGGTGAAGGCCAAACCATAGCAAAGGCACGACTCATGACACATGCTGTCACACATCAGTTCATCATCATGCAATGGGCACTGTAGTCTACCATCGCACAGGTGATTCACGTGCACACAAATTGACTTGTCAGTGCCACGGCAGCGATAAAACCCTGGGCATGTCGTGTATTTATTACAGCCACTTTCATCCTCATGATCCGGACAGTCGATCATGTCGTTACATCTGACATAGACAGGGAGGCAAAAGCCATCATCGTGACACTGGAAATGGGTATCTGGACAGAGCGTGTTGTTTTCTGGTAAGGGGGTCACGGCGTACCTCCCACATATATCAAAGTTGATCACGGCAGGAGGGAGTATCTCATAAACTCGAAAGTACCAGTCTACATCTTTACCTCCGTGGCAGTGGTCAGCAAACTCCTACAAACCATTACAGTCATCGCTTGTAAATTCACACTGAAGAGAAGACGGGAAACAAAAAACCCCACAACAAAAAACGGTTTCATACACGAACTTAACAAATCACAAATCTTTAGAAAAACAAGCAAACAAAACATGCCTTTGCTACACTGCAGATTAATCAGCAATGACGATAAGTTGTGCCTAAAATCAGACACTCATAACCCTAATGTAAATTAAAGTAAATATGAAATGAGACAGGACACACAGTAAACAGTAAATAACAAACACGTAGGGTAACTCTTGTTCCTATGATGAAATAAATACACGCCCATAACTCCAAAGAATATTGTTTACGGCACCAAATGTCAGCACAGAGCACACAGAACAAGCACGGAAACATCCCCAAAAAGGATGTTCAAAGCTTGCCTATGTACCCCGTACCAGACATATCTACACAGCAACAGCAACTGGAGAAATGAACCAATGGATCAAATCGAGGTTACCTGTATTTGTTTCTGTTCGTCCATGTCCTTGTCTGATTATTTTTTAAATCGAAAAGGCTGTGCCAGTCTTGAATAAATGTTAATTTGTGTATGTCCATTTCTCCAGTTGTTGCTGTGAAGATGTGTCCGGCACAACGTATACAGGCAAGTCTGGAACAACCCTATTAGGGGCTGTTTCCTTGTTTGTTCTGTGTGCTCCGTGCTGTCACATCTGCTAGGCGATTCGGTGACATAAGTAGGATTCCTTTGGAGTTATGTGCCTATGTAAATTGTTTTATTCGGTTTCAAGAGAACATTATCAATCACAATGTATGGCTACGTATGTCTAGTCACTCAACGTTCGAGTCATGACTGATGTATGTGTTCGTTTAAAACGTGAAATGAGGCATCATTTCATTTTTCTAAAGTGCCTTAAGGATGAAGGAAGAAGAAATAGAAGCAGATGTCTATAATCCTGATAGCACAACCATCAATGGTGAGTAGATAACAAATGCGACTTTTAAGGACACTGTACATGAATACGAAGTTTAATCATCATAGGCATCTAACAATGCGCAGGAATGAGGACATGCACATGTGTAAGGGTGAGGACATGAGTTCACCTGCTGGCCTTAATACGTTAGTAAAGGAGTGCTTCTGTACTGATAACGGATTCTTTTTTGTCTCGCCTGAGTTCAGCAGAATGATTCTCACAAAGCTGTGCAGGATTGCCAACAAAAAGGATTAAAGGCAAAATTGTGTGGACTGCTTTCAATTGGCAGAGCAGTGCCCTCCTTTTACTGACACCACTGTTGTTGGTTGTTTTCAATTGGCAGAGGAGTGCCCTCCCTTTACTGACACCACTGTTGTTGGTTGTTTTCAATTGGCAGAGCAGTGCCCTCCCTTTACTGACACCACTGTTGTTGGTTGTTTCAATTGGCAGAGGAGTGCCCTCCCTTTACTGACACCACTGTTGTTGGTGCTGTGTGGAGCATGAGTCCCCCATTCCGCTCCTCATTCTGACTCCCTCCCATTGCGCTCCTTAAGTACATTTTGCCCCCATCCCGCTCCTCATTTGACTGATCCACTCCCCTTCATGTAGACCTCGCCCCATCCCCTCTCATGTAGACCTGGCTCATCCCCCTCTCATGTAGACCTCGCCCCACCCCATCTCATGTAGACCTGGCCCCATCCCCATCCTCATGTAGACCTCACCCCATCCCCCTCTATGTAGACCTGGCCCCCATCCCCCTCCTCATGTAGACCTGGCCCCCCCTCCTCTACCTCCCCCCATCCCCCCTTATGTAGACCTGGCCCCCACCCCCCATCTATGTAGACTGCCCCCCTCCTATGTAGACCTCACCCCCATCCCCTCCTCATGTAGACCTCACCCATAACCCTCCATGAACTCACCCACCCTCTCATGTACACCTCACCCCATCCCTCCTCATGTAGATCCCCCATCCCCTCATGTAGACTACCCCCATCCCCTCCTTATGTACACCCACCCATCCCCCCTCATGAGACCTCACCCCATCCCTCCTCATGTAGACCCCCCATCCCTCCTCAGTACCCCACCCCATCCCCCTCCTATGTAGACCTCCCCACCCTCCTCAGTCACCTCACCCCATCCCCTCCTCATGTACACCCACCCCCATCCCCCTCCTCATGTAGACCACCATCCCTCCCGTACTCACCCCCCCCCTCCTTATGTACCTCACACCACCCCCTTAGTACACCTCACCCCCATCCCCCTCCTCATGTAGACTCACCCCATCCCCTCTCAGTACACTCCCCCATCCCCCTCCTCATGTAGACCTCACCCCCATCCCCTCCTCATGTAGACCTCACCCCCATAACCCTCCTCATGTAGACCTCACCCCCATCCCCCTCCTTATGTAGACCTCACCCCCATCCCCCTCCTCATGTAGACCTCACCCCCATCCCCCCTTATGTAGCCTACCCCCATCCCCCTCCTATGTAGACCTCACCACCATCCCCCTCCTCATGTACACCTCACCCCATCCCCCTCCTCATGTAGACCTCACCCCCATCCCCCTCCTTATGTAGACCTCACCCCCATCCCCCTCCTCATGTAGACCTCACCCCCATCCCCCTCCTCATGTACACCTCACCCCCATCCCCCTCCTTATGTAGACCTCACCCCATCCCCCTCCTCATGTAGACCTCACCCCCATCCCCCTCCTCATGTACACCTCACCCCCATCCCCCTCCTCATGTAGACCTGGCCCCCATCCCCTCCTCATGTAGACCTGGCCCCCATCCCCCTCCTCATGTAGACCTCACCCCCATCCCCCTCCTCATGTACACCTCACCCCCATCCCCCTCCTCATGTAGACCTCACCCCCATCCCCCTCCTATGTAGACCTCACCCCCATCCCCCTCCTTTATGTAGACCTCACCCCCATCCCCCTCCTCATGTAGACCTCACCCCATCCCCCTCCTCATGTACACCTCACCCCCATCCCCCTCTCATGTAGACCTCACCCCCATCCCCCTCCTCATGTAGACCTCACCCCCATCCCCCTCCTATGTAGACCTCACCCCCATCCCCCTCCTCATGTAGACCTCACCCCCATCCCCCTCCTTATGTAGACCTCACCCCCATCCCCTCCTCATGTACCCTCACCCCCATCCCCCTCCTATGTAGACCTCACCCCCATCCCCCTCCTTATGTAGACCTCACCCCCATCCCCCTCCTCATGTAACCTCACCCCCATCCCCCTCCTTATGTAGACCTCACCCCCATCCCCCTCCTATGTACACCTCACCCCCATCCCCCTCCTTATGTAGACCTCACCCCCATCCCCCTCCTCATGTAGACCTCACCCCCATCCCCCTCCTATGTAGACCTCACCCCCATCCCCCTCCTCATGTAGACCTCACCCCCATCCCCCTCCTTATGTAACCTCACCCCCATCCCCCTCCTTATGTACACCTCACCCCCATCCCCCTCCTTATGTACACCTCACCCCCATCCCCCTCCTCATGTAGACCT
Source organism: Conus canariensis (assembly GCA_033310375.1). Classification (NCBI taxonomy): domain Eukaryota; kingdom Metazoa; phylum Mollusca; class Gastropoda; order Neogastropoda; family Conidae; genus Conus; species Conus canariensis. Next base: position 6,711,590 of record CM065743.1, read on the forward strand.
CACCCCCATCCCCCTCCTCATGTACACCTCACCCCCATCCCCCCCTCCTCATGTAGACCTCCCCCCATCCCCCTCCTCATGTAGACCTCACCCCCATCCCCCTCCTCATGTAGACCTCACCCCCATCCCCCTCCTCATGTACACCTCACCCCCATCCCCCTCCTCATGTACACCTCACCCCCATCCCCCTCGTCATGTACACCTCACCCCCATCCCCCTCCTCATGTAGACCTCACCCCCATCCCCCTCCTCATGTAGACCTCACCCCCATCCCCCTCCTCATGTAGACCTGGCCCTCATCTCACTCCTCATGTAGACCTCACCACCATCCCCCTCCTCATGTACACCTCACCCCCATCCCCCTCCTCATGTAGACCTCACCCCCATCCCCCTCCTCATGTAGACCTCACCCCCATCCCCCTCCTCATGTAGACCTCACCCCATCCCCCTCCTCATGTAGACCTGGCCCTCATCTCACTCCCTCATGTAGACCTCACCCCCATCCCCTCCTTATGTAGACCTCACCCCCATCCCCCTCCTCATGTAGACCTGGCCCTCATCTCACTCCTCATGTAGACCTCACCACCATCCCCCTCCTCATGTAGACCTCACCCTCATCCCCCTCCTCGTGTAGACCTCACCCCGATCCCACTGAAGCAGGCTGCATAAAATGAACACATTCTGTGGCAAGCCATTTCTACTCATTGCTTATGGTTCAGAGCGAAGACGAGGTTTGTATGAAAAGACTACAGATAGTATAGTATATTCTTAGAAGAGAACCTGTCTGTTTCCACAGTCTTCCACGCCATACTCTCCGCACGCGGGACGCTCACAGAAATCTTCGTCACGTCGATCTTTACAATCGTGTTGAGAATTACACACCAGACTGTATGGAATGAACTCCTTCGTTACGTCACAATAAAAGTAGGGCTGTGTCAGTCCCTGGGGCATACTGCAAGTCGCCCTGTACCATGTCTCAGTGTTCTCCAGTCCCCTGCACTGACTTTTCACATCACAGGCCAGTAGTTGGTGAGTCAGGTGCTGCATGGGACAGGTTTCCAGATGGACACTTGACGTGGTCGTAATGCTCGGGACGGGAAACGTGACAGGTTCAGCGAGGTGACCATCGGTGGAGGAAGGGACCTCACATATAAAGGCTTCTTCTCGACCGGCACAATCAGCTTTTCCGAACATCTGATTGTACCACAGGACACAGTTACCAACATAAGGACACCTTAAAGAATGTCCTTCACGGAGAAAGAAAACCACAGGGCCACTTTCCCAGCGTAAAGTGTGTTCATAACTGTAAGCATTGTGTGCAATGGACATGTGAAATGAGTGTAGCTAGAAAGAAATTTTAAAGGAAAAAACGTCATACAAAATGAATTCTTTCATAATTTCTCCCTCTCATTTTCTGTCTCTACCTGTCTGTCTGTCTGTCTGTCTGTCTGTCTGTCTGTCTGTCTCTCTCTCTCTCTCTCTCTCTCTCTCTCTTTCTCTCTCTCCTCTCACACACACACACACACACACACACACACACACACACACACACACACACACACCATTCAAAAAGGTACTTGCCTCGTACTATAAATAAATGGGCTTAATAATAACAAGCAATGTTGTTGTTCTTAATAAAACAGGCTGATGGTAAATATCCACCATATGACGAAGAGTGGGATGGGGTGAGGTCTACATGAGGAGGGGGATGGGGGTGAGGTCTACATGAGGAGGGGGATGGGGGCCAGGTCTACATGAGGAGGGGGATGGGGGTGAGGTCTACATGACGAGGGGGATGGGGGTGAGGTGTACATAAGGAGGGGGATGGGGGTGAGGTCTACATGAGGAGGGGGATGGGGGTGAGGTCTACATGAGGAGGGGGATGGGGGTGAGGTGTACATAAGGAGGGGGATGGGGGTGAGGTCTACATGACGAGGGGGATGGGGTGAGGTGTACATGAGGAGGGGGATGGGGGTGAGGTCTACATGAGGAGGGGGATGGGGGTGAGGTCTACATGAGGAGGGGGGATGGGGGTGAGGTCTACATGAGGAGGGGGATGGGGGTGAGGTCTACATGAGGAGGGGGATGGGTGTGAGGTCTACATGAGGAGGGGGATGGGGGTGAGGTCTACATGAGGAGGGGGATGGGGGTGAGGTGTACATGAGGAGGGGGATGGGGGTGAGGTCTACATGAGGAGGGGATGGGGGTGAGGTCTACATAGGAGGGGGATGGGGGTGAGGTCTACATGAGGAGGGGGATGAGGGAGGTCTACATGAGGAGGGGGATGGGGGTGAGGTCTACATGAGGAGGGGATGGGGGCCAGGTCTACATGAGGAGGGGGATGGGGGTGAGGTCTACATGAGGAGGGGGATGGGGCGTAGGTCTACATGAGGAGGGGGATGAGGTGAGGTGTACATGAGGAGGGGGATGGGGTGAGGTCTACATGAGGAGGGGGATGGGGGTGAGGTGTACATGAGGAGGGGGATGGGGGTGAGGTCTACATGAGGAGGGGGATGGGTGTGAGGTCTACATGAGGAGGGGGATGGGGGTGAGGTCTACATGAGGAGGGGGGATGGGGGCCAGGTCTACATAAGGAGGGGGATGGGGGGTGAGGTCTACATAAGGAGGGGGATGGGGGTGAGGTGTACATGAGGAGGGGGATGGGGCCGAGGTCTACATGAGGAGGGGATGGGGGTGAGGTCTACATGAGGAGGGGGATGTGGGGTCGAGGTCTACATGAGGAGGGGGATGGGGGCCAGGTCTACATGAGGAGGGGGATGGGGGTGAGGTCTACATGAGGAGGGGGATGGGGGTGAGGTCTACATGAGGAGGGGGATGGGGGTGAGGGTCTACATGAGGAGGGGGATGGGGGTGAGGTCTACATGAGGAGGGGGATGGGGGCCAGGTCTACATGAGGAGGGGGATGGGGGTGGGTCTACATAAGGAGGGGGATGGGGGTGAGGTTACATGAGGAGGGGGATGGGGGCCAGGTCTACATGAGGAGGGGGATGGGGGTGAGGTCTACATGAGGAGGGGGATGGGGGCAGGTCTACATGAGGAGGGGGATGGGGGTGAGGTCTACATAAGGAGGGGGATGGGGGTGAGGTCTACATGAGGGGGGGATGGGGGTGAGGTCTACATGAGGAGGGGGATGGGGGCCAGGTCTACATAGGAGGGGGATGGGGGTGCAGGTCTACATGAGGAGGGGGATGAGGGCCAGGTCTACATGAGGAGGGGGATGGGGGGTGAGGTCTACATAGGAGGGGGGATGGGGGTGAGGTGTACATGAGGAGGGGGATGGGGTGAGGTCTACATGAGGAGGGGGATGGGGTGAGGTTACATGGAGGGGATGGGGCCAGGTCTACATGAGGAGGGGGATGGGGGAGGTCTACATAGGAGGGGGATGGGGGTGAGGTCTACATGAGGAGGGGGATGGGGGTGAGGTCTACATGAGGAGGGGGATGGGGTGAGGTCTACATGAGGAGGGGGATGGGGTGCAGGTCTACATAGGAGGGGGATGGGGGTGAGGTCTACATGAGGAGGGGGATGGGGGATGAGGTCTACATGAGGAGGGGGATGGGGGTGAGGTCTACATGAGGAGGGGGATGGGGTGAGGTCTACATGAGGAGGGGGATGGGGGTGAGGTCTACATGAGGAGGGGGATGGGGGTGAGGTCTACATGAGGAGGGGGATGGGGGTGAGGTCTACATGAGGAGGGGGATGGGGGTGAGGTCTACATGAGGAGGGGTGATGGGGGTGAGGTCTACATAAGGAGGGGGATGGGGGTGAGGTCTACATGAGGAGGGGGATGGGGGTGAGGTCTACATGAGGAGGGGGATGGGGTGAGGTCTACATGGGAGGAGGGGGATGGTGGGTGAGGTCTACATAGGAGGGGGATGGGGGCGGTCTACATGAGGAGGGGGATGGGGTGAGGTCTACATGAGGAGGGGGATGGGGGTGAGGTCTACATGAGGAGGGGGATGGGGGTGAGGTCTACATGAGGGGGGGATGGGGGTGAGGTCTACATGAGGAGGGGGATGGGGGTGAGGTCTACATGAGGAGGGGGATGGGGTGAGGTTACATGAGGAGGGGGATGGGGTGAGGTCTACATGAGGAGGGGGATGGGGGGAGGTCTACATAGGAGGGGGATGGGGTGAGGTCTACATGAGGAGGGGGATGGGGGTGAGGTCTACATGAGGGGGGGATGGGGTGAGGTCTACATGAGGAGGGGGGATGGGGGTGAGGTCTACATGAGGAGGGGGATGGGGGTGAGGTCTACATGAGGAGGGGGATGGGGGTGAGGTCTACATGAGGAGGGGGATGGGGGTGAGGTCTACATGAGGAGGGGGATGGGGGTGAGGTGTACATGAGGAGGGGGATGGGGGTGAGGTCTACATGAGGAGGGGGATGGGGGTGAGGTCTACATGAGGAGGGGGATGGGGTGAGGTCTACATGAGGAGGGGGATGGGGGCAGGTCTACATGAGGAGGGGGATGGGGGTGAGGTTACATGAGGAGGGGGATGGGGGTGAGGTCTACATGAGGAGGGGGATGGGGGTGAGGTCTACATGAGGAGGGGGGTGGGGGTAGGTCTACATGAGGAGGGGGATGGGGGCAGGTTACATGAGGAGGGGGATGGGGGCAGGTCTACATGAGGAGGGGGATGGGGGTGAGGTCTACATGAGGAGGGGGATGGGGGTGAGGTCTACATGAGGAGGGGGATGGGGGTGAGGTCTACATGAGGAGGGGAGGGATGGGGGTGAGGTACTACATGAGGAGGGGGATGGGGGCCAGGTCTACATGAGGAGGGGGATGGGGGTGAGGTCTACATGAGGAGGGGGATGGGGGAGGTCTACATGAGGAGGGGGATGGGGGTGAGGTCTACATGAGGAGGGGGATGGGGGTGAGGTCTACATGAGGAGGGGGATGGGGGTGAGGTCTACATAAGGAGGGGGATGGGGGGTGGGTGAGGTCTACATGAGGAGGGGGATGGGGGTGAGGTCTACATGAGGAGGGGGATGGGGGTGAGGTCTACATGAGGGGGAGGGATGGGGGGGTGGCTACATGAGGAGGGGGATGGGGGTGAGGTCTACATGAGGAGGGGGATGGGGGTGAGGTCTACATGAGGAGGGGATGGGTGGTGGGGAGGTCTACATGAGGAGGGGGATGGGGTGAGGTCTACATGAGGAGGGGGATGGGGGGAGGTCTACATAGGAGGGGGGAATGGGGGGAGGTCTACATAGGAGGGGTGAGGGTGAGGTCTACATGAGGAGGGGGTTGGGGGTGAGGTCTACATGAGGAGGGGGATGGGGTGAGGTCTACATGAGGAGGGGGATGGGGGTCAGGTCTACATGAGGAGGGGGATGGGGGCAGGTCTACATGAGGAGGGGGATGGTGGGGGTGAGGTCTACATGAGGAGGGGGATGGGGGTGAGGTACTACATGAGGAGGGGGATGGGGGTGAGGTCTACATGAGGAGGGGGATGGGGGTGAGGTCTACATGAGGAGGGGGATGGGGGTGAGGTCTACATGAGGAGGGGGATGGGGGTGAGGTCTACATGAGGAGGGGGGATGGGGTGCAGGCTACTGGAGGGGAGGGGGTGGGTGGTGAGGTCTACTGAGGAAGGGGGATGGGGGTGAGGTCTACATGAGGAGGGGGATGGGGGTGAGGTCTACATGAGGAGGGGGATGGAAGTCAGGTCAGAATTGGGAGCGGGATGGGGGCGAAAAAGAAGCGCAGTGTACTTGACACGCCTTGCTATATTCCTGAGAGAATCAATATCGATATGCTGTCTTGTAGTCAGAGCAATATGTTAAGCTTTTTCCACAACCTGCAGAGCATGTGGACCTCGCCAGATCTGGTCACATGCAGTGGACCTTGCAGTCCCCAGGTAGGAAGGGGCTGACCCTGTGGAGCGCAGGTGAGGAGGGGCGAATCATATTCTAGACTCTAGCTGCAGTGCCCAGGGGTCACATACAGGAAGACAGACAGCGAGACAAACAGACAAACATGCAGACCGACCCACAGAGAGAGAGAGAGAGAGAGAGAGAGAGAGAGAGAGAGAGAGAGAGAGAGAGAGGGGAGAGAGAGAGAGAGAGAGAGAGAGAGGAGAGAGAGAGAGAGAGAGAGAGAGAGAGAGAAACACAGAGACAACGAGAAAGAGAGTCCAGCACCTCGTTGGTATTAGAGGATAGATTTAAGTCATTATGGGACACACAAACATGTTAAAATAGTTCATGCGCACGTCAAAATGGAAGTCACCATGCTGATTGAAACAGAGTCTCGCTAAAGCAGAATTTGCCATAGCAGAAATATACAACAAGCCACAGAATTCTTCGTTGGCACTGTTTGTGACAGAAGCAAAAATCTTACTTGATGAAGAGCCTGCTAAAGAAATCATGAAAAATTAAATGAAGTTAATTGTATGTGGAAACGAGTGTTGGGAACAGTCAACGCAGAAAATTTTTTCTATCAGTGTATTAGAGCATACCATCCACTGACCGTTTTCAGTTTCATCAAGGAGGCGTCACTGTGTGCGGAATAGTCCATTTACGCTACATCACATCCGCTAAGTTTTTAGACCATATTACGCATGATTTTAAGCTGATGGATAAATGAATTAACAACTAAGATGAGAGAATTGAAGAAGAGTGTCTCGTGGCTACGACATAGCAGATGTCTGACCTACGCATTAGCCCAATGCGCTGGTCACACATTGAGTGCCTACCTAACATTAATTGTTGTTGTTGTTGTTGTTTGTTTGTTTGTTTGTTTGTTTTGGTGTTGGTTTTTTGTTTGTTTGTTTGTTTGTTTGTTTGTAGTTTTTTGTTTTGTTGTTGTTGTTTTTTTTTGTATGTGTGTGTAGTGAATGTACACATGTGTGTGTATGGATGTGTGGGCACGAGCCCATGTGTGTGTGTGTGTGTGCGTGCGTGCGTGCGTGCGTGCGTGCGTGCGTGCGTGTGTGTGTGTGTGTGTGTGTGTGTGTGTGTGTGTGTGTGTGTGTGTGTGTGTGTGTGTGTGTGTGTGTGTGCGTGTGAAAATAACATATTTTATATCCATATTTACGCTATTTGGATAGCATATTTTACATCCAAGTTTTACTTTGTAAACTAAATTTGCTTTTGCAAAAACTCCTTTTTTATCTTTAACACTCTCCCCTCCCCCTAGCTCCCCCCCCCACCCCACCCTCCCTTGTCCAACCAATATCTGCAAGACACAAAAATGACCCCACTTTACTCCCTACTTAACTTTCAAATGATTTGGTTTGATGTGTGACAGCCATTTGAACATGTTCATTTTTTTTTTGGTTTGTTCTGTGACAGCCATTTGAACATGTTCATTTTTTATTTGGTTTGATGTGTGACAGCCATTTGAACATGTTCATTTTTATTTGGTTTGTTCTGTGACAGCCATTTGAACATGTTCATTTTTTACTTGGTTTGATGTGTGACAGCCATTTGAACATGTTCATTCTTTATTTGGTTTGTGCTGTGACAGCCATTTGAACATGTTCATTTTTATTTGGTTTGTTCTGTGACAGCCATTTGAACATGTTCATTTTTTATTTGGTTTGTTCTGTGACAGCCATTTGAACATGTTCATTTTTTTTCAGACACTTGAATAGCAAACAAAATTACAGATATGACTAACATCTGACTAACATAATGATGAATCAAATGGCTATGTAACATAATAATGAATCAAATGGCTATGTAACATAATGATGAATCAAATGGCTATGTACATAGTCTTGAGATAGGCCTTTTGTCTTTCAAATACATGGTGTACCAGACCGACCCAGGCCGTTACGCCAGTGTTGTTTTTCATGACCTCCATGAAGGCCTGCACCTCCTGCGGAGTCTCTAAACTGGCCAGAGAAGTTCCCATTTTTTGGCATCCTTTCTTGGCATCCATTAGGGACACTCCATCATTTCTTCTATAGTTGAGAACGTAGCACCTTCCTCCGGCATCTAGCTGCCAAAGAAGAAACAGAAAAAAAGGGAAAAAAAGCGTACGTGTACACATCATGGCTGTATGCACGTGCATTGATCTGTGCGAGTGCTTGCATGAATTAGAGAACCATCGGGCTTTCAGAAGGACCCATTCCCCTCCTTCCCTCTGTCACTCTCCCTGCGCCATCACCTGTCGCTTCTCTCACGTTCCCCGTCCTCTTCTACTCTTTCTTCCCAGAGTTTCTCAACCCCGTGTTGTGAACATGTCCTGCATCACAGGAACAACACTACTTGTTCAGAGTGGCTGGAATCACTTTCCAGCTGCATCTGTAGCTTTTTTCGTATCCACTAGAAATGAATACAACCAGTCACAGCCTAAAGCATACGACATGTGTGTGTGTGTGTGTGTGTGTGTGTGTGTGTGTGTGTGTGTGTGTGTGTGTGTGTGTGTGTGTGTGTGTGTCCCATCATCTTGTTAAGTCATCCATATTAAAAATATAAGAAAGAAAAAAAGAAAGCCTATGGTTTGATGCTTCAGAAAGATTGTATAAATAAACCGCAAATTTGCAATATGCTTATTGAGTGCTGGTGGTTGTTGTTTTTTTATTGAAAGAGAGAACGGGCGAACGAAAGAAAGAAAGACAGACAGACAGAAAGAAAGAAAGAAAGACAGAAGGAATGAAGGAAAGAAATGAAAAGAAGAAAACAAAAGTAAGAAAGAAAGAACTCACCAGCAGACAAAGAGATGCAAATGCGTTGCGGTTCCATATTCTGCCACTCATATCGGTTTACAGCACAGAAAGACATGTTGACCGACGCAATGCCCTTACAGAGTGAAAGATGAGGCCGGCATGGTGCCTTTCTTACACTGACCTTGACTGTATCGGTCTTACTGTACATGACTGCAGGCATGTCATCTATTTCGCAATCGATAGAATAATAATTTTTCTTGGCGATGACATATTCTGTGTATGAGAAGTAAACGTTACCTGCACATTCGTTCATGCGAAAAAGCACAACGTGGTAAGATGGTACATGAAGTACAAATCGACAGTTCGATGTGTTGGCTCCGTTTGGACTTTGAGCATAGAAACGACCTGTGGATCCTTCAATAG
>CM065743.1:6725657-6753157 GCA_033310375.1 Conus canariensis
AGTCTTCATTTTCCAGTCAGGCAGCAGATTGCTCCTGTGGCTGAATGATGTACCGCTTGATTGACTGCTTGATCATATCATCGACATCACTAAGCATGAACTGCACGATGGCGTGCACGCGTTATTCTCACTGCTTTGTTCACAAAATGGTTCATTGATTACGATTAGTTTATGTGTGTTTGATGTCTTGGTTTAGATCATGTAAAAGAACGATTAATCTGCATGGATCGATTGTTTTGCGCATACAATAATTAAGTCATGGACTGATTGTTTGACAGAATATGTCATGAATAAAAGCATTAGTGTAAAGCCCTCGAGCTGATCCCACTAGTCAGACTAGGATTGAAAAGTGCGTGCGTGCGTGCGTGCGTGCGCGCGCGCGCGCGCGCGCGCGTGTGTGTGTGTGTGTGTGTGTGTGTGTGTGTGTGTGTGTGCGTGTGTGCGTGTGTGTGTGTGTGTGTGTGTGTGTTGTCGTTGTTGTTGTTGTTGTTGTTGTTGTTGTTTTCTTCTTCTTCTTCTTCTTCTTCTTCTTCTTCTTCTTCTTCTTCTTGTCTTCAATTCAACGTCTTTCCACATTAAGTGATATTAGACGAAGAGAAAGGGTGCGGAGAGGGAGAGCATGAGGAAGAGGTGAGTGGATGGGTTATCTTGCAATCATATACAACCAAAAAAAAAAAGATATCTTTACAATCCTTACAATACACTAATAAAATGATTAAAAAAAGGTATGGGAAAACCAACTTTCAATAACTATTTTGAACCATAACACAAACTATAACAAATGTCCCATAGGACTGCGTGGAATAGAGTTCGCAAAATCAAACAACAAACTAAAATTCTCAAGGATACTTTCAAGAGAACTTTTAGAAATAGCCGGTAAAGGAGGTCTCAATATCTGGCATTCCAGAAGAATGTGTTGGTTTGAAATTTGTTCACCGCGCAGACATTTAATTCTTGCTGAATTTTGTTTCGAAGGCATGAAGCTTTATCCTGTAAGACTGCGGAGTAATGCGTATAAATTTTGATACATTCCTGTAATTCACAGCTATTGTGTTTGCCAAACCATCGGGATTCATTAAGATACTGGAAAATTTCTCCTTCCTATGGAGATATTTTGAAATTTTGTTCCGCGATGCTTGCCCCAGTAACTGATACCCTTCCGTAACGGATAATAGAATGTTTATTTCTATAGTTTCCTTGCACTTTTTTGCGGCTATACCAGCACAGTCATTTGAATACAATCCAACAAGTGAAGGAACCCAACAAAACGTGATGTTGGTGGCCTTTAAACTGTAACTGTTAATCATTTGACTGATTTCTATGATACTTTTGGATTTTTTCTTGTAATCGAATGAACGTACAGCATACACTACGGACTGAGAATCGACGCGGATCAAAATTTGAAAAAATGTTCAATGGAAGATCAATAATATAATTAAGAGCCATAAGTATAGCAACGAGTTCGGCGGTAAAAATGGATCGATTTTTACCAATGAAGTATGACTTTTCTTTTTTGAAGCTGGTATTACAAAACCTGAACCAGCACGATGATCATCTAAGAGTGAGCCATCTGTATACCTTTAAATGATGTGGGTATTTATTCTCTAGGTTCAGTCGGACTTCCCTTTGCATAATATTTGGATTATCATTCTTCTTCACATCAGTGTAATCGATATCAAAATGTGGTTTATTCATCTCCCAGTTAGGGTGAGGAGAAACTACTTGCTGTGCATCAATACTCTGTGGATTTATTTCCGACTCTCTAAATCAGTCTGATACATATGAACCAATCGGCTTTAATGAAGATATCTGTCTGGCCCGTTTCGGCAAATTCTTTTTTCTTTAATTGTATTTGTACTTCTTGCGAGACAAAGTTGTCAGTTGTTGAGGTCCTAAGAACGTACTTTGCACATGCAAGATTTCGATATTCATCCAAGGGCAATTCTCCAATTTCTTTATAACTTCCGAGGGTTGGTGCGTGTAAGGGTACACCAAGAGTAAGCCTGTATCCTTTGCAATCGACACTTTGAAGTTTCTTAAGTAAATAACTTGGAGCATTAAAAATATTTCTTGTCCATACGACAATTTTTATCGAAATAATATTGTGCTAAGATGTTTCAAAATGTTGCTGTCTTGTCCCCAGTATTGTTTATTTATGACTTTTTAAAAAAGCATTTTCTTGCTTTAGTTACAATATGGTTGTTATGAGCGTTCCACGTTAGTTTTATTGTATGAAACAAACGCAAAAAATTCACTATATCCTTGTACTGAATTGTGTCGTGTTCAATTTTAAACAATGGTAGCTCAGCAGGATTACTACCATTATTGAAAAGCATCATATGAGTTTGTTGTTGTTTTTTCTGTAATAATGCAAGACCATTTTTGGCTATATAATTGTTTATTTCATCAAGTTCTTTTCATAAAGCTTCCTAATATAGTTAAATGCCCTTTTAGATGTATTTCTTTTCATTATAACATTCATCCATATGCAGATATCATCTGCATATTGTTCTAATACAACATGTTTTGACAAATGTGACGGCAAATCGTTCATCAAGACATTAAACAACAGAGGTGCAATTACGAAACCTTGTGGCAAGTCTATGTGAAGAGATCTAAGATTTGAGTATGAATTCCCTACTCGAACCTGTATACTTCTTTTACTCAAAAAGCATTTAATATAATGGTATAGATGTCCTGATAAACCAGTCTGTTTTAGTTTATAAAGAAGCTTTGCATGCCAGACTTGGTCATAGGCTTTTTTGATATCAGAGAAAGTTGCAATAACGTTTTTTTCTTCTTCTTGCAAACTGTTGTTTTATGTTTGTTGTAAGTTTCACCAAATTATCGATTGCAGACCTGCCTTTCTGGAAGCTTGCTTGGTTAATGGGAATGATTTTATTTACTTGACAATAATGAACCAATCTTCTTAAAATAATCCTCTCCAGAAGTTTACATGTCTGTGAGATTAGTGCAATTAGCCTGAAACTATGTTTGTCCACTGGAGTTTTACCATGCTTTAGAATACGACGATGACAGACTGTTTCCACTGTTCTGGCGTAATACCCTCAACCGAACATTTCTGAAACAATTTATGTAACAATAAAACAAAGTTATCTGGCAAGTGTTTAAGCATATCATTAGAAACTATATCTAATCATAGAGATGCCTTCTTATCAGGAAGAGATATAACTGCATCTCTGACTTCATCAAAATTACCTGGGGCATTTATGAAGTGACTGTTGCCACTAACTGGATCTTTGTAATCATCTTTTCATTCTTCTTCAGTTCTGTATGTTTATTTTTAGGGGTCAGACCTTGTAGACGCATCGTCTGAAAATTTATCAGCGAATGATTCTGCCTTTTCTGAGTTTGATGGAAATTTTTTGTTCTTTAGTCTTACAGGACAATGTGGCCAATTTACACCTTTTTTCGTTTCATTAAACTCTTTCCTAACATTTTGGAGATCTGTATGGTTTGAAATTTCATTTGCACAAAAAGAGGACCAGCATTGGCTTTTCGCCTGCGCTACTACTACATTGCTATGATGATTTGCTGTTCTTTTGGCAGTTAGATTCTCTGGTGATTTGTCTTTTAGATATATCTTAAGCATTGATTTCTTATCCATTGCGGCTGCATCACAGGTTGGTGTCCACCAGATATTTTCTGAATGTTTGTTTGATTTGACTGGATGGAACTTTGGAATTGCTACAACAGCAGCTCTAAGAATGGCACAAGTAAATTACGAATATAATTGATCTATGCATCAGTATCAACACTTTCAGCATGGCAAGCAGCCTGACTATTTTTGAATTTTTTCCAGTCAGCAAGTTTATAATTATATTTTGGAATTTTGTCTTCGTGAAATTCATAAGACTCTGTCTTTTCATTAAATGTTATACTCTGCCACGAGAAACGGTCCACCTCCCCCCCCCCCCCCTAATAAATTTGTCATATGTATTTTTGGTGCTTTAGAGTGTATAGTTAATTTTGAAGGTACCCATCTCAGGTGCCGCGGCTCCTTTTCGTCGGTCCAAAACGTTCCATAAGTTTGGTGATCACCTGTGTCTTTGTTATTTGAGCTACGAGAATCTCTCTTATGTTTTCGTCGACAGTAATGCCTTCTGCATGATACGCAATAATCAGAACAATGATATATGCAATAAGGTGACCGCAGTGAAGCTGCGTGTCTACCCACCGTATGTCACACGTTGCGAACTGTAAATTTACCAAAGTGTTTGCAATAAACCGTCTCTCTTGAAAACTGTGCAACTTATTAGAAACAAAGTACACCACAGTTTCAACGAACAGTCTCTTGTGATTCTTTTGAGCTATGCCACATTACCATGGGCCTATGCTGATGTCCTCTTTTGCCGGGTTATCTCCCCTACCCCCTATTCGGCTTCGCCGCAAATTTTATTCTTTACAAATTAATATTGGACTTTTTATTGGAAAAAAAGTTAAAGTGCACTTTCAAAGTGTGAACGCATATGTGTGTGCATGTGTGTGTGTGTGTGTGTGTGTGTGTGTGTGTGTGTGTGTGTGTGTGTGTGTGTGCGTGTGTGTGTGTGTGTGTGTGTGTGTTGATGACGATGATTGTTCTCAGATGCTGGCATTGGAAGGCATTTTGTTTCATGGCGACATCTGCCAGACTGTATTTAAATCAACCACAATCTCATCATTCTGAGTCGCTTCCCTCGGCACAAGTAGAAAGCGACTCTTCTGACACGTAGACTATGACAGCTTCTTCGCCGTCGTCAGAGTCCAGAAAATCCACAAGGAAGTCAACCATATCTGCGGGCAGGATGACGTCCTCCTCTTCTGCGGACCACACTGGTTCCAAGGTGCCATCAACGTCAATCCACCCATGTCCATTGCTTGCTGCTAGAACATCAGACATGGGTACGAGAGCCCTCTTCCAAATGGCAAATTGATAGTTGCTCCGTTTGATGTGCTTTTGAAGAATTTGTTTGCACGGAGGCATGCATGCCATGTCAACGTTGTGGTTTGCGTTCAATGGCTCATTCCACATCTCTCCTTGAGTAGCTGGTGTCGGAGGTCATTGACACCGGTGAAACAATGTCTGCCGTACATGACACAGGTGAAGGTCTCAAGACTGGCTTTGACTTCTTCAGCGATGGCCCATGTACCTCCAAGGCGGGCAATTGTTTCCACAAATCTTGGATTCTGCTGAAGAACTTTGATGGGTTTAATTTTCCCATGCCCTTGAATGCACTTGTTGTGTCGCAGCCGGTATAAGCATGAAGAGCAAGGTAGGCGGTGCAGTGCTGTTGCCCGTATGCTGTTGCGATGTCGGTCACGTAGATGAGCCGTTGTTTGTTCCCCATTCCTGTGTCGAACAGAATCACCACGTCCATCAGCTGCAGAGCGAAGTGCAGGAAAATGAAGAAAATGTCCGAGTCGGGACTCTTGACGCGGGCGAAGCTGTAGCCATTCCGTTCAGCGTACGCACATAGAGGGCAACTCTGGAATCCTTCTCTTCTTGTGTGGATTTGAGCGTTGCGGTTGGCGTCCTTGTTGTCGTCAGCTCATCTGCTGATTGCAGCAGGAAGGCTTCTCCCTCACATATCAGCATGACTTTTCTGTCCTTGAATTTGTTGCATTCTCATCTTTGTTCCAAACGTCGAGTAATACTTGGCTGAGCTGCTTCTTGTTTTCGTCGTTTGACAGAAACGTTTTCCAGTCTGCAGGACGCTTGGTGCTTTCTCCTTTCACGATGATCTTATCGCCAGTGCCTCTCCTTTTCCTTTCCATCGCTTTGATTGAGTCCGTTTTGTACATGTCTGTACTGAACACCACGCCCGTTCCCTTTGGCAGCATGTCAAATATCTTCTGGCTGATCTCCCTGAAATTGGAGGGAAGCTGTTGCAAACAGTGAAACACTGCGTTGCTATCGATCACAACCAGCGTCGCTTCATGGGGAGGTAGAGCGGCATCTTCCATGTCTTTGGAGAGGTAGTTGAACCCTTTTGCTTTGTCGGTCTTGGCAAGGAAATTGTCAGCAGTGGCAATACTGTAAGGTACAGGAGTAAGTTGGTATGTCATCAACTGTTTCAGATCGAGTTGAACACCTGCTTCCTGTGCCTTTACTAGGAGTTCAAAGGCAAGGTACCCTTGTTGTTTGTATTCTACAACCTTCTTCTTGGTAGTCTTCATGTGGACGTTTTTGTTCACCGATGCCATCGTGTTCAGGTTTAGCCGCATGACTGGTTCAAAGAAATTGTCATTTACGATCAGTCTCTGCGTGATGAACGCCTCCTTCACGGCTTTACCAGCTTTTTCTGCCCTCAACACATCATGCTGAATGCTGGCTGGGACAGATGCTCCAGATAACAGGGCGATGAGCTTGACCGAGGCTTCCTCACAGAAAGGGTCGATGAAACTTTTGATTGCATCCTGAGTCTTCATGACGTTACTTTCGCTCTTCAGTATCTCAGAAGGACGCAAGTCACGATATCTACTGCCAACCTCATCACCTTGTGCCAAGCCAGCCATGTCGAGAGTTGCATGAAGATACTTTGACCTCTCATGGGTTGTCCTGACCCATCTTTGGTAGGCCTCCTGGTTCGACAGCAGTCCCGTGAGACCAGCGCCACCTCCGCCAGCTCCTCCTCGGCTTTTGACGCGCTTCTTGAACGTTTCTTCCATGGTCTTGTCCACTGCACAGCGATTGCTAGGAAAGAAGGACCTTGCCACGCTGAAAGCACTTGTCTGCAGCATCTCCTTGGCTCCAGGATGTGACAAGTCAATGTTTGCCAAGAAGACTGAGAAGAAGGTCAGGTAGCGTGCGTAGTTTTGTCCACCGAAACTGAAGAAGAGGTCTGACATTTGGGACATCGTTTGTGCGTATAGCAGGAAGTCGTTGATTTTGACAGCCTCAGGGAGCGCTAGGACAAGCCATACATGATCGATGTCGACAAACAAAATTGTGCAGTTGGTCCACAGGCTCCTTCTCTGACTCTATCTCTGAACTGTTCGTACTCTGCCGTGAAACTGAAGATAGCTTCATCTTGCTGAAGCTCAGTCAACGTCTCTTTTGAGAAGAAACATGAGGCTGTCTGGAGTTTGATCATGCTGTCTTCCGATAGTGTCGGAAGTGACGTGTCTTCATCTCTGATTTCAAGATATCTTTCCGGCAGCAAGCGGTCCAGACTCTCACGCATTGTCTTATGGCAGAACAATGCTCGTTCATATGTTTGCCAGACAGCACTCCTTGCCGAGAACCAGAAGAGATTCAGACCTGCCTTCAGAAGGATATCTCCGAACCCAGAGCCATCCAGCTTTTCCCCAAGCATCTTGAGGTACGCACAGGTAAGGTGGAAATTACCGATCAGAATAATGATATGCTTCTAGTACCGGTCAGGTTGGTTCCCGACGATCGGGTAGGCTTTCATACAAACCCCAAGTTCAAATGTAGTGATAATGCTCTCTTGTCCAACCTCTCTCGTGGCCTCCTCCGCAAGTCGCAAGCACTCCTGGACTGTCATGTACTCGGTGATTGGGTGATGGATCACAGGGTAGTAGTCCAATGTCTTCTTTGCCAGGTTCTGCCCACACTGTGAAATGAAGCCAGCCCACGCTGGTATTTCCTGATCTGACATGCTGCTGTATTTCCAGAGAAGAATCCAGTGGAGGTTTGAACTTTGAACTTTCTTGAGAGCATCTTCACCTCCGTCAACTGCCCAGTGCCTAATTGCAATAGGTGGGCTTTTCCGCTGGTTTACGAAGCATTCTGGCAAATCCTTTTGTGTCAAATACAGAGATTGCAGAAGAAGAAGCTATCATATCCTACATATCAGAAGAGTCGCTTTCTACTTGTGCCGAGGGAAGCGACTCAAAATAATGAGATTGTGGTTGATTTAAATACAGTCTGGCAGATGTCGCCATGAAACAGAATGCCTTCCGATGCCATCATCATCAACACACACACGCACGCACGCACGCACGCACGCAAGCACGCACGCACACACACACACACATACACACACACACACACACACACACACACACACACACACACACACAAATATGCGCTCATACAAATATGCGCTCACACTTGGAAAGTGCCCATAAACTTTTTTTTTTCAATTAAAAGACCAATGTGAATTTGTAAAGAATAAAATTTGCGTCGAAGCCAAATAGGGGGTAGGGGAGATAACCCGTCAAAAGAGGACATCAGCATAGGCCCATGGTGATGTGACATAGCTCAAAAGAATCACAAGAGACTGTTCATTGAAACTGTGGTGTACTTTGTTTCTAGTAAGTTGCACAGTTTTCAAGAGAGACGGTTTATTGCAAACACTTTGGCAAATTTACAGTTCGCAGCGTGTGACATACGGTGGGTACACACGTAGCTTCACTGCGGTCACCTTATTGCATATATTATCGTTCTGATTATTGCGTATCGTGCAGAAGGCATTACTGTCTACGAAAACATAAGGAAAATGCTCGTAGCTCAAATAACAAAGACACAGGTGATCACCAAACTTATGGAACGTTTTGGACCGACGGAAAGGAGCCGCGGCACCTGAGATGGGTACCTTCAAAATTAAGCCAGAAGGGACAGTGCGTCCCACGATTTTTATGTTAACATGATTTGTCGTGATCTATACACTCTAAAGCACCAAAAATACATATGGCAAATTTATTAGGGGGGGGGGGGGGGGGTTGAAAGGTGGGCCGTTTCTCGTGACGGACTATTATAGTAATAGGAAGGTGATCGCTTCCCAAAGTATCGTTAAAGGTATTCCAGCTACATTCTGGGGCTAGGAAACGGGATACCAAAGTCAGATCGATTGCTGATGACCTGTGCCTTGAGATGTCCGGAGTTCTTGTGATGTGACCATCGTTAAGCATATACAAACAAGAATCAACAATATTTTCAACAAAGCGGTTACTAGTAACTGATGCACAATCTTTATCCCAAAATGGAGAATGGGCGTTAAGATCTGCTGTCAGACACTTTTCTTTATCTTGAAGAGTACCTAACCATTATGTGTTAAATTCATTGGGTCCTTTAGGTAAGTACGCAGAAACTATGTTTATTGTATGATTTTCATTGAATTTTACTTGAGCTGCACACGAATGTAAACCATGAGTATTATTTGCTGCAGGGGAAGGACATACTTTGTAATCTATCCCTTCTTTGATACATTGAGTGATTGTAAAATAAGTGCTTGCTGCATGTTATTCGCCAGATGTTGAATTAGAAATGGCAAATTTGTGAAAACAGATCTAACATTCCATTGCAGAACTTTCATTATTTGACAATATTTAGATGACATCATGAAAACAGGAAGAGGTGGGAAAGCAAGCTAAATACAATTGCTATCTGACTTTAAAAAAAAGAGAGAAACAAAACGGGAAAAAAATAAATGAATAAAATTAATTAAGGGGGAAAATTAATGCACTGTGAAAATTAATGTAGACTTGTGGCCCACTTAGATAAAACACATACACTTTGAAGACACTAGAATAAAGGAAAGAACAACAAGAAAAGTATCGCTTAAGGTGGGATGAACAGAGTTCATAACTGACATTTCCTCAAACTCTGCACTAGAGCTCTCTCAGTTGTTGATTTAGAACCATTCTGGGCAAAGGAAATCAAACATATTCCACCAGGGACCTTCGGTTCCAGGGAAGGGCTGGTGACCTCTGAAGTCTTGATAGTTTCTGGGGTGCCTCTGCTTCCGCAGTCTGGCAGTCTTCTTTGGTTTCTCCCAAAACAGCTCTGACGTGCCGTCCAACGTTTGCTGCAAGGACACTTGACCCCTAGGTGTCGGGTGAATGCCGTCTCCTGTGTGTCTGGTTGCTAGGTTGCAGGATGGAATGCGAGACAATGATACGTGTTTTTGTTTTTTTTTATGCTGAACAGCTCTGTGGTTGTCGACGCACTAAAAAGGTCTTGTTTCGTGTTGCGTTCGAAATCTTTCACCGGTGCGAGTTTGCTAACAATAACCTTAACTTCAGGGTGAGTAGTGGCGAAGTTTCCGACACATCTTGTGAACATTTTGCTGACAAGTTTGGGATCCTTCCTCTGAATGTCATTTACTCCGCAATGGATGACCACTGCTACAGCTGGCTTTTCGTCAGAGGATGGAAGTTTCTGAAGCATCAGAGGAAGGTCTTCAGTCCTATGAGCCTCGCAAACTTTCTTCTCATACGAGCGGCCCATTCTTCTTCCATTGACTCCTTCGATCACCGAGTCGTGGAGCATGGCAGCTGCAGGTGAATCTGGTTTCTCTTCTCTCTGGCTTGATCTAATAGAATTCTGTTATCTTTCTTTCCTGATCTTTTACGTCATGTTAACCATTGACGTGATTACTTTTAAGTACTTTTCCAGCCTCTTTTTCTTTCTCTTTCATTCCGTCTTCTGTTTTCTTCTGTCTTCCGGGTTGTTGTGGGGCAGTAAGGATCGATTCTGCGATCTCAGCGTACGCGGGACAGGTAGGATTATCTGCTTGAATCTGATCGTCCGAGACTGTTGTTGTCATGACAACTCTAGATGTAATCACACTTTCGACCAACTTATTCTGTTCATGTATTGTATTTTCCAGGCTTGATACACGATTACAAAGATCGATAATCATATTTTTTTTATCTCATCGATCACACTCACTGTGTCTGATGTAGAGCAGTCTTGATTTTCCCTGTCATCTCCCTTGTCCCCTTCATATATATATATATATAGAGAGAGAGAGAGAGAGAGAGAGAGAGAGGAGAGATACATACATACATACATACATACATACATACACATACATACATACATACATATATGTGTAAGCCTATATGTATGTATATATATAAACAGTCAAAGTAGATAAAAATCCAAACAAACAAGATTTCTAAATTTTCGGCTTTATTTGCCTTCGTCAGGGGGTACAGACTGTGACAGTAAAAAGCTCGCATTCTCCACCCTCAGACCCTGAACACGAATCACGAATGTATGCAGTATACATATATATATATATATATATATATATATATATATATGTGTGTGTGTGTGTGTGTGTGTGTGTGTGTGTGTGTGTGTGTGTGTGTGTGTGATATGCGGTTAATGACTTTTTAATGTGATCGAAACCACGTACAACAAATTTCCATTTTTTGTGACTTCCAAATTTTTCTTGCTATTTTAGTCACACTAATGTTTTCCTGCATGTTTCTCCATCTATTGCTAGTTCTTCTATTCATTTGTGTTGCGTTTTCTACGAAAGATCTCTTTTCGGAGCTTTGCAGTGGAGTTGGAAAGAGACAGACCGACCTCCATAGAGGTGATTTGTTTTGTTCTTGAGCTTTCCTGTCCACAGTGCTTTCATTGTGCGGTGGTGTCCTTAGCAGCTTTCTGTATAATGAGTATTGTTCATGGTGAAGTGATTCATCTTTTTTCTGGATTGAATATCGACCTGTACGCCCTCACTTCTTGATTAGTCTTCATTTCAGAAAAGAACCCCCCCCCCCCCCCCCCCCCCCCAAACTGAAGATGGCATACGCTTGTATTGACTGCTGTGGTCTGTTCCTACGTTCGGTGGGGAAGTTGGGGCCTGGCAACGGGCGTTTGTCCAGTCTGTATTGGTGCTGTTGTCATCCAGACGGACCGTCCTGTCCCTGGACACTCTGGTCGCCGGTGGCCTGCTGCTTCGATCTCCTGTCTGGCAGTCCGGCCATCGCTCCTATTTGGGTCGTTTTGTCATTGGGGATGGTGCGGATCCCCTCTTCATTCCCATCGTCCGCCTGTCTGGTATCGGTGTGCGCGCCAGTTCAGGTTCTGTTTGCAGGCCCTGTGTATCTCTGTGCTAGCAGTCTTTCCCGTCTGTGTGTCTGTATGTTTGTTTGTCACACTGTCCTCATTGTAACTTTTCCACTTGATTATCAGTGTTGCTCATACTAGTGTGTCAGTCCATCGCGTGGGCTGTTGTGACTGACCCAGGCGATTGTGTGTCTGATTGTTTGGTTGAGTGGATGGTATGTGAGTGTATATGTCTTGGATTGCGTGATTATGTTCGAGTGTGGGTTTATAAGTGTCAGGTGTGTGTGTGTGTGTGTGTGTTGTGTGTGTGTGTGTGTGTGTTGTGTGTGTGTGTGCCCGATGCTGTAGATAGGGCGCGCTTTCCAATGTGTTGATTGCAAAAACGTACGTTTTGGTTCTCCATTTCTATTTTGGGAACTGCTTATGTGCAGGACTATTTGTTTGTGATAAACGTATATGGGCGTGGTACCTGTTTCTGAAACATCTCCCAAAGAGCTGTCTCTAGACCCTTCTGAAAGACTACAATCATATCTGAGCCACAGGGTACTTTCCACCCTCCTGGCAGTAAGCCTTGGCCATTCCTATTCCTAAGCCTGAAAAAGACCTCACCAACCCTTCAAATTATCGTCCAGTAGCTCTGACCAGCTGCCTCTGCAAGCTAATGGAAAAGATAGTCAACTCCCGTCTGATGTGAAAGCCGGAAACCGATGACCTTTAGGCCAATGAACAGTGCGGGTTCCGGAAGTACCACTCTACTTTTGACCATTTATACCGTCTAGAACCATTAATAAATAACATGTGGTTGTTATCGTCTTCGATCCGGAGAAAGCCTAGGATACCACTTGGAAATGTGGAATGCTTATGGATCTTCATAAACTTGGTTTTCGTGGACAAATTGCCGACATTCATTCAAAGCTTTCTGGCTGATCTGCACTTCCAAGTCCGTATTGGTACCACACTGCTTGACATCCATGGGCAGATGGGTGTACCTCAAGGGAGCACTTTTTCTCCTGCTCCCTTCAGTATAAAAATTGACGAGATTGTCAGTTCTGTAAACCTGGTTTCCGTTTCTTCTTTGTTTGTTGATGACAGCGTTGTGTTTATCACAGACCATCAGCGCCCAACGCTCGACCCCCTCCCCCCCCCCCCCCCCCCCCAAAAAAAAAAAAAAAAAAAAACTCTGAGCCAAAACTAGACATACTTTTAAATTAAGTAAACGTCAGACTTAGAGAGACTTCTGCTCCAAGCTGACATCCAAAACGTCAAAGAAAAACATCTGGAAAATCATCAAGAAAATCACAAAGAAGAACACCAATCCATCAGTTCACCACCTGAGATTTTCTGATGCTCTGATAACTGGCAAACCAGCTGTTGCCAATCTGATGGCCTGTTCAGCAGAACTCGTCCTCCTCAAGGAAATCTGATGGCCTATTCAACAGAACTCGTCCTCAAGGAAATCTGATGGCCTATTCAACAGAACTCGTCCTCCTCAAGGAAATCTGATGGCCTATTCAACAGAACTCGTCCTCCTCAAGGAAATCTGATGCTTAAAAAAAAAGCAGTTGACAGAAATACATTCACACGACTTCAATTTACACAACTCTGAAGTGTGCAACTTGCCATTTTCAATTGATGAACTAAAATCAGCTGTGCAAACCTATAACGATTCTACTCCTGGTTTGGATTATACTCATTACTAGCTTTTGAAACATCTCACGGAAAGCTCTCCAAAACCGTCTGAAAGTCGACAATTATACATGTACCACAAGGTTATTTAGGCCCTCCTGGCGGAAAGCTCTTGTCATTTCTATTTCCAAGCCTGGAAAAGACCTAACCAGCACTTTAAATTATCGTCCACTAGCCCTCACCAGCTGCCTCTGCAAACAAATGGAAATTTTGGTCAGCTTCCATCTGATCTGAAAGCTGGAAACTGATAGCCTTATGGCCAAAGAACAGCGCAGGTTTCGGAAGTACCACCCTACCGTTGACTTTTTAGACATCGGGGAAAACACCATCTGTAACGACTTCATTAACACACAACATCTTATCGTTTTTATCTGGACAAAGCTAATGTTGCCACATGGAAATATGAAATGCTTATGGATCTTCATAAACTTCATGTCCATGGTTAGCTGCCCTTTTTTTTGTTTATTAAAAACGTTCCGGCTGATCGACAGTTCCAGGTCTGTATTGACACTACGCTGTCTTACATCCATGGACAGGAGTTGGGTGTACCCCAGGGAGCATTCTTTCTCCTACTCTCCTTAGTATCAAAACTAACGAAATCGTCGATTCCGTAAACCAGGGTTCGTCTGGTTTTTTTGTTTTTTTGTTTGTTTGTTTGTTTGTTTGTTTTTTGTTTTGTTTTGTTTTGGTTTGGTTTTTTTAGGTTTTGTTTTTTTTTACTTTGTTTGTTTTGGATGATTTTGCACTTTACACAGTTGGAGCCTCCTACGCCTGTGTACAGCATCGACTCCAACTTTGTGTGGATAAGACCTGACAGTGGGTCGAAATGGGTTTACTTTTTTGTTAATACCAAAAATCAGTCCATGCACTTTCATAATTTTTGTCAGTTCTTTGCTGATCCTGAACTCGTCTGTATAAATCAATCATTCCAGCTGTGGAAGAAGCCAATGTTCCGGGTGTTTTTCTTTTCGAATTCAAAAACTAAACTCTTAACGTTACATCCAATACTTAAAAACTGCATGTCAGAAAGCACTATACGGTTTAAGACATGCATGGATTGGCATTGGGGCGCTGATAAGAAACTTCTTCTCCATCTTTGCAGGGCTTTGATCCACTCCAAACTGAACTGTGGGTGTGTAGTCTACCTGCAAACTTTAGATTCTATCCACCATCAAGATAGTTTGAACACACACACACACACACACACACACACACACACACACACACACACACACACACACACACACATTGTTGTAGTTCCTCCGTCGAATCAACGGTGACCATTTCTGTCATCTAGGGGTAGGCGGGATGAGATGTGGATATGCAGGTGGCTGATTGAGCCGATGCGTGCACGGAATGTGCGGTGACAGCTTGGACATGCAATGTGGGACACCTGCCCTTGATCGCTAGCGGGGCTTTCCTTGCCTGTCTCTTTTGTTGCACTGCAGCTGTCCTCCTTTCTTCACATACATCGGCACCTTTAAGGATAGAGTAACGCCATCTACTTCGATCCATAGTAGTTTGTTCCCATGTGTAGGGGTTGATGTTAAACGCCTTCAAGGATGTTTTAAAAGTGTCTTTTAAGCGTTTCTTCCGATCTCCATGGGAACGCCACCCTTGCAGCAGCTCACCGTAGAAGAGTCTCTTGGGTAGCCAGTGTTCTAGCATGCGAGGTACATGACCTGCCCTTCGAAGCTGAGACAGCATCTGGATATTGTAGATGCTCGATAGGACTGCTTGGTCGAGCACCTCTGTGTCCGGGATGTTGCCCTGCCATTTCATGTTTAATAGCCTTCTCAGGCAGGTTGTGTGGAAGTGATTCAGCGTCCTGGAATGCCGTTCGTATGATGTCCACGTTTCACATGCGTAGAGGAGTGTGGGGAGAACATATGTTCTGTACATCTTCAGCTTGGTACCTCTTCTATTCCAAACATTGCTGTGTAGTCTGCCGAACGTTGTACATGCTTTTGTAATTCTGATACTCACTTCATCATTGATTGTGACGTTCTGGGACAGTGTGCTGCCAAGGTAGGTTAATTTACTCACTGTAGCGAGTCTCACACCATTGACTGTGATGTTAGGCTCATGGTAGGATCTGCCTGCCACAGGTTGATACAGAACTTCCGTCTTCTTTGTATTTATGGTGAGACCAAAGTTGGCGCATGCTACGGAGAACTTGTTGATGCTGGATTGCATGTCAGTTTCAGAGGCAGTGTTGAGAGTGCAGTCACCAGCAAACAGAAAGTCCCTGATGATGTCTGTCATAACTTTAGATTTTGCCTGGGGCCTTTTGAGGTTAAACAGCATTCTGAATGTGATGTCGATGCCTGTGTCTCCTGCTCTGAAGGCATCAGTCAGGAATGCAGTGAAGATCATGCTGAACAGAATGCGTGCCAAACACGGTCTTGCTGTACGCCATTTGTGACAGGAATGGGCTAGATGTCTCCATTGTCCTGGATACGGGCCTGCATGCCATCATGGAATTGCCGCACCGTTGAGAATTTCAGTGGGCATCCGTATTTGGCCAAGATCTTCCACAGGCCCTCTCTATTGACAGTGTCGAAGGTCTTGGTCAGGTCGACATAGGTGGAGAACAGGTCGGCGTTTTGTTTCTAACGATTTTTCTTGGAGCTGTATGGCAGCAAATACCATATCGATAGTTCCTCTCTCTTTTCTGAAGCCGCACTGGCTTGCCGGCGGTTCAGCAGAATCCTGGCAAGTATCTTGCCTGCTATGGAAAGGAGGGATATGCCTCAGTGGTTGTCACAAGCCTTGATATTCCCTTTGCGCTTGTACAAATGGATTATAGATGCATCTTTGAACTTCAGAGGGATCGTCTCCTGTTCCCACATCAGCAGAAACAAATGATGAAACTTTTCAATCAGAGCTGAGCACACCTTCTTTGTATACTTCAGTTGGTATGAAGTCTGGGTCTGGGGCTTTGCCACTGGACAGCAAACTTATCGCTTTCCGGGTCTCCAAGAGGTTTTATGGTTCATCCATTGTGGGAGCCGGTCAATAGCTTTGTCATTGATAGATGACGGGTGGTTTAGTACGCTGTTGAAGTGTTCTGCCCAGCGTTCCAAGATCTTAACCTTGTCAGTGATCAATATGTTTCCATCAACGCTGAGCAGAGGGGATGATCCTGATGATGTAGGTACATGAATTTCTTCCAAAGCGCCATTACAATTCTTCATATCACACCTATCAGCATGTCCTTAGATCTCGTCAGCTTTGTTCTCAGCCATGTGTCTTGCATCTTTCTCAGTACCTCTTGAACTGTTCTGCGTGTGTTGTTGAACACATCTTTTTTAGAGGTGGACTTGGTGTCACTGAGGTAAGCGTGTGCAGAAGATGTTGCCCACTCAGTAGCTGCTGGAGGTTGTTGCAGTTCTTTTCAAACCAGTCCTTGTGTTTCTTGGCTGCTGGTCCCAGGATCTCTGCAGCAGTGTTGTAGACCAGTTCCTTGAAGGTCGACCAGTTGGCTTCCACAGTCTGGTTGTCCAGAGTGGCGGATTCCAAGTGTTCTTCCAGAGTGTCTACAAACAACTCCTTGGTTCTGGTGTTCTTCAGATTGGTGACATTAAGCTGTCTTGGAGCTTTCTTGCCTTGTGGGCGTCTTTTGGGTTCGATCCGGATGTTTAACTTGCTGACCATGATGACGGTGGTCAGTAAAGCATGCCACACTGCACAGGGACTTTGTCACTCTTGCATTGTCTCTCTTCCTGACAACGATGTAGCCAATGATATGCCTATGCATGGAGCGGGAATGCAGAAAACTGTGTTGGAGATCAAACAATTCATGCTCAGCACACGTCTGGAGTGACAGGAGAGTGTTGCTGTTGCAGTGGCGTATTCCATGTGTGCCATTGATAACTTCCCAGGAGTCGCTGTCAGAACAGACTCTAGCGTTAAATTCACCAAGTATGGCGAGCTTGTCTGCTTTCAGAACAGCAGCAATGGTAGAGTGAAGATCCTTGTAGAATGTGTCCTTCACGTCATCTGGATTGGTCATGGTCGGCGCGTATGCGGTGGTAATTGTCAAGTGTTTCTTTCCAAATAAAAGGGGGACTTTCATGTCATCAGCCTGTCGTTCGCTCCCTTTGTAGGTCCAGCTAGCTTGCCAACAAGAGATGTCTTCACTGCAAAGCGGACACCAGCCTCTCGTAGCTCTTCACTTACACACACACACACACACACACACACACACACACACACACACACACACACACTCTCTCTCTCTCTCTCTCTCTCTCTCTCTCTCTCTCACACACACACACACACACACACACACACACACAGGGAGCCAAACCTGAGCGCTCTTCAGCAGTGAGGCACGCCACAATGACAGTACCTCAGACGTCCATGGGGTGTCCTCTCCACCAGTGGACGTGAAGTGGATCTGCAGCAGTGGGCTGAAAGCATCATCCGGCGCCCACAGACCTCATTGATGCCTCCAGGAAAACAGGCCTGAGATTCTATTACCATTCCTATCACCTGTCGCCTATTCTGGAGTCTTGAAGACCGTTGGGGCGCACAGAAGACTTCACAACCAGCTTCTGCCACTCCTCCCAGTTCTCAGACGCTCTTTGGCAGTTGCTGAGTGTGAGGCCAGTCCATGCACTGATGTTGTCCTCCCATCTCTTTCTCTGTTTTCCTCTCCATCTGCCTCCTCACAATGTTCCTTGTAGAATGGTTTTGGCAAGTTCCGTCGCTTGTCTTGATTTTAATACATGATCATACCACCTCATTTTCCTTCTTTTCACCGTGGACAACAGGTCTTTGCATGGTCCAATCGCTTGCCTTACTCTGGTCTGGACCTCCAAGTTGGTAATGTGGTCTTTGTATGAAATGCCAAGGAAGCATCTCAACTCTAATGCTTGAATACTTCTTTCAAGTTCAGCTGTCAGAGTCCACGTCTTACATTCACAGAGAAGTAAGGCAATGACCAGAGAGCACATCAGTCTACTACCATCACTCCACCCTTACTCTCTCCTCCAGCCCAAACAAAAGCGTGTCACTAAGATCACTGTTGCATTACACCCAGTTCCGGGAATCGTTTCAAGTATCACCGACTCACGCAAGACGATTTTGCTCGAGGATAAATTCAACCTTGGTTGGAGCTTCAATAAACCTGCAATGGCTTCTGCCCCATATCTGTGATGACGATCATCAGATCTCAAATCAGCCCCTGTACCTTTCTCCTCCTTAACTACTGAGAACTTGAGGCCTTCACGCCGAAATGGCATCGTTCGTGATAGAGAGTAAGGATTTCTCTACACCTAAATAAGGAAATGGTGTCAACAGATTCATGGCTTTTTAAAATGAACAAAGGAACAAAAATCAAAACGGCGTAAAAAGCTGCCCCCAAACATGCACTGGCCACACTCTGTTCTGTGAACGGCGTTCCAACAGGAACAATATCTGTACTGTGTTGAATGATGAAAGGGGATAAACCAAGATACTTTGTGAAGAATGGATTGTCTGGATGGAGAAAATACAGAGAACAAGACAAAAAGAAACAGAACAGAGAGAGGGAATGCTGAAATGTTGAGGGAATGAAGGGAAACACAGAAAAAAGACAAAGGGAAAGAAGACAGAGAAGAAAAGAAGAAAGGAAAGAGATCAAGGATGATGAAGATGAGAAAAACGCCTCCACACACACACACGCACACACACACACACACACACACACACCACACACACACACACACACACACACACACACACTGTGACAAGTCACTTGACAACTCAACCCGATCGGTCCCAAGTAGCCACCCTCATGTACAAATTGTACAAACACAGGTGCCATCCACCACCTTTCTGTCTCACGCTTGTCTCACCCACAGCAACAAATCTATTCAAATCCATGCCCACTCTCCCCTCTCAGCCCTCCCCACCCCCCTCCTCTCCCCCTTCACTCCCTAATGTGGCGGCGTGACACAGCAAAAAATGTACATTGCATTGCAACAATGATGCCCTTCTCCCCCCCCCCCCCCACCTCCCTCCACCACCCTCTCTTAGAACAGCGTGAGCCACCCAGCTTAACACTAATAGTTGGCACACTACAGAGAACCCCCTCTCTCTCTTTACTCACTTCCCCCCCCTCCACATCCACCACCTACACCTGACAGTCATGTGCAGGGAGGGTGACGACATTGTGTTAGCCAGCGCTTGGCTACTGAGCATGTGTTCTTCCAACGTCTTCGTCTTTGTGAATTAGCATTCATTCTTCTGTCTGGTCTCAAAATGTTACCCCCTCCTAAGAGTGGTGGAAGGAATAACACCCCCTCCCCCCCTCCCTTTTCCTGATCTTGAGTGACACCCTGTCAGCCAGATCAGAAACCTGATTGGACAGTTGAGCATACAAATAGAAGACACATAGTGTTGCACCTTCACTGTTCCTCAGACCAGCTGTATGTGAAGCATGGAAGACATAGGGGAATCCCAGAGAGAAGGCATGGTTATCTCTTCCACTCTATTCCCAGTCTAATCTTCACTTATTTTCCCAGAAATGCAAGTTGAAACCATGTTTCTACATTTTGATGAATCTCTACCTTAATTGTATGTATGCCATGTGGTTTAACAGTGCAACTTTATACTAATACTTGGTGACATTTATCAAAATGATGAACGATTATTCTGTTGTAGTAGTTTGTTTGCCACCATGTGGTAAAAGCTATAACTATGTGGTCAAGATTTTTTTTTCTTAACAATCTGACCACCCTTCTTTGTGTACAATTTGACTTTTGCCAGTATGCTATTCTATCTGTCAGGTTGATGACTGAATGATAAATTTTGATCAGAAAAAAACAGTATGCCTGTACTAGGTGAAAACTGCTAAGTTGATTTATGAATACTGGTGATTGTTGGAAGGCTTTGTAATGTATGACTTTGTAGTGTATGACTTTAAGTCTCCACCACATGTGTACTTGGGGTTAAGTGTATTCCAAGGTACTGTAATTTAATTCCTAAGAAACATTGAAGAGTTATTTGACTAAAATTGTTTAGCATTGCATTACCGTCTCCTACCCTTTTGTAAACTCCACTCAACCTCTAAACAAAAGTGGAGATGGATAATTATAGTAGTGTGACAAAGTGGTCGGTTCTCATGAGCTAGACAGCTCTCGGTCAGTCAACCACCTCTACCTGAACACACTCAAGAATGAATGGCAAATACTTTTATTCTTTGTGGAATGAGATACAGGGTGAGAGCTTGTTAAACCAATATTCCTCCAGCGATGACACACAGTGACATTCACACAAACAAGGGACAAACAAAAGGAACTAAACTAAAACAACAATTTTTTTTTTTAAACTGCCATGCTGCCTGTCAATCCTACAGTTGGCCTTCTTTCCCTTGGATTGCTGATGAATTTTTTCCCACCAGGTTGTGAAGAGGACCATCAATCTTGGCAAACCCAGCTATGAACCGTTAATAGTATGATGCAAACCCTAGGAAATAACAAAGCTCTTGTAGGGTCTTAGGTTCAGCCCACTCCTCAACCACCTTCACCTTTTCTTGTTCTGTGGCAATTTCATCCACTGAAACAGTGTAACCAAGGTACTGTACAGATCTGCAACAGAAGTTGCACTTGGCTGGATTGAGCTTCAAACCCTACTCTCCAAGTCAAGTCAAGACTCACCATAGGCAGTCCAAATGCTCGCCAAAGGTTTTACTGAAGACCTTGATGTCATCCAGGTAAACCAGGAGTATCAGGAATAGCAAATCACTCATCCCCACTGTCCTGAATTGCTGAAATGTCTGTGGTGCGGTACATAATCTGAATGGCATCTCTTGAACTCGAATAAGCCAAAGGGGGTAATGAAAAGCCATCTTGTGTCTATCCTTGTTGTTCATAGCCACCTGATAATATCCAGAAGCCAAGTCCAAGCTGGAAAAGTAGCTTGCCCCTTGAAGTGCATCTAGCGATTCCTCAATGCGTGGGAACGGGTATGCGTTTTCTCTCAGCTTTGCGTTCAATTGCTGGTATTCCACACACATCCTGAGGTCTCCATTCTTCTTGCATACCAACACAATTGGTGATGCATACGGACTATTACTAGGCTGGATAATCTCCTTTTCCAGCAAGTCTTGAATGTGTCTCCTAACCTCTTCCAGCTGGTTCTGTGGAATCTGATGAAACTGCTGGGCAACAGGAACATCGTCATCAGGTGTGTTGTGCTCTACCCTCATCGTATACCCAGTATCCAGGTCATGTTGGAGCAGGATCTCAGGGAACTCATGAAGTAGGTCTTCCAACTATTTCCACTGCTCCCGGGAACAGTCAACCTCACACGGGGTTGTTGGTCAGCGCTTGTTTTTCCCCTACTGTTTGATTGTTCATCTTTGTATTTGTCTAACTTTATTCAAGTTTAAAAGGCTGTGCCAGTCTTGAATAAAAGTTACTCTGTGTTTGGTTTTTGTATGGGAGCAAAAGTTACCCTACTTGTTTATAATTCTCATAGACAAAATATTTTAAATCTAGTTGCAAAGCGAGAGGACTGCAGGCGGAAATCTAAACAAATCTTAAATAAATGTTAGCGAACCACCCAGAGAACGTGGACAAACGAGTCACAAGACGAAACACAACTAGTTTCGACCTCTTAGGTCTTCATCAGGTGAGACATTAACGAATAAAACAATGAAAAATGGACTGCTTCAAACCTCAGTCTTCTACAAACCTACTGATGCGCACTCATACCTGGACTACACATCTTCCCACCACCAGTCCACTAAAAATAGCATTCCATATTCTGAATTCCTTCGCCTACGCAGACTGTGCTCTAGCGAAGAGGATTTCACTATACAAGCAGCCAAAATGTCTGATTTTTTCACCAACCGTGGATACCCTAGTGCCGTCGTCAGTGATGCTCTCAGCCGCACTGCAGCTAAATCCAGAACATCTACTCTGGAAACTAAACCTCCCAAAGAGACAGACAGACCCACTGCCTGCCTTCTCTTCCATCCTCACAATCTGCCCATCTGCAGGATCCTGAAGTCTAACTGGCACATAGTAGAAAACCATAAACCTGCCTTTGAGACCACACCAATGATCACTTTCAAACGTGACAAAAACCTCAACGACCTACTGGTGCGCTCTAAGCTGAACAAAATCTCAACACCTAAGCCACCAGGTACTTTCCCCTGCTCAAAACCCAACTGCAAAATCTGCTCTCTCACCAAACCAGACACCATCCTACATGGCCCCACAGGCTCTTTCACTATTAAACGCACTTTCTCCTGCCAGAGCCACAACATTGTGTATGCCATCCACTGTCAGCTGTGCGGTAAGATCTATGTAGGTGAGACATCTCGCACTCTTGAGACGCGCATCTCTGAACACCTGGCCGACATCCGCCACCATCGGCCCAAACTAGTCGCTCTACACTTCAACCATGCCCAACACAACATCAACCATGTCAAAGTCTTGGCACTTTGGCAATCTAAGAGTGACAGCTTGGAACGCCTTATGCAGGAATCTCATCTCATTGCCAAACTGGGCACCGTCCACCCTCATGGCATCAACGTCCAAAAGTAGTATGTACCATTCCATCTCTGCAGCTCCAGCCTGAAATATCCCCCACCTACACACACCCATACCACCCTACCTCCCTCTGTTTACCTCAGACATAGGTTGCAGCTATCATCATCTTCCCTTTTCCTACACTCTCTGAGTCTCTCCATTTGCTACATCAATCGACTTACTCCCCCTCCCCCTGCCCTAGTAATGATGTGTGTAGGGGTGTTGGTGGATATGGCGGTTGCTGGGGGTGGAGGTGGGGGTAACCAATGAATAAGGCTGATATTACAAATGGAAACACACACACACACACACACACACACACACACACACACACACACTCACACTCACACATACACACACACATAGTTAATAGAATGCTGGCTCCTTTATCGTTGGTCGTGAAAGGGGGGGGGGGGGGGAGAGAGAGAGAGAGAGAGAGAGAGAGAGAGAGAATTGTGTATAGGTGTGAATATGTTGCCCCTCCCCCTCCCCCAGTTAGTACGTAAACCCATCCCCTTCTTCCCTCCACCCTCATAGCATCTACACCTTAAAGTAACATGTACCAACCCACCACTTCTATCTCAGCCCATAATATCTTCCCACCACACACACACATACTACCTTATCTCCCACTATTCACCTCACACAACTTATAGCTATCTTATTTATGCATTTATTATCATTATTTTTTTTTTTAATTTTTTTTAATTATTATTATTATTATTTACTGATTTTTTAATTTATTATTATTTTTAATGTTTCATTTATTTATTTATTTGATTATTATAAAAATTGTATTTTCTAAATATATTTCTGTATCATGCTTTCATTACCTTAACCTTCACTATCGTTGTTAGCAGTATCATTCAGTAATACTATTGCTAGTATTGATACTACCACTGGCATTGACATCACCATCGCCTTCGCCTCTGGGACTGTTGCCACGGCAACCCTGCTGTTTAAGAATCCTCTAACCCACTCTCCTTTCTCCCATACCCATACTTATTGACACAGATTGGTAGTAATCTTGTCCCTTTTTTTTTTTTTTTTTTTTTTTCTCAGTATTTTGACCATTATTAGTATTCCTATCAGTAATATTATTATCTTCATTACGACTTTGACTCGCTCACTATTTCCCTTCCAACAGCCTCGTTCTCATTCAACGCCTTCTTCCTTGCGCTGAACCCTACGAAGTGATCTGAAGCGATCAAAGCTAAGTGAATTTTCATTGTTTTATTCGTTAATGTCTCACCTGATGAAGACCTAAGAGGTCGAAACTAGTTGTGTTTCGTCTTGTGACTCGTTTGTCCACGTTCTCTGGGCGGTTCGCTAACATTTATTTAAGATTTGTTTAGATTTCCGCCTGCAGTCCTCTCGCTTTGCAACTAGATCTATTTTGATTCATACTGACTGCTACCCTTCGTTGTTTTGTATTTCTGTTTACGTCATCAGTGTGTGTGATTGTTATCGTGTATACGTCTTTCGATCATTGTATACTGTTAATCATTGACCCGTATTTCGTTTAACATACGTTTTTAGTCGTGTACGTGCGATCGCAATCAGGCACTCCTGACCTCTCAACTCTAAGAACCTAAATCAGAACATAATGCCGGCCCCCCAATTCCTCTCCCGTACACATGCCAGTTTTCACCAGTCCATTCATTTTCTGCCACCTATCATCCAGCCATTTGCACTAGGATATGCTAAAACACAGTTTCAGAAAACGAAATCTGCATCTCATCTCAACTTTCTAAAACAATGCATTCGACTGCGAATCACCCCTCGCGGCTTCTCACTTTCTCACACCCGATCCGATCTTCATAACACCGCTCTTACCACTACCACTACAAGAATTCTATTCCAAGCCAGCCGTAGACTCATGTTGGCACATATCAAAACACTCAATTCATCCCTGGAATCTCTCTCCCGTCTTCTTCAACATTTCAAACAACAAACCACAATCATCATGCCCATAGCCACTGCTTCAAGACTCAGACAGCTCATCCATACACACAACCAGCTCATTCACAATCACTACTACCAGATTAAGCAAGACAAGTTATCAAAATTACGAAACAAACACGAGGCAAACCCAGACCAGTTGAATCCCCCTACACACAACACTGACCCTTCTATCACCCATGAGCAACACCGCCACCTTGTTCGCTGCATTCCTGATAATCTGACTCTCACCAATGATGAAAGATCAGTCCTGGCAAAAGGTCTGAAATTTATTCCCATTCAGCCTGCCACCAATAAATATCAAAACCACGTTGATGTTGAAAGATTCTTTAGAAAATTAAGATGGATGACTGCACTTGACGGTGTGCCCAAGCCCCCTCTACCAGACAGCTCAGACATTTTTACCCACCTTTTTCGAACTCCAGTGCTTCGCCAGCCACCTCTTGACAAATCCACTGAAGTTGAACTCTACATCAAAAAGTGTAGAAAAGAAATCTCTCAAGTTAAATCCAAACCTGTCCGCAATTCCAACCTCTCACGGGATGAACAAAAAGCCCTTGAATCACTGAGACAAAGACAAGACATTGTCATCAAACCAGCAGACAAGGGTGGTGCAGTGGTGGTCTGGGACAAACAGTTGTACATAAAAGAAGCACACAGACAACTGTCAGACACAAATTTCTATACACCACTCACAGCATCACCCCTCCCCCAACACCAGAAACTCATCTCAACCACAGTTAAACAAGAAATCAAACACAACAACTTACCGAAGACAGCCAAACTCCTCATAATGACAGACACCAAACAACCCACCTTCTACCTGCTCCCTAAAATACACAAAACCAATACTCCCGGCAGACCCATAGTATCTGCATGCAGCTGCCCTACAGAACACATTTCACAGTACTTAGACTCTCTCCTCCAACCCATAGTACAAGGCCTCCCCACATACCTCAAAGACACTACACACACACTCAACATGATTAATTCATACAACACAGATCCCACTTTCAAACCCAGCCTCCTCTTTACCCTTGATGTCGTCTCTCTCTACACTTCCATCCCTCATGCTGATGGACTGAAGGCCCTCGCATTCTTTCTTAACAAACGGCCCCCCAACCAACAACACCCTCCCACAGCTACACTAGTCAGACTTGCAGAATTAGTCCTCACCCTCAATACTTTTGAATTCAACAACCACACATTCTCACAAATCAGTGGTGTTGCTATGGGAACCAAAATGGGACCATCCTATGCCTGCCTCTTCATGGGACACCTAGAACACCGCCTACTAACCTCTTACACAGGCCCAACACCAGAGCTCTACAAAAGATACATAGATGATGGATTGGGAGCCACATCCATGCCAGAACATGACCTCCAGAATTTCCTCAACTTTGCACAGACCTTCCATCCATCCATCCAGCTGACCTACACCATTTCACAGTCAGTTAATTTCCTGGACATCACTATCTCCCTCAAAGATGGACTGCTTCAAACCTCAGTCTTCTACAAACCTACTGATGCGCACTCATACCTGGACTACACATC
Organism: Conus canariensis; assembly: GCA_033310375.1. NCBI lineage: Eukaryota > Metazoa > Mollusca > Gastropoda > Neogastropoda > Conidae > Conus > Conus canariensis. Next base: position 6,752,157 of record CM065743.1, read on the forward strand.
TTCCCACCACCAGTCCACTAAAAATAGCATTCCATATTCTGAATTCCTTCGCCTACGCAGACTGTGCTCTAGCGAAGAGGATTTCACTATACAAGCAGCCAAAATGTCTGATTTTTTCACCAACCGTGGATACCCTAGTGCCGTCATCAGTGATGCTCTCAGCCGCACTGCAGCTAAATCCAGAACATCTACTCTGGAAACTAAACCTCCCAAAGAGACAGACAGACCCACTGCCTGCCTTCTCTTCCATCCTCACAATCTGCCCATCTGCAGGATCCTGAAGTCTAACTGGCACATAGTAGAAAACCATAAACCTGCCTTTGAGACCACACCAATGATCACTTTCAAACGTGACAAAAACCTCAACGACCTACTGGTGCGCTCTAAGCTGAACAAAATCTCAACACCTAAGCCACCAGGTACTTTCCCCTGCTCAAAACCCAACTGCAAAATCTGCTCTCTCACCAAACCAGACACCATCCTACATGGCCCCACAGGCTCTTTCACTATTAAACGCACTTTCTCCTGCCAGAGCCACAACATTGTGTATGCCATCCACTGTCAGCTGTGCGGTAAGATCTATGTAGGTGAGACATCTCGCACTCTTGAGACGCGCATCTCTGAACACCTGGCCGACATCCGCCACCATCGGCCCAAACCAGTCGCTCTACACTTCAACCATGCCCAACACAACATCAACCATGTCAAAGTCTTGGCACTTTGGCAATCTAAGAGTGACAGCTTGGAACGCCTTATGCAGGAATCTCATCTCATTGCCAAACTGGGCACCGTCCACCCTCATGGCATCAACGTCCAAAAGTAGTATGTACCATTCCATCTCTGCAGCTCCAGCCTGAAATATCCCCCACCTACACACACCCATACCACCCTACCTCCCTCTGTTTACCTCAGACATAGGTTGCAGCTATCATCATCTTCCCTTTTCCTACACTCTCTGAGTCTCTCCATTTGCTACATCAATCGACTTACTCCCCCTCCCC
>CM065743.1:6755657-6768157 GCA_033310375.1 Conus canariensis
TGAGCCACAGGGACACCTGATATTTGTAGGGAAATTAAGCCTTATGAAGTTCACTTTTGTTCCTCCTTGACCAGATCCAGCTTGAACACCTCTCTGCCGCTTCTGCCATTGCTTTCAGGGCTCTGGTTTTTTCCTTCCCTGCAACTCAGAGCTGTTTCATGAGGCTGTATGCAGACGTTCCTACAAACCCCCTAGTTCCAATTTCTGCAGTGAGGACTTTGACCTGATAGCCTTCTCTCCTCAGGCTGTTTGCCAGATCAGCATACTTTTCAGTCTTGTAGATTTGAGCTGCCTCCATTCTGTTCTCATATGGCACCGTGAGCTCGATCATGATCAGCTGCTTGGTTGACTTAGAGTGGACTACTATGTCTGGTCTCATGCCACTCTCGCTGATGATCTCTGGGTGACTCTTCCATTCTGGGAGGTCTGCAGTGCACTCCCAGTCATCTGCCCCGTCCAGCAGACTCTGCCTGCATGTTTCGAGTGGCACTGTTGTTCTTGGCCATGATTTGCTGCCTCCTGCCGTGAAGAATGTTGCGGGTGCTTTTGGAGTCCTGATTTTCCCTTTTGTGGTGTTAGTACTAGCCCAGACTACTTGTACAATCTCTTTGAGCACTTGGTTGTGCCTCCATGTGTACCTTCCTTGAGCCAGGGCTACTTTACATGAGCTTAGGACATGCTCCACTGTTTGTTTTTCATGGCAGAGGGGGCATGCAGGATTGTCTGTTTTCCCCCACTTCACCAGGTTTGCATTTGAGGGCAGAAGGTCATATGCAGATCTGAGAATGAAGCTGATCCTGGGAGGGGCCATGTGCCAAATGTCATTCCAAGTGAGACTTCTTTGGAGTGCATTCTCCCACGTTGTCCATTGCCCTTGCTGGCTCTGCTGGACTGCTTTTTGGAGTCTTTTTTGGTCTTCTTCTTTTCTCATCTCCTGAATCATCATGTCTCGTTTGGCTTTTCCTTTGGCCTTTGACCACCATTCAGTTTTGGTCACCCCCAGTCCTTGTCTGTTGGTCTGTGTGTGTCCTGTTATTTCTCTGATCTTGAGACTTTCTTTTGCAGAATCCATCGCCTCTTGAACTTTCCATTTTCTGCCTGTCTTCAGCTGGGGCTTGATTGCTTCTACCACCTTGTCTCCTGAGTCCTCCAGCATGCTTTGAAGTCTGATCTTCCCTGCTTTGTATTCCTCCAGGATGGATTTCAGTGGTAGTTTCAGCTTTGCTTGGCGACAGTACAGCGCTATGTCAGTCAGACAGGGTGGGACACCAAGCCATTTCCTTGTGAACTTGTTGATTTTGGCTTCCATTGCCTCCACTATGCTGGTGCAGATGTCGTATATCATCAGAGGCCATAGGAGCTTTGGTATCAGCATGAACTGCAGACACCAGACCTTGTATTTGCCAGGGAGCCCACACTGGTCAATGGTTTCCAAGCCTTCCTCCGCCATCTGCTTGGTTTCTTTTGCTCTTTGTGTGTCTTTCAGCGTATCATCATACCATCTTCCAAGGCTCTTGACTGGTTCTTCTGTGACTGTTGGAATGGCCTGGTTGGCAACACTGAAGACCACAGATCCGGCCACTTTTCCTTTCCTCAGTGAGAGACTCCGTGATTTCTTTGGCTTGAACTTCATTCTGGATGAGGCAACTATGTCGTCCAGCCTCTCCAGCACATGACGTGTCTCGTCTTCTCTGGATGAAATCACTGTAGTGTCATCCATGAAGGCCTTGAGAGGAGGCATCTTGTATCCATCGCCAAGGTCTGTTTGTCTCGCGTTGTTTGTTGCTGCTTTCAAGATGAGTTCCATTGCCAGCACGAACAGTATTGGGGAAATTGCACAGCCCATTGCAATACCCACTTCCAAGTTGATCCAGTCTGTTGTGTACTCCTTGGTAGAGAACCGCATTGAGAAGCCATTGAAGTACTTCTTGAGCATGTCGCGGATGTTCTTTGGCACATGGTACATCTCAAGAGCCAACTGTATCATCTCATGGGGCACAGATCCATATGCGTTTGCCAGATCAAGCCACACTACGTCCAGGTCTCTCTTTTCTGTTTTTGCTTTTTGGATTGCGTCCCAGATCATTGTGGCGTGTTCTACACAGCCAGCCACGCCTGGGATGCCACCTTTCTGGACTGACACATCCAAGTACTTGTTTTCCATCAGGTACTTGGTCAGCCTTGCTGCCATGACAGAGAAGAAGATTTTCCCTTCGACGTTCAGTAGTGATATTGGCCTGAACTGGCTGATGTCACTTGAGTTTTGCTCTTTGGGGATGTACACACCATCTGCCGTCATCCACTGGCCGCTGATCTTCTGGTTTCTCCAAGCCGATCGCAGCAGCCTGTGGAGCCACTCCAGCACCTTGGGACATTTCTTGTAAAGCTGGTAAGGTATTCCGTTTGGCCCTGGTGATGATTTGGCTCTGGCTTTGTCGACCACCTTCTTGATTTCCGCCAACGTTGGAGGCTTGCCATTGAACTGTTCCTCAGGGTTGGTTGGCCACACCAGACCTTGAATGTCGAGTGGTGCTTTGCTCTGTGGGTCAGAGTATGTTTTCCTCAGATGCTGCTCAAGAACTCCTTTGTCCACACTTAGGGTCCCAGATTTTGGCTGCTCAAACAGTGTTCTGGCAAACTGGAAGGGGTCTCTGAAGAAGCGCTCTTGTGTCTTCTTCTTTTTGCTCTTCCTCTTCCTCGCAGATTCCACTTTGCTGAGGGCGCTGTGTTTTTCTTTCAGGTCTTTCCACAGTTTTTCCAAGCCTTGTTTTTCAGCTGGCAGTGCGGTCTTCATTTGCATCTTGAGGTTTTTCTTTTGGACCCTGATCTTGTCCATCTTTTCTTGGCGTCTGGATTTCTTTGGAGGTGTTTTCTCTTTGGGTAGTTTTGCTCCATAGGCGTCTCTACATGTGGCATACACAATGTCCCCATATGTGGCTAGTTTGTGTTCCAGGGTGCTTTTCCCTATCAGTGCATCGAGTCTTTGGACGATTTTTGCATCCAGTTTCTCCCAATCTTCAGTTTCGTTTGCTCGTGGCAGGTTGAGTTTCAGGCGCCTGGCATCGAGGGCCTGTGCAAATTCCTCATCCGAACCAACAGCGTGGATGTCCTTGGCACTGTGGTTTAAATCCTGGCCTTGGTCTTCCGACGTCTTATCTGCTGATGCAGTGCGCTGCTGCTCATTCAGATGAGTCTTCACACATCCCATCTTTGTTCTGTGGATCTTCATGCCACGGGTGGTAGCGAAACGCTTTCCACAGACACATGGATATTCCATTTGGTCCATGTTCATAGTCCGTTTGGGATTTGCAGTCATGATTGGTTGAGCACCGATGGATTCATCATTCTCTCCCCCTTTCGGTGAATCCTGGGAGCATCTTTTCCTTTTATTCTTAGTAGCCACATGTTTAAGGCAAAGTGGGGAGCCAGCCCACAGAGCCCTTGGTTCTGGTCTTTCCCAGTGTCCTCCGGTCTTTCCCGGACGTCCTCCGGCCTATTCCCGGAAGTCAATGGTTTACCATGCATCAGTAGAAAGAAACTCGTGGAGAGCGTGGCAGCAGAGAGTCCTCAGAAGAGAAGCCCTCTTCAAGCAAGTGTTTCGGCCCTTATCTCCTGACACTCTAGTGGGGTTGGGCCACACCCGGTTCATGACTCCGGATGTCCCTCTGCTGCCCCCTTTTTTTTTTTTTTCCCATCTTGGGACGAGCCATGGCTGGGATTCGAACCCATGACCCTCTGGACATGCTCATTTTCCACTTAATGACTCGCGCTTTAACCACTGAGCCACAGGGACACCTGATATTTGTAGGGAAATTAAGCCTTATGAAGTTCACTTTTGTTCCTCCTTGACCAGATCCAGCTTGAACACCTCTCTGCCGCTTCTGCCATTGCTTTCAGGGCTCTGGTTTTTTCCTTCCCTGCAACTGAGAGCTGTTTCATGAGGCTGTATGCAGACGTTCCTACAAACCCCCTAGCTCCAATTTCTGCAGTGAGGACTTTGACCTGATAGCCTTCTCTCCTCAACAAGATTAACTCCTGGGTACAATTCCTGTGGGTTCAGCGCATTCTACTTTCGTACCTATATCCTCTGGGTTTTGTCACGGTTTCTACCTATGAAGTGTCCAGAAAGTAAAGGGTAAAGGTCAGATAAAAAGAGGAATTCCCTGCTTCTGCGCATGTCTTGAATAACCCCCAACCTTCTGCAAATGCCCACAAACACGCTGACACAGACACGCACAAGGACTGAACAAGCAGCTTAACTAAAAACAAGTTTGATAAAACTATTAAAAGGCCATAAACATGATGAAGTCACACTCACACGCACACACACATACACACACTGACACAAAGTAACAGTGACACACACAGGCACAAAGACAGATTTAGCCTACACACACACACACACACACACACACACACACACACACACACACACACACACACACACACCAAGAGCTAAGCCAACTATCGTAGCAGACAAACTTGGGAGCTACGGACACACTTGTAGAGCAGGGGACCGAGTTCCGTGTCTCAGTCTGTGCAAATCAAATTCAATGTTTTCTTGGAGAATGTCTGTCAGCTGGAAGATGTGACGACGAAATCTTAGCTTTGCGTGAAGTTTATGATCATTGAACGTGTCCAATGGCTTTGTTTTGATCTAACCCAGGGCGAACTCATGCCCTATCCTCGTTGTACGTTACCCACCCCTCACCCACTGCAAACCACGAGGTTAAAGGTTACTCTCGACATATGGATCCGCAAGTAACGGACCTTCGAGCTTACAACGAGGTAGTAGGTAACTTCCTCGTTACCCACGACATGTAAGTACGGCCCCAGGACTCTGGTCTGTGCTGGCTGCTCACTCACCTATACCACAGTGGTTGGTGCTTGCTGTTTGGAGAATGATGAAGTATATTTTTGTTGTTGTTCTCTTTGACAATTGATTTGCAGGTAGCCATAAAAATGTGGATTATTCCATCACCAATAAGTGAGGTTCAGTAGCGTAAAAAAGCAAATGAGCAAACAAGAATGACATATACACGCGGACGTGCACGTGCGTGCACGCTCACACACGCACGCACGCACGCACGCACGCACACACACACACACACACACACACACACACACACACACACACACACACACACATTCTCTGTGCAGTGACGACACATACTGTAGCAGGAGGAACAAAGACAGGCGGGAGGGGGCAGGGAGGGAGAGGAGGGCAAGCCGCAAGCCGTAAGTCATGCCCAGAGTCAAGATACAAGGCAAAGGGGAGAGGGCAAAGGGGAGAAGGCAACGGACACAGCCAGGGGAGTGGGGAGGGAGGGAGGGTGCAGGAGGAAAGGTGGAACAAGGTGTGGGGATTGAGAGATGAAGGGATCAGAGGGACAGGGAGGGACGGGGCGCGCAGAGTGGGGGGGGTGGGGTGATGAATGTCCGTGTTCAAAGTGGATCAAAGAAAGAAAAACGAACGGGAGAAGAGAGAGAGAGGCATAAGATAGAACAGGGAGAAACGGAAATGGGAAAAGGGTTACAAGAGGACGGTTCGGGGAAGGGGGGGGGGGTCAACTCGTATAAAACAAAACGCTTGCTGCCTGTATGTCTTTTGTCTAAACAGATCTATAGCTTTGAAGAAGAAACTCTAGGGAGAGCTTGACAGCAGAGGATCTTTAGAGAAGAACCCCCCCCCCCCCCCCCCCCCCGACACAGTGTTTCGGCCCTGAACTCCTTACACTCTAAGGGTCCAGGCCGTACCCAGGTCATGACTCCCAGATGCCCTTCTGCTGTCAACTTTCCTTTTCCCTGGCGCTGCCGGATGGGATTCAAACCCCGCAGCTTCTGGATGGGTGGGCGTCTCGAGGCGTGCCTTTTTAGACGGAGGTCTTACCCCACTGCTAACAGAACACCTGTTCTTAGTTGGAACTCTTTTCGTTTAAGTTGGAACTCTTTTCGGTGGATTTCTGCCACGCTTAACAGGCTTGAGCAATGATAATTCAAGCCAAGTGTCGCCATGTCCAGGTTGCAGATGGGTCTAAGGGATATCATGGCGGTAATGGGTATGGAGAGCGGGGGAAGGGAAGGGAGGGGAATGGGGATGAAGGGGTTGGGGGATGGATGGCGGGGATGGTGGTTGGGGGGAGGGGGGAGAGAAGAGCAGATGGACAACGGAAGATGAGGAAAGGGCGGAGGTGCGAGCGGGGAAGGGGGGGGGGGTTAGTGGGGAGGGGGAAGAGTCAGCACATGCTGCTTTTTTTGTTTGTTTTGTTTCTGTTTTTTTTTGTTTGTTTTTTTGTGTGGTTCTTTTGTTTTGTTTTTTTTGTTTTTGCTGAGAAACATTTCTTTCTTTATTTCTCATCCATGGTTTCCTTTCTTCCCCATCATCCTGTTGATGTCCAGTTCCCTGCTTGTTGTGTGTGTGCGTTTAGGGCCATAGTCGACAGGGTCTGTATTGTATATCACCATTTACATCGTAAACACTTTGGGAGCTGAGGTTTTTCGGATTTTTTCTGTGGTAGTAGTAGTAGTAGTAGTAGTAGGTAGTAGTAGTAGTAGTGAGTAGTAGCGTATCACTATAATTCCCATTCTCATCATCTCATCATTAGTAGTAGTAACTAGTAGTATTATCATCATCATCAATCATCATCATCATCATCGTCATCATCAACATTACTATTATTATTATTATTATTATCGTTATCATTTTTATTATTGTTATTGTGTTATGATGATAATTATCACTACTGCTACTACTACTGGCTGGTATTAGTAATGCTCTCTCTCTCTCTCCCTCTCTCTCTCTCTCTCTCTCTTCTCTTCTCTCTCTCTGTAACCATTTTCATTGTTATACCCAAACATGCTCGCTCCAAACCAAAAGAGTCAACATCAAATTAAAACATCCTTGGGTGATAAGTACCATAAAGAATGCTATCAGAAAATGTTTGTGCTTAAATGGCCTCCAGAAGGGAATATAGAAGGAATGAAAATAAATTACTCTCACGTTTAGAGCTGCATAGAAGACATTTTTATTCAACTTAATCAGTGAAAAGAAAACACAGTAAACCTGTATGGAAAGTCATTCAGTAGAAAGAAACTCGTGGAGAGCGTGGCAGCAGAGAGTCCTCAGAAGAGAAGCCCCCTTCAAGCAAGTGTTTCGGCCCTTATCTCCTGACACTCTAGGGGGGTTGGGCCACACCCGGTTCATGACTCCGGATGTCCCTCTGCTGCCCCTTTTTTTTTCCCATCTTGGGACGAGCCATGGCTGGGATTCGAACCCATGACCCTCTGGACATGCTCATTTTCCACTTAATGACTCGCGCTTTAACCACTGAGCCACAGGGACACCTGATATTTGTAGGGAAATTAAGCCTTATGAAGTTCACTTTTGTTCCTCCTTGACCAGATCCAGCTTGAACACCTCTCTGCCGCTTCTGCCATTGCTTTCAGGGCTCTGGTTTTTTCCTTCCCTGCAACTGAGAGCTGTTTCATGAGGCTGTATGCAGACGTTCCTACAAACCCCCTAGCTCCAATTTCTGCAGTGAGGACTTTGACCTGATAGCCTTCTCTCCTCAGGCTGTTTGCCAGATCAGCATACTTTTCAGTCTTGTAGATTTGAGCTGCCTCCATTCTGTTCTCATATGGCACCGTGAGCTCGATCATGATCAGCTGCTTGGTTGACTTAGAGTGGACTACTATGTCTGGTCTCATGCCACTCTTGCTGATGATCTCTGGGTGACTCTTCCATTCTGGGAGGTCTGCAGTGCACTCCCAGTCATCTGCCCCGTCCAGCAGACTCTGCCTGCATGTTTCGAGTGGCACTGTTGTTCTTGGCCATGATTTGCTGCCTCCTGCCGTGAAGAATGTTGCGGGTGCTTTTGGAGTCCTGATTTTCCCTTTTGTGGTGTTGGTACTAGCCCAGACTACTTGTACAATTTCTTTGAGCACTTGGTTGTGCCTCCATGTGTACCTTCCTTGAGCCAGGGCTACTTTACATGAGCTTAGGACATGCTCCACTGTTTGTTTTTCATGGCAGAGGGGGCATGCAGGATCGTCTGTTTTCCCCCACTTCACCAGGTTTGCATTTGAGGGCAGAAGGTCATATGCAGATCTGAGAATGAAGCTGATCCTGAGAGGGGCCATGTGCCAAATGTCATTCCAAGTGAGACTTCTTTGGAGTGCATTCTCCCACGTTGTCCATTGCCCTTGCTGGCTCTGCTGGACTGCTTTTTGGAGTCTTTTTTGGTCTTCTTCTTTTCTCATCTCCTGAATCATCATGTCTCTTTTGGCTTTTCCTTTGGCCTTTGACCACCATTCAGTTTTGGTCACCCCCAGTCCCTGTCTGTTGGTCTGTGTGTGTCCTGTTATTTCTCTGATCTTGAGACTTTCTTTTGCAGAATCCATCGCCTCTTGAACTTTCCATTTTCTGCCTGTCTTCAGCTGGGGCTTAATTGCTTCTACCACCTTGTCTCCTGAGTCCTCCAGCATGCTTTGAAGTCTGATCTTCCCTGCTTTGTATTCCTCCAGGATGGATTTCAGGGGTAGTTTCAGCTTTGCTTGGCGACAGTACAGCGCTATGTCAGTCAGACAGGGTGGGACACCAAGCCATTTCCTTGTGAACTTGTTGATTTTGGCTTCCATTGCCTCCACTATGCTGGTGCAGATGTCGTATATCATCAGAGGCCATATCAGAGGTGTTATCAAATAAAGATGTTTCTTCTGTTTTAAGCAAAGAGAATATGTCTGTCAGTAAAGTGAATCACTATATTTCAACAGTAGCAGATCAAATAATACAAGATGATACATGAGAAAAGGTATAGACCGAACAAAATTACAGAAATGCTGCAAGGGAGAGAATATCCACTCAGATTTTGATATCAACCTTTAGATGTGCATTGTGGTGTCACGTCCTACGGCAACTGAAACAGACAGCCACTCGTGGAATTGATGGCTTACGTGGTAACATTCTTAGGCTCTCTGCAGAAACTTCATCTTACATTTATAACCTCTGTATAGACAAACAATGGTTTCCAGATATCTTTTTTTTTAAAGCACAAATTATACCAATTGGCAATTCAGATAAACCTGCTGATCCATCAAATTGTGAGCCTATTTCTAACTTATCTGTTCTTTCCAAGCCATAAGAATTGGACATTAATAAGTGTCTCCTCTCCATATGATAAAATAACATTTAATCCATCCCAGTCAATCGGGAAAAAGAGAAAATCATTCGTGCTACACGGTACTTACAAATCTAATGGTTATATGGCTTTTAAGATATAAAATAAGCAATTCTCAAGTATTCCTCTTGCCGATTTTGATAACGCTTTGGATGTCAAAATCATGAAGGTTTGCTGAGAAACGTAGCGATTGATATAACCTATCTTTCAAAACACTGAAGTTAATTTCATCTTTTCATTCCAACAAACAAAAATTGTACCTGTAAATACATGCAAATCTAATTATCTTCTCAACAGATTCGAAATCCCACTAGGTGTAGGATTAGGCCCTCTTGTGTCTTAATTTTTCATTAATGGTCTGCCATTATTATTGAAAAAACACTGCGAAATGTTTGCTCATAATACGTCTGTAGACACGAGTAATTCTGACGCCCAACACGTTTCGAATGACATCCAAGAAAACACCGGTCTTTTAGTTAAATGGACACAATGTAATCACATGGCTCTCTTTGTAGAATAAAGGACTCCTTATGCATAAGATGCTCCGCGGAAATGCTCTATTTCTTAAATGAAATGTTTACTTTTAACAACTATTATCATTCACATAAATTAAACTTCTCCTTGCAGCGATTATTTCATACGAATTTGATGAATGTTTCAAATTCGACTTCTCTATACCTCAAAACGCATTAATCTTTCTGTGTCGTTGATATGCCTTTCATTGTATTCAGCGTTCTCAGGTGCACGAGTGGGTATATCCTTCTCTCTCTCTCTCTCTCTCTCTCTCTCTCTCTCTCTCTCTCTCTCTCTCTCTCTCTCTCTCTCTCTCTCTCTCTCTCTCGCTTTCTCTCTCCATGTTCGTTTTTTGCTCACTGGGTTTTTTTTCTCCAAATGTACTCACGCACTGATCGTTGTATTTTTCATATTATTTTGTTTGTTTGTTTTTTATTTACTACATTTTTTTTCTTGTCCAGAGGGAAGGATGTTAAAAAAAAAGTATTCATGCTTAATTCACTACCCTCTTGAAATTCGTTCTCTCTCCCTCCCTCTCTCTCTCTCTCTCTCTCTCTCTCTCTCTCTCCTCTCTCCCTCCCCCCCCCCTCTCTCTCTCTCTCTCTCTCTCTCTCTCTCTCTCTCTCTCTTACGTATTGTTTTGTTAAAGGAATTTCTATGGACAGCTTCCTGTGAGAAGATCACCCTTGGAGATGTTTTTCCTCCATTGTTTGGGTTGTCTCTCACCCGTCCTCCATTCGGTTTTTGTTGTTTTTTGTTGTTTTTTTTTTGTTTGTTTTTGTATTCTTTCTTTCTTTTTTTCTTGTTCCTTTTCTTTTTCGTGTATGTTCTTCCACAACTGATGTTTTTTTTCCTCCTCTCATTTACAAACTGACCAGTTTGGAAGCGAAGGGATTTTCGGTGTTTTGATTTTTTTTCAATATTACAACTGACCGCATGCATAGTTTAAATAGTGTGTATATTATTTGACACCTCTGTCTGTCTGTCTGTCTGTCTGTCTGTCTCTCTCTCTCTCTCTCTCTCTCTCTCTCTCTCTCTTTCTCTCTCTCTCACACACACACACACACACACACACACATACACACACACGCTTACACACACACGCTCACACGTGCGCGCGTGTGCACACACACACACACACACACACACACACACACACACACACACACACACACACACACACACACACATTTTCACGCATGTGTTTGATGGGATTTTCTGTGTTTTATTCATGAATTTGGGAAAGAGGTCATCAGGTCTGAAAACTGTGTGGTGATGGTGAGTCCGTACTATTGCCTGGTGTTCACATGATGAATGAATTTTTTCTGTCAGTCAAAGACAGCAAGCATGTCTAATGCTATCGACCTCTGAAATGCTGTTGGCTTTTTTTAATTGCCTACATCTTGAATGTCAATGCTGAAAGACCATGGGTATTGTATTGTCTACAACATCTTGAATGTTATCCATATTGAAAGACCATGGGTATTTCTTTGTATTGTCTACAACATCTTGAATGCTGTCGATATTGAAAGACCATGGGTATTCCTTTGAATTGTCTACAACATCTTGAATGTTATCGATATTGAAAGACCATGGGTATTTCTTTGTATTGTCTACAATATTTTGAATGCTGTCGATATTGAAAGACCATGGGCATTTCTTTGTATTGTCTACAACATTTTGAATGTTATCGATATTGAAAAACCATGGGTATTTCTTTGTATTGTCTACATTTTGAATGTTATCGATATTGAAAGACCATGGGTATTTCTTTGTATTGTCTACAACATCTTGAATGCTGTCGATATTGAAAGACCATGGGTATTCCTTTGTATTGTCTGCAACATTTTGAATGTTATCGATATTGAAAGACCATGGGTATTTCTTTGTATTGTCTACAACATTTTGAATGTTATCCATATTGAAAGACCATGGGTATTTCTTTGTATTGTCTACAACATTTTGAATGTTATCGATATTGAAAGACCATGGGTATTTCTTTGTATTGTCTGCAACATTTTGAATGCTATCGATATTGAAAGACCATGGGTATTTCTTTGTATTGTCTACAACATTTCGAATGCTATCGATATTGAAAGACCATGGGTATTCCTTTGAATTGTCTACAACATTTTGAATGTTATCGATATTGGAAGGCAATGAGCATTTTGTCTCTATTGTCTTTACTCCCACGTTCTACGTGACAACATCAGTGGAGTAGACATTTTAGAACGGACGTTCCAAGGGGAGGAGAGTGAAGTGGACATTGAAACAAAGTTAAAAGAAAAACATTACAAAGCCGTCAAACGAAAGCAACAAACAAAAATCTTGTAATGTGTGTGCTTCTTTCGTTTGGCGGTAGGTTTTTGTTGTTGATGATGTTGTTGTTGTTGTTGTTGTTGTTTGTTTGTTTGTTTGTTTGTTGTTGTTTTTTTTTTGTTGTTGTTGTTGTTGTTTCGTACCAACAGTGAGATGAAGCTATCAGAATTTTGATTTTCATGCATTGGTGCATTTTCATTTCTGCTAAAGTGCTTTTTAGTTCCGCTATGGTGCGTATTAGTATGAACGTGAGGATACATTAGGGACTTCCTTCTGTTCTGAATTCCTGTTCCACATCTGACGTTATTTCTGCCCATGGCTGTGACTTCCACAAGTTCGCAGATGACACTGAACTCTCTAAGAGCGCAACCACCAGCGATTTTCAAGGTGCTCAATCAGATATTACCGCATGTTTTAGGGACGTAAAAGTCTGGATGACCAGCAACAAACTCAAGCTGAATAGTGACAAAACTGAGATCATGGCTGTTGGTA
>CM065743.1:6773157-6778157 GCA_033310375.1 Conus canariensis
GACAGCAAACCTTCTCGCTGTATTTTCTTGAGCCCTCAGCAAGATGGGATGAGTTCACTTCCCTTAAGTGAGTCACAAACTTCCTGGTTTTCCGAGCATCTTATATTCATTTTCATACAAGAGAGAACCTGAGTTAAACTGATTCAACCAATGGAATCACTGCCATACACACACCACAACGATTTGCACCAATGATTCCCTGAGTTATTTTCATTCCACCAATGGAATCACTAGTCACCTACACACACACACACACACACACACACACACACACACACACACACACACACACACACACACACCGCAGCTACTAGCACCAATAAAAGTTGGGTACCAAGTGGTTAATGCATAACCTCCAATTCAAGCTCATGCTCGATCCCCCAAAGCTACCCATTGTACTAACAACCTGGACTTCTCCACAAGCCAGGACTGATGTGTCAAGTGTTTACTACACTACACTCTATAGACAACAAGGTGCAAATCACTCAATAGGCCGAAGCCATCCATCGGGACAAGAATGACTGAATGGTCACTGTACCCTGCCTGCAGGCCGACGGTCACCGAACCGTGACGGTCGCCTCCTCTCAGGCTCGTTGGAGAATCCAATGAATAGCCAGTGGAGGAGGGGGACACTCTCCCCCACCCAGGACAGGCAGGTCGGCATGTACTTGTTACTATTCCCTTGGACATGCGAACCACTTCCCAGTAACTCTCCCTCCTTCAGTATACGATTCAGGGTATTCCCCTCTGGTGATGCCTGAGTTCGTACACTTGAAGAACCCAAGGAAAGTGATCTCAACATCCCTTAATTTGCCTGAAGGACTAAAAGGACTTGAGAACATTCGGCCGAATCATCACACTCCTGTAAAATCTGTCGTCAGATGAAAAATGTTGATCTCTTTCGGAAATTCAAAGATCGCATCAGGCGGGACATCTCTGAACAAGGCTTTCATGGAGTCTGCTGTCAAAATGTTTGTCACACATTATGCAAGTGAGTGAAAAAAGAAGGGAGAGAAGAACAACAACTGGACATGAGGAAGAATGTGATCAGGACAGATCGGGGTTCAAAGGAACGTGGTGTTGGAGACAAAAGTGGAAGCGAAATCTTTAACGCATGAGTCACATGTCACTGACAAACTGAGAAACAAAAATTAAATCCCAAACCCCAGAAGTTAGTGAAGAAGAAAGGAAGAAGAATTGAGAAAGAATGACTGAGTCCAAAACCCAAATGTGGGTGAAGGAGAAAAGATGAAAATTTCTACCGTTGTAGAAGAGTCCCCATAGACGACCACGGAGACCCACTCCTGGAACCAGACAACCCAAGGCATCACCATCAGCCAGTGCTGAAGCGTTTTGCAGTGGCATGTTTGAGAACTGTGGTGTTGTGTGTGCAAGTACATGTTTGGGTATGGGTGGAAACCTGGCCAGGTGAGAAGCCATTGTAGCATATAACTCGGGATTAGGTAGTATTAATCTCTTGTGTTTCTATTATATATATATATATATATATATATATATATGTATATATGTATATATATATATATATATATATATATATACTTTTGTGTGTGTGCATTTGGACTTTCATGTGTAATTATAAGCAGAGTCAAAACTATATTTCTTGTTCTCAGTTGTGTCAGAAAACAAGCGAATATGTGACATCCCATTCCCAGCGAGAGTGAAATGTTTTGTGGGTGCATGAGTGCGTTTATGCGTGAATGGGTGGAGAGATAACCTTGGTATTTTTAGCCTGACTAAAGCATGACACGTTGTTCACTTAAGCAATACCATCACAGCCCCCCCCCCCCCTCCCCCCACCCCCCTTCCCACTGCCCTGATCCCCGTCACGGACAGTGTGTCAGTTTCACTGGTGCTTTAATGGTGTCGTTCTGCTTGTAAAATTCGAATGTATGAGGTAAACGTTCAGGATGGATAAACAAAACAGACAAACAAACAAACCAATCCCACACATGTCAAGATTCGAGATTCAGTAATCTTACTTTGTCTTCAGTTTACCAAGGAGAATCAGTTTACTCCATGATCATAAAAAAAAATAAATAAATAAAGGCATGCATTACATTTCTCCGGTGCAGACATGAGGCTGAACTATGTAGGTGAAGTTTCAAAATGGAGTGACTGAGGGAGGAAAATGGAGCAGAATTTAGAAAGAGAAGGGGTTAGTTACCGCCAAGGACATAGACAAACAAAGTACAGGACAAGACACAATGCATTTCGACCTCTTGGGTCTTCTTCAGGCAAAAACAAATAACATTTAGGACAGCAAAAAAAAAAAGGAGAACGAGAAACCACTTATCTTCTCATATTCGGCGCACGACCACAAAAAAAGCGATTTTTTGTCGTCCGCCGAATAGGAGAAGATAAGTGGTTTCTCGTTCCTCGTTTCCACTGTCCCAAATGTTATTTGTTTTTCCCTGAAGAAGACCCAAGAGGTCGAAATGCATTGTATCTTGTCCTGTACTTCGTTTGTCTATGTCCTTGGCGGCAACTGACCCCCTCTCTTTCTAAATTGTATTTAGGTGAAGGTAAAAATTGACGCCATTTTCTATTGTTTGTCCTGAAGCAGTGCTCAAGCATTTTTTTCAGTTTTTCCTTCTTTATGTTCACCTTTCCAAAATCAATGACCCGTGCACGCACACAGATCACTCTGGGCTGTTGCTTTCACTTGTTTCATTGCTGTCCTTCTCCGCTTCCCTCTTTCTCTCCACCCCCCCCCCCCTCCTCTGTGCTCAGCCCCTCCCCTCCCCTCTTCCCTCCTTCTCCCACTCAGCTATGCACATACAAATAATTCATTGAAAACCAGCATAGATATTATTCGGCAAAGAATTTATGAGTATTGCTACAAAATCACAGAAAACCAACATGAAATGGAAAACGAATTTAGAATGAGAATATAGCACACACTCACTGTTCTGACCATCACTTGCATGCATGAACCCCACCCCACCCCTCCTCAGCCTCCCCCCCATCCCCCTCCCCACCCTATGTCACGTTGTCCACTTCCCACATTCCTCCCTACCCCTCACAGGATTAGGAGGAAATACATGACAGGTTGGCCTCCTTTATTCTCAGAACCACCCTTACAACCATTGCACACACACACACACACACACACACACACACACACACACACACACACACACACACACACACGCACGCACGCACGCAAGCACTCGCACACACACACACACACACACACACACACACACACACACACACACACATACACACACACGCGCGCGCGCGCGCGCGCACACACACACACACACATGCTCGCACGTAAGCATGCACGCACGCACGCACACACACAAAAAATCTTTTAAATCAAAGGATATTCCCATTCTTTTAAGTTTACAAGAGGGTTACTCTTTATTACAAAAAGCTTCTTTTGAAAATTTTGAAAAGATATATAAAGACTACATGCTTCCCAAAGTACATAAGCCTAATTCTTCAATAAAGTGTTGTTTAAACGCTCGATCACAAAATTTTTCAAAACAGAATTCATTAATAAATTATACATTTTATCCACAAAAAATGTCAATAAACACCCAAAACACCGCAATTCAGAAAAGATGAATCTAAATGCATTTTCTAAGAACCTGTATTTCTTTTGAACTTTGTTCAGAACTTAATGATAAGTCCAGTCGGCTCGTTTTTATGATTTCTGCGTATTTTAGGCTGCTTTGTTTTGACTGTTGCAGTTTGATTTGTTAATGTTGATTTTTGGTAAGGAGTGTTCTTAAGTAGCATTTCCACTAATATTTAACACACACACAGGCGCACACACACAAGTGCGCACACACACACATGCGCACACACACACACACATGCACACACACACACACACACACACACACACACACACACACACACACACACACACACACACACACACACAAGCACGCATGCGTACTACACACTCATACACATATACAAGTAAACACTCACTTCCTGTCTAATTTCACTTTAAAGTGAAAAGACGTTAAATCGAAGAACAACAACAACACACACACGCACGCACACACACATACACACGCGCGCACGCGAGCACGCACGCACACAATGTTCAATGATACTGAAATCACCACAAAGACAACGAATGGACTTACCTCCTAAAACACCATGACATACTTAAAGATGTTCTTCAACTAAAGAAGCAAAACTTAGCACTGTTCGATGCGTTCATTAATGACATTTAAACTTATGAGCAGAACCATGATTTTCCTCATCATAACATAAACATCGTAAACTCAATCATAAACATCGGTACCCAAACGTCATCATAACATAAACATCGTAAACTCAATCATAAACATCGGTACCCAAACGTCATGTCTGTTGTATGGCGGTGACCAGGTCATCCTCTCCATCTCCGAAGCTGAGCTGGGCTACAAAGTGAGTCAAGGAAACTTGATGTGTACCTCAACCAGTGGGAACTTATGGTCAGTCAAGAGAAACAAAAGTCACTTTTCACCAAACATTTTCTCCCAATATCGCTTGTAGTCAGATCTTGATCCAATCTTATCCAATCAGAAAACAAACTTACAAACAAACAAGGAACAGACATTGCGGTGCCGTATTCCATGAAGAAATTGGTAAATTCACAACTGCCCTGGAGCTGTTTGCAGGCCACCTAACGCACTGCACACCTTGACAGATAAAGGTTCAGAGCTGGATCCAGACACCATGATTCATCTGTACTGTGGGACATGATGATCACACTATTGTCAGATTATTGGGATTTACATGTGGTTCCCTGTATCAAACCACGATATCAACAAGCATTCTTCCACAAAAAGCATTTCATAGCCTTCATAGCCACGCATGCACCCCCCCCCCCCCCACACACACACACACACGCACGCACACACACACACACTCACACACACACACACACACACTCAAACACACACACACACACACACACACACACACACACACACACACACACACACACACACACACACACACACACACACACA
>CM065743.1:6783157-6803157 GCA_033310375.1 Conus canariensis
ATTGTATAAACGCGAGAAAGTGACAATACAAAAGACAATTTTAGAAAATTGGAAGTGACAATACAAAATACAAAAGACATGTATGAACGGATAAGTGACAATACAAAAGACATTGTATGAACAGATAAGTGACAATCAAAAGAAAATTGTATGAACGAGATAAGTGACAGTACAAAGACATTGTATGAAAAGGGATAAGTGACAATACAAAAGACATGTAGAACGAGATAATGTGACAATACAAAAGAAATTGTATGAACGAGATAAGTGACAATACAAAAGACATTGTGATGAACATGATAAGTGACAATACAAAAGACATGTATGAACGGATAAGTGTGACAATACAAAAGACATTGTATGAACGAGATAAGTGGCAATACAAAAGACATTGGTATGAACGAGATAAGTGACAATACAAAAGACATTGTATGAACGAGATAAGTGCAATACAAAAGACATTGTATGAACGGGATAAATGTGACAATACAAAAGACATTGTATGAACGGGATAAAGTGACAATACAAAAGACATTGTATGAACGAGATAAGTGACAATACAAAAGACATTGTACGAACGGGAAAAGTGACAATACAAAAGACATTGTGATAAATGGGATAAGTGACAATACAAAAGACATCGTATGAACGGGATAAACGTGACAATACAAAAGACATTGTATGAATGAGATACAAGATAAGTGACAATACAAAAGACATTGTAGTGAACAGGACAAGTTACAAAACGAAAGATATTGGAGTGAATGGGATAAACGACAATACATAACATACTGCAGTGAACGGGATACACGATAGCTCAGAAAAGTAGATAATGAATGAGATACATGACACCTCAGAAGAGTAGGTATGAATGGGGTAGATTATAACACAGAAAAGAAGTCGGTGAATGGGATAAATGCCAATATAGATAAGATTCTGTAGTGAATGGGATAAACGACAATGCATACGATATTGTAATGAGTGGGATACACGACAATATAAAAGACATTGTGGCGAATGGGATGAATAACAGTACAAAAGACACTGCAGTGCATGAGATAAAATGACAAAAGAGAAGACATTGTAGTGAACGGGATAAGAAACAATACAGAAGACAGCACTGTAAATGGGATCAATGACAAAATGCGAGACAAGACATTTCACTGAATGGCATGAATGAAAACACAAAGCACTGAATGGCATGAATGAAAACACAAAGCACTGAATGGCATGAATGAAAACACAAAGCACTGAATGGCATGAATGAAAACACAAAGCACTGAATGGCATGAATGAAAACACAAAGCACTGAATGGCATGAATGAAAACACAAAAGACAGCAGGTGAAGGGATTAAATGACAACACAGAAGACAACAAAGGAAATGAGGTGAATGACAACACAGAAGACAACAAAGGAAATGAGGTAAATGACAATACAAACGACAGCAAAGGGAATAAATGACAACATAGAAGACAGCAAAGGATAGTGAGGTAAATGACAACACAGAAGACAGCAAAGGATAAGGTAAATGACAACACAGAGACAACAATGATGGTAAATGACGACACAGGAGACAACAATGAGGGAAATGACAACACAGAAGACAACAATGAGGGAAATGAGAACACAGAAGACAGCAATGAGGGAAATGAGAACACAGAAGACAGCAAATGGGATGAGTCATATATCAACACAGAAGACAGCAATGAGGGAAATGACGACACACAAGACAGCAAATGGAATGAGTCATATATCAACACAGAAGACAGCAATGAGGAAATGACGCACACAAGACAGCAATGAGGGAAATGACGACACAGAAGACAGCAAATGGGATGAGTCATATATCAACACGAAGACAGCAAGGGAAGGGTATAAACGATAAGGTAGAAAACACTTCAATAAGTAGTACATCTTCTTCAGCACTTTTACTTACTAACTACTGTGATAATAGACAGCCTCTCTCTCTCTCTCTCTCTCTCTCTCTCTCTCTCTCTCTCTCTCTCTCTCTCTCTCTCTCTCTCTCTCTCTCTGTATGGGAGAATCAGGGTGTCGGTGAAATAAGCCTAAATGCTTTCATTTGTGTTTTTCGGCAAACACTGATTGACTGCATTTGGCAAAGAAGGAACTCACATGTTGAAGATAGCGGTATAGATTTGATATTCACAGAATGTTAAATCCTATGCATTGTGTTCTGAAGTATTTGTCCATGGATATTGGTAGACATTTCAAATATATCATGACCAAGTTCAGTTTTGGAATATCGGATGTCTATGCACACTCTCAGCGTTATAGCAATTTAAGCGATCGTGTAAGTACTTGTCCATTTTGTCAGGAATCACAAGAAAATGAAGTTCATTTTGTCCTTTATTGTCATGAATTAAGTGATCTTAGACAATAGTGTCTTTCACCAAAATACTTTAGACATCCTTCATCCTTCAAATTGATTTTGTTAATGACGTCGACAAATGATAGAACAATGAAACAGCTTGCTGCGTATTTGAACAGAGGATTTAAACGAAGAAATTCTGTAATATCTTAGTTTGTTAACCTTCCGATTGGTCATGGATTATGCAAGGTTATTTTTGGTCATGGATTATGCAACGTTATTTTAGGTGTATCCCCCTTCTAAGGGGCCAAGGCCTTTACGAATAAACATTTTGTCTTCTCTCTCTCTCTCTCTCTCTCTCTCTCTCTCTCTCTCTCTCTCTCTCTCTCTCTCTCTCTCTGTGCGTATGTGTCTGTCTATATGTTTGTGTATTCACGTGTGCGCGCGCGCGCGCGCGCACGCGCGTGTGTGTGTGTGTGTGTGTGTGTGTGTGTGGTGGTGTGGTGGTGTGCGTGCGTGGTGCGTGGTCCATGTGTGTGTATGGTGTGTCGTGTGTGTGTGTGTGTGTTGTTGTACATGCGCGTGTTTGCATGTGTGTGGTGTATGTGTGTGTGTGTGCGTGTGCGCGCGCGCACGTGTGTGTGTGTGTGGTGTCTGTGCATGTGTATGCATGTGTATGTTTGTATGTGTGTTTATGTATGTATGTATGTATGTATGTATGTATGTATGATGTATGTATGTATGTATGTATGAGCGCTCGAGTATGTGTGTGTTGCAATTCGATGCATTTGAAAGACAGAGACAAGGCTGACAGCAAGGGTTGACATACAGGGCTCAGGGGCGGGGAGGAGGGTGGAGAACTGATAGCGCTTGAACGCGAAGCGAACCCCGTGTGTAATGCACGAGTGGACACAGAGCGTGGCAGATGGCAACTGTGTGTGTAGGCATCCTTCAGTCTCGGAAGACTATGGAGTTGCGCTCTAGGTGTCTATTCTGGTACAGCGGCGGGTGTGGCTGGCCAGTCCGACACGGGAATGACAGCCCCTGTGGCAGAGGACACAGATGAAGTCTGACGCTGGTCTGTCTGCCTGGGCTGCAGCCTTTCTTCTCATTCTCTTTTCCCCGTGCTGCTGAGCGAGTGTCTCTTCGAACTTGGAGAGACCTTTCTGCACAGTCTGTCTCCAGGCTGACCGTTCGAGGGCTGTTGCTTCCCAGTTGTTCTGGTCGATGTTCAAGGCTTTTAGGTCCCTCTTGCACACGTCTTTGAATCGCAGCTGTTGTCTGCCTGTGGGACGTTTTCCCTGCACAAGTTCTCCATAGAGGAGGTCTTTAGGGATCCGTCCGACATCCATGCGCATCGACATGGCCGAGCCAGCGCATACGTCTCTGTTTCAGCAGCGTGTACATGCTGGTGCATCCAGCTCTTTCCAGGACAGTGTTGTTTGGGACCTTGTCCTGCCAGGTGATGTTCAGAATGCGTTGGAGGCTACGCATATGAAAAGCATTGAGCTTTTGCTCTTGTCGGGCACGCAAAGTCCAAGACTCGCTGCCATACAGGAGGGTGTTCACTACGCAGGCTCTGTAGATCTGGATCTTTGTGTGCTCGGTCAGCTTGCTGTTGTTCCATGCTTTCTTTGTCAGTCTGGTCATGGTGGTAGCTGCCTTGCCGATACGCCTGTTGAGCTCTGCGTCAAGTGAGAGGGTGTCTGAGATAGCTGAGCCCAGATGAACAAAGTCATGGACAACGTCCAGTTCATGGTCATTGATGCTGATGACTGGGGGAGAGTCAACATCCTGTCCCATGACCTGTGTTTTCCTCAAGCTAATGGTAAGCCCGAAGTCTTGGCAGGCATTGCTGAAGCAAGTCATGAGCTGCTGTAGGTCCTCGGCTGAGTGGGCGGTTACTGCTGCGTCGTCTGCAAAGAGGAAGTCACGCAGGCACTTCAGCTTGACTTTTGTCTTGGCTCTTAGTCTGGAGAGGTTGAAGAGCTTTCTGTCTGTCCTGGTTCGGAGGTAGATACCTTCAGCTGCAGGGCCAAATGCGTGTTTCAGGATCACAGCAAAGAAGATTCCAAACAGGGTGGGAGCCAGGATGCAACCCTGTTTCACTCCGCTCCGTATGTTGAAGGCAGCTGATGTTGAGCCGTCAAAGACGACAGTGCCTTTCATGTCTTCGTGGAAGGATCTGATGATGCTGAGAAGTTTGGGTGGACATCCAATCTTGGGGAAGATCTTGAAGAGGCCATCTCTGCTGACCAGATCGAAAGCCTTTTTGAGATCTATGAAGGCAATGAAGAGTGGCTGCCTTTGCTCCCTACATTTCTCCTGAAGTTGTTTAAGGGAGAAGATCATATCTATAGTGGATCTGTTGGCACGGAAACCGCACTGCGATTCAGGATAAACTTGCTCTGCAAGTACTTGGAGCCTCTTCAGTACTACTCGTGCAAAGACTTTCCCAACGATACTAAGGAGGGATATGCCACGATAATTATTGCAATCGCTTCTGTCACCTTTGTTTTTGTACAGTGTGACGACGTTAGCATCCCTCATGTCTTGTGGTACTTCGCCTTCACTCCAACAGAGGCAGAGGATTTCATACAACTCGGTGATAAGTGTCTCTTTACAGCACTTCAGTACTTCGGCGGGAATACCATCTTTCCCTGGTGCCTTGCCAGAGGCAAGAGCGTCCAGGGCTTCGTTGAGTTCCTCTATGGTTAGTTCTCTGTCAAGCTCTTCCAGTTCTGGTAGGCGCTCTATGGCATTCAGGGCATCTTCTGTGACTACATTTTCTCTTGCATATAGCTCAGTGTAGTGTTCTACCCAGCGCTCCATCTGTTGTTCTCTGTCCTGAATCACCTCCCCTGTAGCTGATCTCAAAGGGGCAGTTTTCTTTTGTGTTGGGCCCAATGCCTGCTTGATGCCGTCATACATCGCCTTAATGTTGCCTGTGTCAGCTGCGATCTGAATCTGGGAGCAGAGCTGAAGCCAATAATCGTTAGCGCATTGCCTGGCACACTGCTGGACTTTGCTGCGAGCAGCACGGAGAACCTGGAGGTTCTGCTCACTAGGGTTGGTTTTGTATGCTGTCAGGGCATTTCTCTTGGCCTCGATGACTGGTATCATTTCTTCTAAATGGGCTTCGAACCAGTCAGCTGACTTGCTGGTCTTTTTGCCAAAGGTGGACATGGCGGCGTTGTAGACAGCATTTCTGAAGTGTTCCCATCGGTCTTGGGCATTTGCAGTGGGTGGGCCAGGGAGAGAATCCTCCAACACGCGTGCGAACTCCTCCACTTTTCTTTGATCACGTGTTTTGCTGGTGTCGATGCGAGGCCGGCCCTCCTTTTTCGTACTGTGCAGTCTCTTCGCGCGGAGCTTCACTTTGCTGCACACCAAAGAGTGGTCAGTGTCACAGTCGGCGCTCTGGTAGCTGCGAGTGATCTTGATGCTGGAAAGGTTGACACGTCTGGTGAGGATCAGATCGAGCTGATGCCAGTGTTTGGATCGAGGGTGTCTCCAGGAGACTCGATGCTGAGGCTTCGTGTAGAGAGTGTGATAAATGACAAGACAGAAGACAGCATTATGAATGGGATAAGTGACAAGACAGAAGACAGCATTATGAATGGGATAAGTGACAACTAACCTTGTACTAACGTGATGGACTCTCTGTCACCTGACCTCACACTGACAGACGGCAATGACCGGATCAGCAGCAGTTCGCTCAGCTGGAACCGACTGTGACCTTCATGGCTGGCTGTGACGAACGTTTCCAAGGATAACACATGATTCCAGACCACACGGCAGTCAGGTCCGACAGTGCCAGAGAACGGCGGAGTTAAAGCGGGGGGGGGGGGGGGGGGGGCTGAGACCGCATAGTGATTTGACAAAATAACAACAGAGAAGAGTGTGTAGAGAGTGTGATAAATGACAAGACAGAAGACAGCATTATGAATGGGATAAGTGACAAGACAGAAGACAGTATTATGAATGGGATAAGTGACAAGACAGAAGACAGTATTATGAATGGGATAAGTGACAAGACAGACGACAGCATTATGAATGGGATAAGTGACAAGACAAAAGACAGCATTATGAATGGGATAAGTGACAAGACAGAAGACAGCATTATGAATGGGATAATTGACAAGACAAAAGACAGCAGTATAAATGGGATAAGTGACAAGGCAGAAAACAACATTATGAATGGGATAAGTGACAAGACAGAACACAGCAGTATGAATGGGATAATTGACAAGACAGAACACAGCAGTATGAATGGGATAAGTGACAAGACAGAAGACACTGTCATGAATGGGATACGTGACAATACAAAAGACATTGCCATGAATGAAATAAGTGACAATACAAAAGACATCGCAATAAGTGAGATGGGTGACAATACAAAAGACATTGTCATGAATGGAATATATGACAATACCAAAGACATTGCAATAAATGAGATAAATGACAATACAAAAGACATTGTAATAAACGGGACAAGTGACAATACAAAAGACATTTTATGAACGGGATAAGTGACAATACAAAAGACATTTTATGAACGGGACAAGTGACAATACAAAAGACTTTGTAGTGAATGTAATAAATGGCAATAAAAGAGACATTGTAATAAATGGGATAGGTGACAATACAAAAGACATCGTAATAATGGGATAATTGACGATACAAAAGATATTGTATAAACGAGGTAAGTGACAATACAAAAGAAATTGTATAAACGAGATAAGTGACAATACAAAAGACATTGTGATAAATGGGATAAGTGACAATACAAAAGACATCGTATGAACGCGGAAAGTGACAATACAAAAGACATTGTATGAACGAGATACGTGACAATACAAAAGACATTGTATGAACGCGGAAAGTGACAATACAAAAGACATTGTATGAACGAGATAAGTGACAATACAAAAGACATTGTAGGAACGAGGTATGTGACAATACAGAAGACATTGTATGAACGAGATAAGTGACAATACAAAAGACATTGTATGAACGAGATAAGTGACAATACAAAAGACATTGTATGAACGAGATAAGTGACAATACAAAAGACATTGTATGAACGAGATAAGTGACAATACAAAAGACATTGTATGAACGGGATAAATGTGACAATACAAAAGACATTGTATGAACGGGATAAATGTGACAATACAAAAGACATTGTATGAACGAGATAAGTGACAATACAAAAGACACTGTACGAACGGGAAAAGTGACAATACAAAAGACATTGTGTTAAATGGGATAAGTGACAATACAAAAGACATCGTATGAACGTGATAAATGTGACAATACAAAAGACATTGTATGAATGAGATACAAGATAAGTGACAATACAAAAGACATTGTAGTGAACAGGATAAGTTACAAAATAGAAGATATTGGAGTGAATGGGATAAACGACAATACATAACATACTGTAGTGAACAGGATACACGACAGTTCAAAAAAGTAGATAATGAATGAGATACATGATAACTCAGAAGAGTAGGTATGAATGGGGTAGATTATAACACAGAAAAGAAGTCGGTGAATGGGATAAATGCCAATATAGATAAGATTCTGTAGTGAATGGGATAAACGACAATGCATACGATATTGTAATGAGTGGGATACATGACAATATAAAAGACATTGTGGCGAATGGGATGAATAACAGTACAAAAGACACTGCAGTGCATGAGATAAATGACAAAACAGAAGACATTGTAGTGAACGGGATAAGAAACAATACAGAAGACAGCACTGTAAATGGGATCAATGACAAAATGCAAAACAAGACATTTCACTGAATGGCATGAATGAAAACACAAAGCACTGAATGGCATGAATGAAAACACAAAGCACTGAATGGCATGAATGAAAACACAAAGCACTGAATGGCATGAATGAAAACACACAAGACAGCAGGTGAAGGGATTAAATGACAACACACAAGACAGCAGGTGAAGGGATTAAATGAACACACAGAAGACAACAAAGGCAATGAGGTAAATGACAACACAAACGACAGCAAAGGGAATAAATGACAACATAGAAGACAGCAAAGGATAATGAGGTAAATGACAACACAGAAGACAGCAAAAGGAATACGGTAAATGACAACACAGAAGACAGCAAAGGAATAAGGTAAATGACAACACAGGAGACAACAATGAGGAAAATGACAACACAGAAGACAACAATGAGTGAAATGACAACACAGAAGACAACAATGATGTAAATGACAACACAAACGACAGCAAAGGGAAAAAATGACAACATAGAAGACAGCAAAGGATAATGAGGTAAATGACAACACAGAAGACAGCAAAGGAATAAGGTAAATGACAACACAGAAGACAACAATGAGGTAAATGACAAAACAGAGGACAACAAGGAGGGAAATGACAACACAGAAGACAACAATGAGGGAAATGAGGACACAGAAGACAGCAATGGGGTAAATGACAACACAGAAGACAGCAATGATGTAAATGACATCACAGAAGACAACAATGAGGGAAATGAGGACACAGAAGACAACAATGAGGGAAATGGCAACACAGAAGACAGCAATGAGGGAAATGACAGCACAGAAGGCAGCAATGAGGGAAATGACAACACAGAAGACAGCAATGAGAAAAATGACAACACAGAAGACAGCAATGATGTAAATGAGAACACAGAAGACAACAATGAGTGAAATGAGGACACAGAAGACAACAATGAGTGAAATGACAACACAGAAGACAGCAATGATGTAAATGACAACACAGAAGACAACAATGAGGGAAATGACAACACAGAAGACAGCAATGAGGGAAATGACAACACAGAAGACAACAATGAGGGAAATGACAACACAGAAGACAACAATGAGTGGAATGACAACAAAGAAGACAGCAATGATGGAAATGACAACACAGAAGACAACAATGAGGGAAATGAGGACACAGAAGACAACAATGAGTGAAATGACAACACAGAAGACAGCAATGATGTAAATGACAACACAAAAGACAACAATGAGGGAAATGAGGACACAGAAGACAACAATGAGAAAAATGACAACACAGAAGACAGCAATGATGTAAATGACAACACAGAAGACAACAATGATGTAAATGAGGACACAGAAGACAACAATGAGGGAAATGAGGACACAGAAGACAACAATGAGGGAAATGACAACACAGAAGACAGAAATGAGAAAAATGACAACACAGAAGACAACAATGAGGGAAATGAGGACACAGAAGACAACAATGAGAAAAATGACAACACAGAAGACAGCAATGAGGGAAATGACAACACAGAAGACAGAAATGAGAAAAATGACAACACAGAAGGCAGCAATGAGGGAAATGACAACAGAAGACAGCAATGAGGGAAATGACAACAGAAGACAACAATGAGGGAAATGACAACACAGAAGACAGCAATGAGGGAAATGACAACACAGAAGACAACAATGAGTGAAATGACAACACAGAAGACAACAATGAGGGAAATGACAACACAGAAGACAACAATGAGGGAAATGACAACACAGAAGACAGCAATGATGTAAATGACAAGACAGAAGACAACAATGAGGGAAATGACAACACAGAAGACAACAATAAGGGAAATGACAACACAGAAGACAGCAATGAGGGAAATGACAACATAGAAGACAACAATGAGGGAAATGACGACACAGAAGACAGCAATGAGAGAAATAACAACATAGAAGACAGCAATGATGTAAATGACAACACAGAAGACAACAATGAGGGAAATGACAACACAGCAGACAACAATGAGGGAAATGACAACAAAGAAGACAGCAATGAGGGAAATGAGAACACACAAGACAGCAATGAGGGAAATGACGACACAGAAGACAGCAAATGGGATGAGTCATATATCAACACAGAAGACAGCAAGGGAAGGGTATAAACGACAAGGTAGAAAACACTTCAGTAAGAAGGATAACATCTTCTTCAGCACTTTCACTTACTAACAATAGTGACAATAGACAGCCCCTCTCTCTCTCTCTCTCTCTCTCTCTCTCTCTCTCTCTCTCTCTCTCTCTCTCTCTCTCTCTCTCTCTTGTATGGAAGAATTAGGGTGTCGGTGGAATAAGCCTAAATGTTTTCATTAGTGTTTTTCGGCAAACACTGATTGACTGCATTTGGCAAAGAAGGAACTCACATGTTGAAGATAGCGGTATAGATTTGATATTCACAGAATGTTAAATCCTATGTATTGTGTTCTGAAGTGTTTGTCCATGGATATTGATAGACATTTAAAATATATCATGACCAAGTTCAGTTTTGGAATATCGGATGTCTATGCACACTCTCAGCGTTATAGTAATTTAAGCGATCGTGTAAGTACTTGTCCATTTTGTCAGGAATCACAAGAAAATGAAGTTCACTTTGTCCTTTATTGTCATGAATTAAGTTATCTTAGACAACAGTGTCTTTCACCTAAATACTTTAGACATCCTTCATCCTTCAAATTGATTTTGTTAATGACGTCGACAAATGATAGAACAGTGAAACAGCTTGCTGCGTATTTGTACAGAGGATTTAAACGAAGAAATTCTGTAATATTTTAGTTTGTTAACCTTCCCGATTGGTCATGGATTATGCAAGGCTGTATCCCCCTTCTAGGGGACCAATGCCTTTACGAACAAACATTTTGTCCTCTCTCTCTCTCTCTCTCTCTCTCTCTCTCTCTCTGTTCGTGTGTGTCTGTCTATATGTCTATATGCGTGCGTGCGTGCGTGTGTACGTCCATAATTATGTGTGTGTGTGTGTGTGTGTGTGTGTGTGTGTGTGTGTGTGTGTGTGTGTGTGTGTGTGCGCGCGCGCGCGTGCGTGCGTAAATGCATGCGTGTGTGTGTGTGTGTGTGTGTGTGTGTGTGTGTGTGTGGTTGTGTGTGTGTGTGTGTGTGTGTGTGTGTGTGTGTGTGTGTGTGTGTGTGTGATTTCTGTAATCGCATTTCATTTGTAGAGCAGTTACGGAGTGATAAACTTATCAACAGGCTGAGAATTTAATCTCCACATTCAGATAATCGTTTTGACGTACACAATATGTTGCCTCGTGTGATGCCACATTATTCAACGTGTGCTGTAGTCAAATTTGATCAACTCCCGTTTTCTCTCTACTGCGGCCAGCAGCACGTACTGGTAATGAACCAAACATGGCATGGATGACGTCAAACACACCATGACGTAAGCTACTGATGTTGTTCTCTTTATGTTGTTATTTTCCTTCTACGTTAACCGTGTGTCTATTGCGAGTCGTGAAAAATCTATGTTCAGTCATGGACGGACGGGACTGTTCAGAAGAGTGCATGTAGCCTTTGCTTTAGCGAAATTTTAAACGTGCTGACAATTCTTTGTCTTTTTGTTTATCACTATTGCATGCATTTGTTTGTCTTTTTGTTTATCACTACATTCAGGACTGGTGCAATAGTTGAAGTCAAAGAAAACCCTGTGTGTCTGTGTTTATTCACAAGAGTTGGCCTTTAAACTTTGTTGGAAATTTCTCAAAATAATGAAGAGGAATAAACCTCCTACACCATGAAGTGTATTTGGGGCAGGCACACCATGAAGTGTATTTGGGGCAGGCACACCATGAAGTGTACTTGGGGCACACCATGAAGTATATTTGGGGCATGTACATCATGAAGTGTATTTGAGGCAGGCATACCATGAAGTGTATATGGGGCACACTATTAAGTATATTTGGGGCATGTACACCATGAAGTGTATTTGAGGCAGCCATACCATGGAGTGTATATGGGGCACACCATGAAGTATATTTGGGGTATGTACACCATGAAGTGTATTTGAGGCAGGCATACCATGAAGTGTATTTGGGGCAGGCATACCATGAAGTGTATCTGGGGCATGTACACCATGAAGTATATTTGAGGCAGGCATACCATGAAGTGTATTTGGGGCATGTACACCATGAAGTGTATTTGGGGCATGTACACCATGAAGTGTATTTGGGGCAGGCACACCATCAAGTGTATTTGGGGCAGGCACACCATCAAGTGTATTTGGGGCAGGCACACCACAAAGTGTATTTGAGGCACACCATGAAGTGTATTTGGGACACACCATAAAGTGTATTTGGGGCAGGCACACAGTGAAGTGTATTTGGGGCAGGCACACAGTGAAGTGTATTTGGGGCAGGCACACAACAAAATGTATTTGAGGCACACCATGAAGTGTATTTGGGACACACCATGAAGTGTATTTGGGACACACCATGAAGTGTATTTGGGACACACCATGAAGTGATTTGGACACACTGTTACGGATGGAAATGCGTGTGTGTGGAAGTCTGACTCACTCAGAATTATGGATGCATGCACGACTTTTTCCAATTCACATACACACACCCACTCATCCGAACATGGACAGCCAGGCAACAAATAAAACTTTTTTTTATGCCGCCCGAGCCATCAAGCAAAACACATACAAAATAAACACACAATTAAACGTAGGTTGGTACACCCACCATCAGGTGTACACACACAACAAGTCAATACAATTATAGCTATCAAACTGCCGGGTCCAACGATGATGACGACGGCGGCAGCGACGAGTCAAGTCTGACAACAGAGTCTCTTCAGAGCTGTGGCTCACAATGAAGAAAGAAGAAAAAGAAAACTAACACGTTCGTGGCGTCTCTGTCAGCAACACGGTGACAGTCTCAACTACGAGCTGTGGCTCAGACACCTAAGAGCTGTGGCTCAACACCAACCAAGAGCTGTGGCACACACACCACACACACAGCGACGGCCTCGGACGCAGGTCGCTGGCACAAAAGAAGGGGCGACGTCTTGGCTCACCAGCAGCGACGTCTCCAACCCACTGGCCCAACAGTGGTCGGTCACGGGCGCAGTGGCAGGTAGGGCAATTGTCGGCGCTCAGGCCGGCCTCTCAACACCAGCAGCAAACAGGTGGAGAACGGGGCGTCAAACACAGCTATGGCCCCGGCCCTAGCCCGGTAGCAGCCAGTCCCCGTCAGTCCAGGGAACACTATCAACCTGGGGGCAACTGATTAACTACCTTGATTATCATGGCCACTATTCATTGCAATCACAACTATCTTCATATTCATTAGCCACATTATATTTCGCTAGAACTTGAGCCACATATCAGCATATTCGTTCATATTCATTAGCCACATCATATTTCACTAGAACTTGAGCCATACATCAGCATATTTATTCATCATTACAATTTTTTTTTCCGGAATCATAACATTACAACATTCCCTTTTCCGGAATCATTACACTACAACATTCCCTTTTCCGGAATCATAACACTGCACAGGAAAGGATTTCCATATAAACCTTTCAGACTCTAGTTTTCCAAATTGGGGAAAGGATTTCCACATAAACCTTTCATAATCTAGTCTTCCAAATTAGGGTAAAGGATTTCCATCTGGATCCTCTTCAATAAACCATGAATACAACTCATTACACACAATAATTTCATTACACAATTGATGATTATTTTTTTCAAACTATAAATGTCTTTCGTTAATTCACACACTGTTCATTTGCTTTCTTGTAAACAAGAATGTTCAATACATTTCATATAATCACCATGTCTTTTGTCAATTCAGGAAATGTTCATTTCTTTTCTTGTAACACAAGAACGCTCGCTTCACTTCAGTTCATCAACTTCACTATATGCAAGGAAAGATTTCCACCACATTTTTGTTTAACAACACATATTGATACCCATGTAAACACATCACACATCAGAATGAAAAATAAAAGTCTATGTCGCTCACTCTGGGAGCTTATTATCCATAGCATCAAAACTCTCCATCTTCTCACAAACCATATTAGAATAGACACTTTTTTTCATCATGAAGTTCATAGCCAGTTAAGTCACAAAATAAACAAAATCTTTTTTCTTTTTTCTGAAGACCACTTCTTATAACAATCACTTCATCTATTCACATTTTCCGAAACAATTTCGTTTTGTTACCCTATCAAGTCATAGGATAACAGAACAACAATACTTTCTTTTTTTAAATAAAACCTTCACAAGAGCGCTGAGGAAGTTTCAGTCGCTCCTAAACGGGAACACAGTTTTCGTTTGTTAATAAATAAACATTCAGTGATAAATACCTGACTGCTACTAGCAAACGGCTGAGTCCCTCTTTGGCCTTCTGTGACTTGTATTGCCGGAATCACTGCAGAGACTGCCTATCCGGTGCAACTCACCCGGCTTATAGCAATGCGCCGGTGAGTAGCAGTCAGCTAAATTTTGCAACCGGCTTCCGGACAACTACCTTCCGGTAAGCACGGTCGCACATGAAACTTTGTGACCGGATGAAAAACGGTCCGTCACAATGCTCCCCCTCCTAAAAAAAAAAACAATGTCCGAATTGTTTTTACTAAGAGGAAGTAAACAACTCCAGGTCACAAAATTCCAGAAAAAGTACATGAAAAAGGTCATCAAAACTGGGATGTACTCAAACCAATGTCTAAGGAACAGACTGGTTCTCACAAGAACGTGAAAGAAGATCAGCGAAAATGTTCGATGATCCTGGAAGTGGTTCCACTTCGAACGAAAATTCCTGCAGAGACAATGCCCAATGCATAATCCGGGAATTCTTGAAATTTGACATGCGCAGGTACGTCAAAGGTCGATGGTCTGTTTGGAGGATAAACCTGACTCCCCAAAGGTACCGAACGAACTTTTGAACAGCCCAGACAATGGCTAAACACTCTCGTTCGATGGTACTGTAGGATTTCTCACGATCCAACAACTTGCGACTCCCAAATACAACTGGGTGAAGTACATCATCATCCTCTTGCAGTAGTACAGCACCTAGCCCAACAGAACTAGCATCAGTTCGCAGAACAAAGGGTTAACTAACTGAGCAAGACAGGTGCTGACGACAAAATAGTCTGAATCTTCAGTAACGCTACTGCACATTCAGGGGTCCAAGAAATAGATCTTCCAGCTCGACCACCATCCTTGATTAAATCAGAGAGTGGAGCACTCAAAGTGGAAAAACTGGGAACATATCCCCTGTAAAAGCTAAGCAAACCTAGCAAAGGTCTGACTTGCTTTTTGGTAGTAGGGGTGGGAATTCTCAGAATCTTATCTATCTTTTTCTGTTCCGGACGCATAGTACCACCTCCAACGATATGTCCAAGAAATTCCAGAGAACGGAAACCTGCCTCTATTTTCGAGGGACGAGCTGTGAGGTTGAAAGACCTCAGACGTGAAAGAACACCTTTCACATGACGAACATGTGCATCCCATGAAACACTATGAACCAGAATATCATCAAAGAAACTGACAGCTGAAAACTGATCCAAAGCTAACATGCGCATCATGCGTGCAAAAACAGCAGGTGCTGACACAACACCGAAAGGCATTCTAACAAACTGGAAAAGACCCATATGCGTTGTAAAAGCTGTCTTTGGACGATCCTCGGGCTTAACAACTATCTGCCAATATCCCTTTGCAAGGTCTATCTTGGTAAAGAACTTCGCATCAGACAATCTTGCAAACAAACTTTCCACATCAGAAATGGGCTCAGCATCGAAGACAGTAATCTTATTTAGAGAACGGAAATCAATGCAAAAGCGATAGGTACCATCTTTTTTCCTGCCGAGGACAACTGGGGAGGCATAGGGACTATTGGAGGGTTCAATAATACTGAGTTCCAACATGATGCCAACTTCTCTCTCAACAACCTCTCTAGCAGAGAAGGGGATGTCATAACACCTTTTCCTAACTGGAACATCAGTAGTTAGAGGAATCTCCAATTGTACGTTGCCCGAGAAGGAGCCTGGTTTCGGAGTAAGAATATCCTGAAAATCATCAAAGTCTTTTCTTAACTCCCTAGCATTGCTGTCTGACAAAGCATCATCAAAGTGTACGGAATTAATATCTTCATCTGGCATAGAGGAGGCCATGGGCACAGGGAGAGTGTGTAGTGGTAACGCGTCATCACAGTCCTGAACAATACCGACTGTGTACGCGACCACAGAATCACGAGAATTAGAAGCAGCGTTCAAAGAAGGCGAACTTCTTGGAGAATGTCTAACAGAAACAATCTTCCTGCCAGAACTGAGTGGCGCTATTTCTGACCATGGTACTGAATTTCCCTGTGAAGTAAGTGTTGGGATACTGTGAGACACACATACTGGAGAACGGCGAATGTATCTTTTCAACATGTTAGCATGAAAAATCTTTTCCTTCCCTTTGACTAACACTTTATAGTCAGGATGTAGGACCTTAGTAACTGGAAACGGTCCTGACCAACTAGCCAGCAACTTGTTCGACTCCATAGGGAGGAGAACAAGGACTTCATCGTCAACCTGGAAACGACGTTCTCTCGCCTTACGGTCAAAATACTTTTTCCCCTTAACAGAGGAATCAATAGCATGATCCATAGCTAACTTGCATGAGTCAGCAATGACATTTTTGAGTTCGAACAAGTAAGCATAAAGGGGTTTCGCTTCAGCATCCTGACTATCAGACTGAGTCTAAGATTCCTGCAACAGAGCGATAGGACCACGAACTTGTCGACCAAACAACAGCTGAAATGGTGAGAACCCCGTACTTTCAGAGGGCAACTCTCTGCATGCAAACAATAGTGCAGGTAAATATCGATGCCACGCCTTTTGATAAAGATGTACAGTTTTCTTCAGCATCGCTTTGAGAGTGCCATGGAAACGCTCAACATGACCATTCGCCTGAGGATGGTATGGCGATGTGCGTATGCCCTTAGTACCACATAGCACATGGAACTGCTTCATGAGGTCAGAATTGAACTGGGTGCCTTGATCCGACAGTATCTCTTTTGGGAAACCTAACCATGAAAAGATACTCAATAGTGCTTCAGCTACACTAATAGAAGAGATATCCTTCAAGGGAATGGCTTCTGGATACCGGGTGGCTATGCCAATCATGGTAAGAATATATCTATGACCTTGCTCCGAAGGAGGAGACAGCGGACCCACAAGGTCAACAGCCACA
The DNA here is from genome assembly GCA_033310375.1 of Conus canariensis. NCBI lineage: Eukaryota > Metazoa > Mollusca > Gastropoda > Neogastropoda > Conidae > Conus > Conus canariensis. The sequence continues at coordinate 6,800,524 of CM065743.1, forward strand.
CGGTCAAATGGGGCACCAATGAACGGGACAGTAGAAAGGGGTACTGGACAAACTCTTCCCTTAGGTACTGTTTTCTGACAAACGTCACATGAAGCTACGTACTTTGCCACATCGACAGTAACACCAGGCCAAAAGAACTTGTTGAGGATTCTTGCAAGAGTTCGACGAGAACCACAATGACCTGATAAGATAAGATCATGGGCTACAGATAGCACTGTAGGTCGGAGGTCAGAGGGAACAACAACCTGATCAAACGAAATATCATCTTTCTCAAAATGCCTGAACAGAACACCGTCTGACAAACAATAGTAGAAAGTAGCTGCACCTGATTTCTTCACTTCACCAGAAGACGCTAGCTGAAAACATGTCTTCAATGATTCATCTGCCTTTTGCTTCAAAATCAGGTCGGACCGAGAGATATTTAAATCATCAGGGATCTTACACAGAGGTTTCTTCTCGACCACATTTTAGCTGTAGCCCTGGTAACGGCAGCTAAAGAGAGGGGTTCACTCACATCAGTGGAAGCACTGTCTTCACAGACACCAGGAACATTACCTATGATGAGATCTGCGACAGGACTGTCTAGGACACAGCAGGTGTTTTTTTTTTTTTGCTGTCCCAACCTCTGCGCCACCTCAGAGGCAGTGCACCCACGCCGCTCATTCCGACACCCCGTCCACAGCCACAGCCTGGTCGGCCCCACCGCAGCCCCGGCACTGGCAATCCACAGGGAGCAGTCAATGTCAAGTCGTCAAGAGGCAACCCACCGGAGGAGACACTGCACTGCTGCCGAGTCACTTCGGTGGTGTTCAGTGGCGCCTGTTCTGATCTAACATACGCAGGACACCACCTACTAAGCCCCCTACTGACGACAATAATTGCTTTGTCGCGGAGCCGGCGTGAGTGAGCTCTCCCTCCGGAGGGCGCCACCACGTCCGTCCAACGACAGCCCCCATGGACCCGCCGATACCGGTGACCCTGACGGAACCAAACCAAGGCCACAGACGTGGAGAGGACATCGAAGTTGAGGTCACCATGAGAGCAGGGCATGAAGGGCCACAGAACTTGAGACATTTTTTTTTTTTTTTTAAAGCTGATCGATGAGAATGAGGATGATTAAGATGATGCTACGGATTTCCATTTCGGTCTGAGACTACATGACAGGGCTGTACTCTACGCTTCCTTTCATAATATATCCCGGCGTCAACCAGGCCCAAGAGATACAGGCACCTGCAGTGTTGGTCAGGAAATTTGAGCAACACTCTCAGAAACGCATCCATTAAGTGGATGAAACTCGACTGTGTGGTCCCAGTCTTCCCAACTGAGTCAGCAGCAACTCAACTCTGGGTAGGAGCCGGTCGGGGCAGAAAAACCCACATGACTTCTGATGGGATTCGAACCCACGACCTCCCAGCCGGGAGTCCGCGACGCTGACCACTTCACCACGGCGGCTGGTAGGACACAGCAGGTTAGATCACCTTCAAAGTAGGGACAACTGACATGAACTGTAGCTAGTGGGAATTCATCCACACGTCCTCCAAAAGAAACACAGCTCACTGTAGTACCTAGCATCTGGCTATCGGAAACTAGTCTCTTGCGAACACCACAAATGGTAGCACCAGTGTCACGCAATACAGAACTTAGAGTGCCATTAACAGAACCAGATTCTAAGTGTAACTTTCCTGTAAATTCACATGTAGCTAAACAAGCGAATGGGGAGCGAACAATCGAACAAGCAGCAGTAGATTGTTTGTCAGCTGACTTGTCGACAACAGTTGAACTGCCAGTGACAAAAGGGCATCTATTGGGATGGCTAAGAGTGCAAATCTTGCACGGGTTTTTACCCCACTTCCAAGTACATTTGGAAGCTACATGCCCTGTCTTTTTGCACAGAAAACAGACAACAGTAGGAGACTGGGGAAAAGTATTTCCTGATGAACCTCTATTGCCTGAATACTGATGAGCACCACGACCACGGGAACGGTTACCACCACCTCGATTAGCTTGGGTGCTGGGATTCTGAACAGGCTGAGGGGCAAAATACCTGCGACCTCTATCTGACTGACCATGGGGAGGGAGTCTATCTGACTGTCCAGAAGTATGGGAAACAGAGGCAAAAATATTGACATCAGCCTTTCTGGAAAGAAGCTTAGTGGGGTGAGCACGCCTGTACGATTCGGCAGACTTAATCATAGCATCAAATGTTTTTTCATCTTTTTCACATAGAAAAGAAGCCAAATCCTTCAAAACACTCTAAAAACTGTTCTCTCAAAATAAGATCAACAAGACCCTGAAAAGTTTTCTCAATTTTGAACAACGAAATCCAACGATCCAGAAGGCGTTTAAGTTCAACAGAAAAAGTTTCAAAGGGTTCATCTGCCCTGGGCTTTGATTCCCGAAAACGCTTTCTAAAACCATCTGGAGTACACTGAAACTTTTTTAGCAAGCTTTCTTTCAACAAGAATGTTCAATTCATTTCATATAATCACCATGTCTTTTGTCAATTCAGGAAATGTTCATTTCTTTTCTTGTAACACAAGAACGCTCGCTTCACTTCAGTTCATCAACTTCACTATATGCAAGGAAAGATTTCCACCACATTTTTGTTTAACAACACATATATTGATACCCATG
>CM065743.1:6810657-6813157 GCA_033310375.1 Conus canariensis
GAGCGACATTTGTTATATTAAAAACAAGTTAAAATCAAGCTTAAAACATCTACAAGCTTCTTTCGCGCTGTGCGGTCGTCAGGATGTGATGAGCTTGTATTGCCAGTGCTATATATGTATATACAGCTAGCTTGCTGTTGTTTTTCCCGTGCTACATGTGTTTCTCAGGTGTTATTGATTTTATTCACTGAATAATCCAACATGTAGATTGATAAACCCTTCCAAATCTGAACTAGGGAAAATTAGTTTTAAAAAAATCTTAGAGGAGAAAACCATAAAAAAAACATAAAAGAAAACACTGAACTCAATCTCTGGAAAAACACACATGAAGTAATACAATGGTTCAAAAAACTCAATAAACAAGAAAATACATTTTTTATAACATTTCATAGTAGATTTCTATCCATCTATAGATGAAAAGCTACTAACCAAAGCTATAAGATTTGCCAACAAGTACACAGAAATATCAGGGTCAGAAATGGAAATCATTTTCCATACAAAGAAAGCTTTACTGCACAGTAAAAATGAAACCTGGATTAAAACCACAAACAGGAATTCAACTTTTGATGTCACAATGGGATCATATGATGGTGCCGAAACTTGCGAACTTGTCGCATTATTCATGTTATCCAATATTAAAAAAAAAACAACTGGGAAAACAAACTGGACTGTACAGGGATGACGGCCTTGCCGCTCTGAATGACAGCCCTAGGAATATTGAAAATAAGAAAAAAGAATTGTGTAAAATTTTCCACAACCAAAACTTAAAAATCACCATAGAAGCAAACAAAAAGATAGTGAACTATTTAGACATAACGTTAGACCTCAACCAACACACATATAAACTATACAAAAAACCAAATGATACGCCTGTTTATGTAAACATCAAAAGCAATCACCCACCCTCCATACTGAAAACAATACCCAAAAGCATAAATAAAAGATTATCCAATTTGTCATGTAACGAAACAGTATTCAACATGCTACAGCTGAATACCAAGAGGCGTTACATAAAAGTGGCTACAATTACGAACTACGATACGATCCAGACAATGATACAAAAAGATGCAGAAAGAACAGGAAAAGGAATACCATATGGTACAATCCACCATATGATGCAAGAGTTAAAACAAATGTAGGGAAAGAATTCTTTAAAATCTTGACATCATCTTTCCCAAAAGACCATGAATTATTCAAGATATTCAACAGAAACAACATTAAATTATCATATTCATGTATGCCGAATCTTAAAAATGCCATCGATTCAGCAAATAAAACGAAAAGCAGCACAGAGAAAAAGGAGGGTAACGAAAGGAAATCTTGTAACTGTACCAAAAAAGAACAGTGCCCCCTAAGCAACAAATGCCTTTACAACAACATTGTGTACCAAGCCACTGTAACATCAGAGAACGCAAAAGAAACATATGTAGGTATCACTGAAAACCAATTCAAAACTAGATATGCAAACCTTAAACAATCATTCAACAAAGAAAGATATAAAAACAAAACAGAATTGAGTAAATACGTTTGGAAACTTAAAGATAAAAACATAGACTACAACATATCTAGGAAAATCTTAAAAAGAGCAGCACCATACAATAACATTTCAAAAAGATGTAATATATGCCTTACAGAGAAATACATTATACTATGTAAACCACAGTTGGCAACCTTAAATGTTAGAACAGAAATGGTTAACAATTGCAGACACAGATGGAAGTTCCTATCAGTGAATAAAATCAATAACACCTGAGAAACACATGTAGCACGGGGAAAACAACAGCAAGCTAGCTATATATATATATATATATATATATATATATATATATATATATATATATATATATATATATATATATATATCACTGGCAATACAAGCTCATCACATCCTGACGACCGCACAGCGCGAAACAAGCTTGTAAATGTTTTAAGCTTGATTGTAACTTGTTTTCAATATAATATATATATATATATATATATATATATATATATTGATAGCGCGATGGATATATAGATAGATATATCGTCAGATAGATAGATAGATAGATAGATAGATGATAGATAGATAGATAGATAGATGGATACTATATTACTATAATGACTGAAGAATTGTTAACCTACACTTGTTTTCCCCCACTACTTAATTATTCAGCATTGTATTGTTTGGTCAATCAGTAGGAGATTGCATCTCTTAGGAGATCCAAGTAAAGGTTGTTCTGCACAATTCTTAGCCACTGACAATGCTTGAGTTATTGAACAGCAGAGCTGACCACTCAGACTGTTCCATATCTTTTTATCTCCCTTGCATCCTTGAATGGATCCTCAAGCATAGGCTCAAAGATTGTCCCCTGCATTTTATACTGTTTGCATAATGCTTTTAGTTTTTCAGCAACTTCTTTCCTCTCCACATTTTCGTTTTATTCCATTTACTATCCTTTGCTGGCTGCTTTGGGGGTGCTGTTGGATTCTTTTTTGAACCCTTGGTGGTGAGAACACCACA
>CM065743.1:6828157-6835657 GCA_033310375.1 Conus canariensis
CAATCAGAGTTCCGCTGGCGTTCTTTCCATTGAAGAAACGCTTTACATTGGATAGAAACAAGAGGGTTGATATGTTGTGTGTGGAGAGAAAAAAAAATCTTGTCTAATTATGTTCACTTATTATTCTTCCCCAAGCATTACAAAAAAAAAGTGGGCTTATACATATTTCTATGAGAAAGTTGACACGCTAGATCTGGGATTGTGACAGTTTCCGCTTCCTCAGCGCATACTGATCAGACAATGCTTCCGTTTCCGGTGCGTAGAGGGGAGACAATGGCTGTCCGTGATTAGAAAGGATTTCCTTTCACACCTTCCGCCCTGATCTGGGTCACTTCAAAAATGAAACGAAAAGAAGCTAAAGCAGAGACCAAGTTGGATACACTCTGCTTTTCATCCAGGTCTGTTTTGGGTAGGTAGGTAGGTAGGTAAGTAGGTAGGTAGGTAGGTGGGTGGGTAGGTAGGTAGGTAGGTGGGTAGGTAGGTAGGTAGGTAGGGGGTAGGTAGGTAGGTAGGTAGTAGGTAGGTAGGTAGGTAGGTAGGTAGGTGGTGTGGTAGGTAGGTAGGTGGGTAGGTAGGTAGGTAGTGGGTAGGTAGGTAGGTAGGTGGGAAAGAAAATAGTAGGTTGGTGGATAGCTAGGTAGGCAAGTAGGTAGGTGGGTAGGTAGGTAGGTTGGTAGGTAAGTACGTAGTAGGTAGGTAGTAGTAAGGTAGGCAGACAGACAGATAGAGAAATACATAGGTAGATAAATGATTGACAGACAGACAAGTATACGTAGATAGATAGATAGATAGATAGATAGATAGATAGATAGATAGATAGATAGATAGATAGATAGATAGATAGATAGATAATCAACAACAGTTATCCACGAAATCGAAAGAGAGAGACAGAGACAGAGAGAGACTGGGAGATATGCACACATACATACATGCATACATACATACATACATACATACATACATACATACATATATACATATACATACATACATACGTACATACATACATACATACATACATGCATACATACATACATACACTAGGCTATGTGGTTCATCAGATTCTGAAAACGTCTTTGCTATTGGAAGACAAAATTTGCTGCGAATCGTTAGACTATCAAAACCTACTCTCTCTCTCTCTCTCTCTCTCTCTCTCTCTCTCTCTCTCTCTCTCTCTCTCTCTCTCTCTCTCTCTCTCTCTCTCTCTCATGCTCCCATAAATTGTAAGGCGCATTGGAGTCGTGGGCATTCCAAGCGTGGTGCCTCCTCCCCTCTCGGGCCTCTGCCTGGAAGCCGGTGCTCACGTTCAGGAATGCAGTCTGTGGCAGCCCTCGGTGCCAGAGAGGGGGAGTGGAGGTCCCCATAAACACAGTCCACAGTGCACCAGCTAGCTACTGCCAGTCGGTGCCAGAGATCTGTTCAGTCTGCTGCTCTTTCCCCTGCTTTCTCTGACTTGTACCACTCACAGTCAAACATGTTCTTTTGGAGTGTCGGGACTTGCATGATGTGAGACGTGAACATTTTTTTACGGCAGACTCCTTGAAAACGTTGTTCAGAGACGACCCACCTGATGTGATCTGTGCATTTCTGAAAGAGATTTAACATTTTTTAATCTGATCTGAGATTTTACAGTAGAAAGATTTTTTTTTAATAAAATCTGTGGTGTGCTTTTAGACGGCATACTTTAAAGGGCTGTTAGCATAAATGACTTTTGTGAATTGATTCCAACGCGGTAATAGCCTGTTAAGGCCCTTTGCGGTCGGCTGAGCTTTAAACAATATTACTTACTTCTTTTCTACCATATCCTGAAGCCCCCTTCTCCTCCCCCCCCCCCCCCACCTCCCACCCCCCACCCCTGCCTTCTCACGTGACCACAGGCTGCACAACAAAAAATCAAGGCCTTGCTTAAGAAGTCGAATATTTATAGATTTGCGCAATTAGATTGTTTTGAGAATTTGTTTTTCATTATTATAGTGTCTGAAAGTTGATTCTCCCCATCGTCTTCCATATGGCCGTCAAGGCAACACGCCAGGTGGTTCCAAGCAGTCAGTTCAAAATCAAAGGAATGGGATCATTTTGTGCCATTGAGGCTGGCGCGAAGATAGGGTGACGAGTGATAGCAAAGGCCTGAAATGTGACGTCAGCTAAGGGGAAGGACATTAAGATAGGGTGACGAGTGATAGCAAAGGCCTGAAATGTGACGTCAGCTAAGGGGAAGGACATTAAGATAGGGTGACGAGTGATAGCAAAGGCCTGAAATGTGACGTCAGCTAAGGAAGGACATTAAGATAGGTGACGAGTGAAGCAAGCTGAAATTGACGTCAGCTAAGGGAGGACATAGAAGTGACGAGTGATAGCAAAGGCCTGAAATGTGACGTCAGCTAAGGGGAAGGACATTAAGATAGGGTGACGAGTGATAGCAAAGGCCTGAAATGTGACGTCAGCTAAGGGGAAGGACATTAAGATAGGGTGACGTGTGATAGCAAAAGCCTAAAATGTGACGTCAGGTACGGGGAAGGACATGTATCTAAAGATTGTGATTTCATCGGTGGAAATCCCTCATAAACACGGGAAATAATTGATGGAGAGTTGTTCCTTTAATTAATGATCATCTCACCAGCCGCCGTGGCGAAGTGGTTAGCGTCGCGGACTCCCGGCTGGGAGGTCGTGGGTTCGAATCCTATCAGGTCATGTGGGTTTTTCTGCCCCGACCGGCTCCTACCCAGAGTTGAGTTTGCTGTGGACTCAGTTGGGAAGACTGGGACCACACAGTCGATTTTCATCCCCTTAATGGATGCGTTTCTGAGAGTGTTGCTCAAATTTCTTGACCAACACTGTAGGTGCCTGTATCTCTCGGGCCTGGTTGACGCCGGGATATGTTATGAAAGGAAGCGTAGAGTACAGCCCTGTCATGTAGTCTCAGACCAAATGGAAATCCGTAGCATCATCTTAATCATCCTCATTCTCATTGATCAGCATAAAAATGATCATTTTCACATTAAACGCTGGCTCAAATTTATGGTAGGTCTCAAAACGCTTACATGGAATATATAGTGTTTTAGTGCAAAAATTCTAATTGTGGCGTGTAGTCACATTGCTCTTTCTGCTTTTCTTCGCGTCTGCGTTCACACGTTCATGCAAAAAAAAATTTTTGTGTGCACAGCCGCATGCTGTGTTCTTCCTATTCACACATATTGTCGGCAAGTTGCGGCCCTTGTCAAGCAGAACACTTCGTTCTACGCACAGACGGCTCGGTGTGTTTAAAGGTAGTCAAATGTAGTAAAATGTCGAAAACTATCAAATACACGTAAATTTAGTTGAATGTACTTCAGTGTGCTGAAAACGTTGTCAAATGTAGTAAAAACCAAAACTGTCGACTCTAGTCCACAATTGTCAAGCATAAACAGTGAAAAGAAGTAAAATACAATCAAATACAATGAAATATGGTCATGTGTTATCAAATGTCAAATAAAGTTATATGTAGCCAAATATAGTCAAAAGTAGTACAACGTAGTAGTGTACAGTGGTGCTGACTGAACTGGCCACAGGCACCATGTTTCAGTAAAGCGTTGTGTGACGCACTGTGACGTTTTATAAACTAACTAGCCACAGGCACCATGTTTCGTAAAGCGTTGTGTGACGCACTGTGACGTTTTATAACTAACTGGCCACAGGCACCATGTTTCAGTAAAGCGTTGTGTGACGCACTGTGACGTTTTATAACTAACTGGCCACAGGCACCATGTTTCAGTAAAGCGTTGTGTGACGCACTGTGACGTTTTATAACTAACTGGCCACAGGCACCATGTTTCAGTAAAGCGTTGTGTGACGCACTGTGACGTTTTATAACTAACTGGCCACAGGCACCATGTTTCAGTAAAGCGTTTGTGACGCACTGTGACGTTTTATAACTAACTGGCCACAGGCACCATGTTTCCGTAAAGCGTTGTGTGACGCACTGTGACGTTTTATAACTAACTGGCCACAGGCACCATGTTTCAGTAAAGCGTTGTGTGACGCACTGTGATTTTATAACTAACTGGCCACAGGCACCATGTTTCGTAAAGCGTTGTGTGACGCACTGTGACGTTTTATAACTAACTGGCCACAGGCACCATGTTTCAGTAAAGCGTTGTGTGACGCACTGTGACGTTTTATATAACTAACTGGCCACAGGCACCATGTTTCAGTAAAGCGTTGTGTGACGCACTGTGACGTTTTATAACTAACTGGCCACAGGCACCATGTTTCAGTAAAGCGTTGTGTGACGCACTGTGACGTTTTATAACTAACTGGCCACAGGCACCATGTTTCCGTAAAGCGTTGTGTGACGCACTGTGACGTTTTTATAACTAACTGGCCACAGGCACCATGTTTCAGTAAAGCGTTGTGTGACGCCGTGACGTTTTTAATAATGGCACAGCACGTTTCATAATGTGGAGCACTGTGACGTTTATACTAATGGCCACAGGCACCATGTTTCAGTAAAGCGTTTGTGACGCACTGTGACGTTTTTAAACTGGCCACAGGCACCAGTTTGTAAAGCGTGTGTGCGCACTGTGACGTTTTATAACTAACTGGCACAGGCACCTGTTTCAGTAAAGCGTTGTGTGACGCACTGTGACGTTTTATACAACTGGCCACAGGCACCATGTTCGTAAAGCGGTGTGACGCACTGTGACTTTTTATAATACTGGCCACAGGACCATGTTTCGTAAAGCGTTGTGTGACGCACTGGACGTTTATAACTAACGGCCACAGGCCCATGTTTCGTAAAGCGTTGTGTGACGCACTGTGCGTTTTATAATACTGGCCACAGGCACCATGTTTCGTAAAGCGTTGTGTGACGCACTGTGACGTTTTATAACTAATGGCCACAGGCACATGTTTCGTAAAGCGTTGTGTGACGCACTGTGACGTTTTATAACTAACTGGCCACAGGCACCAGTTTCAGTAAAGCGTTGTGTGACGCACTGTGACGTTTTATAACAACTGGCCACAGGCACCATGTTTCAGTAAAGCGTTGTGTGACGCCTGTGACGTTTTATAACTAACTGGCCACAGGCACCATGTTTCGTAAAGCGTGTGTGACGCACTGTGACGTTTATAACTAACTGCCACAGGCACCATGTTTCGTAAGCGTTGTGTGACGCACTGTGCTTTTATAACTAACGGCCACAGGCACCATGTTTCGTAAAGCGTTGTGTGACGCACTGTGACGTTTTATAACTAACTGGCCACAGGCACCATGTTTCAGTAAAGCGTTGTGTGACGCACTGTGACGTTTTATAACTAACTGGCCACAGGCACATGTTCAGTAAAGCGTTGTGGACGCACTGTGACGTTTTATAACTAACTGGCCACAGGCACCATGTTTCAGTAAGCGTTGTGTGACGCACTGTGACGTTTATAACTAACTGGCCACAGGCACCATGTTTCGTAAAGCGTGTGTGACGCACTGTGACGTTTTATAACTAACTGGCCACAGGCACCATGTTTCGTAAAGCGTTGTGTGACGCACTGTGACGTTTTATAACTACTGGCCACAGCACCATGTTCAGTAAAGCGTGTGTGACGCACTGTGACGTTTTATAACTAACTGGCCACAGGCACCATGTTTCAGTAAAGCGTTGTGTGACGCACTGTGACGTTTTATAACTAACTGGCCACAGGCACCATGTTTCAGTAAAGCGTTGTGTGACGCACTGTGACGTTTTTATAACTAACTGGCCACAGGCACCATGTTTCGTAAAGCGTTGTGTGACGCACTGTGACGTTTTATAACTAACTGGCCACAGGCACCATGTTTCCAGTAAAGCGTTGTGTGACGCACTGTGACGTTTTATAACTAACTGGCCACAGGCACCATGTTTCAGTAAAGCGTTGTGTGACGCACTGTGACGTTTTATAAACTAACTGGCCACAGGCACCATGTTTCGTAAAGCGTTTGTGTGACGCACTGTGACGTTTTATAACTAACTGGCCACAGGCACCATGTTTCAGTAAAGCGTTGTGTGACGCACTGTGACGTTTTATAACTAACTGGCCACAGGCACCATGTTTCCGTAAAGCGTTGTGTGACGCACTGTGACGTTTTATAACTAACTGGCCACAGGCACCATGTTTCAGTAAAGCGTTGTGTGACGCACTGTGGACGTTTTATAACTAACTGGCCACAGGCACCATGTTTCCAGTAAAGCGTTGTGTGACGCACTGTGACGTTTTATAACTAACTGGCCACAGGCACCATGTTTCAGTAAAGCGTTGTGTGACGCACTGTGACGTTTTATATAACTAACTGGCCACAGGCACCATGTTTCCGTAAAGCGTTGTGTGACGCACTGTGACGTTTTATAACTAACTGGCCACAGGCACCATGTTTCCGTAAAGCGTTGTGTGACGCACTGTGACGTTTTAAACTAACTGGCCACAGGCACCATGTTTCCGTAAAGCGTTGTGTGACGCACTGTGACGTTTTATAACTAACTGGCCACAGGCACCATGTTTCAGTAAAGCGTTGTGTGACGCACTGTGACGTTTTATAAACTAACTGGCCACAGGCACCATGTTTCCGTAAAGCGTTGTGTGACGCACTGTGACGTTTTATAACTAACTGGCCACAGGCACCATGTTTCAGTAAAGCGTTGTGTGACGCACTGTGACGTTTTATAACTAACTGGCCACAGGCACCATGTTTCAGTAAAGCGTTTTGTGTGACGCACTGTGACGTTTTATAACTAACTGGCCACAGGCACCATGTTTCCGTAAAGCGTTGTGTGACGCACTGTGACGTTTTATAACTATCTGGCCACAGGCACCATGTTTCAGTAAAGCGTTGTGTGACGCACTGTGACGTTTTATAACTAACTGGCCACAGGCACCATGTTTCCAGTAAAGCGTTGTGTGACGCACTGTGACGTTTTATAACTAACTGGCCACAGGCACCATGTTTCAGTAAAGCGTTGTGTGACGCACTGTGACGTTTTATAACTAACTGGCCACAGGCACCATGTTTCAGTAAAGCGTTGTGTGACGCACTGTGACGTTTTATAACTAACTGGCCACAGGCACCATGTTTCAGTAAAGCGTTGTGTGACGCACTGTGACGTTTTATAACTAACTGGCCACAGGCACCATGTTTCAGTAAAGCGTTGTGTGACGCACTGTGACGTTTTATAACTAACTGGCCACAGGCACCATGTTTCAGTAAAGCGTTGTGTGACGCACTGTGACGTTTTATAACTAAACTGGCCACAGGCACCATGTTTCAGTAAAGCGTTGTGTGACGCACTGTGACGTTTTATAACTAACTGGCCACAGGCACCATGTTTCAGTAAAGCGTTGTGTGACGCACTGTGACGTTTTATAACTAACTGGCCACAGGCACCATGTTTCAGTAAAGCGTTGTGTGACGCACTGTGACGTTTTATAACTAACTGGCCACAGGCACCGTGTTTCAGTAAAGCGTTGTGTGACGCACTGTGACGTTTTATAACTAAC
>CM065743.1:6843157-6860657 GCA_033310375.1 Conus canariensis
AGACAAACCAGGTCATTTAACCCACTCCATGTAGACAAACCAGGTCATTTAACCCACTCCATGCAGTTGTAGTTCTCAACGGGGAGAAAGTTTCGGCGCAGATCAATTCATTGTCAAGCGACAGGGACTGAAGCGTGTAATTTAGAAGGCAGGACAGATAGATAGATAGATAGATAGATAGATAGATAGATAGACAGGTGGATGGATGGACGGTTTGATAGGTAGGTAGGTAGGTGGTAGGCAGGTAGACAGACATAGATAGATAGATAGATAGATAGATAGATAGATAGATAGATAGACAGGTGGATGGATGGACGGTTTGATAGGTAGGTAGGTAGGTGGTAGGCAGGTAGACAGACATAGATAGATAAATAGAGAGACAGAGAGACAGATATATAAGTAACTAGATAAATATTCAAAGAAACATTTGAATAGATAGATAAGTAAATTAAATAATTGATTATTTAATAGATAGATAGATAGATAGATAGATAGATAGATAGATAAATAGATAGATAGATAGATAGATAGATAGATAGATAGATAGATAGATAGATAGATAGATAAACAAAGACACTGCAAAATAGGTCGTTCCATTTCACCGACGCTTGCTTTCATTGAACCCCAATATCAGGATGTATCTGAACAGGTCCATTGCATCTGCCTGACGGAGGTCCGCTGTCTATGGTACCTGACACTCTGTTCAACAATCTGCCCGACATTGAATCGTGTACCCCTGTTAGAGGGTTGGTAGTGCAGGTCCACAACCTGAACCTGTGTCATTTGGCAGGGCAGTGTATGACAACGGGTGTAACCTGTGGTATTTGGCAGTGGCAGTTTGTGACAATGGGTGTAACCTGTGACAGTTGGCAGGGTAGTTTGTGACAATGGGTGTAGCCTGTGACATTTGGCAGGGTAGTTTGTGATAACGGGTGTAACCTGTGGTATTTTGGCAGGTAGTTTGTGACAACGGGTGCAACCTGTTGGCTTTGGCAGGGTAGTTTGTGACAACGGGTGTAAACTGTAGTATTTGGCAGGGTAGTTTGTGACAACGGGTGTAACCTGTGGTATTTGGCAGGGTAGTTTGTGACAATGGGTGTAACCTGTGGTATTTGGCAGGGTAGTTTGTGACAACGAGTGTAACCTGTAGTATTTGGCAGGGTAGTTTGTGACAACGGGTGTAACCTGTGGCATTTGGCAGTGTAGTTTGTAGCAACGGGTGTAACCTGTAGTATTTGGCAGGGTAGTTTGTGACAACGGGTGTAACCTGTGGTATCTTGCAGGGTAGTTTGTGACAACGAGTGTAACCTGTAGTATTTGGCAGGGTAGTTTGTGATAACGGGTGTAACCTGTGGTATTTGGCAGGGTAGTTTGTGACAACGGGTGTAACCTGTGGTATTTGGCAGGGTAGTTTGTGACAACGGGTGTAACCTGTGGTATTTGGCAGGTTAGTTTGTGACAACGGGTGTAACCTGTGGTATTTGGCAGGGTAGTTTGTAACAATACGTGTAACCCTCTGCCATTTTGCAGGGTAGTTTGCAAAAATATGTGCCACGTGGCAGGGTAGATTGTGACAACCTCTGCCATTTGGCAGGGTAGTTTGTGGCAAGGGATGCAGCCTGTGGTATTTGGCAGGGTAGTTTGTGACAACCTGTGTCATTTGGCAGGGTAGTTTGTGGTAAGGAATGCAACCTATGGAACTTCGTAGGGGCAGTTCGTTCCAAGTCTGCCAGAAATAACCTGTGTACTCTTCTCTGCTGCACCGGCACACTCTTAATCATCAAAGCAGCAAGGAAGGCACCGCCAGACACAGCTTTACTGTTTAAACAGAGGCACCGCCAGACACAGCTTTACTGTTTAAACAGAGGCACCGCCAGCACAGCTTTACTGTTTAAACAGAGGCACCGCCAGACACAGCTTTACTGTTTAAACAGAGGCACCGCCAGACACAGCTTACTGTTTAAACAGAGGCACCGCCAGCCACAGCTTTACTGTTTAAACAGAGGAACCGCCAGACACAGCTTGCTGTTTAAACAGAGGGCACCGCCAAGACGAGCAGACTGTTTAAACAGAGGCACCGCCAGACTCACCTACTGTTTAACAGAGGAGACGGACAAGAGTGGAGGAGATTGTGTAGGGAGAGACGGCAGACGCTTTCACCACGTGTCTTTGTGTCGGAGAGTCAATTTGTCAAAGATAGGATCATTTACACGTTCAGCATGTTGGTGCCGGAGAGGTATTTGTCAAATACAGGGTCATTCAGCTATGAAAAGGCAACCACTGCAGTCTTCAAACCGGAACTGCTTATGATAGAGGAGCCTGTGCCAGTTCACATTCCATTGAGGGGACAGGTCAGAATCCCCGCCTTGCTCAGGCTTGTCAAGGCAATTGACATAGTAGACACCAGGCTACATCAAATGTTGTATCTGTGTAGGCCAATGACATAGCTAGAACACCAAGGCTACATCAAAATGTTGTTATGCTCTGCATAGTTATGCGGGGATTGTCTTCAGTTGTGACAAGCCCCTAGCATAACGTCATCAGTCTCCAGAATTCCCCGAAGTCGGAGTGTGGCTGCCCATGTGGGGGGGGGGGAGTCAAAAACGGTCACACACGTCATGTTCTCATCCACAGCTGATGCATTTGGACCAAGTGTTCAAGTACTTCGGCTGTTTGGATGATCCATGGAGTCTTTTAGCCAGGGTACGACACAACAACAACAACAACAACAACAACAGAAGCCGAACGTCATATGTGACCAACCCACACTTGTGTGGCTGCTTTCCCCACACACATTCCGGCCCAGAACTCAGTTCATTTAGTGGAAGAACAGACTGGCACGTGACGGTTAGTTGTCCGATGTTTTGGTCAGTTTTCACAGTCTGTTCATATGTTGTGTAGCTTTTAGACTCTGAATTAGTTTCGATATTGTTAGTTTATCAACAGATCGTATTTATGCATAGAATGAATATATGGAAAAGCCCAGCTTACAGAGAGAGAGAGAGAGAGAGAGAGAGAGAGAGAGAGAGAGAGAGAGAGAGAGAGACAAAGACAGAAACAGAAAGCAAGACGGACAGACAGACAGATAGACAGCCAGACAGGCGGGCAGGCAGGCAGGCAGACAGACAGACCGATTAGTTATCCTTGAACTCTGAACCCAAAGGAGAGGCGGTGGGGGACGGACGTGGCCGAAAAGTCTCATCAATATACGGCTGTGATTAGAATCAAACGCTTGACCTCCCAGTCTGCCAGTCAGTCACACTTTAACCACTACACCACCGCCGCTGGTTCAGCTCTGTAACTGTTCACCTGAGCCACGGGAAGCGCTGTCCCAGAGAGAAAACATAGAAAGAAGTGACAAAGAAGCTAAGCGCTGCGGATCATAGATTCCAGAATGAGTGGGGTGTGTGTGTGTGTGTGTGTGTGTGTGTGTGTGTGTGTGTGTGTGTGTGTGGTGTCTGTCTGTCTGTGTGCGTGTGCGTGCTGCGTGCGTGGTGTATGTGTGTGTGTAACAGTGTGTGTGTGTGTGTGTGTGTGTGTGTGTGTGTGTGTGTGTGTGTGTGTAATAGTGTGCGCGTGCGCGCGTGCCTAAGGAGGGGAGCAAGATGGGGGAGCTGCAAGGGGGGGGGGGGGGGGGGGAGTAGGGATACATGAAATACCTGGCTCTTGTTCGACTTTGAAAACGGTTGCGAACATTATTAACACCGGAAATGTGTTCAGTTCTGTGACACAAATACTGTGCACGCCATTTAATGCACGTTTGCTTTCAACAGTTAGGTGTGTCACGTGCACACTAAATGTTGCACACTACCATTATTCCTCAGTATAACGTGTTTCCCATAGCTGTGTTAGTAACCGTTATCACAGGACTGATACTTCAGTGTCCACTGTCTTCCACAGGAAGCGCCATGCCCGTTTATCTCCTGGAGACAACATCGGAGGGAAAAAACAAGCCGATGTTCAGTGAAAAACAAACACAAAACAACGTGCAGGGTAATGGTTTTACAGTAAACAACGCAAATCAGACCAGTCACTTTTTTTTTTAACAAATTCATTTTCTTTGTACGTTACAAATGCCAGGATGTAAATCGTCCTTTAAACAATACTCGCAGATTGCCCTTAACACAAGAACATCTTGAAGAAAGAAAGAACAAATTAATTCAAAGATACTAAACGAGACTTCTTGGATGAAGAAAAGACGAAATTGACATAAAGATACTACACAAGACTTCTTGGATAAAGAAAGGACTAAATTAAGATAAAGACACTAAGTGAGATTCTGATAAAAAAGACTAAATTAGCATAAGAACAAGCGTCAGGGTAATTTTTCATAAAGATCGAGTCTTCTTGAACAAAGAAAGGACTAATTTTCATAAAGATATTACGAGTCTTCTGAACAAAGAAAGGACTAAATTAACATAAAGATACTAAGCGAGTCTTCTTGGATAAAGAAAGGACTAAATTAAAACAACGATAAAGCGAGACTTCTTGGCTAAGAAAGGACAAATTACATAAAGATACTAACAGACTTCTTGGTAAAGAAAGGACAAATTAAATAAAGATACTAAGCGAGACTTCTTGCTAAAGAAAGGACAAAATTAACATAAAGATACTAAGCGAGACTTCTTGGCTAAAGAAAGGACAAAATTAACATAAAGATACTAAGCGAGACTTCTTGGCTAAAGAAAGGACAAATTAACATAAAGATACTAAGCGAGACTCTTGGTAAAGAAAGGACAAATTAACATAAAGATACTAAGCGAGACTTCTTGGCTAAAGAAGGACAAAATTAACATAAAGATACAAGCGAGACTTCTTGGCTAAAGAAAGGACAAAATTAACATAAAGAACTAGCGGACTCTTGCTAAAAAAGGACAATAACAAAAGACACTAAGCGAGACTTCTTGGCTAAAGAAAGGACAAAATTAACATAAAGATACTAAGCGAGACTTCTTGGCTAAAGAAAGGACAAAATTAACATAAAGATACTAAGCGAGACTTCTTGGCTAAAGAAAGGACAAAATTAACATAAAGATACTAAGCGAGACTTCTTGCTAAAGAAAGGACAAAATTAACATAAAGATACTAAGCGAGACTTCTTGACTAAAGAAAGGACAAAATTAACATAAAGATACTAAGCGAGACTTCTTGACTAAAGAAAGGACAAAATTAACATAAAGATACTAAGCGAGACTTCTTGTACAGAAAGGACGAGTTGACACAGGAAGAAGTCGTTGACATAGATCCGTTTAAGTACAGATAAGTTTCTCCTGGCAGTGGAATGTTCATTCTTTCCGATAGACGTAGGGGCGGAAACACTACTTACACACTGTCAGATAGTTTGAGCAGATACGCTTCGCTGACAACGGTCGTTCAGATAAGTTTGTGCAGACACGCTTCGCTGACAACGGTCATTCAGACAGTTTGTGCAGATTCGCTTCGCTAGAAACGGTCATTTGTTAACGACTCGCTAAATGGTACCACCTCTCTGGACAAAAACGCAGGTGGCTTGTGCAAAACATCGAAGCATGTCTACAGGACTGTTGAGAGGGTGGGTGGGTGGGAAAGGGAGTACAGGCGTGAGTAACTGCGCGCGCTCCAGCGTGCCAAGCGCATAATATGAAAGAAATGACTACCCCGTTTCACTTCCTACCGACAAGCCTAATGTTCAGACCGACGACCATACAACACAAAGCCCTCGCTGGAAGTTGTGGCCCCTGATGTATGTCAGCAGACGACAATCTGTAGTTGTTTGCCTCGGGCCGCCATTGTAAGCAAAGACAGTTAAATTTACAACTGAATGGCGCCACGGTCATTTGTCGTCATGGCAAGAGGCAAGCACCAGCATTTATAGTCTACTGGCTGAGTATGGTGATACATTCTGGACAGAAATCGAAAGATTGATCATTCTCGTGTGATTCTTCGTTTCTAGGACAGGTATAAATGGGGTCGGCGGGACCCCGGATCGATACCTCCCCTCCCCCTCCACCCTTCTCCCGTTCTTCCTACAGATCTGTGTTCCCCTACAAGACAAAACACGACGCGTTTCGACCTCCAAGGCCTTCTTCAGGCAAGACACAAACAAATAGGACAATGAAAATGAACGAATTTTTCACTTAGCTTAGATCTCTTCAGCGCTAGGCAGACGTTGAATGAAAACGAAGCTGTCTTAATTTATCATTTCAATACTTTGACCTTTATTAGTATTCCTATCAGTAATATAAGTATCATCATTACTACCATGACTCACACACTATCTCCCTTCTAACAGCCTCGTTTTCATTCAACGCCTACCTAGCGCTGAAGACATCTAAGCTACGTGAAAAATTCGTTCATTTTCATTGTCCTATTTGTTTGTGTCTCGCCTGAAGAAGACCTAACAGGTCGAAACGCGTCGTGTTTTGTTTTGTGACTCGTTTGTCCACGTTTCTCTTGGCGGTTCGCTAACATTTATTTAAGATTTGTTACAGTATGTCACTCTTGATCAACCACCGTTCAACTTGGGTCTAGCTTTCCTGACGCTTGATCTGGATTTGGTCAACTAACCCCTTGTGGTCGATTCATGTGCACTTCAAGTTTGGTTCCGGGCATCCCGCTGTGGGTCACTAAGCTTGTCACCTAAATCTGGGTCACCATTTCCCATTCTGTCCACTTCACCTGCGACTGGGTCACTGTCATATACTGTGGGTCACCTAACCTTTCATTTAGACTTGGGCTAGCTGACCATTTATCGGTCGATCGATATTTACCTTCCTAGCAATATCTCATCCTGGGTCAACCACAGTTTCATTTTGTTGTGGCTAGCAATATTTGTCTGAGGTCAACTGACATTTTACTTGTTTTGGCTAGGAATTTATTGTTCTGGGTCAAACGGCGTTTCGTCATGTAGTGGTTGGCAAGATCTTGTTCTGGGTCAACCTACATTTCATCTTGTTACGGCTAGCAACATTTGTCTTGGTGCAACCGACATTTCATCTCGTTGGGCTAGTAATATTTTGTCATGGATCACTGGATATTTAGCATAGGTCTCAGCTACAGTGAGCCATGCCGGGTCATTAAACTTTGCTATGGGTCAGTGTGACACATTCTGGGTCACCTGATCTCCAACGTCCCCAAATCCAATTCTAGGTGACGTGAGGTTAAACATGATATGGGTCAGTTGACCACTCAGGGGTCATGTGAACTTTAACTGAGAAAGGAAATGGAAGTACATGGAACTACACAGAGAGAACATGGGAGGGAAAGGAGGCAGCTGAATTATAGACAACGAGGAAACATTGACCTGGTTGGAGGGAGGGCGAAGAACAGACTGGAGTAAGCATGCGCCTGTGGAGATATAGACTGATGTGGTCAGCTGGGTTCTGTAACACTGTGCAGTGTCTTGTGTTCGCTTACTGTGATCCGCACTTGGTTGTATTTCACTGTGCGGTGTCTTGTATTCCCTTATTGTGTACTGCGCTGGGTTGTGTTACACTATTCAGTGTCATGTCTTTCTCACTGTGTGCTACACTGGGTTGTTACACTGTACAGTATCATGTATTGCCCTACTGTGTACTACACTGGGTTGTGTTCGTGTGTCACTGTCCAGTGCCTTGCCTGGCCGGGACGGACACTGACAGCAGCATGAAGCGAGACAGCACGTGCAACGTGTCCATCGCCACAGAGCATCCCCAGATGACCGAGGAGGCCAAGTGAGTGCCTGACTCCCCCCCCCCCTCCCCACCCCCTACCCCTTACCCCCTAATTCACAGTTCATTGTCAAACTGTCATCCCTTCACACACAAGCCCCCCCCTCTCTCTCTCTCTCTCTCTCTCTCTCTTTCTCTCTCTCTCTCTCTCTGTCTCTCTCTCTCTGTCCTTCTCTCTCTCTCTCTCTCTCTCTCTCTCTCTCTCTCTCTCTCTCTTACCACACTTACACACCGCGCGCGCGCGCGCGCTCACACACGCACGCACGCACGCACGCACGCACGTACTTTCGCACACACACACACACACACACACACACACACACACACACACACACACACACACATCTTCACCATTCATTGTTATCCTATCACCTTGTCTGGAAACGACAGCAAAGCGAACTGCATGTCAGCAGGGAAAAGGTGTGAAGTGACGCTTTTGTGAGGCATACCACACAACACAAGTGAGCGTCTATCAAATACGTCTTCTTCCAGCGTTACTGACAATTGGTGTTCCTCAAGGTGACTTCTATGATGGCAGTATTGTGCAGTGCTTTTTACGTCTGTTCTGTGCATCTTGCTTTATGTCTTCAGGCTTTGGCCACGTGTTCAATACTGATACGGTCTGCTCCAGGGGGTTCAGATGTATTTTGACACGTGTTCAGTACAACTGCACTCTGTTCCAGTGTAGCTTTTATTTTGCTTTGAATTCAGTATCGCTGCAGTCTCTTTCAATGTGTAGGTTATATTGTACTAGACGTTTAATACCTCTCAGACTGTTTCAATGCGTGCGATCGTTGTTTTTTTTTTGCCAGGTGGTTGATACCTCTACAGTCTGTTTTAATGTATTGAGTTATATTTTGCCCGATGCCTCATGGCGAAAGCTGGAGTTGTACTGTCATTGCCTGTCACGGAACAGCAGCGAGTGAGGCTACAGGATGCACACAGCAATTGCTTGGTGATGGCGTTTTTTGCCCGGTGGGCGCTGCAGTCGTGAAATATGAGCTAGTACAAACCCCTGGGAGCGTTCCCGGAGAGGTTCTGTCGTGTCACAACCTGTGGCCATTACACAGTGGCATCTGCCAGGGAGCAATTATATGTTCCTTCACATGTTAATGGAATGCCCTGTGCGTGCCCGCACCCTATGTGAACACAGCGCAAGCTTCCAAGGGTGGTGCAGGATTGCTCCCAGCTGGTTTGTTTGGCAGTTAAGGACAGTACTCCTCTGGGTCCTACCCGCACCTGTGGGCGTATCTTTTTCTTGTCTGCCCTTTGACCGACTCTGGGGAAAGATCCAGTGACAGTGAGGAAAGACTCACTGACCGCAGGGAAAGTCCTGTCGACAACTGGAAATACTGTGACACAGGATTCTCTTTAGAGAGCACGTAAAACCTCATGGTGAAAACTTGGCCGTGTCTGGAGTTGTACTGTCTTCACCTGTCAGCGGAACAGCAACGAGTGAGGCTTCGGGATGCACAAAGCAATTGCTTGTCGATGGCGTTTTTTGTGCCGGTGAGCCCTGCAGTCATGAAATATGGGCTGGTACACCCCCGGGAACGCTCTCCTGGAGGTTCTGTCGTGTCACATCCGGTAGCTATTACACAATGGTATCTGCCAGGGAGCAATCCTTCACATGTTATAAGAATGCCCTGTGCGTGCCTGCACCCTATGTGAACACAGCGGAGGCTTCCAAGGGTGGTGCAGGATTGCTTCTGGCTGATTGTTTTGACACTTGAGGGCATTGCCTCTCTAGGTGCCATTGGCACTTCGGGTATATCTTTTTCTTGGCACCAGCGCGTGTATCTATTTCTTCTTCTTGATGGTGATGATGATGATGAGAGGAGGAGGAGGAGGAGGATGTGTTGATGATGATGTTGATGTGTTGATGCTGATGACGATGATGGCCATCATGATGTCTTGATGATTTTGATGTTGTTGTTGTTGCTCTAGTCTAATATCACCATTGTTGTGAACAGACGATAAATTAAACCAATCAATCAAATCAATCATTGTTGTTGCTGTTGTTGCTGCTGCTGATAACAATGATGATGATGATGATGACGGTGACGATGATGATATGTCGATAATGATTTGGATGCTGTTGTTTTTGTCGCTGCTGCTGCTGCTGCTGCTGATGATGATGATGATGATGATGATGATGATGATAATGATGGTGATGAAAATGATGATGATGATGACGACGACGACGACGATCACGGCGACGAACACGACGACGTCAATGATGATGTGTTGATAATGATTTTAGTATTGTTGCTGCTGCTGCTGCTGCTGATGCTGATGATGATGATGATGAGTGTCGTTGTTGTTACATACCTACTCTAATTTCAATTCCAACCGGTTTCAGTCTCAAATGCACTTACCGGCCGGGTCGCAACGGGGGCACCTTTGGCCTGCCGCTGGGGGCCAAACTCATCGTGGCAGAGAGCACGTGCAGCAAGAAGGACTGGGTCACGTGCCAGGTGGCCTCCCCTGCACACAGGTGGCGCCATAATCCCTCCTTCCTGGAAGAACACGTGACCAGCGAGATCTTCACTCTAACAGGCACCATTCTGAAACAGGTAGAGACAGGCTAGCGGGCTGGCTTGGTTGGTTGGTCGGTTGGTTGGTTCAGTTAATTTGGACAGTAGGCTGGCTTGGTTAGCTGGCCAGCAGGCTGGCTTGGTTGGTTAGGTCAGTAGGCTGGCTTGGTTGGTTGGTCAGTAGGCTGGCTTTGTTGGTTGGTCAGTAGGCTGGCTTGGTTGGTTAGGTCATTTGGCTGGCTTGGTTGGTTAGGTCAGTAGGCTGGCTTGGATGGTTAGGTCATTTGGCTGGCTTGGTTGGTTAGGTCAGTAGGCTGGATTGGTTGGTTAGGTCATTTGGCTGGCTTGGTTGTTAGGTCAGTAGGCTGACTTGGTTGGTTAGGTCATTTGGCTGGCCTGGTTTGTTAGGTCAGTAGCCTGGCTTGGTTGGTCGGTCAGCAGGCTGGCTTGGCTGGCTAGGTCAGTAGGCTGGCTTGGTTGGTTAGGTCAGTAGGTTGGCTTGGTTGGTTAGGTCAGTAGGGTGGCTTGCTTGGTTGGTTTGTCAGTAGTTGGTTTGGTTCGTTCGTTGGTCAGTAGGCTGGCTTGCTTGGTTGGTTGGTCAGTAGTTGGTTTGGTTCGTTCGTCAGTAGGCTGGCTTAGTTGGTTGGTCTGTAGGCTGGCTTGGTTGGTTGGTCACTTGGCTTGCTTGGCTGGTAGGTCAATAGGCTGGCTTGGTTGGTTGGTTGGACAGAAGGCTGGTTTGGTTGGTTGGTTGGACAGTAGGCTGGCTTGTATTTAATCCTCTTCAATACATTTGTGCGCAACTGAGTAGAATTATGAGTGTGGGAGTGATATCGTGCGTGTGTGCGTGTGTGTGTGCGTGTGCGAGCGCGCGTATTTGTGTGTGTGTGTTTGTGTGTGTGTGCGTGCGTGTGTGTGGTGTGTGTGTGTGTGTGTGTGTGTGTGTGTGTGTGGTGTGTGTAAGTTTGCGGGGGGGGGGGGGGGGAGAGAGAGAGAGAGAGAGAGAGAGAGAGAGAGAATGTATATCCATGCGCATACCTCCTCAATAAGTATATTCGTGCACGTGTGCATGTGGTGTGTGTGCGTGCGTGCGTGCGTGCGTGCGTGCGTGCGTGCGTGCGTGCGTGCGTGCGCGCGTGTGTGTGTGTGTGTGAGTGTGTGTGTGTGTGTGTGTGTGTGTGTGTGTGTGTGTGTGTGTGTGTGTGTGACAGAGGTCAGCCATCCTCGTTCTGCCTTACTACCCGCCCCAAGGTCGTTACCTGCAGCTGAAGGTCAAGGCCATGTGGACAGACACAGCACATGGCAGGATGTGACCTTTGAACAGAAGGTAGTGTTTATTGTTGTTGTGGTAGTGGTGGTGGTGGTGGTAGCAGTAGTGGTGGTGGTGGTGGAAGTAGTAGTAGTAGTAGAAGTAGTAGTAACAGTAGTGGTGGTGGTGGTGGTGGTGGTAGCAGAAGCAGTAGTGGTGGTAGTGGTGGAAGTAATGGTGGTGGTGGTGGTGGTGGTGGTGGTGGAAGTAGTAGTGGTGTGGTATGATGCAGGTGGTGATGATTGTGGTGATGGTGGTGGTGGTGGTAGTATAAGTTGTAGTAGTGGTGGCGGTGATGACAGTAGCGGAAGCAGTAGTAGTAGTGGCAGCAGCAGTAGTAGTTCTCGTAGTTAGAAGTGGTGGTGCTGGTAGTAGTAGTGGTGATGGTTGTGGAAGTGATGAGGTGGTGGTGCTGGTAGTAGTAGTGGTGATGGTTGTGGAAGTGATGAGGTGTGGTGCTGGTAGTAGTAGTGGTGATGGTTGTGGAAGTGATGAGGTGGTGGTGCTGGTAGTAGTAGTGGTGATGGTTGTGGAAGTGATGAGTGTGGTGCTGGTAGTAGTAGTGGTGATGGTTGTGGAAGTGATGAGGTGTGGTGCTGGTAGTAGTAGTGGTGATGGTTGTGGAAGTGATGAGGTGGTGGTGTGGTAGTAGTAGTGGTGATGGTTGTGGAAGTGATGAGGTGTGGTGCTGGTAGTAGTAGTGGTGATGGTTGTGGAAGTGATGAGGTGGTGGTGCTGGTAGTAGTAGTGGTGATGGTTGTGGAAGTGATGAGGTGGTGGTGGTGGTAGTAGTAGTGGTGATGGTTGTGGAAGTGATGAGGTGGTGGTGGTGGTAGTAGTAGTGTGAGGTTGTGGAAGTGATGAGGTGGTGGTGGTGTAGTAGTGTGAGGTTGTGGAAGTGATGAGGTGGTGGTGCTGGTAGTAGTAGTGGTGATGGTTGTGGAAGTGATGAGGTGGTGGTGCTGGTAGTACCAGGGACAGCAGGAGCAGCAGCAGCAGCAGCAACAGTAGTGGTATGGTGGTAGTAGTAGTAGTAGTAGTATAGCAGAGTGTATCTCTTTCTTCTTCTCATCATCATCACTGACAAGAGTCATCATCTGGTTTTCCACCATATGTCTGACCATTGTGGGTGTCACCACCACCATCATCATCATCATCATCATCATCATTATCGTCGTCATCATCATCATCTTCGTCGTAGCCGTTGTTCATCATTCATCATCATCATCATCATCATCATCATCATCATCATCATCATCATCATCATCTTCTTCTTCTTCTTCTTCTTCTTCTTCTTCTTCTTCTTCTTCTTCTTCTTCTTCTTCTCTTCTTCTCTCTCCTCTTCCTCCTCCTCCTCCCCATCCTCCTCCTCCTCCTCCTCCTCCTCCTCCTCCTCCTCCTCATCATCATCATCATCAGCAGCAGCAGCTGCAGCAGCAGCAGCAGCAGCAGCAGCAGCAGCAGCAGCAACAGCAGCAGCAGCAGCAGCAGCATCACCATCATCATCATCATCATTACTGACATTGTTTGCTGTTTGAATGTCTTGAATATCATACTGGCGATGTATAGTTTTACACAGACAGCATGATAGCAGTGTCAGTATTGCGTGCACATGTTGCAAATAAACTGTATTCTGTACCGTCAGATTAATTTGTTCCCCCCCCCCCCCCCCCCCCTCTTCTATTGTCGCTTTCTCTCTTGAAATTCCACACAATCCCTGTTTCTTTTCATCTTGTTCGTCCGCGAATTCTGTTTCCCCCATGTGCATTTTTTTTAACCCCCCACCCCCCCCCCTACCCCCACTTGCCGTTATGCTTTCCCCGATCACATTCCCTTTTTTTTTCATTTGTTAACGATCCAAACCTGTTCCTCTTGTTTTTTCCCCTGTACCTTCTTTCTTTCTCTCTGTTTGTTTGTTTGTTTGTTTGGTTTTTCGTTTCTTTTCCGTTGGTTTTGTTTCTGTTATATTCCGGTGGGGTTATTGTGTCATAGTTCTGTTCTCTTTCGTTGTATCATCGCCAAGTGTCTCGTTGTCTTTTCTCCCAGTTCTGTTCCTTCTGCATTTGACCCAATGTCATTCCGTCTTTTTTCACCTGTCTTCTTTTTCCTCCCCCTTCTTCTGCCCCTTCTCTCCCTCTGTCCCTGTGTCCTGCCGCCTCTTTTCCTCCACCCCTCCATTTGGTTTTTCTTTGCTGTGTTTTACTCCCAGCAGGCTGAAGATGTAGCTGAGGTATGAAGCACTTGCCGTCTGTTGTGTTCCTTTCCTCTTCCTTCTAATCGTTTATAACGATGGGTGCATTCCATCCCCCCAGGTGTAGGCCCGCATGATGAAAACGGTAACAGAAGGGGTACCAGAGTGAGGCGACAGCGGGCGCATTCCAAAGAGCAAAACGTTGGTAACGTTAGCTACCGAAGTGACTTTTCCCCCCTGGTAGAACTACAATACATTGGAGCATTATATAACGTTTGATGTTCAAGGCTGCTCCAGAGAGGACTTTAAAGGCAGATAATGCCAGAGCGATACTAGCACCACACAATGACTGACAAGTTGAAAGGTTATCAGCCAAGAGCACTTAGTCCTGCAAGAGCACTTACATTGAGACGAATCCTGCACATATTTTACAACGTGGTATCTTGGTTGTTTCAAGTACTGCACAATGCAATAGGCGTTTGATTTTTTGCCCTTTTTTTTTCGAAAGCCATTAGTTTCCGAGTGTCAAAGTAACAATCGACTGTGGACCTAATCAAGTGTGTGGTGGTGTGTGTGTGTGTGTGTGTGTGTGTGTGTGTGTGTGTGTGTGTGTGTGTGTGTGTGAAATATATACTATAAACAGTCCTTCATCGGGCGTTCGCAATCCTGGAAAGTCTTCAATGCCCTGGGTTCATTGTCCCACTTGGTTGGTTTCCGTTACCGTTTTAAGAATAATTCTTATGAGTCCGCCAAAAACAAGGACAGACAAATTGCAAGACAAAACATGCCGCGTTTCGACCTCTTAGGTCTTCTTCAGGCAATATAAACAACGCCAATTGTGGGCGAAAATGGGAAGATGATTGCTCGTTCTTCGTTTTCATTATCCTGAACGTTGTTTACCTGAAGAAGACCTAAGAGGTCGAAACGCGTCGTGTTTTGTCTTGTAATTTGTCTGTCCTTGTTTTTGGCGGACTCACTAAGAATTATTCTTAAAACGGTAACAGAAACCAACCAAGTGGGACAATGAACCCAGGGCATTGAAGACTTTCAAGATCGCAACGCCCGATGAAGGACTGTGTATAGTATATATTTCACACACACACACACACACACACACACACACACACACACACACACACACACACACACACACACACTTTTGATTAGGTCCACAGTCATTTGTTACTTTGACCCCGGAAACTAATGGCTTACGAGAAATTAAAAAAAAAAAAGAGAAAAAAAAAAAGAGGGGGGAAAGTCACTTTGGTACCTAACGTTACGTACGTTTTGGTCTTTGGAATGCACCCAGTTCACTGTATTGTAGACTTTGGTAGGTAACGTTACGTACGTTTTGCTCTTTGGAAAGCACCCAGTCCACTGTGTCGTAGACTTTGGTATGTAACGTTACGTACGTTTTGGTCTTTGGAATGCGCCCAGTCCGCTGTGTTGTAGACTTTGGTAGGTAACGTTACATACGTTCTGGTCTTTGGAATGCGCCCAGTCCACTGTGGTGTAGACTTTGGTAGGTAACGTTACGTACATTTTGGTCTTTGGAATGCGCCCAGTCCACTGTGTTGTAGACTTTGGTTGGTAACGTTACGTACGTTTTGGTCTTTGGAATGCGCCCAGTCCACTGTGTTGTAGACTTTGGTAGGTAACGTTACGTACATTTTGGTCTTTGGAATGCGCCCAGTCCACTGTGTTGTAGACTTTGGTAGGTAACGTTACGTACGTTTTGGTCTTTGGAATGCGCCCAGTCCTCTGTGCTGTAGACTCTGTGACCAATGGTGCATGCCTTCTCTCACTGGCTTCACCGTGACCAAGTGATCCTTGGAATTCATGTCAGGATCTTCAGTAAATTGGCATGTCTGAAGTTCCGTGTGCGTGTCTGAAGTTCCGTGTGCATGTCTGTAGGTCTGTGTGCATGTCTGTAGGTCTGCGTGCATGTCTGTAGTTCTGTGTGCATGTCTGTGATTCTGTGTACATGTCTTCAGTTCCGTGTGCATGTCTGTGATTCTGTGTACATGTCTGTTGTTCGGTGTGCATGTCTGTAGTTCTGTGTGCATGTCTGTGATTCTGTGTGCATGTCTGTCATTCTGTGTGCATGTCTGTGATTCTGTGTGCATGTCTGTAGTTCTGTGTGCATGTCTGTAGTTCTGTGTGCATGTCTGCAGTTCCGTGTGCATGTCTGTGATTGCGTGTGCATGTCTGTAGTTCTGTGTGCATGTCTGTGATTCTGTGTGCATGTCTGTGATTCTGTGTGCATGTCTGTAGTTCTGTGTGCATGTCTGTAGTTCTGTGTGCATGTCCGAAGTTCCGTGTGCATGTCTGTGATTGCGTGTGCATGTCTGTAGTTCTGTGTGCATGTCTGTCATTCTGTGTGCATGTCTGTCATTCTGTGTGCATGTCTGTAGTTCTCTGTGCATGTCTGTAGTTATGTGTGCATGTCTGTAGTTATGTGTGCATGTCTGTAGTTCTGTATGCATGTCTGTAGTTCTCTGTGCATGTCTGTAGTTCTGTGTGCATGTCTGTAGTTCTCTGTGCATGTCTGTAGTTCTGTGAGCATGTCTGTAGTTCTGTGTGCATGTCTGTAGTTCTGTGTGCATGTCTGTAGTTCGGTGTGCATGTCTGTAGTTCTGTATGCATGTCTGTAGTTCTCTGTGCATATCTGCAGTTCTGTGTGCATGTCTGTAGTTCTGTATGCATGTCTGTAGTTCTGTATGCATGTCTGTAGTTCTGTGTGCATGTCTATAGTTCTGTGGGCATGTCTGTAGTTCTGTGTGCATGTCTGTAGCTCTGTGTACATGTCTGTAGTTCTGTGTGCATGTCTGTAGTTCTGTATGCATGTCTGTAGTTCTGTGTGCATGTCTGTAGTTCTGTATGCATGTTTGTAGTTCTGTGTGTATGTTTGTAGTTCGGTCTGCATGTCTGTAATTCTGCGTGCATGTTTTTACCACCATATCATAAAATATTTATCCCATTTGAAAGAGATAATCATCATCAGATCACAATTTATTTTGTCTTGAAGGAGATAATTATAATGAAACCACTATTCGTCTTGAATGAAACAATTATTACCAGATCACAGTTTATTTTGTCTTCGAGGAGATAATTTCTACCAGATCACTTTTCATTTCATCTTGAAGAAGATAATCATAACCAGATCTCTCTTCTATTGATCCTGAAAGATAATCATAGCCAGATTTCTCTTCATTTCATCTTGAAGGAGATAATCATAACCAGATCTCTCTTCTTTTCATCGTGAAAGGGATAATTGCCACTAGATAACTCTTCAGTTCATTTTCAAGAAAATAATTACAACCAGATCTCTATTCATTTCATTTTATAAAGGAAATAATCATCACAACATCACAGTTCATTTTATCTTAAAGAAGTGCACATTCTATGGCCAAATTTGACATGCTCATCCCAATTATTTCACCCTTAAAGAACACAAGTGAGTTTATAAAATGATCACAGCCGTTTACATGGCGATAGGTCCACAGACGTGGGAAAATGATTACAGCCCTTTACACGGTGAAAGGTCCACAGATATAGGAAAAGGATTACAGCTCTTTACATGGTGATAAGTCCACAGATATAGGAAAAGGATTACAGCCCTTTACACGGTGATAGGTCCACAGATATAGGAAAAGGATTACAGCCCTTTACACGGTGATAGGTCCACAGATATAGGAAAAGGATTACAGCCCTTTACACGGTGATAGGTCCACAGATATAGGAAAAGGATTACAGCCCTTTACACGGTGATAGG
>CM065743.1:6863157-6865657 GCA_033310375.1 Conus canariensis
GAGAGAGAGAGAGAGAGAGAGAGATGAGAGAGAGAGGATACCGATGATTTATTCATTATAGGCCATGGCCACATATGAAGGGGGTTGTTTAAAGATGGACAAAAATGATAATATACACATATTGAACAAAATGAGAAACACACACACACACACACACACACACACACACACACACACACACACACACACACACACACACACGTGCGCGAGCGCGCGCACACACACACACACACACACACACACACACACACACACACACACACACACACACTCACTCACTCACACACACACACACACACACACACACACACACACACACACACACTGGTCAAGCCAGACGTTCAAAGGTCAGTCTGACCCCCCCCCCCCCCCCCACCCCCGGTTCCTGCAGACGGACACCGCTCTTCCCTGCGTGGAGGTGGAGGTGGACAAGATGGGCACCTTCCTCCTCACCTTCCGCCCCAAGACAGAGCCCGTGCACGTCACCCCCCAGGGAGGCCTCTTCCACCCCCACCTCAACAGATTTATCTCCCTTCGCTTCCCCAAGAGGGCTGTGGACTGCAACGTGCGCTATGACTTGAAGGTGAGTGGACATGGGGGGGGGGGGAGGGGGGGAGGGGGGAGGGGGGAGGGGGGGGAGGGAGGCAAATGGAGATGGCCCATACCCGTTTCTAACCAAACCGTGTTTTGCCTCGGAGGTGGGAAAGGGGGGGGTGGTGGGGGGGGGATAGGGCAGGGAAGGAAGAGAGGATGGACGACACGTGGTACCCTTTACTATTTCTGAAGAACTCTAAACATATTATGTGTTACAGTTGAGTGGGGCTAGGGTGAGACGTTAGACAGGCCTACTCCCTATACCCGTTCCTGTACATTTGTAAAGTCATGTGCTATGGCCTACAGGCGTGTGGGGGCACAGAGGGGTGGAAAGAGAGACGTAAGGAATCTCATTGGCCTACAGGCACAGGGGGCAGAGAGGGGAACAAAGAGAGACATTAGGAATCTCATTGGCCTACAGGCATGGGGTGGGTGGGGGGCAGAGAGGGGTGGGGGAGATGTAAGGAATCTCATTGGCCTACAGGCATGGGGTGGAGTGGGGGGCAGAGAGGGGTGGGGGAGATGTAAGGAATCTCATTGGCCTACAGGCATGGGGTGGGGTGGGGGGCAGAGAGGGGTGGGGGAGATATAAGGAATCTCATTGGCCTACAGGCATGGGGTGGGGTGGGGGGCAGAGAGGGGTGGGGGAGATATAAGAATCTCATTGGCCTACAGGCATGGGGTGGGGTGGGGGGCAGAGAGGGGTGGGGGAGATGTAAGGAATCTCATTGGCCTACAGGCATAGGGAGCAGAGAGGGCAACAAAGAGAGACATAAGGAATCTCATTGGCCTACAGGCATGGGGTGGGGTGGGGGGCAGAGAGGGATGGGGGAGATGTAAGGAATCTCATTGGTCTATAGGCATGGGGGGGGCAGAGAGGGGGAGAGATGTAAGGAATCTCATTGACCTACAGGCATGGGGGACAGAGAAGGGGGGGGGGGGATGTAAGGAATCTCAATGGTCTATAGGCATAGGGGACGGAGAGGGGAGCAATGAGAGAGGTAAGGAATCTCATTGGCCTACAGGCATGAGGGGGGGGGGATGGGCAAGGAGGGGGAGAAAGAGAGACATAAGGAATCTCATGCTTCTTACTAAGGAACTCAAATATCCTGGGTTTGGGGTTGGAGGCAGGTGGAAGAGCGAGAGAATGATGGAGGTCGTGTACGTATGAAAGAGGTCAAGGTTCTCCTGTGTGGCCTTGTGCTTCCATTTCACCATGTTTCTCTGATACTGTATTGGTTGTAATCTGTGCTGACCTCTGAAAATCTGCAGAGAGTCTCATCATGGACCGAAAGAATCTGAGCGAACCGATCAACAACAGACTTCTTGTGTTTGGGATGTCTTTTTTCGGCCTACTTGTCTCTATTAAATGGCTCACTATTCATCTCTCCTTCCAACATGTCTGTGCACGTGCAAAACGCAGTTCCGCAGGGCTGTGAGTAGGCAAGCTTCGTCAAGCTGAGAGCAGTGTCCTTTCTGTCGTGTGCTCCCCGCTGTGAACTGGCAACGACTACAACTACACCTTTGACCTCTGACCTCATGACTCACCAGCATAGGATGAGCACATACGCCTGCTTGCTACAAAAGGGACTGGCTGAGCAGGTGGGAGAAAACCACAGGCCTGTTCACATTGTCGTTTCTATACGACCCTCCCTCCCCCCCTTCCCCCCCCCCCCCCCCCCCCCAAACAAATCCCGCACCTGTCAGAATATTCCTCTTCTGTACATGCCACAAGAATCTGATTCAGCTTCCCATTACTGCAAGAAACTATTCAGACATTCACTTCATTAATTTTAACATCTTTCAATGTCCAATTATCATCTGACCCAGAAAAAAAACTAACGTTTTCAGTTTCACCACAGTCATGACATTCAGACAAAATGTCTGACAGGAACCTAGCTGAAAG
>CM065743.1:6870657-6873157 GCA_033310375.1 Conus canariensis
CTGACGGTGTGTGGAAACTGTACCAAAGGCGCGTGGCTGGCACTTGCAGGATGTGCGTGGTGCAGTCTCGCCCAGACAGGCAGCGGAAGATGCAGGAAGCTGTGTCGGTGATCGAGAATCGTCTGGGCAAGGCGCAGGGGGACCTCACCTTGTTCCTGTCGCTGAAGGACAAGTCCTGGTCGGCCGTGGTGGAGTGCTGCCCCCTCACCGCCAGCCCCTCCACCATCCAGACCCGCCAGGACCAGGGCTTCGCCGTCGTCCTGAAAACACCTCTCCCCCAGACCCCGCCACCCCCGGACAAAACGGCGGTGCTGAACAGAAGATCCCGCAGCAGCGGAGGGATGAGAAGTCCGGAGTTGCAGGGTGTGGAGATGAGCGACGGCCTCACCTGGATCCTGCAAGTGGATGGCGACGTGCAGGGGGCACCTGCCACTGAGCTGAGCTCCCAGGCCGGGCTTCAGTGGTTCAAGCACCTGCCTCACAGTTACCGTCAGATTTCTCTAGAGCCGGTCACCCGTGAAGAGAAGACCCTTCACGGGACCGTCACGTTGAGGCCTGCGGGCCTGGACCTCCCTGACGATCTCCGGGACCAGCTGACTTTCGTGTTTCACCTAGAGATCCCCGAGAAGGCGGTGAAGAACTATCTCTTCATCCCGGTCCCCGCCCAGCCCGTTCCCCCTGTCCAGCCCGCGCCGGTCACGACTGCAGCCCCCTCGTCGGCCCCGGCGGTGCGCAGGACCCCCGCTCACGCTCCGAAGAAACCTGTGTTCACGTTCACTCAGACCCCCATGGAAAGACTGACCCAGCTGCCACGGCGCTACAGTCAGGCTTGTGAGTTTGTCTGACCCTTTGTTTGGGGAGGTGGTGGTGGAAAGGGGGGTGGTGGTGGTGGGGTGGGGGTGGGGGTGGTGGTGGTGGCGGTAGGGGTGGTAGTGGTGGTGGTGGTGGAGAATATGATCATTATGTACTGTTACATGCGATATGTCACGATTCCCCGTACTTTTCTCTGTGTGTTGTGTGTGTGTGTGTGTGTGTGTGTGTGTGTGTGTGTGTGTGTGCCTCCGTGCGTATGTGCGTACGTGCGTGCATGTGTGTGTGTGTGTGTGTGTGTGTGTGTGTGTGTGTGTGTGTGTGTGTGTTGTGTGTGTGCGTGTGTTTGTGTGTCCTTAACTTTTCTATTTCATCTAAGCGTGCCTTGTGTTGTCCTTCTTGCCTCGCCTTCTCCGTGTCATGTTTTGTCTTGCCTTTGTCATCTGATCATGTCTTGTGCTGTCTTTCCTGCCTCGTCTTCTCCATGTCATGTTTTGTCTTGCCTTTGTCATCTGATCATGTCTTGTGCTGTCTTTCCTGCCTCGTCTTCTCCATGTCATGTTTTGTCTTGCCTTTGTCATCTGATCATGTCTTGTGCTGTCTTTCCTGCCTCGTCTTCTCCATGTCATGTTTTGTCTTGCCTTTGTCATCTGATCATGTCTTGTGCTGTCTTTCCTGCCTCGTCTTCTCCATGTCATGTTTTGTCTTGCCTTTGTCATCTGATCATGTCTTGTGCTGTCTTTCCTGCCTCGTCTTCTCCATGTCATGTTTTGTCTTGCCTTTGTCATCTGATCATGTCTTGTGCTGTCTTTCCTGCCTCGTCTTCTCCATGTCATGTTTTGTCTTGCCTTTGTCATCTGATCATGTCTTGTGCTGTCTTTCCTGCCTCGTCTTCTCCATGTCATGTTTTGTCTTGCCTTTGTCATCTGATCATGTCTTGTGCTGTCTTTCCTGCCTCGTCTTCTCCATGTCATGTTTTGTCTTGCCTTTGTCATCTGATCATGTCTTGTGCTGTCTTTCCTGCCTCGTCTTCTCCATGTCATGTTTTGTCTTGCCTTTGTCATCTGATCATGTCTTGTGCTGTCTTTCCTGCCTCGTCTTCTCCATGTCATGTTTTGTCTTGCCTTTGTCATCTGATCATGTCTTGTGCTGTCTTTCCTGCCTCGTCTTCTCCATGTCATGTTTTGTCTTGCCTTTGTCATCTGATCATGTCTTGTGCTGTCTTTCCTGCCTCGTCTTCTCCATGTCATGTTTTGTCTTGCCTTTGTCATCTGATCATGTCTTGTGCTGTCTTTCCTGCCTCGTCTTCTCCATGTCATGTTTTGTCTTGCCTTTGTCATCTGATGTGTTTGTCATGTGTTGTGTCGTGTCGTGTTATGTCTTGCCTTTCTATCCATGTAAGCTCTCGTGTTATGCCTTGCCTTTCTATCCATGTAAGCTCTCGTGTTATGTCTTGTCATTCTATCCATGTAAGCTCTCGTGTTATGCCTTGCCTTTCTATCCATGTAAGCTCTCGTGTTATGTCTTGTCATTCTATCCATGCCATGTCTTGTGTTATGTCTTGCCTTTCTATCCATGTAAGCTCTCGTGTTATGTCTTGTCATTCTATCCATGTCATGTCTTGTGTTATGTCTTGCCTTTCTATCCATGTAAGCTCTCGTGTTATGTCTTGTCATTCTATCCATGTCAT
>CM065743.1:6883157-6973157 GCA_033310375.1 Conus canariensis
CCCTACACCCCCCCCCCCCCCCTTCCCTTGTTTCTTAAAAAAAATCCTCTTTACCCATACCCTCCATCCTCTCTCGCCCTTGTTTCTAAAACAAGCCACAAACTTCGGACGAAAGACTTTTTCAACTTCACATATACCCTATGTCCTCCCTTGCCCTTGTTTCTTACCCCCACCCCCCCCCACCCCCACCCCCCACCCCCACCCAAAAAAAAAGATAAATAAAGTCACAAACTTGGGACAAATGCTGCTTTTTAACTTCACCCATACCCTCCCATGCTCCCTTTCCATTTTCTTCTTTAAAAAAAAAAAATTAAAAAAAAACAACACGTGCTTGGGACGTGAGGCTGCTTTTATCTTTGCAAAGAAAAGGATGGACATCTATTCTGTGAAATCTGAAGACAGATGTTTTGAAACTGTTCTCCCGTCCACTGTTGATTGATGAGATTTTGACTGGGTGCTGGCCATAGTGTTTGTGACTGGAAGGTTACTGAGAAGGACATCGCTACTCGTCCAGAACTTTTCCTGAAACTGCCACAGTGATATTGCTGTTACTGCTGCTGCTGCTGCTGCTGTTATTTTGTTTTGTTTCCTGCAAAATTTTGTAAGTGTTCTTCCCGTTTATTTGACTGAAAACCTTGCATAATGTATAGGTTTTCTTTTTCTTTTTCAGGGGCGAAAATATGATGTTTTTATACAGAATGTAACCTGATGAGTGATGACGTGTCGGAACCATTGTAACGTAGGGCGATGTTTTGTTGTTGTGTTGTTTTAAAAGAGCTGATGACGTCTAACCGAAAGTGGCGTGAAAGAGAGGGGGAAATGATGCTGGTCTTGCGGATGATGACGTAGAAGATAGGAATGAAATTTAAAAAAAAAAAAAAAATTTTAGTTATGAAATGCGACGAACGTAAAGGTAAAGAAAATGAAAAGAAAAATGAAGTTGTCTTCGTAAAACCTGATATAGAGAATAGGAATTAAATAGAACTGGTGACTAAATCGAATGTGACATGAAATTTAGATTGCAGTAAATTAATGGAATGACAAGTCTTACAGAGTGTTACGTGAAATAATCCTGTTCTACACAGTGTGACGTCACGGAAAGAAAAAAAAAGTATGTGTCTAGCTGGATGTGACGTAGAAGACTGTGAAAAGAAAAGACAAAAAACAACAGCGTGTCATATTGAATGTGAGACAGCTTGGCTTACAATGGCCGAATGTCGCCATGGTCACAACTTGACTTACAATGGCCGAATGTCGCCATGGTGACAACTTGACTTACAATGGCCGAATGTCGCCATGGTCACAACTTACAATGGCCGAATGTCGCCACTGGTCACAACTTGACTTACAATGGCCGAATGTCGCCATGGTGACAGCTTGACTTACAATGGACGAATGTTGCCATGGTGACAACTTGACTTACATGGCCGAATGTCGCCATGGTCACAACTTGACTTACATGACCGAATGTCGCCATGGTAACAGCTTGACTTACAATGGACGAATGTTGCCATGGTCACAACTTGACTTACAATGACCGAATGTCGCCATGGTGACAGCTTGACTTACAATGGACGAATGTTGCCATGGTCACAACTTGACTTGCAATGACCGAATGTCGCCATGGTGATGACTTACAATGACCTAATGTCGCTATGGTGACAACTTAAACTACACAAAGTGAATGTCTCCTTGGTGACGACTTTGACTTACACCAAGTGAATGTCACCGTGATGACGATTTACTTATACCAAGTGAATGTTGCTATGGTGACGACTTTGATTTACAACAATTGAAAGTTACCATGGTGACGATTGACTTACACCAAGTGAATGTCGCTATGATGACGTAACTGAAAGTCGCCGGTACTTCTTCAATGATGATGACACTGACTGAATGTTGCTAATGATGTCGTTCAACAGATCAACACATCCTATCTGAACATGACTTGTGATGTTCTTTAACAGATCAAAAGATCCATGACCTTTGATGTCGTTTAACAGATCAACATAATCCTATCTGAAAACATGACCATTGATGCGTTTAACAGATCAACACATCATATCTGAACATAACCTTTGATGCCGTTTAACAGATCAACATATCCTACCTGAACATAACCTTTGATGTCGTTCAACAGATCAACACATCCTATCTGAACATGACTTGTGATGTTGTTTAACAGATCAAAAGATCCATGACCTTTGATGTCGTTTAACAGATCAACATGCAACGTGATGTCACCTAGCCATATTACAATGTAACGTCAGGTCGTTGAGCCATACTACAATGGAACGTAATGTCATTTAGCCGTACTACAGTGTAATGTCATGTCGGTTAACCGTACTACCATGCAACGTGATGTAGTATAGCTGTTCTGTCATGTGACGTGATGTCATTTAACCGTACTACAATGTAACGTGATGTTGTTTAGCCGTACTACCATATAACGTGATGTAATTTTAGTCATTACTATAACTATGTAATTTTAGTCTACTACCATATAACGTGATGTAATTTTAGTCGTACTACCATGTAACGTGATGTCATTTAGCAGTTCACATACCGAAACTCTGAACTGAGAAATACCCAGTCATGGGCACATGCGCCTCTGAACTGAGAAATACCCAGTCATGGGCACATGCGCCTCTGAACTGAGAAATACCCAGTCATGGGCACATGCGCCTCTGAACTGAGAAATACCCAGTCATGGGCACATGTGTCTCTGAACTGAGAAATACCCAGTCATGGGCACATGTGCCTCTGAACTGAGAAATACCCAGTCATGGGCACATGTGCCCGACACCCGGTGTCGGCATGTGATTAAGTTACCAGATGATACGTTTCCTTGAACCTGTGTTGTGTGGGTTTTGCTGGGGTTGTATAGACACGCACTGTGTGTGTGTGTGTGTGTGTGTGTGTGTGTGTGTGTGTGTGTGTGTGTGTGTGTGTGTGCGGCGCGCGCGCGGGCGTGCGACAGGTGTGCGTGCAAGTATAAGGTGTGAGAGAGAGAGAGAGAGAGAGAGAGAGGTGGGGTGTGGTGAGAGGAGTTTTGAGAGATAGAGCCTGTGAGTTTAAGTAAAAGACTACACAGAGAAAGAGAGCGAGAGCGAGAGAGAGAGAGAGAATGAGAACGTTGCAGTGTCTGTGTAGCCTACCAGTCAGATGCAGTTACTAGTGCCGGAACACGGTAGCTTCCCTGTAATACCCCGATGAACTTCTCATAGAGAAGCAGCTTGAAAATACTGCAGTTTCTGTGTGTGCCAGTCAGAGACGAACTTCTCATAGAGGAAAACGCTTGAAAATACTGTACCAGTCAGAGATGAACTTATCATGGAGGAACAAGCTTGCAAGTATTGTAGTTTCTCTGTGCCGATCATATTAACTTATTATAGAGGAAAAAAATATTGCAGCTTCTGTGTTCCAGTCAGAGATGAACTTATTATCATAGAATCAGAAATGAAATGAGGCAGGGAACAGTAAATGATAACCAGTAAACAAGTGGGGTATTTTTTGCTCCCATAAGAAAACCTAACACAGAGTAACTTTTATTCAAGACTGGCACAGCCTTTTAAATTTGAATAAAGTCAGACAAATACATACACGAACAATCTAATAGTGGGGGAAAAAACAAGCGCAGGCCAACAACTGAACTGTCTTCATAGTAATGACTTGGCAAAGATTTGGACTTAAGAGGGGGGGGGGGGGGTGGTTGAAGATGGAGAAACTGGGAACATGAAATTAAGAAAATGTGTTACAGATATGAAAACTCGTCACTAGCTGCATAAGGGAACCATCGCAATCCCTTTTGAAGGCAGATATATTTGTATTGCCTGCTCCGAGGCCTTTCGTCCGCTGGGTCGGAACTCATCAGGGAGACACGGCTGGTTGTGTCTGCGCTTCTGGCGTCAAATAGAGACACACCACAGTCCATAATACTGTGGTGTTCTCACCACCAACGGTGCAAAAAAGAATCCAATAGCACCCTCAAAGCAGCCAGCGAAGAGTAGTAAATGAAACCAAACGAAAGTGTGGGGAGGAAAAAAGTTGCTGAAAAACTAAAAACATTATGCAAATAGTATAAAATGTAGGGGACAATCTTTGTTTTTCAGTCTTTAGTTTTTCAGCAACTTTTTTCGTGTATGTATGATTGTTCGTGTATGTATTTGTCTGACTTTATTCAAATTTAAAGGCTGTGCCAGTCTTGAATAAAAGTTACTCTGTGTTAGGTTTTCTTATGGAGCAAAAAATACCCCACTTGTTTACTGTTTATCATTACTGTTCCCTGCCTCATTTCATTTCCGATTTTGTTTTGATTAAATTGAGGTTTTTGTATTGTTTCTGTCCGTCTGTGTGTTTGTCTTTTGATCTCCCTTGCATCTTTGGATGGATCCTCAAGCGTAGGCTCAAGACTGTCCCTACATTTTATACTATTGCATAATGTCTTAGTTTTCAGCAACTTTTTCCTCCCCACACTTTCGTTGTTTCATTTACTACTCTTCGCTGCTGCTTTGAGGGTGCTATTGGATTCTTTTTTGCACCCTTGGTGGTGAGAACACCACAGTATTATGGACTGTGGTGTGTCTCTATTTGACGCCAGGAGCGCAGACACAACCAGCCGTGTCTCCCTGATGCGTTCTGACCCAGCGGACGAAAAGCATCGGAGCAGGCAATACAAATATATCTGCCTTCAAAAGGGATTGCGATGGTTCCCTTATGCAGCTAGTGACGAGTTTTCATATCTGTAACACATTTTCTTAATTTCATGTTCCCAGTTTCTCCATCTTCAACCCCCCCCCCCCCCCCCCCCCCCTACTTAAGTCCAAATCTTTGCCAAGTCATTACTATTAAGACAGTTCAGTTGTTGGCCTGCGCTTGTTTTTTTTCCCCCACTATTAGATTGTTCGTGTATGTATTTGTCCGACTTAATTAAGTTTAGAAGGCTGTGCCAGTCTTGAATAAAAGTTACTCTGTGTTAGGTTTTCTTATGGGAGCAAAAAATACCCCACTTGTTTAGTTATTATCATAGAGCAAGGAGACCGAGGACGTTGTATTTTCTGTGTAATCAATCAGTTGAAGTTACTATCTACGTGCATGGGAACAAAAACAATTCAACAAGATTTCCGTTCTGGCTTTCGATATCGTAAAGCACCATTCAGTCACGGTTAAAAGGTAGACTATTATCATGTTACGACTTATTTGCATGAACGACCAAATCTGTCCTACTTGCATAAAAGACTGACGTTTTTTTTTCTTCTTTTTTTTAGTTTGTTTGTTTGTTTGTGATCTCTGTCTCATCTATTCATATATCTATTCAAAATATGATGCTGAGGTCCTAACTCGTCCAGTTTTGAAAACTTCTTCGTAATTGGGACTCACATACGTGAGAACCACTGTAACTTGTGCGAGTGCTAACAGTCAGCATTGTGATTCGTTGTCTACAGAATGGTACTGCCATTTCAACTGATTCGGCGTCCAAAAGTCCTGTGATATCAGACTGCTGCATTTTTTTTTTTTTTTTTTTTTTACTTTAGGTTGCATTTCTTAGTCTTCTGCCCAATCTTACTATAGTTTACGTCTTGGGGTTCATTCTGAGCTTTGAAAAGTCATATGTTCTGTATTCCCGTGTTGGGATGTGTATTTCGAGTCTTGTGTTAAATTTTGCGACTTAACAACTGTGTTGATGTGATCTTTGGGGCAATGTTTCTTGAGAGCATATTTATAGATCATTTACATGTTCAATAAATTTTTTTTTAAGAGATGTCACGTTTTAGCTGTGTAAATGTGTGTGTGTATGTGTGTGTGTGTGTGTGTGTGTGTGAGTGTGAGTGAACATATGTGTCTGTGTGAGTGAATATGTGTGTGTGGAAGGAATTTGCCGATGTAGGAAGAAATCCTAAGGACTGGGCTAATGCGCAGGTCAGACATCTGGTAAGTCGTGGCCATGAGACTCTTCTTAAATAAATACATGGATCAGTGCTGAGACCACAACTCATATACAGAAAGTGGTATATGTTCAGGTGCCAGGACCCAAACTCATTTGACAGCACAGTGATATACCTCCACGTGCAGACACGCAGTCATATGACAGCACAGTGATATACCTCCCACGTGCAACAACGCAAGTCATTTGACAGCACAGTGATATACCTCCCACGTGCAGACAACGCAAGTCATATGACAGCACAGTGATATACCTCCCACGTGCAGACAACGCAAGTCATATGACAGCACAGTGATATATCTCCCACGTGCAGACAACGCAAGTCATATGACACACAGTGATATACCTCCCAGTGCAGACAACGCAAGTCATATGACAGCACAGTGATATATCTCCCACGTGCAGACAACGCAAGTCATATGACAGCACAGTGATATATCTCCCACGTGCAGACAACGCAAGTCATATGACAGCACAGTGATATATCTCCCACGTATGAGACCCAAGTCTATGACAGCACAGTGATGTATCTCCCAGTGCAGAGAATCTAAGTCATATGACAGCACAGCAAATATCTCCCATGTGCCGAGAATCTAAGTCATATGCAGCACAGTGTTATATCTGCAACGTGCTGAGAATCTAAGTCATATGACAGCACAGTGTTATATCTGCAATGTGCCGAGAATCTAAGTCATATCACAGCACAGTGTTATATCT
The DNA here is from genome assembly GCA_033310375.1 of Conus canariensis. Classification (NCBI taxonomy): domain Eukaryota; kingdom Metazoa; phylum Mollusca; class Gastropoda; order Neogastropoda; family Conidae; genus Conus; species Conus canariensis. Next base: position 6,889,819 of record CM065743.1, read on the forward strand.
GCAACGTGCCAAGAATCTAAGTCATATGACAGCACAGTGTTATATCTGCAACGTGCCGAGAATCTAAGTCATATGACAGCACAGCAATATACCTCCCACGTGCCGAGAATCTAAGTCATATGACAGCACAGTACTGTATCTCCAAAGTGCCTAGAATCTAAGTCATATGACAGCTCAGTGATATATCTCCCATGTGCCGAGAATCTAAGTCATATGACAGCACAGTACTGTATCTCCAACATGCCTAGAATCTAAGTCATATGACAGCTCAGTGATATATCTCCCATGTGCCGAGAATCTAACAATATACTCCCATGTGCTAAGAATCTAAGTCATATGACAGTACAGCATCATATCTCCCATGAGGCGAGAATCTAAGTCATATGACAGTACAGCATCATATCTCCCACATGCCGAGAATCTAACAATATACTCCAATGTGCAGAGAATCCAAGTCATATGACAGCACAGCATTATATCTCCCACGTACAAAGAATCTAAGTCATATGACAGCTCAGTGATATGTCTCCCACATGCCAAGAATCTAAGTCATATGACAGCTCAGTGATATATCTCCCACATGCCAAGAATCTAAGTCATATGACAGCTCAGTGAGATATCTCCCATGTACCGAGACTCCAAGTCTATGACAGGACAGCAATATATCTCCCACGTGCCGAGATTCTAAGTCATATGACAGCACAATATACTCCCACGTGCCGAGAATCTAAGTCATATGACAGCTCAGTGAGATATCTCCCATGTACCGAGACTCCCAAGTCTATGACAGAACAGCAATATATATCCCACACGCCGAAAATCCAAGTCATAATTATGACAGCACAACAATATACCTCCCATGTGTCGAGAATCTAAGTCATATGACAGCACAGTGATCCATGATCATATGACAGTACAATGGTTTATCATCCAGGTGCAAAGACCTCAAGTCGTATGGCAGCACAAGAGTATACAGCCCAGGTGTTGAGATCTTAGGTCATATCACAGCCCAGTATAGAGCCCAGGTGCCTTGCCTCCAGTTACGTAACAGCACTGGAACCCGAAGTGGTATGTCACTCAGGTGCCAAGACCCTAAGTCAAAAGATAGCATAGAGAACCAATTCATGTGACAGTTCAAGGGTATATCGTCCAGGTACTGAGACCCCTTGTCATATAACAGTACACGATTTTATCGCCCATGTGTTTGGATCGTAAGTCATGTGACACAGCACCCGGGTATGTCACCAAGGTGCCAAGACCCAAGTCCTATGACAACATGATACATCAACCAGGGTTCTGAGACCCCAAGCCATGTGACAACATGATACATCAACCAGGGTTCTGAGACCCCAAGTCCTATGACAACATGATACATCAACCAGGGTTCTGAGACCCAAAAGCCATATGACAACATGATATATCAACCAAGGTTCTGGGACCCCAAGTCATATGACAACATGATATATCAACCAGGGTTCTGAGACCCCAAGTCATATGACAACATGATATATCAACCAAGGTTCTGGGACCCCAAGTCATATGACAACATGATATATCAACCAAGGTTCTGGGACCCCAAGTCATATGACAACATGATATATCAACCAGATACTGAGACCCCAAGTCATATGACAACATGATGTATCAACCAGGGTTCTGAGACCCCAAGTCATATGACAATATGATATACCAAACAGATACTGAGACCCCAAGTCATATGACAACATGATGTATCAACCAGGGATCTGAGACCCCAAGTCATATGACAACATGATATATCAACCAAGGTTCTGGGACCCCAAGTCATATGACAACATGATATATCAACCAGATACTGAGACCCCAAGTCATATGACAACATGATATACCAAACAGATACTGAGACCCCAAGTCATATGACAACATGATTTACTAAACAGATACTGAGACCTCATGTCATATGACAACATGACATACCAAACAGATACTGAGACCCCAAGTCATATGACAACATGATATACCAAACAGATACTGAGACCCCAAGTCATATGACAACATGATATATCAACCAGGGTTCTGGGACCCCAAAGCCATATGACCTGAAGCCATATGACAACATGATATATCAAACAGATGCTGAGACCCCAAGTCACATGTCAACACCATATATCAACCAGATGACGAGACTCCAAATCATCAACCAGGGTTCTGAAACCCCAAGTCATATGACAACATGAAATATCAACCAGAAGCTGAAACGCCAAGCCAAATGACAACACAGTGAGCCCAGGTCAAAGGACAGCAGAGCAGTCGTATCAAGCATGTACTGAGACTACACGTCCTGCATAACTTTGGTGATGCTGCTCATCCTTTGTGAAATGTCAACTAATTGATACATTTGTTGCACGAGGACTTTGTGTATCTTTGTTCTCAGACCAGTGTGTGTGTGTGTGTGTGTGTGTGTGTGTGTGTGTATAAAAGGCATAACACAAGCAGACATCTTCACAGAAAATCACATCTTTACATAAAAAGGTTTAATTCTTTTTCTTTAAAGACTCATGCATGGTTTCATTCATTACAATATAAATGTTTATGTACCGAGAATGAGTACAAATGCACTTTTCCATGATGTGCACAGTTCAATCTTTTTGAGTGCAAGACCTCTTTTGCAGAAAAAAAAAAAAAAGAAACATACATTTACACTGACATCAAAGACTGAGCCAACCTCGGAAGAAATGTACACACCACTTGTTAAAAGTTTTCATAAATAATCTATTACATACAAATCGACCCAATTTAAATAAAATCATTGGGGAGAAGGGAGTGGGTGAAATAAAGCCACAGAATTAGAACGCAAACACATACTTCATAGCGCTATTTTAGTCACTGACAACATTCAAGGGTTTCACACACATATGCACACATGCGAGCACACATATTCATACTCACTCACTCAGTCTCTCTCTCTCACACAGACACACACATTCACATTCACTCTCTCACACACATCAAAAAGACAAAAATCCTTTTTCACTTATTTACATTCGAGTTGCTTCAAATCAGAACTTGGGCATATGAACGAGAGACAGAGAGAGAGAGAGAGAGAGATGAAAGAATTCCAAAGCGCTGAATCACATGGTTGCATTCATGTGCTCACACAAAATCATGTGCACATATTCTTCCGCTTTCCGTCTTCGTGTCTGCTCTCAAACATACTTGCAAACACAGACAGAGGGCTGATGAGGGGAACAGGACACCAGGCAGTGTTCAAGCAATGGGCGTTACAATGCGAGACAGCGATACAGTTTGCGACATTGACAGCTTCTAATCCATCCCCGTGTCACACGCACACCCACACACTGTATTTATGCACAACACCACACAGGACTGTCACTGAGGAGAGAGAGCATGTGGGGGAAAGATTGTCACGGGGGAAAAAGCCTCAGTGGAGGAAGAGTGTCACTAGAGAACAAGCATCATAGAGTGTCGCTAGAGAACAAGCATCATAGAGTGTCGCTAGAGAACAAGCATCATAGAGTGTCGCTAGAGAACAGCATCATAGAGTGTCGCTAGAGAACAAGCATCATAGAGTGTTGCTAGGGCAAGAGTGTTGATAAAGGAAAACAGGTCACTCTTACATCATCGCTTTTGTACTCTGATTCCAAGTGCGTGCACACACACACGCACACATTCATAGAAAACAGACAGGCGAACACACACACATGTCCGGACAAACACAGATAACCACAGCCAGAAATAAAAGAAAACATAATCATACCAACACACAGCCACTAATGCAAGTTTAACTGCAACACACCATCAGTTCAACAGGGCTGATGCTGAGCCAATAGCAGACCGAGACCTCAATGTGGCAGGTCTGTTGAGTCTGACGCCGAGCCAGTAGTAGACCACAGCGTCCGACAGCTTTTTATGACCAGCCAGTGACACTGGGCATTGCCACTGTCTGGTCAAACCACCAAGACATTGGGTTTTCATCCTAGATGCCAGGTCCTAAAAGTTAAGATGTCAAGTTCTAATCCAAGATGTCAGGTCCTACTTTAAGGTGTCACTTCAAGATGTCAAGTTCTAATCCAAGATGTCAGGTCCTAAAAGTTAAGGTGTCAAGTTCTAATCCAAGATGTCAGGTCCTACTTTAAGGTGTCACTTCAAGATGTCAAGTTCTAATCCAAGATTCCAGGTCCCACTTTTAAGGTGTCACTTCAAGGTGTCAAGTTCTAATCCAAGATTCCAGGTCCCACTTTAAGGTGTCACTTCAAGGTGTCAAGTTCTAATCCAAGATTCCAGGTCCCACTTTAAGGTGTCACTTCAAGGTGTCAAGTTCTAATCCAAGATTCCAGGTCCCACTTTTAAGGTGTCACTTCAAGGTGTCAAGTTCTAATCCAAGATTCCAGTCCCACAGGTTCCCCTTTAAGGTGTCAAGTTCTAATCCAAGATGTCAGGACCTACTTTAAGGTGTCATGTTCTAATCCAAGATGTCAGGTCCTACTTCAAGACGACAAGTCCTACTCCAACATGTCAGGTCCTAAGTAAAGACGTCAAGTTCTATCCAAGATGTTGGGTCCTAATTTAAAGACTGTCAAGTTCTAATTCAAGTTGTCAGGTCCTATTTTAAGATGTGAAGTCAGATCCTAATTTAAGATGTCAACTTCTATTCCATGATGTCAGGGCCTAATTTAAGATGTCAACTTCTATTCCATGATGTCAGGTCCTAATTTAAGATATCAACTTTTAATCCAAGATGCCGGGTCCTAATTTAAGATGTCAAGTTCTAATCCAAGATGTCAGATCCTAGTTTAGGATGTGAAGTCAGGCCCACTTTAAGATGTGAAGTTCTACACTCAGATGTCAGGCTCGGTCCACGGTTGGCTCAAGAGGAATCCCCAGTCCAGACCTCTAGTCAAGAGGCTCGTCAGCCTCCTCCTCAATGAGACCACCGGCTCCTGCACTCTGACCTGGTAGATATCAGCGCTGGTCAGCCGTTTCCCAAAGTGCTGTCTGACCTGGTTTATGTTTATCAGCCGCTTCCCAAAGTGTAATCTGACCTGGTTGATGTCGGCACCGGTCAGCCGTTTCCCAAAGTGCAGTCTGACCTGGTTGATGTTAGCGCCGGTCAGCCCTTTCCCGAAGTGCAGTCTGACCTGGTTGATGTTAGCGCTGGTCAGCCCTTTCCCGAAGTGCCATGTTGTGTGGGCCCTGGCTCCTAGGTCTCCTGACAAAGACCTACTCTCATCCTACACTAGGAGAGGAATATGCCCATTCTCCTCCCGGGTGTAGAAACCACGTGACAGTGCACACACACACATACACATACCTCACTACCATAAAAGCACACGCCTGTACAGAGGAAAGAGCAGGCCGGAATGGGTGATATCAGCAATAGAGATCAAATAAGCCAATGCCAATAAAGAAATAGAAACAAATGACAGAAACACAGATGAACAAAGACACACATACGAAAAAAAAAAAGAGTGAGAGCGCACACACACACACAGACACACGTACTTTTGAGAAAAGCACTGAAAAAAGAAGACAACCAAATAAAAAAAAAAGGGGGGAAGCAACACACAAATAAAGAACAAAATCAACCAGAACAAAAGATGAACTTTTGAGCAAGCACAGTCCAGCTGTTGAAAATTACACTGACAAGCCAAAGAACCCTTGTTGTGTTTGAACAATAAGGAACAATAAGTATATGTGTGCAGGCCATGCCAATGTGTGTGTGTGACAGCATACATAGCGTGCGAGTGCAAACTGGCATAAAACTATGGCAAAGCGAAAAGGCAGACATTTTGAAAAAGCATGGCAGGAGGAGTGAGGGGGTGTCTCTGTCACTTTCAAAATGTTTATGAAAAAAGGGGGGTGAAGATGAGAGAGAGAGAGAGAGAGAGAGAGAGAGAGGGGGGGGGTGGGTGGGTGGGGATGTAACTGTATCATAATATTGATTTTTCTCATTATTCATACTGGACAGTTCAGAAACGACATTTGACTGTCTCTGACCTTGTTATGAATATAACCTTTTCTTTTCAGTAAATCGCTCTTATTTCAAGTAGATGCCTTTTTTTTTTTTTTAATGCATATGTAGCGCAGAGAGAGCAGTCCAACCGAGGTGAAAAGGACACCACCACTGTAACAGTTTGTGTGACAGCCCATTAATACCTTCACTAGTTTGTGTGACCGCCCATTAATACCTTCACTACAGTTTGTGTGACAGCCCATTAATACCTTCACTACAGTTTGTGTGACAGCCCATTAATACCTTCACTACAGTTTGTGTGACAGCCCATTAATACCTTCACTACAGTTTGGCTGACAGCCCATTAATACTTTCACTGCAGTTTGTGTGACAGCCCATTAATACCTTCACTACAGTTTGTGTGACAGCCCATTAATACCTTCACTACAGTTTGTGTGACAGCCCATTAATACCTTCACTACAGTTTGTGTGACAACCCATTAATACCTTCACTACAGTTTGTGTGACAGCCCATTAATACCTTCACTACAGTTTGGCTGACAGCTCATTGTGACAGCCCATTAATACCTTCACTACAGTTTGTGTGACAGCCCATTAATACCTTCACTACAGTTTGTGTGACAGCCCATTAATACCTTCACTGCAGTTTGTGTGACAGCCCATTAATACCTTCACTACAGTTTGTGTGACAGCCCATTAATACCTTCACTACAGTTTGTGTGACAGCCCATTAATACCTTCACTACAGTTTGGCTGACAGCTCATTGTGACAGCCCATTAATACCTTCACTACAGTTTGTGTGACAGCTCATTGTGACAGCCCATTAATACCTTCACTACAGTTTGGCTGACAGCTCATTGTGACAGCCCATTAATACCTTCACTACAGTTTGGCTGACAGCTCATTGTGACAGCCCATTAATACCTTCACTACAGTTTGTGTGACAGCCCATTAAAACCTTCACTGCAGTTTGGCTGACAGCTCATTAACTCATTTCACCACGATTTCCATCTCTACAACTACCCTGTCAGAATACCTAAGTCACACCTCCTTGTCAGGATACATGAGTCGCATCTCCTCCTCAGAGTACAGAGGTCACATCTCATCAAAATACAAGGGTCACATCTCCTCGTCAGAATACAGAGGTCACATCTCGTCAGAATACAGAGGTCAATTTTCATTTCAAATCAGCAACTGCCTCGTCCATCCATCACTGCAGTGCAGTGACAACATCAGATCATACCTCAACTTGAGGCAAGGAATGAATCCATCTCTCTCACTGCAGTAAAACAACAGGACATGTCTCCCCTTGGACAACTACTGAATCGATCTGTATCACTACAGTAAAACAACAACAGGGCATGTCTCCCCTTGGACAACTACTGAATCCATCTCTCACAAAAATACAGTGACGACGTTAGGTTAGAATTCACCTTGAAGCAACAATGGACTTTTCCATGCTTCACTGCTTCTTGCAGAGTACAAGCAGGTGTGCTGACAGCCTGAACAACAACAAAAAACAAAATGAATAAATAAATAAATAAAAGAAAGAGTGAAGGTGTCACATTTCAACTCAATGCTTCCACAATCCATCATGCTCCTGCACCTGATGCACCACTAAAGCAGATCTGATCTACAACTCGTTTGCACAGCTGAAGACACAATGGTTCCTCATCATGCCAACTGACACTTTCCAATTCATTTCTTTGCAAACCCCTAACCCCTCCCTCCAAAGATTTGCTGCGACTGGGAAATAAATGAATCCACAGAAGCACGACCAGTTGACAGGCCTAGCAAGCAGACATGCATGACTGCAATCAGAAATCAATACACACAACAACAAAACAACACCCAACATAAATCAATGCACACAATAATGAATCTACACAGAAATCAATACACACAACCACAAAATATTTAATACAGACAACAAACAGAAAGTGATACAAACAACAGCAAATACACAACAGAAATCAAGAACACAATCACAACACATACCACATTAAACAGAAATCAATACACGTAACCACAACACGCAATCAAAACACCAAACAAAAATCAATGCACAAAACAACAACAAAACACACACACACACACACACACACACACACACACACACAAAAACCCACACCAAACAGAAGCCAATCAATACACACATATACCAAAACATAATCAACACCAAACAAAAATAAATACATGCAATTTAAAATAAACACAATCAACAGCAAACTGAAATCAATATACAGAATGATATATATGAAAAGGAAGCCAGAAAATAACAGTTTTCATCCAGTGCAACTTCTCTTTGTCCAATGCTTGTGGACACCTGTACATTTCCTTTCAGGTCAGCGTTTGCCCACCCCACAGTGTGTGCCCTGATGCATGTGTGCAGCAGACATAAGCAGACAGGTGTAGTGTCTGTACTCATCCACATTTCACTGTCACAGTACCATGTAGTCACTCACAGCTTTTATATACACCCCTGTACACCTGCAAACAACTTACAGAGAGCTGTTCCTCCAGCTTCAACCTGGTAACACCTAACTCAATCAAACAAAAAAAAAAGGAAAAAAAGTATACACATTAAGCATAAAGTTCAATTCAAAATCGAATAGAATATTTCCTTTTCTACATCTTTTTTAAAGGTTTGTTTTTCTTGTTTTTTTTTTAATTTTCCTTTCCCCTATCCAAATCTATGTTGTATCTTTTCAACAGGAGTCTCAAGGACTTGTTCTGAATCGACACAAGACTGTGCTAAGACTAACTCTTCTCTCTCCCATTCCCTTTATATGTCTGCAGAACAGAATATAGAGAGAGAATGCTTCTGAAACAGCACCTCCGTTTACTGCCCACACTGACTCCTCTTCTCCATCTGTCTTAAGAGAAGAAGGCAGGAAAGCTTCTGAAACAACACATCCGTCTACTGCCCACACTGACTCCTCTTCTCCATCTGTCTTAAGAGCAGAAGGCAGGAAAGCTTCTGAAACAACACATCCGTCTACTGCCCACACTGACTCCTCTTCTCCATCTGTCTTAAGAGCAGAAGGCAGGAAAGCTTCTGAAACAACACCTCCGTCTACTGCCCACACTGACTCCTCTTCTCCATCTGTCTTAAGAGAAGAAGGCAGGAAAGCTTCTGAAATGACACCTCCACATCTATTGGCCAGCTGTGTCTTTGAAACCTCTACATCTATTGGCCAGTTGTGTCTTTGAAACCTCTACATCTATTGGCCAGTTGTGTCTTTGAAACCTCTACATCTATTGGCCAGCTGTGTCTTTGAAACCTCTACATCTATTGGCCAGCTGTGTCTTTGAAACCTCTACATCTATTGTCCAGCTGTGTCTTTGAAACCTCTACATCTATTGTCCAGCTGTGTCTTTGAAACCTCTACATCTATTGGCCAGTTGTGTCTTTGAAACCTGTACATCTATTGGCCAGCTGTGTCTTTGAAACCTGTACACCTATTGGCCAGCTGTGTCTTTGAAACCTGTACACCTATTGGCCAGCTGTGTCTTTGAAACCTGTACATCTATTGGCCAGCCGTGTCTTTGAAACCTCTACATCATTTGGCCCGCTGTGTCTTTGAAACCTGTACATCTATTGGACAGCTGTGTCTTTGAAACCTCTACATCTATTGGCCAGCTGTGTCTTTGAAACCTGTACATCTATTGGCCAGCTGTCTTTGAAACCTCTACATCTACTGGCCCGCTGTGTCTTTGAAACCTGTACATCTGTTCGCCAGCTGTGTCCTTGAAACCTGTACACCTATTGGCCAGCTGTGTCTTTGAAACCTGTACATCTATTGGCCAGCTGTGTCTTTGAAACCTGTACATCTATTGGCCCACTGTGTCTTTGAAACCTGTACATCTATTGGCCCACTGTGTCTTTGAAACCTGTACATCTGTTCACCAGCTGTGTCTTTGAAACCTGTGCATCTATTGGCCAGCTGTGTCTTTGAAACCTGTACATCTATTGGCCTGCTGTGTCTTTGAAACCTGTACATCTATTGGCCAGCTGTGTCTTTGAAACCTCTCTATCTATTGGCCAGCTGTGTCTTTAACACATACACATCTACTGTCCAGCTGTCTCTTCCAAACCCCTGCACCTGTTGACCAGTCCTCGTGGTCATGGCGCTTTTGCCAGGAAGGACCACCCGACGAGCTGGCTGCACTGAGCAGGAAAGACAACCTGATCTGCTGGCCCCACTGAGCAGGAAAGACAACCTGATCTGCTGGCCCCACTGAACAGTAAAGGCAACCTGATCTGCTGGCCCCACTGAGCAGGAAAGACAACCTGATCTGCTGGCCCCACTGAACAGTAAAGGCAACCTGATCTGCTGGCCCCACTGAGCAGGAAAGACAACCTGATCTGCTGGCCCCACTGAACAGTAAAGGCAACCTGATCTGCTGGCCCCACTGAACAGGAAAGGCAACCTGATCTGCTGGCCCCACTGAACAGGAAAGACAACCTGATGTGCTGGCCCCACTGAACAGGAAAGACAACCTGATGTGCTGTTGACTGCACTGAACAGGAAAGACAACCTGATGTGCTGTTGACTGCACTGAACAGGAAAGACAACCTGATGTGCTGTTGACTGCACTGAACAGAAAAGACAACCTGATGTGCTGTTGACTGCACTGAACAGGAAAGACAACCTGATGTGCTGTTGACTACAATGAACAGGAAAGACAACCTGATGTGCTGTTGACTGCACTGAACAGGAAAGACAACCTGATGTGCTGTTGACTGCACTGAACAGGAAAGACAACCTATGTGCTGTTGACTGCACTGAACAGGAAAGAACCTGATTGGTGACTGCACTACACAGGAAAGACAACCTGATGTACAAGCTCCCCACCTCTGTCATGCTGTCCCAAGAGCAAAGCCTCAAAAACAGACACGACCACCAAACACAGGCACGACAAGCAAAGACCAGAACAAAGCCAGAGCTACAGACAACAGACATGACTCGCTAAGTACAGACATGACCTGCAAACACCAGACCAAAGCCAGCCCCATGACAAGACACAACATCCTCAACACAGACAGGACATGTAAACACGGCAGGCACAGGAACAATATGCATCTTGCCATCCACTTGTTCTGCCTTTGTACAAAAAAGTGATTGTATCAAAATAAAGCAAAAATCTCTTTGCCTCCTCTCTCTCAGGACACTGACAGAGTTTTCCAGTTCACAGCAACAGCAGCTGCCCAGTCGCAAGGCAGGAACACAAGCTCACACAGGCATTCACACACACATGGAGATGGCGCACACATGACACAGATACAGGTCATGTACATATGCTGTTCAAAGGATCCCCACTCCCGGACCCTCCCTCAAACATCCACAGACACCCTGAAAACACACAGCACGGTTAACTTTTTCGCAACATGCTGCGAGAATGATCGCGGCACCCGACTTACCACTCGGCGACGTGGGGCAAAAATACTTGCGGCAAGCGATCTGTCACCCAGGACATGTCCGAGAATGATAGCGACGGTCTTCTAAAAATAAATATGACCAAATTTCCTGGAGAATTTTTAAGCAGTGGTGTCAGCGTACAGATACAGTCTTTCCTACGTCATATTATTCCAGTTATCAGGCTACTAACAGTCAATTTCATTGGTTAATTTGAAGAGAAAGCAACCAACCCGTTGGCGTCTTCAAGCAATAATTCAGTGCTCCTTGTTCGAAGTATGTCATTTTCAACTCAATCAAACAACAACAAAATCATTTTGACTTTTAGAACATTTATCATCAAGAAGATGAAAGACAGCTCTATTTCACTGTACAAAAAAAAAGTCACTATCGGATTTAGGCTTTTAAGGAAAATTAATTAAAATGGTCAAAATCAGGTGTCCTGAGGGAATTTCAGTGCTGTGACTGCAGTGTTAACTGGGCGCAGAGAGCAGAACAAGGGTCTGTGCTGATAGTGTTAACGTACAGAACAAGGGTGTGTGCTGATAGTGTTAACGTACAGAACAAGGGTGTGTGCTGATAGTGTTAACGTACAGAACGAGGGTCTGTGCTGATAGTGTTAATGTACAGTGTCAAAGCTATGAGTCCATCCTGTTCTGTGTTGATAGTGTCCAGGTACAGTGTTGAAGCAATGTGTCCATCCTGTTCTGTGTTGATAGTGTCCAAGGTACAGTGTCGAAGCAATGGTCCATCCTGTTCTGTGTTGATAGTGTCAAGGTACAGTGTCGAAGCAATGCGTCCATCCTGTTCTGTGTTGATAGTGTCAAGGTACAGTGTCGAAGCAATGCGTCCATCCTGTTCTGTGTTGATAGTGTCAAGGTACAGTGTCGAAGCAATGCGTCCATCCTGTTCTGTGTTGATAGTGTCAAGATACAGTGTCGAAGCAATGCGTCCATCCTGTTCTGTGTTGATAGTGTCAAGGTACAGTGTCGAAGCAATGCGTCCATCCTATTCTGTGTTGATAGTGTCAAGGTACAGTGTCGAAGCAATGCGTCCATCCTGTTCTGTGTTGATAGTGTCAAGGTAGAGTGTTGAAGCAATGTATCCATCCTGTTGTCCGACTCCTGGCTTCCCAGGCTCTCCGCCTTCATGGACCTGACTCGCTTTGTCTAACTTCACTCATCTGGCAACACACACTCTCCTACAGACCTGTTTACCCTAAAATGGCTATTGGAGTATTTCTCTATTGAAATGAGCGTGTTTCCTAAAAATGTGTGTCACCCACATGCAAGTTTGCACACAGGATGTGCAGGTTGTTACTCACTGGTTGTAGCACTCAAACACAACAGTTATACACCGCAAGTGCCACTGCCACTCAAGAACTTCGTCTCGAGACTTTTTTGGACATGGTTTTTTTTCCGGTTTGTCGTATTCATCGTATTTTCGCTAAAGACGGTGTACAAAAATGGCAAAATCGTATGGGTAAACAGGTCTACTCCTATTTACCTGGAAACACAAATTCCAGTCGAGTGCCCGATTGTCCACAAAACCAGCACCTCTGTACAGCTGCATTCATGCGGTGCTACAAAGCGTCAGACAAACCCATTCCTCTGTATAGGCTGTTTCCATGCTGTGCTACAAAGCGTCAGACAAACCCATTCCTCTGTATAGGTTGTTTCCATGCGGTGCTACAAAGCGTCAGCCAAACCCATTCCTCTGTATAGGCTGTTTCCATGCGGTGCTACAAAGCGTCAGACAAACCCATTCCTCTGTATAGGCTGTTTCCATGCGGTGCTACAAAGCATCAGACAAACCCATTCCTCTGTATAGGCTGTTTCCATGCGGTGCTACAAAGCATCAGACAAACCCATTCCTCTGTATAGGTTGTTTCCATGCGGTGCTACAAAGCGTCAGCCAAACCCATTCCTCTGTATAGGCTGTTTCCATGCGGTGCTACAAAGCATCAGCCAAACCCATTCCTCTGTATAGGCTGTTTCCATGCGGTGCTACAAAGCGTCAGCCAAACCCATTCCTCTCTATAGGCTGTTTCCAAGCTGTGCTACAAAGCGTCAGCCAAACCCATTCCTCTGTATAGGTTGTTTCCATGCTGTGCTACAAAGCCTCTGCCAAACCCACTTCTCTGCACAGGTTGTTTCCATGCTGTGAGGTTCAAAGGTCATCTACATCATTTCATTTATATGTGGTTCGAAGGTTGAAGATGGGTCAGCAACCACTCCTCAGTCTTTCTCTGCACTCGCGCTTTCAAAGTAGGCATCAGTCCATCTCCTTCTCTCAGCTCTAGTCATGGTCCCTGACCTCAGGATCCACACACTCCCTCTGCCTCATCACTCCCACTCCAACCTTGTCCGCGCTACTGGGCCAATCATCATGGGAACGTCCCACCCCTATCATGTCTGTGCTACATGGGTTTCTAGGCAAATCACCATGGGAACGTCCCACCCCTATCATGTCTGTGCTACATGGGTTTCTAGGCAAATCACCATGGGAACGTCCCACTTCTTAGAGTCTGTGCTACCGGGGTTTCTGGGTAATCACCATGGCAACATCCCACTCCATTCTATGCGACAGGGGTTTCTGGACAATCACCATGGGAACATCCAACTCCAACCATGTCTGTGTTACACAGGTTTCTGGACAAATCACCATGGGAACATTCAACTCCAACTGTGTCTGTGCTATATGGGTTTCTAGGCAAATCACCATGGGAATGCCCCACTCCTATCATGTCTGTGCTACAGGAGGTTTCTGGGGAATCACCGTGGCAACATCCCACTCCAAGCATGTCTGTGCTACAGGGATTTGTGGACAAATCACCATGGGAACATCCCACTCCAACCACGTCTGTGTCCCAATCCAACCACGTCTGTGCAACTGGGGTTTGTGGGAAATCACCATGGCAACATCCCACTCCATTCTGTGCGACAGGGGTTTCTGGGCAATCACCATGGTAGCATCCCACTCAAAGCATGTCTGTGCTACAGGGGTTTCTGGACAATCACCATGGCAACATCCCACTCCATTCTGTGCGACAGGGGTTTCTGGACAATCACCATGGGAACGTCCCACTCCAACCGCGTCTGTGCTACAGGGGTTTCTGGACAGTCATCATGGGAACGTCCCACTCCAACCATGTCTGTGCTACAGTGAGTTGTGGACAATCACCATGGGGACGCCCCACAGCTGCATCATGTGCACATACATGATACAACCACACTCCCAGTATGGTCTGAACACATAATGCCAAACTCCCTGTATTGTTCGTACACACATACTACCACTCTCCCAATGCAATTTGTACACATACGACCACATTCTCTGTTATTATTTGTGTGCATAAACTAATCTCCCAGTATCATTTTTACACATACAGTACGCATACGTTCACACCCAAAAACTGAACAGCCACATCAGTTATGTACCACCACACGTAACCATCAATGAGCCACATGAATTATGTACAGTCACACCCAAACATCAGAAAGCAACACCGACTATGTACAATCACACTCAAACACCAAAGAGTCTTATCAGTTTGGTACCATTGCACTCAAACATCAAAGAGTTTTATCAGTTAGGTACAATCGCACTCAAACATCAAAGAGTCACATCAACTATACAGCATCACATTCAAACACCAAGGGTCACATCAATCATAGAGCATCACATTCAAACATCAGAGAGTCACATCAATGACAAAGCATCACACTCAGACATCAGAGAGCCACGTCAATTGTATACCATCACACTCCAAAGCTGGGCAGCCGCATCCATGGAACAGGTACCCTCACACTCCCACCTGAAGTCTCTTCCTTTGCTGCAGTCTTGTGGACACTGCTACCAAGACAATACTCACACTTTTTAGTTGAACTCCTAACCCACCCTCATCCCACCCACCCGTTTTCCCCTCAAATCTCCTCCTCCCTTCTTCTAAAGGCATGCAGACAAAGGAGAGAGAAGCCAAAGGATAAAATAAACAAAAACAAACCAAAAAAAAAATGGAAGATTGTTCAATAATTCTTGCTCCCACTGTTGCCCAAATAGCCATGGATGTGGGGGAGGGGGGAGGTGGAGGGAAGGAGAAAAAGAATCGGGACAGGAAGTGAAGGGACAGGAGAAGGATGCTGGGGCGGGGTGGGGGGGAGACGGTTGTAGATTTGGAGGTGGGGGTAGGTGGGTGGGGAGGGGGCGTCCTCTCTGTAGGTGGAGAGGCCACAGCGTGCCATCATTGGCTCTGCTTGACAAACGTCCTCAAAATGTCCTCAGCCATCTTCAGGTTATTGCGTGACACGCGCAAGGCGTCGATCACACGGTCGCGGGAGTAGCCCTGACGGACCAAGGCGGTGATGCTGTCTTCACTGGGTGGTCCCCCCTCGCCGGAATTCTCCTTGTTGATGTCCTGGTTCTCCTGGAGCTCTCGGCGCGGCGGGGGCATCATGACGCCCTCCATTAGAGCCTCCGGGGTGGCTCTGCAGAGCACACACACATACAGCACATTACATCTCTTTCTGTCGGCTAAATCAACATTAAGGGTACGGTGCTCACTAGCCAATGGTACACTACATTACATCTCTTTCTATCGGCTAAATCAACATTAAGGGTACGGTGCCCACTAGCCAATGGTACACTACTTTCCATCAGTTAAGTTAACAGAGATGTGTGTTTTAAATCAACAGATATGTGTTATGGATGTCTGTTTTAAATCAACAGAGATGTTATGTGTTATGGATGTGTGTTTTAAATCAACAGAGATGTTACGTAATCGTTAATCCGTTCACATGAACATGTTACCTGCTTTCCATCAATCAACATGCTCAGTCTTATTTACATGCTGAGCAAAGTTTATCTGTTTTCTTTATCCCCCCCCCCCCCCCCCTTTTTTTTTAAAGCTGTCTGTACAAACAGTATATCACCCTATTCCACCTGGAATGATGTATATATCAAATCTGTTTACCCCAAATTCGTGTACTTGTAATACTCTGACAAAAACCTGTAATCTGAAACAAACAAACAAAAAAAAAACAATCTTCATAATCGCAAGACTTTCGCAACTTTTGAAGATTATTTGGAAAGAGCCGGCCGTTGTCGCGTAAGACCAGTTCATCGCCATTTTTGACAAGGTGAAAGACGCAAGGCACGCTGGGAAATGTCTTCTTACTGCTTTTGATCGAAACGGTAGCAGACGAAACTTTGCGTTTAACAATTTTCTTTCTTTGATTTTTTTTTCCCCGTAATTTTTTTTTTTGGGGGGGGGGGGGGTAATTCCCATTTTTTTTTCCATAAACATTATGGCATAATCGTAAGGGTACAAAGGTCTGATATATTTACCCATGCCCATTACACAACTTGTGCATTTCTGCTTGTACGCACATGCCAATGTTTAAGTATGTGTGTGCGTGTGTCTTATATGCATGCTTATGTGCATGCATGCATGCATGCATGTGTGTGTGTGTGTGTGTGTTTTCTATACAATTGTGAATAAGTGTGAATGCATGCGTATCAATAATCTTAGTATTAGTTACTGTATGGCTGACAAAAAGGAAAAGGAGAGAAAGGGACGGTGGGAGACAAAAAATGAGACTGATGGTGGGGGAAAGAGACTGAAAAAGACAGAGCACCTTACATTATCAAAATCTTTCAATCATTTCATTTTATGTTTTGGTAATTATGTTTTGGAGTGGTTTTCTGTTCTGAGGGGATGAGGATGTGTGAATGGAAGGGGAGGGATGGGGGATAGGGAGGAGGTGGTGGGGATGGGCAGTGACATAAAAACAATTTTGACTGTAGCTTATTTTCATTTCTTTCAATGCCATTAGAAGTGTGGGTTAATCTGGCAACCTAGTTTCTGTCTGCCAGCCACTCCGAACAGAACAAGACACACCATATCCAAAGCACAAAAGGCATATTCCCCACACCATGTTCCGAATATGGAATGCCATATTACAAACTCAGTATGCCCTGTTCCAAGCACACCACACCCTTTTCTGAACATGAACATCAGACTCCCAACATGTAATGCCATATCGCAAACATGACACATTATATTCCTAACATGGCATGCCATTTTCTAATCAAGGCATACCATATTCCAACTCTGCTTGTTGTGTCCAAAACATGGAATGCCACATTCCAGACACAGCATGCCATATTCCAAACATGGCGTGCCATATTCCAAACATGCCATATTCTAAGCAAAGGCACAGCAAATAAGATCAACCACTACATTTTTGTACAAAATACCAGGTAATTAAGATCTAAAGACAAAATTTTTTTTTTTTTTTTTCACTTTTTTAATTTAAAGTTCATTTAAGGTCGTACAAGGCTCTAAAATATCAATTTGATAATCACAGGTATGTTATGTATAAGAAATGTGTTAGTAAAAGGGTTAATGGTCGAGTAAGAAGAATGGATGAGCCTCGAACTTTCGTAGCGTTTCTGTTGTTGAGAACCACTCAGCCCAGCCGCCCCCCAGGGCCACAGCACAGCTAACAGCACACCACCTCAACCACCATCCAGCCCAAGCCCACCACCCCAAGGGCTACAGCACAGGTGAAAGCATCTCCCATCACCAGCCACCACCCAAATATATATGCTGTCCCACGCAACCTCTCCTACTCTCCCCCACCAGTACAACCATCACCATGTGGGGCTTCAGATTGTCTGCCAGAACCATTTCCACTGAGGACATTGTCAAACACTGATTGCAGACCCTAACTGCTGGAGCCATTTCTGCAGAGGACATCATCAGACAATTTTCACAACATTCTGTATTTCAGGAATAATTTTCAAATTTGGGCTATTCCAGAAAAAATTCAAAAGAGGTGGCAGCTATGCTACATCCACTGTACGCGTCTGTGTTGGCACCTCACAGCACTACATCCATTGTGTATGTCACACCGATGCCAACTGTACCCACAGACTAATTGTGCTGGCATCTAACAACACTAGTGCGCCTACTAGGTACTTCACATTGATGTCTCCCATTTTTTTTTCCATAAACATTATGGCATAATCGTAAGGGTACACAGGTCTGATATATTTACCCATGCCCATTACACAACTTGTGCATTTCTGCTTGTACGCACATGCCAATGTTTAAGTATGTGTGTGCGTGTGTCTTATATGCATGCTTATGTGCATGCATGCATGCATGCATGTGTGTGTGTGTGTGTGTGTGTTTCTATACAATTGTGAATAAGTGTGAATGCATGCGTATCAATAATCTTAGTATTAGTTACTGTATGGCTGACAAAAAGGAAAAGGAGAGAAAGGGATGGTGGGAGACAAAAAATGAGACTGATGGTGGGGGAAAGAGACTGAAAAAGACAGAGCACCTTACATTATCAAAATCTTTCAATCATTTCATTTTATGTTTTGGTAATTATGTTTTGGAGTGGTTTTCTGTTCTGAGGGGATGAGGATGTGTGAATGGAAGGGGAGGGATGGGGGATAGGGAGGAGGTGGTGGGGATGGGCAGTGACATAAAAACAATTTTGACTGTAGCTTATTTTCATTTCTTTCAATGCCATTAGAAGTGTGGGTTAATCTGGCAACCTAGTTTCTGTCTGCCAGCCACTCCGAACAGAACAAGACACACCATATCCAAAGCACAAAAGGCATATTCCCCACACCATGTTCCGAATATGGAATGCCATATTACAAACTCAGTATGCCCTGTTCCAAGCACACCACACCCTTTTCTGAACATGAACATCAGACTCCCAACATGTAATGCCATATCGCAAACATGACACATTATATTCCTAACATGGCATTCCATTTTCTAATCAAGGCATACCATATTCCAACTCTGCTTGTTGTGTCCAAAACATGGAATGCCACATTCCAGACACAGCATGCCATATTCCAAACATGGCGTGCCATATTCCAAACATGCCATATTCTAAGCAAAGGCACAGCAAATAAGATCAACCACTACATTTTTGTACAAAATACCAGGTAATTAAGATCTAAAGACAAATTTTTTTTTTTTTTTTTCACTTTTTTAATTTAAAGTTCATTTAAGGTCGTACAAGGCTCTAAAATATCAATTTGATAATCACAGGTATGTTATGTATAAGAAATGTGTTAGTAAAAGGGTTAATGGTCGAGTAAGAAGAATGGATGAGCCTCGAACTTTCGTAGCGTTTCTGTTGTTGAGAACCACTCAGCCCAGCCCGCCCCCCAGGGCCACAGCACAGCTAACAGCACACCACCTCAACCACCATCCAGCCCAAGCCCACCACCCCAAGGGCTACAACACAGGTGAAAGCATCTCCCATCACCAGCCACCACCCAAATATATATGCTGTCCCACGCAACCTCTCCTACTCTCCCCCACCAGTACAACCATCACCATGTGGGGCTTCAGATTGTCTGCCAGAACCATTTCCACTGAGGACATTGTCAAACACTGATTGCAGACCCTAACTGCTGGAGCCATTTCTGCAGAGGACATCATCAGACAATTTTCACAACATTCTGTATTTCAGGAATAATTTTCAAATTTGGGCTATTCCAGAAAAAATTCAAAAGAGGTGGCAGCTATGCTACATCCACTGTACGCGTCTGTGTTGGCACCTCACAGCACTACATCCATTGTGTATGTCACACTGATGCCAACTGTACCCACAGACTAATTGTGCTGGCATCTAACAACACTAGTGTGCCTACTAGGTACTTCACATTGATGTCTACCGTATGCACAGACTATCTGTGTTGGCATCTAACGAAACTACACCAACTATATACATAATATTGATGCCAGTTGTAGGTACAGACTATATATGATGACACCTATTTAATACTAGGACCCACATTATATGTTATACTGAGGACAGTTGTATGTACAGACTATATATGATGACACCTATTTAATACTAGGACCCACATTATATGTTATACTGAGGACAGTTGTATGTACAGACTATGAATGATGACACTTCTAACAATACAACCACATTATATGTTATACTGAGGACAGTTGTATGTACAGACTACATATGAGGACACCTAAAAACACAACACCCACAACATATCTTATACTGATGCCAGTTGTGTGCAGAGACTATGTACGTTATACTAATACCAGTTATACAGGTAATGGGACAAAAGTCTGTCCCCTCTAATGGCGGACAGATTTGAAGTGGTTGTTTCCACTAGATTGTGTAGCCAGCGTTGGTAACATGTTTGTGTACTGAAAACCACTGACGTCATTTTCACAAGCATACTCTTTAGTGTGAAGTAAAGAAAATCGTTGAACTGTTGTTTGGTGCTTGTGGTTTGCTGTTAGATCTGGCATGACATCCGCAAACAAACAGCTCACAGAGGAGATGAAAAAATACGTTCTGTCGATAGATCAGGAGCTTCTGGTATTTGAGGTGGCAAATATGTTGAACATGAACAAGTCAACCGTCGGGAACTTTACAAATGCTATTGTGACAGAAAAACAGTAAAAAAAAAAAAAAAGGAGTGGTAAGCCCAGAGTGTTCACAAACAAGAGCATGTCTGCACTGTCAAAGATCGTAACACGGGACAGATCTACCACAGTTTCTGAAATTTCAGCCAAATTCTGTGCATCAACCTGTGTTGAAGTCAGCCCAAAGACGTTCAAGCGAAATCTGCATGGACTTGGCTATTCAAAGCATCCCCAGTGAAGAAACTGGTCATCAAGGAAGAGAACAGAAAGAAGCGGCTGCAGTACTGTAGGAGTAAACTTCACTGGACTGTGAACGATCAGTGGAAAAATGTTCTTTTCAGTGATGAAATGACCATTGTGATCAAACCCAGTGGACGTGTAAAACTATGGAGGAAAGTCAAAGAGAAGTGGTCAGTGCTTTCTCTGTGCAGTGTCTGTCTTGACCCGAAGACAACATTGAAATTGATGGTGTGGGGATGCATTTCATATGACAGAGTTGGATCACTGGTGTTCGTGGAAGGCAGTATAACAGTCAGAAGTACACTGATGTGCTGGAAAACAACTTTCTGCCGTTTGTTGCTGACCACGCAAACAAACGTTGGTGCCTGCAAGATGGCAACGCCTCTGTTCACCGCTCGGCTCACACAGAGACCTGGAAGCGACAGCACAGAGTTCCCGTGTTTTTCTGGACCCCTCAAAGTCCAGATCTAAATCCGATCGAGAACGTGTGGCAATTCCTCAAGACTCACATGAGAAAAAACATTCGCCACATCAGTACTGTCGCAGATCTGCGCTGTGCACTCACCACTTGCTGGAATCAACTGACTGTTGCCTACCTCCTCTCCCTTTACGACTCTCTACCGAGACGCTGTCAGCATGTTTTGAGTCGGAAGGGCCGGATTACCAAGTACTAGCAAGTTTGAGTCCAGCCTAAAGGTAAGAATAATAAGTTTTCAGCAACAAGTACCTGTATGTAGTCAGTGCCGGAAGTATCCAGAGGGGACAGACTTTTATCCCATGAGTGTATGTAAAAGTTGTATGTACAGACTACCTATGATGGTGCATTACGATACCACACACACGTTATAAACTTCATAGTCATGTCAATTGTATTCACAGATAATGTTTGTTGGCGCCTAAGAACACTTAACCCATCATGCATTTCAAACCTTTCAAACCACCAGGGAGTTAATCATGTCTCAGAAGTTTCAGGTTACTGGGAAATGGTACAAACAAATACCCACGCAGAGATCTATCTGAAAATCCTCTGAATTCAAACCTGTTTTAAACCCCTATTGGACAAGATACACAAAGACACTGGCGGACCCCCAGTAAAAAGACAGTCGGCACGTTGATGGTCACAATGAGACATTCACAATACTAATCAAACTAAATAGAAACATGTTCAGGTTTTGAGCAAAGCACTCAAGAAAAATATGGTTGCAAGTCATATCATCTACACATGAGTGTAAAACCATACAAAAGATACAAGGGCGTCCAAGTTTTAAACCCCATATGCACAAATATGTACACAATAATAATGATAGTATTAACATTAATAATAATAACAACATTAATCATAATGTTAGGATATTTTCATAGCACTTTCCAAAATCTCAAAGCACTCTACAATTACACAAAACACACATGTATTCAACATCTCTTTTTACACACACAGGCTTTCTCCACTCTTTTTTTACTCAAGCATACCCTTGCCCATGATCAAGCCCATACCAAACAAGCATATATGTGTACACACACACACACACACACACACACACACACACACACACACACACACACACGCATACACACTACTACCACAAGAAGGCACAGGACAAGGAAGGCATCAGGAAAAGGCAGCTTGGTTTTGAAGGCAGTGATGGACTGTGACAGATGGATACTAGTGGCAGAACTACTGAAAGCTCTTCCCCCATGCCATCTCCACTAAACTTTGGTATGCAGAAGATCCTGCTATCAGCAGCAGAACAAACAAAGCGTTTTAGAACACAGACATTAAGAAGTTCAGACATGTAGTTCCAGTAACGTTTTGGAAGCAAACGCTTGAGGACTTGTATCTTACTCTTTGTTCAAGTGGAAGCCAGTGGTGTACTTTAATTAAAAAGAGAGTTATGCACTGCTGAAACTCAAGTAATTTAAACACGAGTTTGGCGGCAGAATTTTGAACCTGTTGGAGAGGTCTTGGAATTTTCTGTGCGTAGCCGACAAGAAATGAATTACAGTAACTTTGCCAGGGCAAAATGCACGCAATGATCATGTCATAGTTCACTGCACTGTGAGGTATCAGCGAATGGAACCCATGCGTCTGAGTTTGAACCCTCTGCCTACCGCATGACTTTGTGAATACCATGCCAAGAGAGGTAACTCCGCAACACATACACACTTGCCATACAGAAACCTCAATAAAAAAATTTGTTTTTAACTTATCTATTCTATAAAAGTAATGAAAAAAATTCAAAGACATCACTCCATCCAAAACAGCCATTTTTTCCCACATATAGTGAACTGGTACATGAAGAAAAAACAAACGAACAGACTAACTCTACTTCGGTGTTCTCGGTGCTAAAACAATTTTCCCTAACTTTACTGTACCCACAGAATGTCATGGATTAGGAGCACAGACTGATTTTCCAAGTCTGAACAAAGTACTGAAACCTTCAGGAACAAAATGAAGTCATTCTGTATGGTCTGCACACTAAATAATCAACTTCTGTTGTGAAGGGAAAAAAACCAACAACCCAAACTTCAACAATTTCGTTAATAAACTGAAGGCATCACATACAAGAAGATTTGTCTTCTAACTACTGAGGGGAAAAAATAACAAGAACAGATTACTGAATACTGGACTTTAGATTGTGATAGAATTCAGCAAAATGTGCTTTTGCACAAGTGCACTGAGCAACCCCTCCCCCCCTCCCCCCCGACACACATACACACACACACTGTGGTGATGATGTACCTCTTGTCCGGCTCCTCTCTGGTTTTTGATAAACAGGCAGTTTTTTATTTTAGGCCAGAGTTTATGTTCAACCTTTTCTGCTTGCTTTTGTGCAGCAAATAAATTTGTTTCTCATTAAAAATCTGCCAAAATTCTGATGAAATCAAAAGGCTAAAGGTGACGCTCCTACAGGCAAATCATGGGACACACCCACTGACTGACCCAGTTTCCTGGCTATCAAAACAAGGGGAACTTTTTGGGGGCTTCACTTCTTGCAGCCAACCACTCTAGTCAACAATTAAAGAATCTCTAGCAAGTTTTGTTTTTCGAATTTTCTTTTTGGGGGGCTGGGCCCAGCAGCAATGGGCTATTCGGCGTCGTCATTATCATCGCCCGAATCATTATTGATTCCGGCCTCAAAATCAGTCAGCTGTTGATCTTTATTCATAACTAGGTCAAGATCGACGTCCGAATCGTCTCGCTTCAAATCTTCTTCAAGAGTGTAGCCCGCAAAAACGCTCTCTTCATCAATATCACTTCAGAAAATGAATTCTACAAGTTGCATGGTTACTTGATCCGCCATTTTCCCAGAAAATCTTCACGAAAAAAATCTGAAATTTGAAAATTCACGGCAGCAAAACTACTCCACCAAAACTCATGCAACAAAAACCAAAATGGTGTCCGAAACGGAAGTACCGGAAGACTCTTCTGTCGCAATTGCATTCTGGGATATGCGATGGTGAAAGCGAAAGTTGTTGATCGAGTATTCAGCGGTCGATCTCGGTTGATCCGGTATTCAGAAAGAGGAAATCTCGCAGTCGATCTCGGTCGATCTGGTATGCATTGGATTAATGTCTGCAGCCTGACATGTTTGGATTTTGTCTTGTTTCACTAAGAGATTCTAATCGGAGTAAAAGCCAAGGTTTTACATGCAAGCCAAGGTTATGCACGTGATCAGTGAAAGGAGTCATGGTGTTTCCAAGAGAGATGGTGGATAGCATAGAAGAAAAATCTTCAGATGTTGTAAACACAAGGCTTCTGTCTTATCGTCATTCAATATGAGATGGCATGTTTGACATCTACCACTTCACTTCTGAAACACATTCCTTACGAGAGTGAATGCGAGTAGGAGTGGTTCAGCTGAATATCATCTGCTTACATTTCATGGGAGACAGACTGCAAGTCAATAAGGTGCATTAAAGGAGTTTCATAAAGAAGCGACTGCTGATCCTAGAGGTACAAAGTCTAAGCTGACTCAGAAGATTGGCTTTCATAAATAATCAAATGATGACAGTTTTTCTTTTTGAGAGCTAGAAACAAAACCAGCTGTGGGTGAAATTTTCAATTCCAAAGTCATGTTTAAGTGCGGGAGAGTAGAATTTCACACCCAATTGCATTGAAGGCAGCCAAAGTGCCTAGAATAAGTAGAATGGAAATCTGTCTTGGTTGAGAGAGACAAACAGGTAGTTTTGATGTGAAGAAAAACAGTTTCCACCTTGTGCCCAGCTCAGAAGGCTGACTGATGACCACTGAGGAGACTGCAGGTCATCACATCGGAGAACAGTCCAAGGATCAGTTGCTCAAGCAGCTAGGCCAGAAATACAAGGTTTGATAAACATCTGCAGCTTTTCAGATTGGCTCCAAGTTGGACTTGTTTAGTAAGGGCTTTACAATAGCAGGTCTAACTCAAAGGGGAAGCTGCCAGACATGAGTGACTCGTTCATGATGTTCGCCTTTGCTGGGAGGAGATCAGTGTGTTGAAAAAGAGTTTGGTAGGCATGGACTGGAGTTCACAGGACTCTGGATGGTTTGAAAGATCATTTTTCACATAGATTTTTCCTGAGGCTAAACACTGGACAGGTGCAGTGACAGAGAATGCAGTTGAGAAAAAAAAAAAAAAAAGCTCTCTGTGAAACAGGCAGAAAGTTGTCTTGAGTAGCTTGCATTTTTGGTAAAAAAAAAAAAAAAAAGCAAACATATCAGAGACTAGTCTGGTATTACAAGCAGTAGGGAGAGACACTTTCTTGGTCTTAGAAAGAAGTGACGACAGATCGTGGAACAACTGTTTACAAGAAGCAGAAAGGGAAACATGAGAAGAATAAAACAGGAAATGAGAGAATATTTGTCCACCAAATCAGACACTTCTTCCTTCCTCTGCATCTAAATGCTAGGCGTGTACCGTCAACCGTGAAGAGTGTTGGGCAGGCTCTGCATGCCTGCATTCTCTCAGCAGTCCTTGAAACTAGTCAGCATCAGCCCTAAGTCATAAAGCTGGCTGACTGCTGACGAAAAGATGTGTGCAGGTCAAACACAGTGGAAAAAGAACTGTTCAAATTGGAGACGGACGGGCTGGGGGGTTAGGGGCTGAGACTGAAAAATATTGCTTGAAAATCTATCATGACAGATTTTGCTAAAGGAACCAGTGGACACAAATTTTGCTGAGCATTTGCGCTTTTTAATAGCAGGGTAGCACAAAACAGACAAATGGTTAGTCACCAGATTATGCTCGGTATGGCTAGAATATCAATGGCTTTCTGTACAAGACTCCCGGGTATGACGAATAAGATTATTATCAATGGCTTTCTGTACAAGATTAAGTGTATGACGAATAAGGTTATTATCAATGGCTTTCTGTACAAGACTCAGAGTATAACGAATAAGGTTATTATCAATGGCTTTCTGTACAAGACTCCCGAGTACGATGAATAAGGTTATTATCAATGGCTTTCTGTACAAGACTCACAGTATAACGAATAAGGTTATTATCAATGGCTTTCTGTACAAGATTAAGTGTATAACGAATAAGGTTATTATCAATGGCTTTCTGTACAAGACTCACAGTATGACCCTTTACACAAACTGGTTCAGTGAACATTTGAACAAGACTGAACATATCTGACTGACCTCACACTTTTTTGGCGCTTACATCAATGGCATCATATCATCTCAATGAACATTAAAATTACCTGGTATACAAGAGCTAGCCACACCCCACCTCTACCCTCCTCTACCCCCCCCCCCCCCTCCCCTTCCCTCAATCCCCACCCCATCCCTAAAAGGATTTCCTCTACAAGAAAGATGATTCTTATATGATTTTCCCTACCCTCCTTTCCTCTACGTCATTCAAAGACTTCGTCCCACTCCCACCCCCCTACTCTCCCAAGGCAAGACACAACACCCCTCCTCCATTTCCCCAGTCCTTCACACCAACTCACATTGAAGCTGCTTCCCCTGCCGATGGATGTTTGGAGCGGGGTGGAGGGGGGCAGGCGTAATCACTGGGGACCCGATGAAGCTGGGGACGCACGTTGCCTGTGAGGGAAAACAGACGCCTGGAGAAAGAGACAGTGGATGTCACAGTACAGCACCTGTGAGGGGAACACAGAGCTGGAGAAATGACAGTGTGGATGCACAGTGAGCAGAACCCTGTGAGTGAAAACACAGTGCCTGGAGAAATGACAGTGTGGATGTCACAGTAGAGCAACCTGTGAGGGGAAACACAGTGCCTGGAGAAATGACAGTGTGGATGTCACAACCTGTGAATGAAAACACAGTGCCTGGAGAAATGACAGTGTGGATGTCACAACCTGTGAGGGAAAACACAGTGCCTGGAGAAATGACAGTGTGGATGTCACAACCTGTGAAGGAAAACACTGTGCCTGGAGAAATGACAGCGTGGATGTCACAACCTGTGAGGTGAAACACAGTGCCTGAAGAAATGACAGTGTGGATGTCACAACCTGTGAGGGGAAACACAGTGCCTGGAGAAATGACAGTGTGGATGTCACAGTAGAGCAACCTGTGAGTGAAAACACAGAGCCTGGAGAAATGACAGTGTGGATGTCACAACCTGTGAATGAAAACACAGTGCCTGGAGAAATGACAGTGTGGATGTCACAACCTGTGAGGGGAAACACAGTGCCTGAAGAAATGACAGTGTGGATGTCACAACCCGTGAGTGAAAACACAGTGCCTGGAGAAATGACAGTGTGGATGTCACAACCTGTGAGGGGAAACACAGTGCCTGAAGAAATGACAGTGTGGATGTCACAACCTGTGAGGGGAAACACAGTGCTGGAGAAATGACAGTGTGGATGTCACAACCTGTGAGGGAAAACAGTGCCCAGAGAAATGACAGTGTGGATGTCACAGTAGAGCAACCTGTGAGTGAAAACACAGAGCCTGGAGAAATGACAGTGTGGATGTCACAGCAGAGCAACCTGTGAGGAGAAACACAGTGCCTGGAGAAATGACAGTGTGGATGTCACAACCTGTGAGGGGAAACACAGTGCCTGGAGAAATGACAGTGTGGATGTCACAACCTGTGAGGGGAAACACAGTGCCTGAAGAAATGACAGTGTGGATGTCACAACCTGTGAGGGGAAAACAGTGCCTGGAGAAATGACAGTGTGGATGTCACAACCTGTGAGGGGAAAACAGTGCTTGGAGAAATGACAGTGTGGATGTCACAACCTGTGAGTGAAAACACAGTGCCTGGAGAAATGACAGTGTGGATGTCACAACCTGTGAGGGGAACACAGTGCCTGGAGAAATGACAGTGTGGATGTCACAACCTGTGAGGGAAAACACAGTGCCTGGAGAAATGACAGTGTGGATGTCACAACCTGTGAGGGAAAACACAGTGCCTGGAGAAATGACAGTGTGGATGTCACAACCTGTGAGGGAAAACACAGTGCCTGGAGAAATGACAGTGTGGATGTCACAACCCGTGAGTGAAAACACAGTGCCTGGAGAAATGACAGTGTGGATGTCACAACTCGTGAGGGGAACACAGAGCGCCTGGAGAAATGACAGTGTGGATGTCACAGTAGAGCAACCTGTGAGGGGAACACAGTGCCTGAAGAAATGACAGTGTGGATGTCACAGTAGAGCAACCTGTGAGGGGAAAACAGTGTGTCTCTCTCTCACTCCCTGCCGATGTCCCTGGCTTCCATGCCTGGAGCCTACAACGGAGATGGCTGTCAAGAGACATGTCAGATCTACGCAAGTCACAAGGGGACCAGGCAGATCCCCTCAGGTGAACAACAAATCCCCTATGGCAAAACAATGGACATAACAGATCCCTTCAAGCAAACAAAAGGGCATGACAGATCCCATCATGTGCACAAGGAAGCATGTAAGATCCCCACAGGTAAACAAGGGGAAAGGGCAAACTATGGGGCATGAAGATTCCGTCTGGTGGATCAGAGGGCAGGACCTGTCCTCTCAGGTGAACAAGAGGACATGCCAGATCTCCTTAGGCTAACAAGGGGACACGACAAATACCCTCATGTTAACTACCAGGCTACGCCTTGGCTTAAGGCTGTGTCAGACCAACTGACATTGGCTACAGCACCAAGGCTACATCAAAATGTTGTTATGCTTAGCATAGTTATGCAAGGATTATCTTCAGTCGCGACAAGCTCCTTGCATAACACCATCAGTCTCCAAAATCCCTCGAAGTTGGAGTGTGGCTGCCCACGTGGCAGGGTAATCAAAAACGGTCACACATGTAATGCTCTCATCCCTAGCTGATGCATTTGTACTATAGAGTTCAAGTGCTTTGGCTGTTCGGATGATCCCTGGTGTCTTGTAGCCAGGGTACAACAACAACAACTACAACAACAACATACCAGACAGGACAAACGCCTTCAGAACACCAACAGAACAGGACTGATCCCCTAAAGTGAACAAGGAGAGGACAGATCCTTTCAGGTTCACAGGACATAAAAGATCCCCTGTGGTGAACAAGGACATGGCAGATCCCTCAGGTAGCACAGATCCCCTCAGGTCAACAAGGAAAGGACAGATCCCCTACGTGAACAAGAGGACAGTGTAGATCCTTCACATGAACAAGAACAGATCCCCTCAGGTAGCACAGATCCCCTCAGGTAAACAATGGACAGGACAGATCCCCTAAGGTGAACAATGGGACAGGACAGATCCCCTAAGGTGAACAAGGACTGGACAGATCCCTCAGATAGCACAGATCCCCTCAGGTGAAAAAAGGGACAGGACAGATCTGCTAAGGTGAACAAGGACATGACAGATCCCTCAGGTAGCACAGATCCCCTCAGGTCAACAAGGAAAGGACAGATCCCATACGTGAACAAGAGGACAGTGCAGATCCCTCACATGAACAAGAAGAATAGATCCCCTCAGGATGACAATGAAACATGACAGATCCCCACAAGTCAATAAAGGGACACAACCAATCCCCTCTGGTGACCATGAGGACGGGACAAATCCTTCAGGCAGAGGATTGGCGATGGTGACAGGGTCAGCTGTTTGGAGGCCAGTGAAAATCAGGGGCACCCCACCCATCCCCTTCTCCCCTCACCTGGACCAAGAAGGGAGAAGGAAGGACAGGACAGTGGGTGGAAATTCATCTTCACAAAGTCTTAAAAAAAGATTTAAATGTGCACGATTGCATGACTGGGACAAAAATGACAAAGTCAGAGTGTACCAATGTCAGAGCTGCCGTGTCCACCACAATCGTACAGCCTCAGGTGGGAAACTACAATCACATAAAGCTCCAATGAGACTTCTTCCCTTCATTCATAATCGACATCTGCCAGCCACTGCTAGCCAAGGCAGTTCACAGAACCAGAACCCTGCTCCGTCAAAAATGCCGGTTGAACTGTGCCTAAATCACAGTCCATGAAACTATCAACACTGCGAGTCACTGTATCTAAATCACAGTCCATGAAACTACCAGTAGTGTCGGTCACACAGTATCTAAATTACAGTCCATGAAACTACCAACACTATCAGTCACACTGTACCTAAATCACAGTCCATGAAACTACCAACACTGCCAGTCATGCTGTATCTAAATCACAGTCCATGAAACTACCAACACTGTCACAAACTACCAACACTGTCAGTCACACTGCATCTAAATCACAGTCCATGAAACTACCAACACTGTCACAAACTACCCACACTGTCAGTCATGCTGTATCTAAATCACAGTCCATGAAACTACTAACACAGTCGTCACACTGTATCTAAACCACAGTCCATGAAACTACCAATACTGTCGGTTACACTATATCTAAATCACAGTCCATGAAACTACCAACACTATCAGTCACACTGTATCTAAATCACAGTCCATGAAACTACCAACACTGTCAGTCACACTGTGTCTAGAACACAGACCATGAAATGTGTTCTCTCAGACACTCTGCACACCCTTCCATTTGACGCCCACTCTAGTCAGGACAAAAGAGTGGGACAGTCTGCTAGCAAACTATCTCATGTCCACTCTTTGTGCTGTGAAATCTGACGGACTGGTGGCAAACCATCTCCTTTCCACTCTTGTTAAGTCTGACAGAATGGTGTCAAAGCATTCCACGCTGAGTGCTGTAAAATCTGAGAGCCTGCTGGCAAACCGTTCATTTCCACACTTAGTGTTGTGAATTCTGCATTTCTTTTGTTGTTGTTGTTGTTGTTGTTGTTGTTGTCCTTAGTAAGAAAGCAAATGTTTTGTATGCAAAGACCATTTAAAACTAAACCAAAATAAAAATGTGTTGTGAATTCTGCATTTTTTTTTTTTTTTTTTTTTTTTTGGTCCTTAGCCAGAAAGCGAACTTTTTTTTAAAAGATCATTTCAAACTAAATCAAAATAAAACAAAAACGTGCTTCCGTCATGTTCACACTCTTACTTTTCTCATTTTTTTTACCCAAATTTTGGAAAGATTATCTTTTTTTTTTGGTCTTTGAACCAGTACTGATGATGAAGCTTTGCCAGCAGTTTAAATCTGATCAGAGAAGTCAGCAAAGAAGTCATCACAAAACTGCCAAAGCCAATTAGAAGCCTCTGCAAAGAAGTAAAAAAAAAACTGCCAAAGCCAAACACAGACCTCAGCAACGAAGTCATTTAACATTTGCCAAAGCCAGTTAGGGACCCCTGCAAAGAAGTCATGAAAACAGCCAGTCTAGCAAAAGAAACCAAGTGCATTGTTTCGGGTGCATTATTTCCTATTTCCTTGCAAGCTGCCGAGGTTCCAGCAGGAATGCCACAAAGAAAAAAGCCAAACTGTGCGTGGACTTCACTTGTTTCACTGGCCACGTGAATGGTAAGAGACTGGGCTCCTCAGTGACTGATAACACTGGTCGGTCTGTGAGTGCATGTTTGTGTTACAGTGTTCCCATTCATCTTGAAATGTTTAAAACAATGTATTAGACGGGAAAGCAAAATGGGCATGTCAGCACAAGTGTTTCTGTGCATCAGACACTTCAGTGACTGGACAGGGACTACGATGACATCCTGACCCCACCTTTGACCACAGAGGTGACACAGGTCACCAACCCACCTCACAGAAGGCTGTCTCCAACACTGCTGTTATCACCCCACCCTTCACCACTGAGGAAACATGGGCTATAAACCCACCTCACTGAAGTTTGTCTCCAACACTGCTGTTATCACCACACCTTTCGCCACACAGGTGACATGGGTCATCAACTCATTAACTCATCTCACAGACACTGTCATCTCCAACACTTGCTAGTATTGCCCCATCTTACGCCACTGACACAACCTGAGCCATCAATCTAATTCAAAGTGATGACATTTTTCCAACTGAATCTCCAGCCACACCACCTCTCAGAAAGACTGTATCTTTTTACAATATGGTGATTTTGTCACATTCCATCTCTCTCTCTCTCTCTCTCTCTCTCTCTCTGGCTAGGAATATACGTCATGATTACACTAAGCATTAGGAAGCACTAGCAACTGCAGCAGTAGGAAATGAAAACAGAAGCCAGGTCAAAGCATCAGTATAGCAAACTCAGGAACTCCAATCTCAAAGTGCTCTTACCTGACGGAGTTGCCGCTTCACCTGGACAAGCAAGCCAGCCATGTCATCATCATCATAAACTCAGTGGTCATCAACATATTATCCACTTACCACCAGCATCAACAACATGCACTACAAATCAGCCACACAGGAGACAAATGGCAAAAAAAAAAAAACAACAACTAACAAAACCAACCACAACCAAACAAACATACATAACAAACAAGAACAAATCCCTAACATGTCAGGAGGAAGGCGGGGAAAGGCACATGTGTGTTTTGCAACAGCCCCCCCCCCCCCCCCCCCCAGTCCACATTCAACAAGCTTCAAACTTCCCACCCCAGTCAGTCCACTTTTCAATGGCAGTTGTATGCATCCCAATATTTTTCAATGGCAGTGGCATGCACCCCTTATCCCCCATCTGTCCACTTTTCAATGGCAGCAGTTGTATGCACTACCTTATCCCCCATCTGTCATTTTTAATGGCAGCAGTTGTATGCACTACCTTATCCCCCATTTGTCATTTTTAATGGCAGCAGTTGTATGCACTACCTTATCCCCCATTTGTCATTTTTAATGGCAGCAGTTGTATGCACTACCTTATCCCCCATTTGTCATTTTTAATGGCAGCAGTTGTATGCACTACCTTATCCCCCATTTGTCATTTTTAATGGCAGAAGTTGTATGCACTACCTTATCCCCCATTTGTCATTTTTAATGGCAGCAGTTGTATGCACTACCTTATCCCCCATTTGTCATTTTTAATGGCAGCAGTTGTATGCACTACCTTATCCCCCATCTGTCATTTTTAATGGCAGCAGTTGTATGCACTACCTTATCCCCCATCTGTCATTTTTAATGGCAGAAGTTGTATGCACTACCTTATCCCCCATTTGTCATTTTTAATGGCAGTAGTTGTATGCACTACCTTATCCCCCATTTGTCATTTTTAATGGCAGCAGTTGTATGCACTACCTTATCCCCATTTGTCATTTTTAATGGCAGCAGTTGTATGCACTACCTTATCCCCCATTTGTCATTTTTAATGGCAGCAGTTGTATGCACTACCTTATCCCCCATTTGTCATTTTTAATGGCAGCAGTTGTATGCACTACCTTATCCCCCATTTGTCATTTTTAATGGCAGCAGTTGTATGCACTACCTTATCCCCCATTTGTCATTTTCAATGGCAGCAGTTGTATGCACTACCTTATCCCCCATTTGTCATTTTTAATGGCAGCAGTTGTATGCACTACCTTATCCCCCATTTGTCATTTTCAATGGCAGCAGTTGTATGCCACTACCTTATCCCCCATCTGTCATTTTTAATGGCAGAAGTTGTATGCACTACCTTATCCCCCATTTGTCATTTTTAATGGCAGCAGTTGTATGCACTACCTTATCCCCCATTTGTCATTTTCAATGGCAGCAGTTGTATGCACTACCTTATCCCCCATTTGTCATTTTTAATGGCAGCAGTTGTATGCACTACCTTATCCCCCATTTGTCATTTTTAATGGCAGCAGTTGTATGCACTACCTTATCCCCCATTTGTCATTTTTAATGGCAGCAGTTGTATGCACTACCTTATCCCCCATTTGTCATTTTTAATGGCAGAAGTTGTATGCACTACCTTATCCCCCATTTGTCATTTTTAATGGCAGAAGTTGTATGCACCCCCATGTCCCCAGTCAGTCCATTTTTTTCTTAAATGGCAGAAGGTGTATATACTCCCATATCCCAGTCAGTCCATTTTTTTCTTAAATGGCAGAAGGTGTATATACTCCCATATCCTGGTCAGTCCATTTTTTTCTAAATGGCAGAAGGTGTATATACTCCCATATCCCAGTCAGTCCATTTTTTTCTTAAATGTACTCCCATATCCCAGTCAGTCCATTTTTTTCTTAAATGGCAGAAGGTGTATATACTCCCATATCCTGGTCAGTCCATTTTTTTCTTAAATGGCAGAAGGTGTATATAACCCAATATCCCAGTCAGTCCATTTTTTTCTTAAATTTACTCCCATATCCCAGTCAGTCCATTTTTTTCTTAAATGGCAGAAGGTGTATATACTCCCATATCCTGGTCAGTCCATTTTTTTCTTAAATGGCAGAAGGTGTATATACTCCCATAGCCCAGTCAGTCCATTTTTCAATGGCAGAAGTTGTATGCACCCCCATGTCCCCACAGTCAGTCCATTTTAAAAAAACAAAAAACAAAAACATCTAAGTGTTTGCTCATCCTTCATTTTGAATGCTGTTCATCGTGCCTGAACATGCTCCAATTGATTCAAACACCTATCTATTTTGTAATTTGTTTGTTCCTTCCTTTGGGGGCTAAAAAATTCTGTTTTTTCTTTCAACAAATTCAGAATTTGTAATCAACCCAAAGAGATGACCAGGCAAAACTGAAGAAAGAAAGAGAGGAAAACCCCCTGCCTGCAGCGCTCTGCTGAGGGAAGAAGGGCCAATATTAGCACAGTAGTTGCCTCCTGTGTGCAACTGATGGTGTCCAGTCTTAGTGGCGTACCCCGCAGTCAGTCACATTAGGGGAAAAAAAAGAAAAAATACATCCAAAGGTGCGGGTGGGACCCAGAGAAGTACTGTCCTCAACTGCCGAACAAACCAGTCAGGAGTAATCCTGTACCACTCTTGGTAGCCTCTGCTGTGTTCACCTAAGGTGCAGACACGCACAAGACATTCCATTAAGACGTCAAGGACATAATTGCTTCCTGGCAGATGCCATTGTGTAATGGCCACCATATGAGACACGACAGAACCTCCACAGGAGCGTTCCCATGGGTGTACTAGCCCATGTTTCATGACTGCAGAGCCCACCGGCGAAAAATGCCACTGACAAGCAACTGCCATGTGCATCCCGCAGCCTCGCTCGTTGCTTAGTGATGTACCTCACAGTTAGCTATATGAGAAAGGAACACAAAGGAACGCAGCAAAACCACCACCCTGAAAAAGCGTCCTGTGACTGGGAAAAACTTGTAACACTATCTGCAGCTGATGAAGATGAACTCTGGAGGTGGGTCACAAACTCCAGCAGACAGGGCCAGACTGGGGTCACACCAACGCTGGCCACACTATTCACAGACAGCTCAGGGACAGGCTGGGGGGTGTGCATGTGTCTAGTTAGATCACAATGAAGATGAAACTTCTTCTCGCGGCTTATAGGATGAATCAGATAAAAAGCAACAAAAACAACAACAACAATGCATGAATTATCTGGAACTTAAGTCCATCTTTCTGGCCCTCCAAGCATGCTGTCCAAAGTACCTGGTCAGACCTGACAACTCTCCTGCTGATAGTTGTATAAGCAAAAGGAGGTCCAGAACATCAGAGCTCTCAGACAACATGTCTAAATAAATCTGGCTTTGGTGCATCGACAGAAGCGTCACAGTTAAGTGTACATACACTGCAGGAGCAGATAACGAGAGAGCAGACAATCTTTCAACATTTTCGCAAAGACACTGAACGGAAACTAGACTCAGGCCCACTGCTCAAAGCACTCAAATGGCTAAACCTTTGCCCATGACACCAGTCTGATAAATACGCTTCTTTTCAACCTGACCCACATACCCTTGCTGTGGATGCTTTCAGCATTGGCTGGACTGGTCTTTCTTTCTACAGCTTTCCCCATTTCAGCCTTCTACCATGAGTGTTGCAAAACACTGCCAGGGAACAAGTAGAACTAGAAGGGATAACAATAGCTCCCTGGGAAACACGATTCCCAATGCTGACAAAAAACAAACAGACCAATCTGTCTGTCCATCAGGACTGTCTTCTTTCCCAGCCCTGTGATCCAAAACAGAAACACCCCCTCTAGTTAAAAAAAAAAAAAAAAAGGAAATTACTGCTGTATCTGTGATATCCATAGACAATGGGAATATCTGGTCTTTCAGCAGTGCCACCAACACGGTCATGCATTCATGGCAAGCACCCACTGAACAAATGTACAGCTACTTCAACAACAAATGGCAGAGACACGCCAGTGGTTGGAAGGTGGATCGTGTTTCACCACTCCCAGTGGAGGGTGTCAATTTTCTGGCCCACCTGTGGAAAGACATGGGTCTTCACCTACCACCACTGGTTTAGTGCAGTCTGCACTTTGTTACAGGGTCTAAACAAGCTTGGCTGGGTTTCACTTGGAAACACAGAATTAGTTCGCAGATAAATAAAAGGGTGCCTTCAAGGAAAACCAAAATTTCCCTCAACAACAAAAAAAAAACCCTAAAATGACAACTTAATTCTATAGGTTGAAAAGTTGGACCCCTTAGAAAAGCTCACTATGAAAAAACTTTCACAGAAACTTGTAATGCTTTTTGTCCTACTCACTGGACAGCAATGCCAAACTGTACATGCACTGGATATTTCAAGGCATGTGTCTAAAAGATAATAAATGAACATTTTCATGTGAGTAGTTTTTTTAACCTTATGAAACGTGGGTCCCACCAAGTCCTGATTGAATTGTTTCAGTACAAAAACAAATTTACAAATCAGGCAAATGTAACAGGTGATGTGCAATGCTTTTGTTGAACAGGTATGTTGCAAAACCCACGAATTCTTTTAATCTACCATCATGGACAAAGGAAACTCCAACTGAAGCACCCCACAAAGGACCCAATCATCTTACTAGCCATTTCCAGTGTTGTAGTTGTGCACCTATATAGTATTAACGTTCCCTTCACTTATCGCTCATTTAAACAAAAAAAAGTGGTTTAACAGCATTATAACCTACATTACATCCATATAGGTGGTCCACACACACACACACACACATGGTGAACAGAGAAACATCCCCCACACACATACACATGCACATTTTAACCAGACCCACATACACAAACGCACACACGCATACACACACACACACAAGAAGCTAAGCACACTGTCCGGGCAAAGGGAGGCAAGCTACCTCGTGCCTTACCTCCGTCTCCACTGGCGTTGGAAGACTGGGAAGAGGCGGGGTGTTGGCGGGGGTGGGGGCTGGGCGGGGGGTGGTCGTAGTGGGATTCTGGGGGGTCCTCCAGGGGGGCTTGTGTTGCTGGCTGGGCACGTCGTAACACAGCTCTGCGTAGCTGACACCTGTGTTCCCGTCACAATCAACGCATTGCCTCACTCTGTACAACAGCTTCCACCACACAATCAACACACTTCATCACTTAGTGTACGTCTGCGTTCCCATCACAATCAACACATTGCCTCACTGCGTTCCCATCACTATCAACACATTGCCTCACTGCGTTCCCATCACTATCAACACACTGCCTCACTGCGTTCCCATCACTATCAACACACTGCCTCACTGCGTTCCCATCACTATCAACACATTGCCTCACTGCATTCCCATCACTATCAACACACTGCCTCACTGCATTCCCATCACTATCAACACACTGCCTCACTGCGTTCCCATCACTATCAACACACTGCCTCACTGCGTTCCCATCACTATCAACACATTGCCTCACTGCGTTCCCATCACTATCAACACATTGCCTCACTGCGTTCCCATCACTATCAACACATTGCCTCACTGCGTTCCCATCACTATCAACACACTGCCTCACTGCGTTCCCATCACTATCAACACATTGCCTCACTGCGTTCCCATCACTATCAACACACTGCCTCACTGCGTTCCCATCACTATCAACACATTGCCTCACTGCGTTCCCATCACTATCAACACACTGCCTCACTGCGTTCCCATCACAATCAACACATTGCCTCACTGCGTACCTATCACAATCAACACATTGCCTCACTGCGTTCCCATCACTATCAACACACTGCCTCACTGCGTTCCCATCACAATCAACACATTGCCTCACTGCGTTCCCATCACTATCAACACATTGCCTCACTGCGTACCTATCACTATCAACACACTGCCTCACTGTGTACCTATCACTATCAACACATTGCCTCACTGTGTACCTATCACTATCAACACACTGCCTCACTGTGTACCTATCACTATCAACACATTGCCTCACTGTGTACCTATCACTATCAACACACTGCCTCACTGTGTACCTATCACTATCAACACATTGCCTCACTCTGTGTACATCAGCCTTCCTCGCACAATCAACACACTTCATCACTTACGAGTACATCTACTTCCCCATCACAATCAACACTCTTCTACACTCTTTGTACCCTTGCTTTCCCTCACAATCAGCATGCTTTGTCCTTATCAAATATGTTCCTATCACACTTCAAGACACTTTCATCACTCTGTATACATCTAAGTTCCTGTCACAATCAACACACTTTCATCACCGAAATAGCTCAGTTGATAGAGCGCCGGACTTGTAATCTTGGTGATCCTGGGGTTGCGGGTCTGAATCTCTGCCAGGCCATTTCGGTACAGGGGGATTTTTCCCTCAGAGTTAACATTGGTTCTGACTCCATTTCCCATACAGTCCTTCGAATGAGACTATAAACCGAGGTTCTGTGTGTGAACGCACGCATTGCCATAACATCTTGCACAGACGTAAAATCCCATCACCAGCTTTTGGAAGAGAAGGCCAGTTTGGCCGTTGGTATGGATGACACGTTATACATAGCGTGCACCCTGCATAAGAAATGGAAAGAATGAAGGAAGAAAGGAAACTGAGTGAATGATATTGAATAATATCGACTGGATGACACAGGAAATGACCGAATGAAGCACCAGCTGGCAGCTCTTCAGTCAGCATTACCCAGGTAGGCAGCCTGTTGTGTAAACGAGCGTGGATTGTAAAGCGCTTAGAGCTTGGTCTCTAACCGAGAACAGGGGCTTTACAAGTATTCATTATATATATATATATATATATATTCAATTATAAACAAAGCTTGCTCTTATGTCTTAGATTGAAAAAGTAGGGGAGATAAGCATTCATATCTGCAGTGGTAGATTATTCTGCCTTACAGTATGTGCTTCAGTGGGTGAATGGGGAATATATAAATGCTTCTCAAAATGAGCCTTCAGCAAGCTTATAGTCTCCAAGGGGGAGACAATCTCCAATGGGATGAAAACTCACTAACATATAACTCCTGGTCAGATACCGGTATTTCGAAACCTGATTGTTTCTCCTCAGTGACCGCGGAAAGTGATAACTTGACTCCTCTGCCTTTTCTGTTTTAAGCAGAATGCTATCCCAGAAAAAGGCTGGTGTGCAGTACCGTAGTATGGTTGAGTTTTCAAAAAACCAACCAAAGGTGCCACCTAAGAAGCAAAAGCAAATCATGAAAGAGCAAAACATGCTACCTTTTCTTGTGAAAAGTAGAAAATATAAAACGATAACCTCTTAAGACACAAGTGCTGAGGGCCAGTTCTTGGAATGAATCCGCAAGGGACTGAATTACAATAAACTAATAAATTCCAAGGATAAGTAACCGAGCACCATTCCAGCACCTTACAGAGCAGCTTGGTGTTGCAATGACCGCAAGAAATATTCAATTATAAACAAAGCTTGCTCTTATGTCTTATAGACTGAAGAAATAGGGGGAGATAAGCATTCACATTTGCAGTGGTAGATAATTCTGCCTAACAATATGTGCTTGAGTGGGTGAATATATATATATGCATATATATCACTCATATATATATGCATATATATCACGAATATATATATGCATATATATCACTCAGCATACATTTGTGTTCTCATCACAATCAACACACTTTGACACTCTGTGTGCACCTCACAAGCAACACATTTCGTCCCTATCATCTACGTTCCTGTCACAATCAACACACTCTGTCACTCTGTGTATACCTGCGTTCCCATCACAGTCAAACTGCTTTCGTCACTCTGTATGTATCTGTGTTCTCACCACAATCAACATACTTCATCATAGCCTGCCCCCCCCCCCCCCCCCCCCCCCCCTCCCAAATCACAATACAGACCAGGTTGTATTGCAGGACGTCAAAGGACAGAAGAAAGAGACACGAGGGGCAATACAGCTGAAAGGGTAATAGAGACCAGAGCTATATTACAGGAGGTCAACAGACAGAAGAAAGGGATAAGGGAGGTAACAGAGACCAGAGCTATATTACAGGAGGTCAACAGACAGAAGAAAGGGACAAGGGAGGTAATAGAGACCAGAGCTATATTACAGGAGGTCAACAGACAGAAGAAAGGGATAAGGGAGGTAATAGAGACCAGAGCTATATTACAGGAGGTCAACAGACAGAAGAAAGGGGCAAGGGAGGTAATAGAGACCAGAGCTATATTACAGGAGTCAACAGACAGAGAAAGGGCAAGGGAGGTAAAGACCAGAGCTATATTACAGGAGGTCAACAGCAGAAGAAGGGACAAGGGGGGTAATAGAGACCAGAGCTATATTACAGGAGGTCAACAGACAAAAGAAAGGGACAAGGGAGGTAACAGAGACCAGAGCTATATTACAGGTCAACAGACAGAAGGGACAAGGGAGGTAATAGAGACCAGAGCTCTATTACAGGAGGTCAACAGACAGAAGAAAGGGACAAGGGAGGTAACAGAGACCAGAGCTAGGTAACAGAGACCAGAGCTATATTACAGGTCAACAGACAGAAGAAAGGGATAAGGGAGGTAATAGAGACCAGAGCTATATTACAGGAGGTCAACAGACAGAAGAAAGGGGCAAGGGAGGTAATAGAGACCAGAGCTATATTACAGGTCAACAGACAGAAGAAAGGGACAAGGGAGGTAATAGAGACCAGAGCTATATTACAGGAGGTTAACAGACAGAAGAAAGGGACAAGGGAGGTAATAGAGACCAGAGCTATATTACAGGTCAACAGGCAGAAGGGACAAGGGAGGTAATACAGACCAGAGCTATATTACAGGTCAACAGGCAGAAGAAAGGGACAAGGGAGGTAATAGAGACCAGAGCTATATCACAGGTGGTCAACAGACAGAAGAAAGGGACAAGAGAGGTAATACAGACCAGAGCTATATTACAGGTTAACAGACAGAAGAAAGGGACAAGGGAGGTAATAGAGACCAGAGCTATATTACAGGAGGTCAACAGGCAGAAGAAAGGGACAAGGGAGGTAATACAGACCAGAGCTATATTACAGGTTAACAGACAGAAGAAAGGGACAAGGGAGGTAATAGAGACCAGAGCTATATTACAGGAGGTAAACAGGCAGAAGAAAGGGACAAGTGAGGTAACAGAGACCAGAGCTATACTACAGGTTAACAGACAGAAGAAAGGGACAAGGGAGGTAATACAGACCAGAGCTATATTACAGGAGGTTAACAGGCAGAAGAAAGGGACAAGGGAGGTAACAGAGACCAGAGCTATATTACAGGAAGTCAACAGACAGAAGATAGGGACAAGGAAGGTAACACAGACCAGGGCTGTACTGCAGGAAGTCAACAGACTGAAGCAAGGGACAAGGGAGGTAATACACACCAGGACTGTACTGCAGGAGGTCAAGAGAAGAAAAAAGGGACAGGGGAGGTAATACACACAGGACTGTACTGCAGGAGGTCAAGAGAAGAACAAAGTGACAGAGGAGGTAATACACACCAGGACTGTACTGCAGGAGGTCAAGAGAAGAAAAAGGGACAGGGGAGGTAATACACACAGGACTGTACTGCAGGAGGTCAAGAGAAGAAAAAGGGACAGGGGAGGTAATACACACCAGGACTGTACTGCAGGAGGTCAAGAGAAGAACAAAGGGACAGGGGAGGTAATACACACAGGACTGTACTGCAGGAGGTCAAGAGAAGAAAAAGGGACAGGGGAGGTAATACACACAGGACTGTACTGCAGGAGGTCAAGAGAAGAAAAAGGGACAGGGGGGTAATACACACAGGACTGTACTGCAGGAGGTCAAGAGAAGAACAAAGGGACAGGGGGGTAATACACACAGGACTGTACTGCAGGAGGTCAAGAGAAGAACAAAGTGACAGGGGAAGTAATACACACAGGACTGTACTGCAGGAGGTCAAGAGAAGAACAAAGTGACAGGGGAGGTAATACACACAGGACTGTACTGCAGGAGGTCAAGAGAAGAACAAAGTGACAGGGGAGGTAATACACACCAGGACTGTACTGCAGGAGGTCAAGAGAAGAACAAAGAAAACAAGGGAGGTAATACAGACCAGGACTGTACTGCAGGAAGTCAAGAGCAGAAAAAGGGACAAGGGAGGTAATACAGACCAAAGCTGTACAGCAGGAAGTCAAGAGAAGAAAAAAGGGAAGTAATCGAGGACTGTACTGCAGGAAGTCAACAGGAGAAGAACTGGACGGGAGGGGGGGAGGAGGGGGGGTTAAGGGACCAGAGCTTTATTACAGAAGCTCAATAGACAGAAGAACGGGACAAGCGGGAGGGCAGGGGGAGGGGGGGTATAATACAGACGAGGCCTGAACTGCAGCTGGTCAAAAAACAAATGCTGAACAGATTGTGGTTGAAAGACTGAAGAAAATAATGGGACAAGAGACACCAGAGCTGTAACGGAGGAGGTCAAAATCAAAATAAAGGAACAAGGGGGTGGAGGGAAGGAGGGGTGGTAACCTATACCATGGCAGTCCTGCAGGATGTGAAAAGAGAAAAGAAAATAAAGGAACAGGGGGAGGGGGGGGGGGGGGGGGGATTCACACCAGAGCAGTGCTGCAGGAGGTGAAGACACTAGAAAGTAAAGAGACAGGGGGAGTAACACAGACCAGGACTATACTGGAGGAAGTTGAAAGGAGAAAGTTA
The DNA here is from genome assembly GCA_033310375.1 of Conus canariensis. NCBI lineage: Eukaryota > Metazoa > Mollusca > Gastropoda > Neogastropoda > Conidae > Conus > Conus canariensis. Next base: position 6,933,111 of record CM065743.1, read on the forward strand.
AGGGGCAAGGACAGTAATACACACCTGGGCTGTCGGTGTCAGAGGCGTGGGTGAGCATTGAGTTGTTTGGAGCCGTTAGCTTGTCGTTCTGTGTGGGCGTCGGGGGCAGCTGCCTTCTGCAACATCACACCCATAATTCACTTCACTGGGTTGTTAACCCTCGTTTTTCTTTTATAAAACCAGGTTGTTTTCACACAGATCACTGAATATTTTCACTGTCAAGAAATATTTCTTGAAAGAATGCAGACCTTTTAAATGTGGAACAAAGCATCCAACATTTAAATAATAAAATTCTCTTTAAAAAAATGAGATCTAAAAATGTAAAATGATGCCCAAAAAGTAATCACAGAGCATTCTAGTTTCGTTTCAAGGTAAAGATTTAGATTCAAAACGAAGTGACAGAGGGAGGAAAATGAAGCAAATTTAGAGAGAAAAAGGGTTAGTTACCGCCAAGGGTGCAGACAAACAGATTACAGGACATGTAATCTGTTTGTGTGTGTCCTTGGCGGTACCTTCCCCTTTTCTTTTTAATTTTTTTTAGATTTTGAGACAAAACGGTGTCTACAAACTTTGCATTCTTCTAATAAATTCTGAAGTTTTAAAAATTGCATTTGAAAATTTGATATACCCAGTTTGGGTAGCCTGAACAAGTGTTCATGTGTGTGTGTGTGTGTGTGTGTGTGTGTGTGTGTGTGTGTGTGTGTGTGCAAGAGAGAGAAAGGCATAAAACAGGTGCTTGTGTTTGTGTGTGAGTGGACAGGATAAGTAGCGTGGGAAGCTGGTGTGTGTATGTGGGCAGAGGGGAGTATGAGGGGTGAGGGGTGCATGCTTGAGTGAATGTGAATTTGTGACAGAGAGGAAAGGGAAGAGAGAGAGAGAGAGAGAGAGAGAGAGAGAGAGTGTGTTGTGTGTGTGCGTGTGTACATGTGTGCGCACGCGTGTGTGCCCACGTGCGCGCAGGGATGCGTGCGTGCGTGCATGTGTGTGCCAGTGCGTGTATGTGTGTATGTGCGCAAACTTGCACGAGTGTGTGTGTGTATGTGTATGCACGCATGTGTATGTGTGTGTGCGCACGTGCACCCACGCGTGCACATGTGTGTGCGCAAGCTCGCGGTGTGTGTGTGTGTGTGTGTGTGCGTGTGCGTGCCCGCATGTGTGTGAGCGAGCGCGACAGTGTGTGTGTATTTGTGGGATAATCGCCAAGCTTTTTTTTTGTGTGTCTGCATACACACTTGTGGATGTTTTGCTTATATGTGTGCATGAATGTATGTTTCTGTATGTGTGTTTGTATTAGTCAATAACTTTAAATATCTTATATCTCAATGAATCTATGACTATGTCCTTCAAGTGCACATGTATGGGCCTGAACAAACGCACACCAACACCAAACATCTCCCTGCCAACAAGGAGGGAAACTGGCTGTGAGCCGACACCCTCCTCACCCTTTCCTCTGCACTCCCAACCCCTCTCCTTTTCCAATTCCCCTTCCTCGTCCTCCCTCTATACCCTTTATATCCACAGATCTTTATTCACACAGACACAAACAACAGCAGACCCAAGTCCTGCAGATGCTACTCATCTTCTCTCATCACATCCACTCTTCCTCTCCCACCCCCAACCCTCACCCTCCCAACACCCCCCTCTCCTTCCCTTCCCTTCCCTGGATTTTTTTTTCAGCTCACCTGGGAGGTTTCGGGGAGGTGCTAGGAGACGGGGCAGGGGAAAGGGTGCGGGGGGGAACAGGCGGGGGGACATCTCGTCGGTTAGTGGCCGGAGAATCGAGAGGCGAGTTGCGCTCCCGCACTCTGGAGTTGACGGCCAGTGCATGGAGAGTGGTGGCGCAGCCCTCCTGCCAGGCAGTGCACATGGTCAAAGGTCAGAGGTTAGCCACAATTCCCCTGCTGCTCCAAAGACAGCTAACGCTGACTGTTAGCATCACTTCACAGTTGTCATCACCATCATCATTTCACATCATGGTCATGATGACGACTATTACCGGTTTTTCATGTCACATCATGTAGTCATTGTCACTATCTTCACAACATATCATAGTCATTATCATCATCACTGTCATTATCCAAATGTACAGCTTCGTAACACAAGTCAATGATATATCGAAGATGAATGAATTTTTTTCCTCACAAGCGCCGTCTTTTTCTTCTTATTTACACAACAAGTATTCTACAGTTCTCCCTCACCACCTCCATCTGTTCTGACACCCTGGTTTCCAGTGATACTCTTGCTCACACTTAACTCCCTTGCATAAACGGCGTATTTCATAACTTGCATGGCACTGAAAATGGCTACTCCCTACAACCATAATTACAAGCCCTGGAGAGAGCAACAGCAATCTGGAGACTGAATGAGTCAGCATGTGTTGTTTAGATCAGCTTACTCATGTTTTTTGCTCAGACAAAAGAGTGGAAAAAAAAGAATTTTCTGTTTCAGACATCACACACACACACCCACACCCACACACCACACACACCCACACCCACACACACACTCACATGCACACACACATTTCTGTTTTTCAGTCTGTCAGCCAACTTTCACCAATATGTTCATCAAAGCATGTGCTCTTTCAACTTTATTTACTCACAGGTTCATCATAATCGTTGTATAGATATGTCTTCATCAACACTAAAGTCATTATTTCCCCATCGTTTACCGACACGTTTGTCATTGCCATAGTCTGGCTGTGTGCCTTCATCAATATGTGTGTTGTTATTTGTTGATCATTTACTCACAGGTTCATCATTATCGCTGTTCATATGGAAGCTGTCTGTGCTCAACGGAGGTGGTGTTACCTCATCATCATTTACTCGCAGGTTCATTGTCGTCACTGTCTTCACAGGGACTGTGTGCCTCATCAAACTGTTCTTTTATCATCATTTATTCACAGGTTTGTTATCGTCCTGATTTATATACGGGCTGTGAGCCATCACCTAAGTGTTGTAATTTCACCATCATATACTCACAGATTCGTCATCATTGTGTCTAGATAGGAGTTGTGTGTGTTTAAATCTAATGTTGTTCTTTCATCATCATTTATTCACAGGATTTGTTATCGTCCTGATCTATATAGGCGTTGTGTGTCATCATCAAAGTGTTGTAATTTCATCATCATACACTCACAGATTCGTCATCACTGAGTCTTGAAGGGAGTGGTGTGCGTTTGAAACAAATGTTTTTATTTCATCATCCTTTACTCACAGGTTCATCGTCGTCGTTGTCTAGATGAGGGCTGTGCAGAGGGCGACTGTCCACTGTCTTGGGCTGTGTGCGTTCATCAAAGGGGTCCACCACGACCTGCTCCGTCCCCTTTATCTCACAGCGACAAAATGGACACCCCTGACCCTCCGAGTCCTGACAAAACAAACATCAACTGATGTCCACTGGGTGAAACATGGAGTATGTCAATTATGTGAAAGATGGGGTATATGTGGATGAAACATGGGCTATATATCATAATGTAAAACATGGGTATCTCCATCAGGTAAAACCTGGGTATCACCCATGATATGAAATATGGGGTATCTCCATTAAGTGTATCATGTGTTAACTACTACTCTGTAGAACATGGGGTATTTCCTTTGTGTGAAACATGGGGTATTAGGTGAAATATGGCTACCTCCATTTGGTGAAAAAAACAGGACATCTCCCATTAGGAGAAATAATTTGGGGCACCTCCTATTTCATAAAACATGGAGTATCTGCCATAAGCTGAAACATGTTGGATCTCCCATTTGGTGAAACATGGGTCATCTCCCATTAAACAAAACAAGGGGTATTTGCTATAAGTTGTGAAATATGGGGTACCTCCAGCAGGTGAAACATGGGGTGTCTCCATTCAGTAATACATATATGGGGTATCTCCCAGTAGGTAAAACATGAGGTACCTTTCATTAAAAGTGGCACATGGGGTATCTTTCATTCGGTGATACATAGGGTATCTCCACTAGGTGAAACATGAGGCATCTCCAGCAGGTGAAACATGGGATATCTTTCATTAAGTGACACATGGCGTATCTTTCATTAAGTGACACATGGGGTATCTCCATCAGGTGAAACATGAGGTATCTCCAGCAGGTGAAACATGGGATATCTTTCATTAAGTGACACATGGGGTATCTTTCATTTGGTAATACATAGGGTATCTCCATCAGGTGAAACATGAGGTATCTCCAGCAGGTGAAACATGGGATATCTTTCATTAAGTGACACATGGGGTATCTTTCATTTGGTAATACATAGGGTATCTCCATCAGGTGAAACATGAGGTATCTCCAGCAGGTGAAACATGGATATCTTTCATTAAGTGACACATGGGTATCTTTCATTTGGTAATACATAGGGTATCTCCATCAGGTGAAACATGAGGTATCTCCAGCAGGTGAAACATGGGATATCTTTCATTAAGTGACACATGGGGTATCTCCTGTTAAGAAATACACAGGGTATCTTCATTTGGTGAAACATGGGCTATTTGCCATCAAGTGAAACAGGGTATCTCCATTAGGTGATACATGTGGTATGTCTCATCAGATGAAACAACGGGTCTCTTCCATTAGATGAAACAAAGGGTATCTCCATAAGATGAAACAAGGGGAATCTCCCACAAAATGAAACAAGGGGTAACTCCCTTTATATGAAACAAGGAGTACCTCCCGTCAGATGAAACAAGGAGTATCTCCCATCAGATGAAACAAGGGGTATCCCCCATAAGATAAAACAAGGGTATCTCCCATCAGATGAAACAAGGGGTATCTCCCATCAGATGAAACAAGGGTAGGGTATCTCCCATCAGATGAAACAAGGGGTATCTCCCGTCAGATGAAACAAGGGGTATCTCCCATCAGATGAAGCAAGGGGTATCTCCCATCAGATGAAACAAGGGTATCTCCCATCAGATGAAACAAGGGTATCTCCCATCAGATGAAACAAGGGGTATCTCCCATCAGATGAAACAAGGGGTATCTCCCATCAGATGAAACAAGGGGTATCTCCCATCAGATGAAACAAGGGGTATCCCCCATAAGATAAAACAAGGGTATCTCCCATCAGATGAAACAAGGGGTATCTCCCATCAGATGAAACAAGGGGTATCTCCCATCAGATGAAACAAGGGGTATCTCCCATCAGATGAAACAAGGGGTATCTCCCATCAGATGAAACAAGGGGTATCCCCATAAGATAAACAAGGGGTATCTCCCATCAGATGAAACAAGGGGTATCTCCCGTCAGATGAAACAAGGGGTATCTCCCATCAGATGAAACAAGGGGTATCTCCCGTCAGATGAAACAAGGGGTATCTCCCATCAGATGAAACAAGGGGTATCTCCCATCAGATGAAACAAGGGGTATCCCCCATAAGATAAAACAAGGGGTATCTCCCGTCAGATGAAACAAGGGGTGTCTCCCATCAGATGAAACAAGGGGTATCCCCCATAAAACAAGGGGTATCTCCCATTAGATGAAACAAAGGATATCCCCCATCAGATAAAACATGGGCAAGTCCCATTCGATGAAACAAGGGGTGTCACCCATTAGATGAAACAAAGGATATCCCCCATCAGATAAAACATGGGCATGTCCCATTCGATGAAACAAGGGGTGTCACCCATTAGATGAAACAAAGGATATCCCCCATCAGATAAAACATGGGCATGTCCCATTCCATGAAACAAGGGGTGTCTCCATCAGGTGAAACACGGAGTATCTCCAGACCTGTTTACCCTAAAACTGACACTGGTGTAATTTTCCAGAGAAAAAAAAAAAAAAAAATGAGCATGTTTTCCGCAAAGGATGTGTACAAACCTTCAAATTTTTTGTAAAAGCATGGGCGGGGAAGCATTTGCTTTTTACATGCCATCTGCAGCACGGGATACCTGATCCTATAGCACTTGTATCACCTACACTTACAAACAGGTCCTTCCAACACAAATCACTTTCAAACCTGATTCATTAACATACTTTGGCAAAAAGTTATGCCTAGTCATCGTTTCTTTTTTTTTTTCTTTTTTTTTTCCATATCCTACAACCTGTGATCACCACTGCTGTTGCTATGTATCAGCATGCTGTTCAAGCCAACACAGCCAGACGCGATTTTGTGCACAGGGATTAGCAAGGGCTTCCACTCTCTGGTCACAGCACACCAAGACATCATCATGTTTAAATTCTGTATGTGCAGCAACCGCTCATGAACTTCGTCTCGAGATCTTTGTTCAACATGTAGTGCTCATCATATTTTGATCATAGGTAAGGTAAGGTAATGTTGTTAATAGCCCAGCCGCCTGCAAAGGGCCATACCAGGGCTGTCACCACATTGAAGTCAGCTCACAAGTCCCCCCCCCCCCCCCCCCAACACACACACACACACACAAAAACCCACCATTCACACATTTTAAAATAGACCTTCTATAAACGCACCAGAAACTTTGTTAAAAATCTTTCTTTCGTAAAATTTAGATCAGATGATAAATGTCAATCTCTCTCAGATATTCAAAGATAATGTCAGCTCCCATCAGGTGAAACATAGGGTATCTCCCATCAGGTGAAACATAGGGCATCTCCCATCAGGTGAAACATAGGGCATCTCCCATCAGGTGAAACATAGGGCATCTCCCATCAGGTGCAACATAGGGTATCTCCCATCAGGTGAAACATAGGGCATATCCCATCAGGTGAAACATAGGGCATCTCCCATTAGGTGAAACACAGGGCATCTCCCATTAGGTGAAACATAGGGCATCTCGCATCAGGTAAAACACAGGGCATCTCCCATTAGGTGAAACATAGGGCATCTCCCATCAGGTGAAACACAGGGCATCTCCCATTAGGTGAAACATAGGGCATCTCCCATCAGGTAAAACATAGGGCATCTCCCATCAGGTGCAACATAGGGTATCTCCCATCAGGTGAAACATAGGGCATATCCCATAGGTGAAACATAGGGCATCTCCCATTAGGTGAAACACAGGGCATCTCCCATTAGGTGAAACATAGGGCATCTCCCATCAGGTAAAACATAGGGCATCTCCCTAGTGATACATCGAGCATCATGGATTAGTGAAACAAGGGTATTCCCATTATGAAACACAGGGTACACTGAAACAGGGAATTCTCCCATTCAGTGAAACATGGTGTATCTCCCATAGGTAAAACATAGAGTATCTACCATCAGGTGAAACATGGGTATCTCCCATATGGGTATCTCCCATTGGTGAAAACACAGGCATTCTCCGTATAGGAAAACATGGGGTATCTCCCATTGGTAAAACACAGAGGATCTACCCTTTAGGAAACATGGGCATCTCCCATTGGTAAAACACTGAGTATCTACCGTAAGAGAAAACAGGGTATCTCCCATTGGTAAAACACAGGTATCTACCGATGCAGGAAACATGGGTATCTCCCATGGTAAACAAGAGTATCTACCGATAGAGGAAACAAGGGATCTCCCATTGGTAAAACACAGGCATCTACGCTGAGGAGAAACATGGGTATCTCCCATTAGGTAAACACAGGTATCTACCGTGAGGGAAACATGGGTATCTCCCATTGGTAAAACACAGGTATCTCCGTGAGGGAAACATGGGATCTCCCATTGGTAAAACATAGGGATCTCCCTTAGGAAATAAGGTCTACCGTGAAGGAAACATAGGGTATCTCCCATTGGTAAAACACACAGTAACTACTTGATAGGAAACATGGGGTATCTCCCATGTGGGTAAATACACTCCATAGTAAAACGATCTCCGTTAGGGAAACATAGGGGATCTCCCATTGGTAAAACACAGAGTATCTACCGTGGAAGGAAACATGGGGTATTTCCCCATGTAAAAACACAGATATCTACCAGTAGGAAACATGGGTATCTCCCATTGGTAAAACAAGAGTATCTACCGTAGAGGAAACATGGGGTATCTCCATATGGTACTCCCATTGGTAAAACACAGAGTACTACCGTAAGAGAAACATGGGGTATCTCCCATTGGTAAAACACAGAGTATCTACCGTGAGAGGAAACATGGGTATCTCCCATTGGTAAAACACAGAGTATCTACCGTGAGAGGAAACATGGGGTATCTCCCATTGGTAAAACACAGAGTATCTACCGTGAGAGGAAACATGGGGTATCTCCCATTGGTAAAACACAGAGTATCTACCGTAAGAGGAAACATGGGGTATCTCCCATTGGTAAAACACAGAGTATCTACCGTGAAAAGGAAACATGGGGTATCTCCCATTGGTAAAACACAGAGTATCTACCGTGAGAGGAAACATGGGGTATCTCCCATTGGTAAAACACAGAGTATCTACCGTGAGAGGAAACATGGGGTATCTCCCATTGGTAAAACACAGAGTATCTACCGTGAGAGGAAACATGGGGTATCTCCCATTGGTAAAACACAGGAGTATCTCCCATAACAAAAACAACAACACAAGGGATTTCTCCGACAAGCAGATGACCCAGGAGAGAGAAGGCAGTGAGCACAGCATCCTGCTGGTTTACCTGCCACTGAGTGAGGCAAGGGGTGCAGAGGAGATGGCCGCAAGGCTCCAGGCGGATATCCTTGTCGTTCTCCGCACAGATCTTGCAGAGCTGGAAGGTGGAACCCATCTCGCAGTACAGCTCGTACTGTTCCTGCGTCACACGGATGTGGTCCTCCTCACAGTCGCGCACCAGGAAGCTGAGGTCAGGGTTCACCGTGCGTCCGTCAGGGAACAGGAAGCTGCAAGTCAGACACAGCACGGAACGCATCACTCTCAGACCCCGCAGCACCTTGTCACTACCTGGCTTGAACCACGCAACCATGTCAGACAGGCAACACTATATTGCTGTCACCGTAATTCATGTTCTTATTAGGCTAGCAACCGCTATGGGTCATATCAGGGTTGTCACCCCACTGGAGTCAGTTGACACGATGCTGAAATTCAATGGGCATTAGTGTAAAACCAGCTACATCCGACATCAGACTGGCAATGACACATCACTGTAAAACCAGTAACATCCAACATGAGACGGGCAGCACGTCACTTTCAAAAGGAATTTTACACAGAGAGAACATTTTTTATATTCTTTTTCTTGTTCAATCAAAACCTCATTCCTACGTCGTGTGAATTCATTCCCTACCATCAAGATCCATCCAGTAAGACTTAATTCAGTTCAGGTGTGGGTGTGTGTGGGTGGGTGGGGTGGGGGGATCGAAAAGCAGGTGGTTCACTCACAATCCTTCTCTCTGTCCATCCAGTAAGGCCTGACACAGGGACTTGTTCTGGGGGATGGTCTGCAGGATCTGACCGTCGCCCGTCACGTAGCCAATGGCCCACTGGCCCAGGGTGTACAGCTCAGCCGAAAGACGTAACTGTGGACACAGACACACAGCACCACTGAAGGAAGGGGGGGTAAGGAACAAAAACATTGTGTGCATAAACCTACACCACCACCACGGAAGGGAGGGAGGTAAGATGCAAATAGCAGTGGTGATAATAAACACACAGCACCACTGAAGAAAGGGGGGTAAGGAATAAAAAAAAAAAAAAAAAATGTGGGCATAAACTTACAACACCACGGAAGGAAGGGAGATATATGATTATTATGTCCACTGCTATAGTGGACATAATAAACACACAGCACCACTGAAGAAAGGGGGGTAAGGAATAAAAAAAAATGTGGGCATAAACTTACAACACACCGAAGGAAGGGAGGTAAGACGTGTATAGCAGTGGATGTAATAAACACACAGCACCACTGAAGAAAGGGGGTTAAGGAATAAAAACATTGTGCGCATGAACCTGTAACACCACGGAAGAAAGGGAGGTAAGAAGTTTATAGCAGTGGGCATTTATAAACACACAGCGCCACTGAAGAAAGGGAGGTAAGAAGTTTATAGCAGTGGACATTTATAAACACACAGCACCACTGAAAGAAGGAACATAAGAAACACTGAGGAAAGACATGAAGAAACAAAGGAAAAAATTCAGTCCTGACAGTTGAGTTGTTGGCCTGCGCTTGTTTTTTCCCCCACTATTAGATTGTTCGTCTATGTATTTGTCTGACTTTATTCAAGTTTAAAAGGCTGTGCCAGTCTTGAATAAAAGTTACTCTGTGTTAGGTTTTCTTATGGGAGCAAAAAATACCCCATTTGTTTACTGTTTGTTTAGTAAAAAAAAAAAAAAAAAAAAATTCAGTCCTGCCAGTTCTCCCCAACAGCTATAACTTGTTGTGGTCAACAAAAAAAAAAAAAAAAAGCAAAAAGGAAAGCAACTCACTCTTGCCAATTCTTCCCCCTAGTTCTCCCCAACAAGTACCACCTGTATGGTTAGGGAAAAATAAAATCAGTCCTATCAGTTCTCCCTTCTAGTTCTCCCAATAACTACCACTTTACTTGTATGGTACAACAACAAAAACAAAAAAATCAGTCCTGTCAGTTCTCCCTTCTAGTTCTCCCCAACTACCACTTGTTGGGTAAAAAAAAAGAGAAGAAAAAAACAAATCAGTGCTCCCAGTTCTCCCCAACGACTACCACTTGTATGGTTAAAAACAATAAATAAATAAATAAAAATCAGTCCTGTCAGTTCTCACCCTTAGTTCTCCCCAACAACCACTACTTGTATGGTCAAAAACAAAAAAAGAAGAAAAAAAAATCAGTCCTGCCAGTTCTCCCCCCTTGTTTAAGAAAAAATATCAGTCCTGCCAATTCTTCCCACTTGTTCTCACTAGCAGCCCCCTGTATGGTCATGGCAAGAAAAACAACAACAACAAAACAAAAACAACAACAAAACAACAACAAAACTTGTCATGCCAGTTCTCTCCCCTGGTTCTCAGAAACCACTGCCCCCTATGTGATTAGAAAAAAAAAAAAGTAACCCCACGTTCAGAAATGAGACTTTCAACACTGACTACCAACACAATGATTCAATCATTCAGCATGTGTTGAAGAGTAAAAGGTCGTCAATCGTTATCTTCCACCAGAAAGTTGAACATAGCTACCTATTTTCTTGAGATAAAGAACAACACACAATGATTAGGTCACAAAAACCCAAGTCATTCTCATGCTCCACAGTACACCCCAAAAATGGAGTTGATCACATACCACCCACAAAAATCAGAGATGCAGGCTTCTTGTTGTTGTTGTATTTTTTTGTTTGTGTTGTTCTCCTTTTTGCTGATATTGTTGTTGATGCTGTTGCTGTTGTTCTGACCATCTTAAGTCTAACATCATACACAAAGTAAATTACTGCTCAAAACATTCACAGCAATCCTCAATGCCCCATTCACATCATTCACACACACAGCGGTGTCCATTACTGGTGGAACACAGCAGTCCCTCAATGCCCCATTTACATCATTCACACACACAGCAGTCTCCATTACTGGTGGAACACAGCTGTCCCGCAATGCCCCATTCACATCATTCACACACACAGCAGTCTCCATTACTGGTGGAACACAGCTGTCCCTCAATGCCCCATTTACATCATTCACACACAGCAGTCTCCATTACTGGTGGAACACTGCTGTCCCTCAATGCCCCATTCACATCATTCACACACACAGAGTCTCCATTACTGGTGGAACACAGCTGTCCCTCAATGCCCCATTCACATCATTCACACACACAGCAGTCTCCATTACTGGTGGAACACAGCTGTCCCTCAATGCCCCATTCACATCATTCACACACACAGCAGTCTCCATTACTGGTGGAACACAGCTGTCCCTCAATGCCCCATTACATCATTCACACACAGCAGTCTCCATTACTGGTGGAACACAGCTGTCCCTCAATGCCCCATTCACATCATTCACACACACAGCAGTCTCCATTACTGGTGGAACACAGCTGTCCCTCAATGCCCCATTTACATCATTCACACACAGCAGTCTCCATTACTGGTGGAACACAGCTGTCCCTCAATGCCCCATTCACACACAGCAGTCTCCATTACTGGTGGAACACAGCTGTCCCTCAATGCCCCATTCACATCATTCACACACACAGCAGTCTCCATTACTGGTGGAACACAGCTGTCCCTCAATGCCCCATTTACATCATTCACACACAGCAGTCTCCATTACTGGTGGAACACAGCTGTCCCTCAATGCCCCATTTACATCATTCACACACAGCAGTCTCCATTACTGGTGGAACACAGCAGTCCCTCAATGCCCCATTCACATCATTCACACACAGCAGTCTCCATTACTGGTGGAACACAGCTGTCCCTCAATGCCCCATTCACACACAGCAGTCTCCATTACTGGTGGAACACAGCTGTCCCTCAATGCCCCATTCACATCATTCACACACAGCAGTCTCCATTACTGGTGGAACACAGCTGTCCCTCGTTCCTATACTATAGTCTCCAGCAGTCCACTCGAAATTCAAAGGCTGTCAAGAACTTCCAAGGGTGTGTGCAACCCTGATTTCTTCTTTTTTAAACACACACACACACACACATACACATTCCTATCGACCCCTCACTGCACCCCCCCCCCCCCCAACACACACACACACACACACAAACTTACACACACACACACACACACACACAACCAGACCTGTTTACCCCAAATTTGTGTACCTGTAATATTCAGACAAAAACCTGTAATTTGAAAAAAAAAAAAAAAAAAAAAAAAAAAAACAATCTTCATCATCGCAATATTTTCACAACTTTTGAAGATTTCAAAAGAGCCGGCCGTTGTCGCGTAAAACCACTTCATCGCCATCTTTGACAAGGTAAAAGACGCAAGGCACGCTGAGAAATGTCTTCTTACTGTTTCTGACCAAAACGGTAGCAGATAAAACTTCGCGTTTAACAATTTTCTTTCTCTGACTTTTTTTTTCCCGTAATATTTGGGGGGGGGGGGGGGGGGGGTAGTTCCCATAATTTAGATTTTTTTTCTGTAAATGTTACGGCAAAATCGTAAGGGTAAACAGGTTTGCACACACACACCACACACACACACACACACAAACACACACACTCCCCCCCCCCCCCCCCCCAAATCCCCACCCCACACACACACTGTGACAGACCTGCCAGGTTTGTTGATGTACTTCTTAAGGCGTTCCTTGACCTCGTCATAGGTGAGAAAGGCAGCGTAGCCAGGATGAGTGACCGCCAACACATTCCAGTTGCGTAGCAAGTTGTTCCATGGCTGGAACAGTCTGCAACATGCCCAGCATTCTTTACACCACACATGTCAAGTTATCAGCATACCGTACATCATCAGTACATGAACAAACCCAGACGCTTTGTGTCAAACATCGAAACACTGAAGTTAGCATGCGACTGTCCATCTGCAAACAACACACAGACGTTGCCTAGTGAGCATGAGTTAATCTTCATTTTTAAAAAAGGGAAGGGAAAAAAAAAAAAGATGGCGGGAAAAATAGGAGGATGGAGGCCCCACCTACTTAAAAAAAAATCTTAAAACATTCAGAAAAAAAAAAAAAAAGGAAAAAAAAAAAGAAGAAAACAAAAAAGTGTAAAATTGGCGGTCGGAGGACAACAAAAAAAAGATTGGGGGAAAATTTGTTCTATGGCCGGAACAGCCTGCAACAGGCCCAGCATTTTTTATACCACACCTCATTTCTTTACACCACAAGTGTCATTTCTTTACACCACAGTGTCATTTCTTTACACCACACCATTATTTCTTTACACCACACCTCATTTCTTTACACCACACATGTCATTTCTTTACACCACACGTGTCATTTCTTTACACCACATGTCATTTCTTTACACCACACGTCATTTCTTTACACCACACGTGTCATTTCTTTACACCACACGTCATTTCTTTACACGTCATTTCTTTACACCACACGTCATTTCTTTACACCATACATGTCATTTCTTTACACCACACACATCATTTCTTTACACCACACATATCATTTCTTTACACTACATGTGTCATTTCTTTACACCACATGTCATTTCTTTACACCATGCGCCATTTCTTTACACTTCATGTGTCATTTGTTTACACCACATGTCATTTCTTTACACCACACACGCCATTTCTTTACACCACGCATGTCAAGTTGCTCTATGGCTAGAACAGTCTGAAGCATACTCATCATTTTCTTTCTTTTTTTGTTTTTTTACATCACATCTATCAAACAGCAGATTGTTTTTCTTTTTCACTGACAAAGAAAAAAAATAATTAAAGACAAAAAAAAAAAAAGAAAAAGAAAAAAAAAAAGAGTGAGCGGAACACGGACACTGCATGCTGTAATGCAGTTTCTGCCCCTAAGATAAGGGCACCACCACTGCATGTCATAACACCATTTTCTGCTAACAAGGACAGAACACCAACACTGTGTGTGAGTGTCGACCTCTCAGGGACAGTGATAGCTGGGTGATGCAATTGGACACCATGACTCAATGCGATTACACACCTCACATCTAAGTCACCAGTTTACTAATAACTATGCCTGCATCTGCCATCTAAGCTGTGCGATCATGTATACCTACTCCTCCCTGTGGCAGCAGCCCTTCAAACGAAACAGCAGAACTTGACACTCGGTCCTTTTCAGGACAATAGTTTTAGTGTGCAAGTGAACGCGAACACAAGAAAAGAACAGGTCACTCTAGAGTGATGTCATGAAACACCGGAATAGTCTGGCCACTAAAGTAAAAGGGACATTAATCAGCTCAAACCGGAGACTGAGAAAGAGGCTGGTGATCTGAGTGAAAACACAGGACAGAGCTGAGGGCACCTGTTTTGATGTGATCAAGCATGGGATTTGAAATCTATGTAGGAGGAGGACAGTACAGCCACAGAGTGTGTGTGTGTGTGCGTTGTGTGTGTGTGGTGGGGGGGGGGGGGGGGGTTGACTGCTGCAGAGGGTCCTGGCGAGGTCCTGGGGCAAGGCCCGTGATGGGAGTCAGGGGGCAGGACTCCCAAAGTCTCCTGCCGCTGTAGTGTTTTGCTTGTTTACCAATAAAAATCAGCCTTGGGTTGGGGATATTACAATTCTTAAAAATCAAACAAACAAAAGTACTATTCCATCTAAACACCAGTCTCAAAGAAAACAAAAAACCCAGAACATGCTTTGCTGATTTTGTAGTACTAAGTCTTCATACCTGGCTCCATAATTTTTTCTTTTTTTTTATGCCCTTACTTAGCCACACAGATGTTTCCATCTTCTCGTCAAACTATTGTAAGTACTATTTCTTTTTGATACGGTCATTTATGTAAGAAATATGAGCCTGTCTCCAGATGACAGTTTAGTTTACATGCTGTGATTACTCTGTGACTTCTGTGAAGCTGGGAAAGTCCATCAGAATGCACTACAGAATGTTCCCCTGATGATTTGGACTCATGCCAATGCATGTGTGAATTTAGAAGTCTCCATCCTTACAGCAGAGCAGGAAAGCCTGAGAATGATCTCATAATACATTATATCATACACCATGTGCCTTTCAAATAACTCTTTTTTCCTATGCTTTGCTTATACATATGCTTACATGTTTATATATACATCTATTTTAGCATCATAGATATGGTGTTCATGTGTATTTCATATTCTGATATTATATAATATGACGTTATCAAGATTTTATGGTTTTGTACTTGCAGAGAGTGCGTGCATACATGCGTGCGTGCATGCACGCAAGCGTGCGTGCATGTGTGACAGCGTGTCTTTTGTTTGTAAAACAAAAATTTCTACAGAACCAAGTTATCAAAAAGGGTATTTTGATGACAATCATGGAGTGCATGCACAATATGAAGGCACCTTGTGGTGCAAAATATCTGTGGTCAGCCAAATATCCTCTCTTCGCATATAATCACTTCGCATATAGTCATTCTGTAAACAGAGTGTGACATGAACTGGTCCAAAAATGAGAATCAGCAAAACGTGTGCGCTCAGCCAAATATCCTCTCTTCACAAGTCATTCTGTAAACACAGCGTGATATGGACTGGTCCAAAAATGAGAGTCAGCAAAATATGTGCGCTCAGCCAAATATCCTCTCTTCACAAGTCATTCTGTAAACACAGTGTGATATGGACTGGTTCAAAAATGAGAGTCAGCAAACATCCTCCCTTCAAAACTTATCAAAAACACCTGTGATCAGCTAAATATCCTCTTTTCATAAGTCATTCTATGAACACGCTGTGTCATGGATTAGGATGCTCTCCAAGAGGAGACCTGACAGTGTGTGTACAAGCTGAACTTCTCTGTCCACAGAAGTGTTGTCATCAAGGAGAGTGCCATGGATTGAGAATTCTCCCCAAGAGACCTGACAGCTTTGAAAAGCTGGTGTACAATGTGCTGATCTGTCCCAGACAGAACTGCTGTCCAACAGAAGAGGGAGTGAAATCATCAAAACCCATCCATCCCCAGTGTGTTAAGATGCATCCACTGCTTTCCTGTCTATGCCGAGTCAGAACAGGCATTTTTCTCTTTTTCTTTCTTTTTTTTTTTGGGCGTACGCAGACCGATACTCCTGCGGACACTCCCTGTATAGACAGGCAGGGATCAATCCCATCTACCCAACAAAGGCAGTGGAGTTTTGTGTGTATGACCGTTTCTTATACCGCCATTAAGGCAGCCATACTCCATCTTCGGGGAAGGTGCATGCTATGTGTAACGTGTCATCCATACCAACAGCCAAACTGGCCTTCTCTTCCGAAAGTTGGTGATGGGATTTTACATGTGTGCAAGATGTTATGCATGCGTTCACACATGGAACCTCGGTTTATAGTCTCATTCGAAGGACTGTATGGGAAATGAAGTCAGAACCAATGTTAACTCGGAGGGAAAAATCCCCCTGTACCGAAACAGCCCGGTGGAGATTCAGAAATTGCATCACTGAACACCAAGTGAATCAGCAGCAGACTTGTGTCTCCTCAAGAGTGAAAAATTAGTGTGTGTGTGTGTGTGTGTGTGTGTGTGTGTGTGTGTGTGTGTGTGTGTGTGTGTGTGTTGTTGTTGTTGTTCTGTTTTACGTCTTTCCACATTACGTGAGAATTAGACGAAAAAAAAAAAAAAAAAAAGGGGGGGGGGGGGGGGTCGGGGTAAAAAAGGTTAACACTATGAGGTAAAATAACTAACTTATCTACAGCAATAACACAAAAGTAGAAAATCCACTTAATCAAAGACTGAAAAACAAAAAACAAAAAAACTAAAAACCCACACAAAAAAACCCCCGAAACATGTAACTCTTCTGTCTCATCGCACCACTGACTGTTATATGTTATAAATATTTGCCATTTGGACTTTTAGCTAAGTGCAAAAAGAAAAGATACGTTTCACTTGCTGACAGTGACCGGAAAACATTTTGACTAGGCTGTACAGACGTATTTGGAATGAATTTTTTCATCAAGTTACACAAAAGAATGTGATCAGTTGATATGCTATGACCACATATACAATGTATATTTTTGACATACTTTGTTTTAAAACAATCCAATTTCCATCTACAGATCAAGGAACTTATCTGTCGTCTACGATAAATGTTTTGATCGTACTTACTTAACATTTCATGAATACTTCCCATTTCATCGTGTAAACCAAAACACCCAGTTTCTCTATCAAATGAAAATTAGAAAATTGTACTTTCTCTGCCAAAGTATAGCACTCTTGCATTGACATAGAGAGGTTCAAAAAATGCGAATCTGATGATCGTTTTGCTCCTCTCTTTGCCAGAACATCAACCTTTTCATTATAGTATAACCCACAGTGGGAGGGCACCCAAAGAAATGTTATTTCAGTGTCTCTGGCTGAGAGGAAGTGTACTAAATTATTTATGTGTGTGTGTGTGTGTGTGTGTGTGTGTGTGTGTGTGTGTGTGTGTGTGTGTGAGGGATGCAGGAAAGTGGGGGTGTGGGGAGGAAGAATCTTTTCTTGGCAACCCGATCTGTTCTGTTTACATGTGCTGGTTAATACACTAGCTGATCACAGTGTTTGTGCAGTACAACACTACAGACCACTCTGAGCTAACCTGGCAGAGGAACAAAGAATGAAAAAGCCCACTTGACAAGTCCGCATTTGGACGAGTGCAGGCGTTTTTGAGGGCCTGGTGTTGGTCGCTTCATCCTGTAATGTCCTGACAGTGATAGCCGACAACAGTGGTAGGGGATGACTCTAAAACAGGACGACCATCACACGAGGTGACACTAAGAAAGGCTGACAGTCACCTTGGCATGCTGTAAGTGTGTCAGTGACAAGCAAAGATAGTGACACATCCTGCCAGTGACAGTGCCAGCGCCAGGTCTGACCTCTTGTGTCTGTCTGTGTCTTCAGGAAGGATGTCCTTCACCCACATCACATAACACCAACCCTCTTCCCTCACCATCAACACTGCAACAGGGGCTTGCCTTCTCTCCCCAAGTGGCCCACACACCGCAACCAGGCAAAAACTGATAGCCACTTTCTCACTTCCTGTGCCGTGTTGCCGGTGTGTCCTTAGTGGCAGACCAGTCATCACCTCTATCATGAAGTGTTCATATCACTGATGTGTTCTTTGTAGCAGACTAGTCCTCACCTCTGTCATGAAGTGTTCATATCACTGATGTGTCCTTTGTAGCAGACTAGTCCTCACCTCTATCACAACTTGTCCACACTACTTGTGTTCTTAGTGGCAGATCAATCATCATCTCTACCATGAACTGAACACATCACTGGTGTGTTCTTAGTGGCAGATCAATCTTCATCTCTACTATGAACTGTACACATCACTGGTGTGTTCTTAGTGGCTGATCAATCATCTCTACCATGAACTGAACACATCACTGGTGTGTTCTTAGTGGCTGATCAATCCTCATCTCTACCATGAACTGAACACATCACTGGTATGTTCTTAGTGGCAGATCAATCCTCATCTCTACCATGAACTGAACACATCACTTAGTGGCAGATCAATCCTCATCTCTACCATGAACTGTACACATCACTGGTGTGTTCTTAGTGGCAGATCAGTCATCTCTACCATGAACTGTACACATCACTGGTGTGTTCTTTAAGTGGCAGACCTGTACTTGTGTTCTTAGAGGCAGATCAATCCTCATCTCTACCATGAACTGTACACATCACTGGTGTGTTCTCAGTGGCAGATCAATCCTCATCTCTCCATGAACTGTACACATCACTGGTGTGTTCTCAGTGGCAGATCAATCCTCATCTCTACCATGAACTGTACACATCACTGGTGTGTTCTTAGTGGCAGATCAATCCTCATCTCTACCATCATCTCTACCATGAACTGTACACATCACTGGTGTGTTCTTAGTGGCTGATCAATCCTCATCTCTACCATGAACTGCACACATCACTGGTGTGTTCTTAGTGGCTGATCAATCCTCATCTCTACCATGAACTGTACACATCACTGGTGTGTTCTTAGTGGCTGATCAATCTCATCTCTACCATGAACTGTACACATCACTGGTGTGTTCTTAGTGGCTGATCAATCCTCATCTCTACCATGAACTGTACACATCACTGGTGTGTTCTTAGTGGCTGATCAATCCTCATCTCTACCATGAACTGTACACATCACTGGTGTGTTCTTAGTGGCAGATCAATCATCTCTACCATGAACTGTACACATCACTGGTGTGTTCTTAGTGGCTGATCAATCATCTCTACCATGAACTGTACACATCACTGGTGTGTTCTTAGTGGCTGATCAATCCATTCATTCTCTCACCATGAACTGTACACATCACTGGTGTGTTCTTAGTGGCTGATCTGTCCTCGTCTCTACCATGAACTGTACACATCACTGGTGTGTTCTTAGTGGCAGATCAATCATCTCTACCATGAACTGTACACATCACTGGTGTGTTCTTAGTGGCTGATCAATCATCTCTACCATGAACTGTACACATCACTGGTGTGTTCTTAGTGGCTGATCAATCCTCATCTCTACCATGAACTGTACACATCACTGGTGTGTTCTTAGTGGCAGATCAACCATCTCTACCATGAACTGTACACATCACTGGTGTGTTCTCAGTGGCTGATCAATCCTCATCTCTACCATGAACTGTACACATCACTGGTGTGTCCTTAGTGGCTGATCAATCCTCATCTCTACCATGAACTGTACACATCACTGGTGTGTTCTTAGTGGCTGATCAATCCTCATCTCTACCATGAACTGTACACATCACTGGTGTGTTCTTAGTGGCAGATCAACCATCTCTACCATGAACTGTACACATCACTGGTGTGTTCTTAGTGGCTGATCAATCCTCATCTCTACCATGAACTGTACACATCACTGGTGTGTTCTCAGTGGCTGATCTGTCCTCGTCTCTACCATGAACTGAACACATCACTGGTGTGTTCTTAGTGGCTGATCTGTCCTCGTCTCTACCATGAACTGAACACATCACTGGTGTGTTCTTAGTGGCTGATCAATCCTCATCTCTACCACTCATCTCTACCATGAACTGTACACATCACTGGTGTGTCCTTAGTGGCTGATCTGTCCTCATCTCTACCATGAACTGTACACATCACTGGTGTGTTCTTAGTGGCAGATCAATCCTCATCTCTAGTTCTTAGTGGCAGATCAATCATCTCTACCATGAACTGAGCACATCACTGGTGTGTTCTTAGTGGCTGATCTGTCCTCATCTCTACCACTCATCTCTACCATGAACTGAACACATCACTGGTGTGTCCTTAGTGGCTGATCTGTCCTCATCTCTACCATGAACTGTACATATCACTGGTGTGTTGTTAGTGGCAGACCTGTCCTCATCTCGGCAGACTTCTCATCTCCATCACAACATGTACACACTACTTCTGCGTTCTTAGTGGCAGATCAGTCCTCCTCTTTATCACTCACTGGTACAGGTTGTTGGTGTGATGTTAATAGCAGACTAGCCCTCAATTCATAACTCACACACATCACTAGTGTGTTCTTAGTGGCTGACCAGTCCCTTTCTCCTACAACTACTTGCCTAAGATGACCTACTGTCTGCAGAACCACAATATCAGATGGGTCATGCAAGCAGTTTTCTGATTCCAGGCCAATATCTATTCATGAATTCAAAAGACAGATGTACATGAAAAACATGCTGACCATCAATTATATAAGCTTTGGCTGGCCAATTTTCATGGCGTTTTTACAGTAAATGGTGTGTGTGTGTGTTGTGTGTGTGTGTGTGTGTGTGTGTGTGTGTGTGTGTGTGTGTGTGTGTGTGTGCTTTCTTTTTTCATTCCTGTTGTTGTCAATCAGTTCTGGAGCATGGCGACAACAATTTCCTGTAGATCTGTCACTCTCTACAAGCTGCCAGTGTTTATCTGTAAAGCATTCCAGGTATTCTAGTGTACTGTTCACAATTTCTACTTCAAACACAACGTTTGAAACATTTTTCAAAACGGAATGTGTTGGCCAAGGTGACAGAGACAGGACTGTCCTTTATCTGCGCCCGTCCACATCTTCTTGAACTAGGTAAAGGATCTGTGTCCAAACACTACACTTCCGTATCAGGAATGTGTCCTTCAACACCATGATATCACTGTCCTCTATCTGTGCTTGTCCACAGTGTATTGAAGGATTCAAGTCCAAATACAGCATTTGAGGCATTTTGGTCACCGGAATGTGCCCTTGATCATGGAGAGGGCATGTCTGTCCTATGTTCCGGCATGTCAACGGTTTCCCTCATTTTTCTTACAGATTCTTCAAACATTGCTTGTGAAGCCTTATCATACACATGTTTCTGGGCAACATTAAATTCGTTTTCATATTCAAAGGTAATTTTTTATCCCATGAAAAAAAAATGACAACTTTGATTTTGTTAACCTTTATCTTTAGTTTCCATAAAACACATTACTTCCACAAAGCATCCAAGGCTTTCTGCAAGTCGTCAGCTATCTCAGCGTAAATCAAAGTGTCGTTTGCTTTCAACAATAAAAATGTTTTCCAACATCACAATTTCATCGATAATATCAGAAATATTTTTACATGTTAAACCTGTGGAGGCATCCCATTCATTTATCAGTAATGAATATGTATTAAATCATTTAAGCATTCTGCAATTAGCATTGGGGGTCAGTTCTTGCCCTGGCAAATGCCAGCAAAGCATTGGAAATAATACAGATTATCAATCTTCACAAAACTTGGCTGAGTATATAATTACGTCTCTAATGACATTTAGCAATTTACAATGAATACCACTCAAAAAAGCTTTTGCTACAAAGAACTTCTATCAATTTCATCCTGCTCCCAGTCACCAATTCTGAGTTCTGGATTCATGTCCCTGGTTCAACTGGGACACTTAATTCCCACCATCACTGCCAGTCCATCTCCTCATCTTCCAAACGGTGGATTCATTTCACTGGTTTTGACATTGATTAACTTCTTCATTGTCACTGTCTCTTCACATCTCCCAAACAGTGGAATCACTTCACCGCTTTACCTCTGGAATGACGCTAACCTGGGAATATCCCCACTTAGAGAAATTACCCCAGACTTGCCCCACATGAAACGAACTAGGGACTAACTCCACAGAAATCTATCCCTGGACTAACTCCATAGAAGGCTAACCCTGGATTAACTCCACAGAAGGCTAACCCTGGATTAACTCCACAGAAGGCTAACCCTGGACTAACTCCACAGAAGGCTAACCCTGGATTAACTCCACAGAAGGCTATCCCTGGACTAACTCCACAGAAGGCTAACCCTGGATTAACTCCACAGATGGCTATCCCTGGATTAACTCCACAGAAGGCTATCCCTGGATTAACTCCACACCAGGATAACTCTAGACTCGCCTCATGTAAGGCTAATCCTGGACTAACCCCTTACCAGGCTAACCCTGGACTAGCCCCACAACAAGCTAACCTTGGACTAGCCCCACAACAAGCTAACCCTGGACTAGCCCCACAACAAGCTAACCCTGGACTAGCCCCCACAACAAGCTAACCTTGGACTAGCCCCACAACAAGCTAACCCTGGACTAGCCCCACAACAAGCTAACCCTGGACTAGTCCCACAATAAGCTAACCCTGGACTAGCCCCACAATGAGCTAACCTTGGACTAGCCCACAACAAGCTAACCCTGGACTAGCCCCACAACAAGCTAACCCTGGACTAGCCCCACAACAAGCTAACCCTGGACTAGCCCCCACAACAAGCTAACCCTGGACTAGCCCCACAACAAGCTAACCCTGGACTAGCCCCATAACAAGCTAACCCTGGACTAGCCCCACAACGAGCTAACCTTGGACTAGCCCCACAACAAGCTAACCCTGGACTAGCCCCACAACAAGCTAACCCTGGACTAGCCCCACAACAAGCTAACCCTGGACTAGACCCCACAACAAGCTAACCTTGGACTAGACCCCACAAGGTAACCCTGGACTAGCCCCATAACAAGCTAACCCTGGACTAGCCCCACAACAAGCTAACCCTGGACTAGCTGCACAACAAGCTAACATTGGACTAGACCCCACAAGGTAACCCTGGACTAGCCCCACAACAAGCTAACCCTGGACTAGCCCCACAAGGTAACCCTGGACTAGTCCCACAAGCTAAACCCTGGACTAGCCCCACAACAAGCTAACCCTGGACTAGTCCCACAAGGTAACCCTGGACTAGTCCCACAAGGTAACCCTGGACTAGTCTCCCACATAAAGGTAAACCTGGACTAGCCCCACAAGCTAACCCTGGACTAGCCCCACAAGCTAACCCTGGACTAGCCCTACAACAAGCTAACCCTGGACTAGCCCCACAACAAGCTAACCCTGGACTTGTCCCCCGCATAAAGCCAATCCTCAAGAAAAATCTCAGATCTTTCAATGAGATCTGCACACTGTACTCAACCATTATGTAAGCTTACACTAAGAATACAAATTAGAAAACAGATTTTCAGTGTTATCTTCTGAGATTCCAAATTCAAACCAATTCATGTTGCTTTAAGCCCTGCCGACCACAAAAGCCATATCTGGACTGAAACAAAAAATTCTCCAGAATTCATGAATAAAAGATGAGCCTGACAGAAAACAGACCATGCTGTCCTTTTGGATATAGATTGGGTCTTACATTCAGAGAGGGGGGGGGGGGGGGGGGAGAGAGAGAGAGAGAGAGAGAGAGAGAGGTTGGAGAGGGGAAGAAACCAACAGGGTCAATTGCCAAGCACTGAGAAAGTCTGTCAAAGTCAGGAACTCTTGAGTATTGATGATGACACCTACACCGACACCTGATACTGACAGAGATTTTGGAAGAGAGTAATAAAGATGGCTTATAATGCGTCCCTATGAAACAGTAAAAATTCCTTTAAAACCTCCTGTGTAAGTGTGCAACTTAGTGGAAAGGAAAAGCAGAAACACGTCAAGATCCTTCCACCAAAATCACATGGCTTTTTTTTGTGCAGTGTAAGTTCTCCACAATCACTTTACCAGGCTAGTCTGTTCATCTGGCCACTTGTGATTGGCAAGCACTGTGGTGTTTGGTAGTTGCACATACACACAACTGAAAAAATCTTTGGACCAGTGACCATTGAAAAAAAAACAAAAAAAACCTGTTATGAGAGAAAATGTTAAATGCCATCCACTTCGCTACCTGATATGACTTTAAAAAAAAAAAAAAAAACCTATCAAGACCTGTGTATCTAACCACCAATCTTTCTTCAGTAACATCTCTCACGTACCTTTCTGAATAAACACAATTCTCATTTTTAAATGAGCATTCTTCACTCTCCAGTCGCTGAGGGAACTGCCAATGACAGAACATCTTTCACAGACAAGGACCATTTCTATCCACTTCCAGCAAAGCCTTGGACTCTGTGGTTGAAGCCCTACAGAATATATGAAGAACTCTCACTGACAGACGTCTTTCACAGGTGAGGCAAGGACCCCTACTGTCCACTTCCCTGTGACTGAAATCCTACCAACCATGTGAAGAACTGAAGCCCTACCAACCATGTGAAGTGACATGTCTAGCATGTCTTTTCCATTTTGGTACACAGTGTCAGCATGGTCACTCCCGACACCAAAGCCAACACAAACAGGTAAGTCAAGGAAAGGTAAGGTAATGCCGCTTATAGCCCAGCCGACCGCAATGGGCCATATATCAGGGCTGCCACCACGTTGAAGTCAACTCACAAGTCATTTATAAAGAAAAAAACAAAAACAAAACTCCATGCACACAACCCTTTAAAACACACCTAAAAACACACCGGAAATTTTGTTAAAAATCTGTCCTCCGTAAAGTCTTAGATGAGGTGTGTGTGTGTGTGTGTGTGTGTGTGTGTGTGTGTGTGTGTGTGTGTGTGTGTGTGTGTGTTATGTGTGTGCATGGAGATCAAACCCAAGACCTCCAAGCCAGGAGTCAACAACACCAAAGAATACAATCTTGATTTCCTGAAAAAAAAAATCAAAATAATGATCAAAATATGACGTGCTGTTTTTGATCAAGTTGATCTGAAAATCTGGCAAAAACAAACAAACATAAACCATTAATGGCACACACACACACACACACACACACACACACACACACACACACCCCCACACAGTAAGTTACAGTCACATACAGCTGCATACCTGCAGAAGACATCGAACTCGAAGACAGAGATGTAGTCATTACAGGTGAGGTCGATGGTGGACTTGAGGGCCATGGCTTCCAGGGGGGACCCGATGGGATGAGTCTCGTGCAGTGTGATGCGGAACTCCTTCCATGGCACGATGATCCTGCACCCAGTCACCATCAGTCACACATGGCAGGGGTTCTCAACCAGTCACCATCACTATCAGTCACATATGGCAAGGGTTCTCAACCAGTCACCATCACTATCAGTCACATTTGGCAAGGGTTCTCAACCAGTCATCATCACTATCAGCCACATATGGCAAGGGTTCTCAACCAGTCATCATCACTATCAGCCACATATGGCAAGGGTTCTCAACCAGTCATCATCACTATCAGTCACGTATGGCAGGGGTTCTCATCAACCAGTCACCATCACTATCAGTCACACATGGCAGGGGTTCTCAACCAGTCATCATCACTATCAGTCACATATGGCAGGGGTTCTCATCAACCAGTCACCATCAGTCACACATGGGAGGGGTTCTCATCATCTTATTCACAACATGCTACTTGTCACTCTTGAGTGAAATCACTCAGATCCTATTCAGTACACACTATCAATCACTGAGGTCTACTAAATCACTCAGATTCTATTCACTATCAATCACTGAGGTCTACTAAATCACTCAGATCCTATTCTCTACACACTATCACTGAGGTCTACTAAATCACTCAGATTCTATTCACCACACACAACCTGTCACTCCTGAGGGCTAATAAGTCAGTAGTCACTCAGATCCTATTAATTACAAACTATTTGTCACTATGCAGGTTAGTTAAGTCGCAAAGATCCTATTCATTACACACAACTTGTCAAGCTCTTGAGGACTACTAAATCACTCAGACCTTATCAACTCCACACAGAATCAATCACTGAGGGCCACCAAGTCACTCAGATCCTATTAAGTAAGTACACTGTTTTTGAGGGTTCCCTTAGTCCTCCCTCGTGTGATCACTATGGTTGACTGGTCTCTACACTCCATGCCTTCAACCCCACCTGTCAGTGTCGCTGATGACTGAGATCATTGTCATACACTATGGATGGCTGGTCTCCATGACTTTAACTCTTTCATCCCTACAACCCAGTTTTCCGGTTTGCAGAAATCCTACCCTTCCTTCCTGCAGCACAAAATCCCTCCTTTCCTTCCTGCAGCCCGGAAAATCGGTTCTCGCGGTAAGCACTTTGAACTTCGAGCGAGTCGCGTCATCGGTACACATCATGACCGGATCGCTGGCGCGGCAGTGTTTATAAATGGAATGGATGCCAAACGGCCCCTACAGCGTGGGAAAGTAGTCGCCACTCTATTCTGGCCGGTTTGCTACTGCATACGTGGCGTTCTCACTTTACACTTCTTTTTTTTTTCTTTTTTTTCCTCTAAATCCAGGAATGAAGGGAATACTCGTATTATAAGAATCTAGGCACAAGAGGAAGTAATGGTTCATAGAAAAGTAGGAATGAAAGAGTTAACCCCACCTGTCATGGAGGACAAAGATCATTGTCACACACTATGGTTGACTAGTCTGTACACTCCATAGTCACTGATGACTAGGAAGTAGGATCATTGTCACACACTATGGCTGACTAGTCTCTACACTCCATGACTTCAACACCAACTGTCATTGACGACAGAGACCACTGTCACACACTATGGCTGACTAGTCTGTACACTCCATGACTTCAACACCAACTCTCATTGACGACAGGGATCATTGTCACACACTATGGCTGACTAGTCTGTACACTCCATGACTTCAACACCAACTGTCATTGACGACAGGGACCACTGTCACACACTATGGCTGACTAGTCTGTACACTCCATGACTTCAACACCAACTGTCATTGATGACAGGGACCACTGTCACACACTATGGCTGACCATGTGACTTCAGCTCCATCTCATTCTGTCACTGCTGACTGATCATTGTTACACACTGGTCAACACACACACAGGGCTATGCACAACAAGGACTTCAACTTCATCTCATTCTGTTAGCTTTTAGTGATAATTAGCCACACTATCACGCACACACGCACACGCACACGCACACACAAAATGAAGGTTCAAAGTAACACTTATTTCAATACAAAATACAAAAAAGATAACTTTTGGACTGACAGGTCTTCTTCAGATGACCTAATCATGCACTAAACAATGAGATACATCCCAGAATACAGTCAGCAAGAAATGGAACAATGTAGGAAAGACAGGAATAGTGAGGACAGTTCTTGGAACAAGCTCGTGGATGGGGGAGAGAGAGAGAGAGAGAGAGGAGAGAGAGAGAGAGAGAGAGAGAGAGAGAGAGAAAACATTAGAATGGGGAGGGTGGGAAGGTGGTAAAAATCAATGTGAAAAAACATGTGCATGTTTGAGTGTGTGAGTGTGTGTGTGTGCGTGTGTGTGTGTGTGTGTGTTGTGTGTGTGTGTGTGTGTGTGTGTGTGTGTGTGTGTGTGACTGTGTACACGTGTGTGTGTGTGTGTTGTGTTGTGTTGTGTTGTGTTGTGTTGTGTTGCGTTGTGTTGTGCTGTGTTGGTTGCACTGCATTTGTGTGTGTGTGTGTGTGTGTGTGTGTGTGTGTGTGTGTGTGTGTGTGTGACTGTGTGTGTGTGTGTGTGTGTGTGTGTGTGTTCGTGCGTGCACGCGCACACGCATGTGCGTGCGTGCGTGAGTGCGTTTTGTGTCAAAGAGGAAGTGGAAAAAGAAACTATGAAAGTGTGTGTTTGGCACACAGACACACACTCTCTCTGTCTCCCTCTCTCTCTCTCTCTCTCTCTCTCTCACACACACACACACACACACAATTAACCTCACTTCTCACCCCCTCCCCTCACCCCCATCCCCACCCTCTCTCCCTTTCTCCTCCCATAGCCTTGTTTTTTTTAAACTGTCTTCATTATTCTGACTACACTGTCACTTTCATGCTGACTGTGATGTGGGAAAACTGTCTTCATTATTCTGACTACACTGTCACTTTCATGCTGTCTGTGATGTGGGAAAACTGTCTTCATTATTCTGACTACACTGTCACTTTCATGCGGACTGTGATGTGGGAAAACTGTCTTCATTATTCTGACTACACTGTCACTTTCATGCGGACTGTGATGTGGGAAAACTGTCTTCATTATTCTGACTACACTGTCACTTTCATGCTGACTGTGATGTGGGAAAACTGTCTTCATTATTCTGACTACACTGTCACTTTCATGCTGTCTGTGATGTGGGAAAACTGTCTTCATTATTCTGACTACACTGTCACTTTCATGCGGACTGTGATGTGGGAAAACTGTCTTCATTATTCTGACTACACTGTCACTTTCATGCGGACTGTGATGTGGGAAAACTGTCTTCATTATTCTGACTACACTGTCACTTTCATGCTGACTGTGATGTGGGAAAACTGTCTTCATTATTCTGACTACACTGTCACTTTCATGCGGACTGTGATGTGGGAAAACTGTCTTCATTATTCTGACTACACTGTCACTTTCATGCGGACTGTGATGTGGGAAAACTGTCTTCATTATTCTGACTACACTGTCACTTTCATGCGGACTGTGATGTGGGAAAACTGTCTTCATTATTCTGACTACACTGTCACTTTCATGCGGACTGTGATGTGGGAAAACTGTCTTCATTATTCTGACTACACTGTCACTTTCATGCGGACTGTGATGTGGGAAAACTGTCTTCATTATTCTGACTACACTGTCACTTTCATGCGGACTGTGATGTGGGAAAACTGTCTTCATTATTCTGACTACACTGTCACTTTCATGCGGACTGTGATGTGGGAAAACTGTCTTCATTATTCTGACTACACTGTCACTTTCATGCGGACTGTGATGTGGGAAAACTGTCTTCATTATTCTGACTACACTGTCACTTTCATGCGGACTGTGATGTGGGAAAACTGTCTTCATTATTCTGACTACACTGTCACTTTCATGCGGACTGTGATGTGGGAAAACTGTCTTCATTATTCTGACTACACTGTCACTTTCATGCGGACTGTGATGTGGGAAAACTGTCTTCATTATTCTGACTACACTGTCACTTTCATGCTGACTGTGATGTGGGAAAACTGTCTTCATTATTCTGACTACACTGTCACTTTCATGCGGACTGTGATGTGGGAAATCCAGGAATGACAGTTTTGTGCATGATTTATGGTTGTCTGTAACATCAGAGGAGTTTTGTCGAGAATTCACCTCTTTGTTTGATCTTTTTTAATTGAAATAAGCTTTACTTTGACTTTTTTTGTTTGAGTCTTTTAGCTTGTTTTCAGTTTCAGTTTCAGTTTCATCAAGATAGTGTCACTACGAGTGGACTAGTCCATATACCAGATCCGCAAAGCTTTGAGACTACACTGCACATGATTGAAAGCTGATGGATTTAATTAATGACGAAGATGAGAGAATTTAAGAAGAGGGTCTCATGACTATGATTTAGCAGATGTCTGACCTACACAGTAGCCCAACGTGTTACTAAGGCTGTTACTCAGACCTTGAGTACCTACCTAACAGTGGTTGTGCTATTATCATCATTGTATATGTGTGTGGTGAGTGTACACGTGTGTGTGTGGGGGCATGGGCCTGTGTGTGTGTGTGTGTGTGTCTGTGTGTGTGTGTGTGTGTGCGTGTGTGTGTGCGTGCGCGTGTGTGTGTGCGTGTTCGTTCGTTTGTACTTGTTTAACGTCTGTTCACTTTGAGTGATATCAGACGTGAATGAAAGTGAAAGAAGAGAGTGACTGAATGAATGAATGATAAAATGAATTTAAGCCTATGTGTTGCATAAGCATGAATGTAGGCCTTTGTATGTGAGTGTGTACATGTATGTATCTGTATATGTGTCTACACTGAACAATAAACAGATCAATAATCTTAAATACAACAATTAGTGGGGGAAAAAAAAACCTAACATACAGCAAGAAAACAAAAATCCTTCACTATCTTAAACAAAATGAGTTAGCTCAAAACTATCTACATAAAAACCCCAATCGGACTATGTATTAAGTATTCAGCAATTTCGATCAGCAGAGAATGATTCAAAAGTATATCTTGCAAGTTTGTTTTTTTTCATAAAAGGTATTGGATCATAATGATGTTGGTAAGAAAGTAGTCAACTTGTGACAACTGAACAAAATGTGGTTCAGTGTCATCGCTTTACCACAAATACAATGAGTATTTTTACTAAACTTTGTTTTCAAAGCATTTAGCTTTAATCAAATTATAAGGGAAGATATGTCTGGAATAATAAACTGGAAGATCAGGCATGTGTGGGGTGTGTGTGTGTGTGTGTGTGTGTGTGTGTGTGTGTGTGTGTGTGTGTGTGTGTATGGTATGTGCATGCATGTAGGTGTGTTTGTGTGTGTGTGTGTGTGTGTGTGTGTGTGTGTGTGTGTGTGTGTGTGTGTTGTATGGTATGTGCATGCATGTAGGGGGGGGGTGTGTGTGTGTGTGTGTGTGTGTGTGTGTGTGTGTGTGTGTGTGTGTGTGTGTGGTATGTGCATGCATGTAGGTGTGTGTGTGTGTGTGTGTGTGTGTGTGTGTGTGTGTGTGTGTGTGTGTGGGTATGTGCATGCATGTAGGTGTGTGTGGTGTGTGTGTGTGTGTGTGTGTGTGTGTGTGTGTGTGTGTGTGTATGGTATGTGCATGCATGTAGGTGTGTGTGTGTGTGTGTGTGTGTGTGTGTGTGTGTGTGTGTGTGTGTGTGTGTGTGTGTGCGTGTGTGTGTATGGTATGTGCATGCATGTAGGTGTGTGTGTGTGTGTGTGTGTGTGTGTGTGTGTGTGTGTGTGTGTGTGTGTGCGTGTGTGTGTGTGTGTGTATGGTATGTGCATGCATGTAGGTGTGTGTGTTTTCAGCAGCACTGCAGTCTGTTTCACTTTCAGTCATCTAAACTGATGACTAGTGTCACGCGTTATAACTGTTTGACTGAAGAGTAAACTTTGAAAGGTGCTAAAAGAAAATATAACTGGAACATGACAACCCCTTCTTTCTCCCCCCCCCCCCCCCCCACCTCCACCCCCTCTCCCATCCCCTTCTCCTCTTCACCTCTCTCCCTCCCCATCCACATCCCCACTCCCCTTTCCTCCCCCTCCCCTCCAAAAGGACCTGAGGCTCTCTTCACCATGGGATGGGGGGGGGGGGAGGGGGGGGCAGGAGAGGGTGAAGGGGGGGAGGGGGGGGCCCAAGAAAGAAAGAAAGAAAAGGTATGATGGAAAGCCCTGGGCCCAGTGGAAGCAGGCCTGAGGACCACACAGCAGAACAAGCCGGCCATTCATGGCTCAAGTGAGAGCAAACTGCCGACTTCCTGTGCTGGGCCCAGAGTCTGGCAGACAGCCCCACTTTCCCCTGGCCCTGCTCCTCCTCCTCCTCCTCCTCCTGCTGCTGCTGCTGGTGATGATGGAGAGATAAGGCTTCCTCACCACAGCAACAGCAACAAGCCAGCGGCTGCCCTTCCACTCTGACCTCAAGTGTGCAGTTCATGTTCAGTCTCAGGTTTTGGGGTTTTTTTCCCCCTGTGGATAGCTTATTAGCTAGCTATATATACACATGTGCTTTGGCATTGATGTGAACGTTTGTTTCTGCGTAATGTACACATGTACAGTAAATAGTAGCATTACAGCAACATGTTCTTCATTGAATTTGTGGCAGTAAAACTGTTTTCACACTGCTTGTCAACAGTCTGTATATAAGGATGCAGATTATGTGGGGTGTGTGTGTGTGTGTGTGTGTGTGTGTGTGTGTGTGTGTGTGTGTGTGTGTGTATGCCTGTGTGCGCATGTGTGTGTGTGCGCACGTGTGCGCATGAGTGTGTGCGCGCGCGTGTGCGCACGTGCGTGTTTATGCACGCAAACATGTGTGTGGGTAGATCTGTATGCATGTGGTCTCCAAAATGCAAACTTTGTATGGCAAAGACAAATAAAAATGCAAAACTGTGGGGAAAAATCATAAAAATGAACTCACTGGGCATAACATAAGAACTTGAACAAATTCTGACAAGTCAGAAACATTTTGAAAAATACAGAGTGAACCTTTCTGCTGATAATTTGAGAGTGAAGAATTGAAGTAAGGGCAGTCATAAAGCAAGTGTGGGGTAGAAAAACTTTCAACTGCTACACAAAGGCACTTCAAATTTTTTTTAATGAAATTTTGTTCGGAGACCGTTATGCTTTTAAAACTCTATAAAACACAGTTTCTAATTTTTCTTTGTGTGTGTGTGTGTGTGTGTGTGTGTGTGTGTGTGTGTGTGTGTGTGTGTGCAAGTGTGTGTGTGTGTGTGTGTGTGTGTGTGTGTGTGTGTGTGTGTGTGTGTGTGTGGGTGTGTGGGTGTGTATGCGTGCGTGTGGGTGTGTGCGTGTGGGTGCGTGCGTGTAAGTATATATACAAGTGTGTGTGTGTGTGTGTGTGTGTGTGTGTGTGTGTGTGTGGTGTGTGTGTGTGGTGTGTGTAGGTTGTGTGTGTGCGTGTAAGGGGTGGGGGTGGGGGTGGGTTGAGCTCAGAGAGTGTGTGTGTGTGTGTGTGTGAGTGGGTGGGTGTGAGTGGGTGGGTGGGTGGGTGGTTGTGCATGTGAGTGTGTAGGGTGGGAGTGTGTGTGCATACATACATGTGTCTTTGTGCATGTGTAGGGTGGGAGTGTGTGTGTGTGTGTGTGTGTGTGTGTGTGTGTGTGTGTGTGTGTGTGTGTGTGTGTGGTGTGTGTTGTGTGTGTGTGTGTGCAACTTGTGTGTGTGTACGCGCGCAAACGCAGTTGCGAGCATGCATGTGTACACACATGCGTGTGTGTGTGTGTGTGTGTGTGTGTGTGTGTGTGTGTGTGTGTGTGTGTGTGTGTGTTTGTGTTGTGTGTGTGTGTGTGCAACTTGAATGGCTACTTCTCCAGTGAAATAAGACAGGTATCACAGTGATGTACCCAGGATGAAAAAGTGATAATACGGACAAACTGTCTAAAGTGTCTTAAACCAGAAAAATCAACACGTCAGCTTGTCCTGGCTCATTACAAAATAACACTATTAACAGATCAATTTGCCATTATGAAAAATGCTACAAGATCCCATAGCTGTGTTGTGTGTAATTTATCATCAGAAACAATAAACAGTGAACTGTTCTTGCAAAGTTATATTCAAGTTAATATCACAAGTATAAATGCTATTGTTAACAGGTACATCTGAATACTGAAAATACCCAATGTCAAAAAAAAAAACATCACAGATTGTAATTTTGGACCTGTGTTTCAAATTTAAAATGAAGAAAAACAAATTACATAATGGTATAATCACCAGAATGTTGTTAAAGTTTTAATCTTGACCACAAACTGATGCCCCCCAACCGATCATTCACAGAATAAGACCAGAGCAGCAAGCCAACTACTGAAAGTAGTGCAGACATGTACAGATTTTTTTCCCAATCTGTCGAAAGAAACCAACACTAAACCTACCATGGATACATACTG
Source organism: Conus canariensis (assembly GCA_033310375.1). Taxonomy (NCBI): domain Eukaryota; kingdom Metazoa; phylum Mollusca; class Gastropoda; order Neogastropoda; family Conidae; genus Conus; species Conus canariensis. Next base: position 6,967,146 of record CM065743.1, read on the forward strand.
AGCGCTTTGATCGAAAATGTAAATCTCTCTTCAGCTTCCAAGTCTCTTCTGAGTCTCTCTCTCTCTCTCTCTCTCTCTCTCTCTCTCTCTCTCTCTCTCTCTCTCTCTCTCTGTTCCCTCCTGCAATGGAGAAAGCTACACCTGCAGTCCACGTTTTGAGTTTAATTTTCCTGTAGTTAGGGACGCAAAGGTTGAACTGAATTGTCAGCTTCTGTAACAGTTGGACTGGCACCATTCCTCCCAGAATAGGTCCCTTGAAGTTGAAGTTGGCTGCCTTTCATCAGGCCCCAGTTTCTTTATAGGTGGCATCAATTTCCCTCTTCTGACTAGCTGTAGCTAAAACTGGACCTACAACACGACCAATGTCAAAATGCCATTGTGCAATCTTTGACCTGGAGACTGCATTCCTAAATCTGTATTTTCTGACAGAAAAAGCAAAATACCAAATGAAAGTAGGTTCATTCACACAATTTTTCTGTGATGTCATCATTACATATGCCAAATGTGAGAGAGTGACAGGTCCCCATAAGGAATGCAAAACATGACTATATGTATACATGTGTGACTCCCTCAGTGTGTTTGTGTGTGGGGGAGGGGGGGGGACGCGCACATGCAAGGAGGGGGGGGGGGGGGGGCACGCGCACATGCATGTTATTGTTAAGGTTAATTTGACAATAAACTGATTTCAGTCAGTCGGTGTCACAGGAGTGTGTGTGTGCGTGCATGCATCCGTGCATGACCGTGCTTGCACATATGTGGGCGCCTGTGTGTGTGTGTTTCAGTGTGTGTGTATGCATGCGTGTGTGTGCGCGTGTGCGTGAAAGCGTGCGTGCGTGCGTGTGTGTGTATGTGCACTTGTGCCTCGTGTGCGTGTGTGCGCGTTTGTTTGTTTGCGTGTGTGTGTGTGTGTGTGTGTGTGTGTGTGTGTGTGTGTGTGTGTGTGTGTGTGTGTGTGTGCGCGCGCGCGCATGTACCTTGTGTGTGTGTGTGTGTGTGTGTGTGTGTGTGTGTGTGTATGCGCGCGTATCTTGTGTGTGTGTGTGTGTGTGTGTGTGTGTGTGTGTGTGAGTGCGTGTGCCTGCGTGCATATATGTGTGCATGCAAGCGTGCGTGCATGCATGTGTGCATACATGTGTGTTTGTTTGCACACGGATATATACTGTTCAAAAAAAGTTCAGGACCAACATTTCACTGACATAAAAAAGAAAATTGGGACGTGATCAATCTCCAAGTGTAACATGAATTTATTGAATACAAATGTATGTGAAAAGTGTGTAATTGTAAAGACAATGACAAGTCCGAGGAATCAACAAACTGGAATCAAGCGCAGTACAAACACCCCCACCCCCAAATTTGAAAGTCACAGGAGGAGTGTTTGTTCAATGTCATGGTTAATAACGTGTGTGTCCCCCGTTATTGGCAAGGCATTCAAGGCAGCGTTATAGCATGGAGTTCACCAGTGTGCACAGAAAGCCATGGGGGACAGCAGCCCACTCCTGCTGGAGTGACTCGAACAGCTGACCCAGGTTAGCAGGAGGAGGACGACGCTGCTGCAGTCTCCGGCCCAGCTCATCCCAAAGATGTTCGATGGGGCTCAGGTCTGGGCTGTTTGCGGGCCACTGCATTCTGTTGACACCAGCAGCTTGGAGAAACATGTTTACTGCTCTGGTGCGATGGGGCCGTGCATTGTCATCTTGAAAGACTGCCTGAGGTCCAAGATGTTGAAGGGCTGGCAGCACCAGGGGTTGCAAAATCTCTGTTTGGTAGCGAACACCATTCAAGTTCCCTGCCACATTGTAGAGAACCATTCTGTAGCGCGTGCCGCCCCAAATCATAACGGATCCCCCACCATAGCGGTTCCTTTCCAGGACAGCTTCTTCTGCAAAACGCTCCCCAAGGCGTCTCCAGACCCTGTCCCGTCTATCGGTGGGATCCAGGCAAAACCACGACCCGTCTGTAAACATCACGTTAGCCCACTGTTCATGTGTCCATCTCGCGTGCTGCGTGCACCATACTCGGCGTGCTGCTCTGTGGGCATCAGTCAAACGAGGTCTTATGGCTGGTCGTCGAGCACGGAGGTTAGCGGCGTGTAGGCGGTTTCGTATGGTCTGATCACTGGCAACAGTGTTGGTGGCATCTCTAAGGTGACGTCTGATGTTGTTTGCACTTGCTGTTCTTTCTTGTGTGGCCTGCCTTTCAATGTATCGGTCCTCTCGTGGTGTTGTTATTCTGAGTCGACCAGAGCGTGGTCATTCTTGCACTCTTCCTGTGTCTTGAAAGCGTTGTCTGAGTCTGATAACAACAGAGTGTGATACCCCAAGTCTCCGTGCCACTTCCCGGACTGCAAAGTTCTTGGAGCCATCCTATTGCTCTTCCTCGATCCAGCTCGTTCAGTCTTCGACGTGGAGGGATGCTGTTGCATTGCATTTTTCGCCAGTACAGTGGCTTTTAAAGACATTTGGTTGAGCATACTTTCTGACCTACAGCCTGATTTAGCTCGTGCTTCACATGATTTTGAATCAGCACATGCTCCTCGGATCCCAAGCACATCAGAAATTCACCCCAATTTGTTCCAAAAATGACAAGTCACAACACGTGTTTTTCAAGGCGCGTGAGAAATGTGTGCCACAAAATTGCAGCTGCCGCATTCACTATCAATTTGTGCGTGTGGTTCAATTTCTTTGGACCACAAAGGCGGTACAATTGAATTTTTGTGAATTTTTAAAAGTTTTTGTGCACTTCTCAATGTTGGTCCTTAACTTTTTTTAAAACAGTATAGATTAAACTGAAATCAGCGCTTGTTTTCAGCTGAAAATGATGTAGCTTGCTTCAACATCATGACCACTTTCAGTTTCATGACAGATGTGTGCGACTTTGCAACAAGTTATAGGCCTTCGAAGGGAGTGCACTCTCCCTTTCTGTTTATGACCAACTGACTGTCATGATATAGCCCCTGGCTGAACTAAAACTATTCACCTCTTAGTCCCATGAATTTGGCTTCAAACCACATACCTCCAATAGGCTCCACAGCCTACTGTCAGTGAAGGCTGACACCTCTGAGAAAAAATACAATACCTATGCTATTCTTATCCTTTTCATGATTTTCTTAGAACATGATTTTTAGCTTCTATGGGTACTGTTCCCCATTTCTATACGGTTTAAACCAGTTAACCACTGATCAGATACTCAGTTGGTGATGCCATTAAAAAGATCCTATGACTTACTCGAACAACCCTCCATGAAACAGCTGAGAGGGAAAGACTGAAGAAATGAAGGACTGAGAATATTGCTGAAAGGTCAGGAAAAAACATCTGCTAGGACTGGTAGGAGTAGGACCCAGACCCTGGCACACTAGACCAAAAGAACTGAAGGAACCTGGTGAACTGTGTGGTGCCCTGGTGACTTCCCTTGGAGTTAAGGATTTAAGAAGATCTGCTGAATGATGGTGCTGTGGATGCCAAGTGTGGACTTTTTGCTCTCACTGTTGTTTCTGCATACAAAAACCAAATCACACTTCATTGTGCTTCCACACCTCTTGTTTTTTCCTTCCATGGGTACATGTATACAAACATCTTTCAGTTTCACACTTGGAGACAGGAAGTGTAAACCCTTTACGTCTGGAGACAGGAGGTCTGAACATCCTTCACCTTTTGAGGCAGGAGTTATGGATATTCTTCACATCCACAGACAGGAAGTGTGAAGGTTCTTTAAATCATCTATATAGACATGAGGCATGAATGCCCGTTTACAAATTACTTTTGGAGACAAAGGGTTTAAAATATCCTTAATATCTGAAGACAGGAGAAAGGAGACTTTGAATACCCATTACCATTTACATGAAGATGAGGCATGAATTATGAATACCCTTCATATTTGGAGGCTGGAGGTATGGATCATGCCTTTCACATCTGGTGACTGGAGGTATGGATGCCCTTTACAACATTTTAGAGACAGGAGGCATGGACACCCTTGGTCTAAATATCTTTCACATTTGAAGACAGGAGATATGAGACTATGAATATCTTTGACATGTGTATGGAGACTAGAGGCATGAATTACGAATACACCTCATATTTGGTGACAGGAGAAAAACCTTCACCTTTGGAGACAGGAGGTATTAAATACCCTTGGAGACAGGAGGTATTAAATACCCTTCAATCTGAAGAAAGGAACTGTATGAATACACTTCATGTTTGGAGAACGGAAGCATGAATGTGCTTCATATTTGGAGAAAGGAAGTAAACTTTTCATATTTGGAGTTCAGGATGTATGAATACCCTTTATATTTGGTGGCAAGAGTGTAAATTATACACAACTTGTATTGAGAACATGAAGTATGAGGCTAGTATAAATACCCTTCACATCATTTGGACATGAAAGGTATGAATACCCTTCACATTTGGAGACAGGACCAGAGGATGTAAGCCCTTCACATAAATTTGAGACAGGGGTTATGGATACCCTTCACATTTGGAGACAGGCATGAATTAGGAAAAGAAGACCCCTGTATCACTATCACATTGGGAGATGGAGGTATTAATTATTTGAATACCCTTCACATTTGGAGACAGTAGGTATGAATTAGGAAAAGAAAGTATCACTATCACATGGGGAGATGGAGGTATTCATTATTTGAAAACCCTTCACATTTAACAAGATGCGAAGCATATTTATAAACGTACTCCCAGTTTTCCAAACCGCTTATAAATTGGCCAAGTGCTTTGTAAGATAAGAAATAAAGGCAAAATAATGGTTTTAATGGTTATTTAACCGATGTACACTTTTGAAACTGGTATTTATAAATGGGCTAAAGCCTGTGTACACACCAAATTTCATCCAAATCGGACAATATGTCAAGAATAACGGATTTTAACGGTCAGATTTTGAAACACTACATGGAAGTGCCATTGTGTGTGATAACCCACATATATACAAAATTTCACTAAAACCCACCAATATATATATATATATAAAAAAAATAACGGCAAAATAACGGTTTAACGGTGTAACCGATATACACTTTTGAAACCGGTATTTTAGTCCTCACTGAGCTAAAGCCTGTGTACATATAAAATTTCATCCAAATCAGACAATATGTCAAGAATAACGGTTTTTAACGGTCAAATTTTGAAACACTATAAGAAGTGCCATTTGTGTGTGATAACCTTTCTATATACCAAATTTCATTAAAAATCCACCTATACATAAGAAATCTTCAAAATTGTAGGTCAGCCGTCATTGTTGACTATTACTGACCTGAAATAACGGCAGAATAACGGTTTTTAACGGTTGTTTAATCCATTTTCAGCATTACATCACTTATATGGACAGAGGCTCCAATTTCTCACAAGATCATCCAAACCGCTTAAATAAATTAGCCAAGTACTTTCTGTGACATTCCATAAAGAAGAAAAACTGTTACAGGCCGTTACAGCCATTAGTAACGGCTATAGCGGTAAACTAAAACATCGGGCATCATCCGTGGCCCATAATTAACATACTACAAATTTTCAGAAAGATCGGCCCAGTAGTTTTGTCTAGAGCGAGTGGAACACATTCTGACCACAGACAGACAGACAGACAGACACAGACCCACAGACAGCATTTCTTCATTCCCATTCTAAAGTACTCCCTGTTCTATAAGAACTGGGAGTACAAAAACAGGAGGCATGAATATCCACTGACATTTAGAGATCTACAGGGAATATGAATGACTTCCACAACTTTCCCATTTGGAGACAGAAGGTATGAATACCCTTCACATCTCTAGAGAGACACAGAGGTGATCTATAAATAAAATATCCTTCACATTTGATGTAAGGAGATATATATTCCTCACATAATTAAGAGACAAGAGGATGAATACCCTTTCATTTGGTGCCAAGAGGTGCCATGAAAATGAAATAGTGAGATGTACTATGTACACTAAAAACAAAAGACTGAAAAAAAAAGCTTTTTTTTTTTTTTTTTTTAAATCCAACAACCACGAATTAAACAAAACTAGAGGAAAAT
>CM065743.1:6975657-7003157 GCA_033310375.1 Conus canariensis
TATTCACAGTCGTTAAGAACTTGAAGCTTGTCGTCATACTTGGCGCATATCATGCCCAAGTGTTGATAGCTGTCTGGAAGAATGTCCAGTATGAACGGTGGGCTGTTTCGGAGGTTCATCCGTGGATGTTGGCACATTTTCATCACTTTGTCCATCAGTTTCCATGATTTCTCAATTGTTCGTTTGTCTACGACAAGAAGCTTGGGTGGCACAAATATGCGACTGATGACAGCCCCGATTTTCTTGGACTGCTGAGGCTTGGTTCGATCGGCCATTTTGTCCTTCCTGGTTGCCGTTCCCGATTCCCACAAGTCCGTCACATCATTCCGTGCATGTGTGAATGGGGTAAGCGCCGACACTATGAATGGACTGGGACCGCGTTCAAACTAACGACTCAATAGTGTGCCCGAAAAAATTATTATACGACTATCTGAACCTCACACAAAGGACGGTCATTGCACTGAACGCAGAAAGGAAACGATCAGTGTCGTCTGCTGGGCGAGCCTTGTCATTTGATAGCGAACGGGCGCTGCCTTGCCTGACGAATCAACATCAATTCGAAGCGGCTAAACATCGCGGAGACACCGTCCCATGTTGAGTTCACACACACACACACACACACACACACAAGCAATTACAAAGAACTAAAATAAAATAAAATAAAATAAAAAGCTTTAATTGTCACAATCAGTTCATCAAAAACAGCTTCACGAAGTCAAAGCAGATAAAAGTGGAAGAGAGAAGAGAAAGTTCCCTGGTCGAAGGTCCACTGAAGAAATACTCGACACAGGAAGGAATAATTAGGTCTAAGAACTGATTTAACAAAGAGCCCAACCCACTCACCCACCGCTCTGTCTCTGTCTCTGTCTCTCTCTCTCTATGGTTTTGTTTGGGATAACCAAGGTGTAGAAAATATATCAGAATTTTGAATTGTTTTAAACAGAGGATTATAGATTGCAGGTGGCAGGACTGGCATGACAATATGTATAATAGTGATAGATTTGCTCAGTATAAACTCTTTAAATCGACATATAGCTTAGAACCTTGCATTGGGATAAAAATGAATAGATTTATCAAATGTGCACTGACAAAATTTAGATTTGGCGTGTCTGATATCGCATGCCATCGCCTCAAGTATAGAAATGTTGAAAATGAACTGATGTGTCGACTTTGTAACAGAGCAAGAGAAGATGAAATACATTTTTTGTTTTGCTGTCCTGCTCTGAGTGATCTTAGAATAAAATTTATTCAACCCAAATATTACACCGAACCATGTAATTTCAGACTAATTCTCTTGCTGTCAACAAGGAATGAGAATACACTTTGGAAATTAGCCATGTATATTTACGAAGCAAATAAGAGAATTCGGACAGTAACGGCTTAATGTACTCTGCGTGTTGTAACATATCTACATTTTTTCATGATTTCATTGTGTAATGTATTAGGAATGTTGTATGATGCATGTATGAATACCCCTTCAGTATGGGGCTGTGGCCTTAAACTGAATAAAAACATTCGCATTCGCATTCGCATTCTCTCTCTCTCTCTCTCTCTCTCTCTCTCTCTCTCTCTCTCTCTCTCTCTCTCTCTCTCTCTCTTCTCAGGACGATGAACTTTATGAATAAAATGACAGATGAAGGAAAGTGAAATTTAAGATAATGTATTATAAGAGATAATAGAATGAATATTATTATTATTCATCGCATGTGGAAAAGATCAGTAAGATACAATGTCATCATTTGATTGAGTGGATGGTTGAGTCAGTCTTAAGATTTTTTTTTTTTTTTAACCTTACTGCATTACTCCTGTGCGTGAGGACATAAGGAACTGTTACGAATTTATGTTTTTGTTAACCTTTGATTTGATACACACTAGGAATGAATGTGTACTATTTGTTTGCAGGAAAGGAAGAGGGAAATATTATTGTTCTGTTACCCCCTTCCCCTTGTCAAAAGACCTCTTTGGTAATGACAATAAAAATATCAGTGCCAAAGTCCTCTCTCTCTCTCTCTCTCTCTCTCTCTCTCTCTCTCTCTCTCTCTCTCCACACACACACACACACACACACACACACACACACACACACACACACACACACCGCCACAGATTGTTCGTGAATTATCTTTTTTTTTTTAATCGTTTTTCTTTTCTTTTTTGTTTTGCTGTTTTTTCCGCTTTGTTTCCTTTTTCTTAATCTATACAGTCTTTAAATCTGCTCTTAAGTGGATTGTGCTCATAGCACTCATAGCATCCTCTCTATATGCACCGCTGTACAAATTGTTGTGTGTGTGTGTGTGTGTGTGTGTGTGTGTGTGTGTGTGTGTGTGTGGTGTGTGTGTGTGTGTGTTATCGTCATTTATTGTTTTAAACTTAACACTCTCTTTATCTTTCTTTCTATTTGTTAGACATCGTGCTCCAACCATTAGGCTACTCTTTCTTGTTGGTCACTGTTTTACTGGCTTATTGATTTTTCTAAAGATACATTCTGTTATCTGTCTTTAGGCTTCATAGTTTACATTCTTTCTGAGCGTTTGTCATCATTGTGCGTCATCCACAAACGTTACTGTTATTACCTGTGTTCTGGTTTATTGATCTATAATTATCTTTTTTTTCTCCCTTTGTTTGCGTGAAAATGTTTTCCACGTGGGTTTTGTGTCACTATTGCCTCACCACTAATTCCTTCCCACAATCCCGCTATTCCAGGACTTCAGTTGGGCAGTTCAATGTCTATCATTTATTCAATAAGGTCCATGAAATCTCCTCACTCTTAAAACAGTCACCCCATCTAGTACAAGATTTGGTGTGAGTAAAATAAAGTTAGACTCTCGCATCATGGATAATCTTATCAGCACCCCTGACAACAAAATAAAACGACGCGACAGTGATCAACCGCAACATACTGACCTGCTGTATACATTCATCAATCTGTTGCCAACATTACCCGACGCAGAACGGATTTTGAAACTAATACTGTTGAATGTATCTGGATTGAAATAAAGAATTCCAAAAATCACCGCCATTAAATATCGGACATTTATATAGATACCCATCTTCTACATACGAATGATATGACAACTTTGTACAAATGATGGATCGGATCTGTCACAAAAATTCAAATATGCTACTGTTAAGGGACTTAAATGTTATTGATATGTTAAAACAACAACCAGCTTGGACAAGTACGCTGTCACTTAATGCACTTGATAAGTTAGTACAAACACCATCGAGAATAACTAAAACAACTGCGACTCTATTGATCATGTATACACACATAACAATTCTGCGATATTAGATGTTTCAGTGGCACATTCTGGTGTTGGTGATCACTGTTCAGTCTTCTGCACGTGGTCCTTCAGGCTCCCAAAACCAGCACCCAAAGGTCACACGACCATCCAGTACCGCTCTTTCAAAAAGATTAATGAAACAGCATACCTCTATGACTTAAACATTTCCCCATTTCACTTAACTTATAATTTCGCAGACGTCAATGATGCACTGTCCCTGTGATACCAAAGATTCCTCACCATCATAAATAAACATGCGCCGTTATATATATATATATATATATATATAATATATATATATTTTTATATATATAAAGAGTTAGGCATCCGCAGTTGAACCCGTGGTTAACACCAGAATTGCTGCAAGAAATGGTTCTACGTAGGCCTAACCAACTCAAGGCGGCAAATTTGTTTGATGAATACAAAGAGCAGAGAAACTTTGTTTTTTCATTACGGAGTTGAAAAAGCCAAACGAGAGTACATCAGTCAACCACAGCGCCCATCTGGAGGGCAATAACACTATTGCAGATAACAAGCGTCCAGATTCACAATTAATTCAACCACAAACATAACTCCGGACGAATTTAATGCACACTTTCTGTCATTACCTGATACCCCTACTCAAGCTTCACAGAGTATAAGAGCACCAAATGAATATACACGTCCGACTTCCCTAATATCATTTTGCAAACAAAAACTTGGATCCAGTAACTCACTCAAGATTCCCCTTCTTGCTGTACATGAAGTAGGAATGCACATAGCACAGTTAAAGAATAAAACATCCATGGGTCCTTATAAGATACCCACATTTCTTCTCAAATCCGCTCTACTTTACATAGTTGACTTTCTAACATATGTGTATATAATTCGTCCATTGAAACTAATGTCTTCCCTCAAGCATTCAAAACTGATCTCCCTCCCAAAATCAAATGATTTGTCAGATCCAAATAATTTCAGACCTATATCCTTACTATCAATTCTATCCTTCGAATGAGACTATAAACCGAGGTTCCGTGTGTGAACGCACGCATAATATCTTGCACACACGTAAAATCCTATCACCAACTTTCGGAAGAGTAGGCCAGTTTGGCCGTTGGTATGGATGACACGTTACACACAGCATGCACCCTGCGTAAGAAATGGAAAGAATGAAGGAAGTAAAGAAACGAGTGAACGATATTGAACGATATTGACTGGATGACACGGGAAACGACTGAATGAAGCGCCAGCTGGCAGCTCTTCAGTCGGCACTACCCAGGTAGGCAGCCCGTTGTGTAAGCGAGTGTTGATTGTAAAGCGCTTAGAGCTTGGTCTCTAGCCGAGGATAGGCGCTATATAAGTATTCATTATTATTATTATTATCCAAACCCCTCGGAAGACACATACGCACACACGCATCTCAGTTCATGGAAGGAAAAAAAAACAAAAAAAAACTATTTCACCCACTCCAGTCTGGATCCCAATCTAATCACTCCTGCCGTACAGCATTATCACGAATGTGTGACTCATGGCTTTCAAATATGAACCAATCACAAATGACAGGGACTGTCTTTCTTGACTTTAAAAAGGCTTTTGATCTTGTTGATCATTCCATTCATTTAGAGAAACTATCTATCTACTTGAACTATTCCTCGATAGTCTCATTATTCCAATCATACTTGAACGATAGGACTCAGTATGTGGTGCTTAATGGCAGAACCTCCGCTTCAGACATTGTTAGACATGGAGTCCCACAATGCTCAGTACTAGGCCCCCTCCTATTCTGCACCTTCATCAATGATCAACCATTGTCCATATTAGATGAAAAAGTGACGACAGATTTACTTGCCGATGACTCGTCACTCCAAACGAATGGTAGTGATCTACAGACAATAGAAACTTCTGTCCAGGAAAGTCTAAACGATGTATCAGACTAGTGTCATTTAAACTAAATGGTCATACACCCAGCCAAAACCAAATCTATGATTATAGCTACCCGCCAAAAGCACCAATTGACTCCTCTTTGCGTAAAACTTCAGTTGAGGGCACTTCTATCCAACAGGTAGATGAGCATCGTGTTTTAAGGATAATGATAGATAAAGAATTGAAATGGCAATCTCATCTCAATAATGTATGCAAGGTAGTCTAAAAAAAACACACCCTTTTCCTATTATCTCAATTAAAGTGCTACGTCAACAGTACTGTGTTTAAACTTTTCTTCAATGCATACATAATGTCACATATCAATTACGCCTCAACAGTGTGGGACGGGAGTAGTGATGTCCACAAAAAAAAAAAAAAAAAAAAAAAAAGCTGAATTCTCTTCATAGTCGTGCAGAAAAGCTACTCCAACCAGCCGTACCTTTGACAACAGATGGAAAACTAAAAGCGCTGAACATATTTCCTCTGAGTAAGCAACTGGAATACAACAAGGCATCATTTATGTTTACAATCTCGACGGATACTATGCCATCTTATATCAATGCCCTTTTTACAAAATTGTACAGCTTTTCTGCCTCGAAGAAATTCCTTCTCCCCTACCAACGCTTTGATCAATATAAACAAACCTAGCTTACTCTGAACCATATATCAGGAACTCACTTCCACCGAGTCTACAAAATACGAATACTTTATAAGTTTTCAAGAAACGTACATAAACATTGTATGTTTCAGTAATTTGATTATTCGATTAAAATGATTAGTGCCCGTATGCAAAGTCTTCTGTAAAGCATACTTTGAATACACCATCTAAACATATAACCTACTCCATTACATTGCTCATCCGCACTCCCACCCTGTCCATCATCCCTCTATTCCTCTCCCTACCTACCATTCTCCCCCACACCCACCTTCCTCCGACCTCTCTCTCTGTAATTTTGTTTGTTTGCTTATTTGATTGTTTTTGTATTTATAAGCGTCCTTCTCTCTCTGTAATTTTGTTTGTTTGCTTATTTGATTGTTTTTTTTATTTATAAGTATCCTTCTCTCTCTGTAATTTTGTTTGTTTGCTTATTTGATTGTTTTTGTATTTATAAGTTTCCTTCTGTCTGACTGCCCACCTAGTCATTTTTCTTTATACTTTTTATGAACGGTCTGCTAATCATTGTAGAATTAAATTACAATGTTGCTATGTTGAATTGTCAGTATGAATGATATATGTTCTTCTTCTTCCTCGTTCGCCATCCCGTTAGATGAGCAGCCCGGTGTCCTCGATGAAGGCTGCCGTCCGTCGCAGCTCCTCCAGGGTGCCATACAGCTTGGCTTCCACTGCTGTCGGTGTTGGCCAGTACTTTCTCCTGGATGCTGCATACGTCGTACAGACTTGAAGGATGTGGTCAGTTGTCATTGGTCCCTCACTACAAGGGCACTCTCCACTCTGTCCAATGCCAAATTTTGTGTGCATGTGGTGGAGCAGGCGATTATGTCCAGTCCTCAGGCGGAAGATCTTGACCTGTTCCCGTCGTCCCAGCAAATGGTATGTGTCTTCTGGGTTGTATTTGGGATGCAGGAGGTGCCATTTTATTCCTTGTTGTGCCTTGATGATTGTCTTAATTTCATCGTATGACACCAGGTTGTTGGCCTGCTCCTTCTGTGCACCATCTTTTGCCAGAATGTCCGCTTTTTCGTTGCCTCTGATGCCACAGTGTGCTGGTACCCATTGTATCACCACTTTCTCCACTCTGGCACTCAGGGCAACAAGGGCTGAAGTGATATGGTTAATGATATATGTTGAAATAATGTATTCATGACAAGGACAGACTGTAAGACTAGGTTTTGGCCTAAAATCTTCATGCATGCGTATTAAAGATCAATCAATCAATCAATCAATCAATCAATCAATCAATCAATCAATCAATCAATCAATCTCTTTTTGTCTCTGTCTGTCTGTCTGTCTGTCTGTCTGTCTGTCTGTCTGTCTGTCTCTCTCTCTCTCTCTCTCTCTCTCTCTCTCTCTCTCTCTCTCTCTCTCTCTCTCTTTCCTGAATACAACAACATTACTCTTTTCCGTTAACCTTGAGCTGAAGTCTTCAACCAGCACGATATAAATCATTCAGTTGTTATGTGTTTGAAGACCAGCTGGGGTTTAAGAGGGTAAGGCGATTTCATCTGATAATGACAACATAAACAGTTGATCTAGTTGCAAAGTGAGGCGGAAATCTAAACAATTTTTAAATGTTAGTGATAGCGCACCGCCAAAAAAACGTAGACAAACGAATCACAAGACAAAACACGACGCGTTTCGACCTCTTAGGTCTTCTTCAGGCGAGATACAAAACACTCAGGACAACGAAAATGAATGAGCAATCACTTATCTTCATCCACTTCAGCACAAGATAGGCGTTGAATGAAAACGAGGCTGTCAGGAAGGAGACAATGTGTGAGTCGAGGTAGTAATAATGATAATTATAATACTGACAGGTATAATAATAATGATGGTAATGATGATGATCAAAATATTGAAAAAATAAGTAAATACAGGATTACTACCACTTTCGGTGATAATATGGCAATAGCAGTTGTTGTATGGGAGAAAGGAGAGTGGGTTAGGGGATTCTTAAGCAGCATGGTTGCGAAGGCAACAATCTTAGTGGCGATGGCGATAGTGATGTTAATGGTAGTGATGGTAATAATTATCAATACTAACAATCGTATTGATAAAATGATGATGATGCTAACAACTATAGTAACGGTAATGGTAATAATAGTACTGACAATAAAAGCATGATACAGAAATATAATTAAAAAAATATATATTAGTAATGATGATGATAATAGGCCTAATAGTACTACTACTAATACTAAGGGAAGGGAAGAAGAAAAACAAACAAAAACAACAACAACAACAAAACAAAACAGGGAGGAGGGGGAGGGGAGAACAGGAAGAACAAAAAGGACAAGGAAGGTACAAATTAGGGAAAGGATGGAATGTGATAGGTATATTGATAATGACAAGATGCTTATTAATAGTTTTAATAATAATCATGATTGTAACCATTATAGTAATGATAGTGATGCTATAGGAGGCTGGAAAAGTGGTAAGCTGGAATGTCAGAAATATTGTAAAGAATGATAATCATATTAATGATAGTAGTAAATATATCATTTGTAATAGTTATGAAGTTGGGAAAGGAAAGTGTGGCCAAAGAGCTGGAATGATTGAAACTATTAAGTCAGTAGTAATAGCCTAACTGAGTCCAGGCACGTACACATGCGCGCACTCACACTCGCTCGCATGCACGCACGTCGTGTATACGTCATCATCTACACTTACTTATTTTTCTTTCATTTGATGTCATCGCTTCCGAAGACGGTCTACGACCGAAATCTCGACGATTTCCGTTTTTTTTTTCTTCTTCAGAATATCCTCAAAGATAGTTCCCATTTAACTAAAACTCAACTGTAATATCGCCACCAGATTTCAGTAATCCTCCAATAATGCCATTTGGTCATGGAGATTTCCTTTTTTTTTTTTTTTTTGCTTTCTGTTTTCTTTCCTTTCTTTTTTCTTCTTTTCTTTCTTTCTTTCTTTTTTTTTTTTCCAGCCTTTTCGTTGCAACTAAGATCTTCCTCTCTTGAAACCGGACTATCAAATAAGACTACTCGGTATCATTTTTGGAACGCTAGCTTTCTTCATTGACATTTTTTTTTTAAAGGAGATCTTAAATGAGGCAGGGAACTGTAAATAGTAAATAACAAAAATCACTGTAAATAGTAAATAGCAAACAATCACTGTAAATAGTACATAACAAACAGTCACTGTAAATAGTAAATAACAAACAAGAAGAATAACTCTTGCTCCCATAATGAAATAAATGCACGCCTATAACTCAAAAGGAGCGACACCGAATCGCCCAGCAGATATGACAGCACAGATAACAGAACAAACAAGGAAACATCCCTTGTTTGTTCTGTGTGCTTTGTGCTGTCACATCTGCTGAAGATTTTTTCCTTGTTCGTTCTGTGTGCTCTGTGCTGTCATTATTATCTGCTGGGCGATGTCATTATTATCTGCTGGCGATGTCATTATTATCTGCTGGGCGATGTCATTATTATCTGCTGGGCGATGTCATTATTATCTGCTGGGCGATGTCATTATTATCTGCTGGGCGATTCGATGCCCTAAGCAGCATTGTTTGGAGTTCTAATTTGTTTCATAATGGGAGCAAGAGTTACCTTACTTGTTTGTTATTTTTCTTTCCAGAAGTTTATGAAAATGAGAAAACCTGACATCAATAATTATGTGACTGGATGTGTGCCTTCTCTTCACATATATTTTACGCAAGTGCTTCGAATTTTTTTGCGGGTCGTTTACCGTGTTTACCAGGTAAAGCAGTAGAGAAGTGTTATTTCATTTTTTTTTCTTTGATCATTTTGTTTGGTTTTGTTTTGCATTCTCTTCGGGCAAGACAACCATGTTTTATTATTTTCTTTGTCTAACGTTCTCATTTATATCCGCAAAAGTCTTCTTGCCTTTAACTTGGCACAAGTACATTCTTTATCCAACAAGTTATTGTCAGTAGTCTCACCATCCAGTCTTATACATCTTTTCATGCGTTCAGCTGGTTTTATAGTACACTCATGGAAAGAATCAAGAGCAGCATTAACATCCTTAAAGAGTAACAGCTCATCCAGTCAATGACAGAGTATTTTTGTTATTCATTTGCTCACTATCTTCATACTGGATTTTTTTAACTGTACGTTTTTTTTATTTAGTATTTATAGCAGTTATTCTTTGAAAAGAACCAATGCTAAACTCCATAGGTAAATGATCAGAATCATTTCGTTCATTTACGTGAAATTTTCAAAACAGAAGGATAATTGCAAACAGATCACAGGATGCTATGAAGTGATAAATCAAACTGCTTCCAGTTTCTGATATGTATGTGATTTTGACGGTCACTATTACACACTCTGTTTAAAATACACAGAACAGTGATGAGCTCGGTATTCAACAACAACTTACCAGATCAATTTAAGCACTTATCTTCAGAACTCGTTGTAGAGTCATGTATGTCTCTTCAGAACGTCTGTTAGTCATATATGTCTCTTCAGAACGTCTGTTAGTCATATATGTCTCTTCAGAACGTCTGTTAGTCATATATGTCTGTCAGAACGTCTGTGAGTCATATATGTCTCTTCAGAACGTCTGTGAGTCATATATGTCTCTTCAGAACGTCTGTTAGTCATATATGTCTCTTCAGAACGTCTGTTAGATAGTTCATATATATGTCTCTTCAGAACGTCTGTAGTCATATATGTCTCTACTCTGTTCAAATCCGTGAGCTGTTTTAGTCTATCATATATGTCTGGTCAAACTGGAATTGTTATGTATCTGTCAAAAAAGAACTTTCGTCGTGTATCCAAGATGTGTACACTGATCATAAAAACGCTGCAATATTCCTGATTCGTAAGGCTTTTGGGTTCATCAAAAGATTTTTTTATGTTTATGCTCATGTAGTAGAAGAAAATTCACCTTTCTTTTCGCGATAATGACATTGCTGATCCAGAAGCCTGCATTGCTGATGCCTACCATATCTGCCTAGTCTTACAATCTGTCCTTGTCATGCATACATTATTTCAATACAATCATTCATACTGACAATACAACATAGCAACACTGTAGTCTAATTCTACAATGATAAGCAAACTACTCATAAACGTAATAATGATATGGTGGGTAGTCAAACAGAAGGAAATAAATAAACAAACATACAAGCAAACTAACAAAACTACTCAGAGACAGGTCGGAGGGGGGGGGGGGGGTGGGGGGGGGGGGGGGGGGGGGGGGGGGGGGGGAGAAAATGGTAGGTAGGGGAAGGAGAAGAGGGCTGTAGACAGAGTGAGAGTGGGTATGAGCGATTTAATGGAGTGGATGTTTAGACAAGTGTATTCAAAGTACGGTTTACATAAGACTTTGCGAATGAGCGCTATATGATTTTAATCAATAATCAAATTATTGAGACATACAATGTTTATGTAAATGTCTCTTGAAAAGTTTTAACGTCTTCGTATTTTGTAGATTCGGTGGGAGTGAGTTCCAGATATATGGTCCAGAGTAAGCTAGGCTTGGTTTGTATATATATATATATATATATATATATATATATATATATATATATATATATTAATATATATATATATATATATAATATATATATATATATATATATATATATATATATAGGTATGTATGTAGGTATGTATGCATGTTTGTATGTGTATATGGACACACACACACACACACACACACACACACACACACACACACACACACACACACACACACACACACAAACACACACACGAACAACAAGGACAACGAGCTGATGTGGTGTATAATCTAAATTTTGGGCACTTTTCGCCTTCGTCAGCTATTGACCACCTCTTGAAAGCAGAAGGTCACAACATTGTTCTTTCTTGGGTTCTCCGTAACGTTGGCATTCGGGGAAATGAAACAGTGGATCGTTTGGCCAAGAATACCACAACGAAGAAACTGTCCAACATATCTATCCCCTGCTCTAGATTCGAAGCCGAAAGTTAACGATTATGTCAAGCACCTCTGGCCAAAGGACTGGAATACACAGACGGATAACAAACTTTTCCAGATCCGTCCAAATCTAATATAGTTCCTCTTATCTACCTCTGGTGGTCGCAAAGAAGAAACGGTTGTATGCTGGCTGCACACTGGCCATTCGTTTTTAACTCATTCGTACCTTTTAAAGAGTGGAGAAGCTCTGTGGTGCATTCCATGTCATGTACCACTCACAATGAAACAGCTGACTCCATGAAAACCTTGTGCAGAGATGTTCCACCTGATATGTGATCTTTGAATTTCTTAAAGAGATTAACATTTTAATCAGATCTGAAATTTTACAGTAGACAGATTTTTAACAAAATTTCGGGTGTGTTTTTAGATGGTGCATTTTAAAGGGTTCTGTGAAAGAATGACTTGTGAGTTCACTTCAACGCGGTTACAGCCCTGATATGACCCTTGGCAGTTGGTTGGACAATAAGCAATATTACCTTACTGACCTTCTCCCTGAGTGCCAGCAGGTAAGGTAGTGAGGGAAGAGACGTAACGAGTTCGGTATGACATAATAAAACACATTACGCACTACAATGATGCATATCTTGACTGACCTGTCACAGATAGTAATTTGATGAATGAAAGCTTGTGTGTGTGTGTGTGTGTGTGTGTGTGTGTGTGTGTGTGTGTGTGTGTGTGCTGCGTGCGTGCGTGCGTGCGAGCTCGCGAGTGTGTGCGTATGTGCGTGAGCGCGCACGCGCGCGCATGTATGTGTGTGTGTGTGTGTGGTGTGTGTGTGTGTGTGTGTGTGTGTGTGTGTGAGGGAGGGGGGTCTGTTTGTGTGCATGTGCATTTGTATATGTCTGTAAATGTGTGTGTGTGTGAGAGAGAGAGAGAGATAAACTTCAGACTTCAGACTTCAGATTTTTTTTATTCAGTAAGGCCATCGGCCCATTTGAACGGGAATGAGCACAATCATTTACATTATAATGTGTAAGAAACAAAATCACTAGTCACGAAAAAAAAAAAAAAAGAAAAGAAAAAGGAAACAACTATACCAATAAGAACATCAACTAAGACGTCATTATTTCTCTAATCTTAGACGCTTTACACAAAAACATACCTAAATTCCTAATTATCTTATAACTGTTAGAGCTAAGTAGTAACTGTAATCGAAATATACACGGGCGCTTATAATATTTCTGTGGGATACATTTTTGGCGAAGATCTTCTAAAGCTGGGCAAAGGAACATAAAATGTATTTCATTTTCCTCACCTTGCATACACAATGGACAAAGCAAGTCATTTTGTGTATGTTTCCTGTTTCTTAAGTAATGAGTCCTTATTTCAGAAACACCTACTCTAAATTTAGCAATTAATCTTTTTAAACGCATGTCCAAATCCAGTTTTAAATAAGGCTGATTATATTGGAAACTAGAATACTTTCTGTAGAAATCATACCGTTCACTAGTTTGGATATGGTCGTCCCACAATTGCCATCTACAGTCAATCAACCTTTGTCGAAAAACACGAATACACTGTTTTTGATTTGCAACACCCTGAGTCAGCCAAACATCCCCAAAGCCATGCTTACACAGAAACAAACACACATTTGAAACCCAGTTCATTTTTCCCCTTACATCCAATTCAAACAACATCTCATAAGACTTACGAGGCAATCTGTAATGATCCACGTGTAAGAGCCCAATATCGCACACATCTAACAGCTGAACCAATGAACAGTGGATATCTACTGGACTCTCCATACACCAAATCATTGAGATACGCCTGTCGAGACCTAGAAACCTCTTCAAAGCAAATAAATGCACAGCCTCACAATGAACAACAGCATTATCTAAACCCCAAATTTCAGCCCCATACATCAACATAGGCTGTATCTGGGAATAAAATATTTTTAAGAATAATTCAAGCGAATTATTGTTCAAAGCATGCAATCTTTTTATTACACATATCAAATCAGTCTTTGCCCTACATGCAAGGTCTTTACAAGCAAAGGCAAAACTTAGGGCGTGTAGAAAAGTAGATACCCAAGTATTTATAAACATTCAGCACAGGTATAACAAGTCCATCATGCATCCATCTTTCCCTCGCCGCCAGATAAGATAAGATAATGTTGCTTATAGCCCAGCCGACCGCAAGGGGCCACATCAGGGCTGTCCTCGCCGCCAAAACCGCCAAATAACCTCCCTTTCTAAACACCACAATGTTGCTTTTACTCATGTTAACTTTTAACTCCAATGAGGATATTATTTAGCTGACGTTGTAAGCCAGCTGTTGTTTCTGAAACCAAAACAACGTCATCTGCCAAAAGTAGGATAAATAATTCTAACACATCATTTGTAAATCGTCCACCATGAAGGCCGTTATTAATTACCTCAATGGCAAGCTCATTAATGAAAATTGAATATAACCAGCGCTGGCGAAGTCGTTAGCGTCGCGGATTCCCGGCTGGGAGGTCGTGGGTTCGGATCTGTGACGAAACGCTTGACAAAACCATCCAATCGGTCCCACTAAAATCTCAAACAAAAAAATAGATTTCAAATCTATACCCACTCCCCCCTCTCAACCCCCTCTCCCCCTTTCTTCCGCTTAGTGCAAATCGCACAGCCGACACGAACCATGACAGATGAAGAAATTGCGTCACGATAATCTCGTGACGCCTTTCGTTCTTGTTGACCTACCCCCCCCCCCCCCCCCCCCCCCCCCCGCCCTGTCTCTCAACTCTCCTTCCCCACTCTGAGTAGCTACGACACAGTAAATTTCAATTTCATTGTGGCAATGGCCTGTCTCGCACCCCCCCCCCCCCCCTCTCTCTCTCTCTCTCTACCCTGTGAAAACAAAGGCGCGACGCCTCTGCCGTGCTCTTCCCCACCACCACTCACCCCCCCCCCCCCCCCCCTTTCATATCTACAGTTCGTGCACTGGCTGAACTGTAACGTATGTCACGGGAATCGTTCCGCGATAGTATGTATCCATACGGACGCATAAATTAAACTGGCCGCGGAAGTCCGTGAGCTATGCCGATTAGGATCAAACGGTTCCCGAGGCGACTGGTATTAAGATTAGATCCCTCCCCCTCTCACCCCTGATGTGTGAGTGACAGGTTGTCAAAATCGAATCCGGCAACTAGAATGCATATACCAGACACGCAGGGCTCACCTTCACTGACCCCTCAAGGCTACCTGTAGACCAGACCAGAGGAAGACAAAAGAGACAACTAGAGAAGGCATGAGAAAATCTCGGTACCCTCGTTGATCTCCAGTCATTCACTGTTCATTCCCAGGAAAAGTGAGTTGGAACTCAGTTTTACATTTTTTGAATCTATGTATTGATTTTATGTATGCTGTGTGTGTTAACATTGTAGATTTGTACAAATGCTTAGCAACATGTATCAAACTGATGAATGATTATTCTGTGTAGGAGTTGGCTTGCCATCATATGGAAAAAGCTCTCTCCCAGTGGTTATGATTTTTTGTTAACTATCTGATCACTGTTCTTTGTATTCACCCTGACTTTTGCCAGTAGGCAATTCTGTCTGTTAAGATAATAATTAAATGATTAATTTTGGTCAGGAAAACAGTATGCCTGTGCTAGGTTAAGAACTGCTACCCTGATTTATAAATACTGGTGATTGTTGGAATGATTTGTAGTGTATGACTTTAAGTCTACACCAATGTGTACTTGGACTAAGTGAAGTCCACGTCAGTGTGATTTAATTCATAAGAAACATGGAAGAGTTGTCTGACTGAAACTATGTAACATAGTATTACTGTCTCCTACCCTTTTGTAACTTAACTTAGTCTTTAAACAAAAGTGGAGATTAATAGTTATAGCAGAAACTCTACCATAGAGAATACTGTGCTGGCAGAGTCTCACACCAGTACTGAAAGTAAACAAGGGTAAATGTGGGCACTCGACAAACCAGCCATCAGATTCTCACCTACAGACCAAGTTCTCTTTATCGCAGAACTGGGACCTGGACACGCGATCCAGGTCACAATATCCTGGACACGCTACACATTGCGGCTGGACCAGAAGCTGGGACTTCGCCCAACACCAGGGCGACACCAGACAACCAATCTACACCAGTGGGGCAGTCACCAACCACAGGAGAGATCAACTACCCTCTCCGAAGCAAAGCTAAGTTAGCT
Source organism: Conus canariensis (assembly GCA_033310375.1). NCBI lineage: Eukaryota > Metazoa > Mollusca > Gastropoda > Neogastropoda > Conidae > Conus > Conus canariensis. The sequence continues at coordinate 6,991,620 of CM065743.1, forward strand.
TACCACCTGGACTCAAAACCATCAGACCCTTGCCCTCACTTTATGATGACATAGGGAGAACCAGTCTATGAGTACCACTCTGGCTACAGTCACCGGGTGATTTGCAAGCGAAGTAGATGTATAATAACCGTATACATTCAGTGTAACTTACACTGAACCCCCCCCCCCCCCCCCCATATGCCAACTTAAGCTTGTGGCACTGAGTGCAAACGAGTAAAGTAGGAGTGAGGAAGGGCCTCTCATTGTGGTAGTCCAAGAAGAATTGAAACCCTAGCCTATAGAACTGACCCGCCAATACTTACCTATGTGTAAACAATAAAAGTTGATGTGTGAAAGTGCACTTAACTTGTGGCAGTTCTTTGTTGTTCAATCAAATGTTGAATGTTTGAACTTCTCTCTTCAATTCTGTCTCTCGGAGTCACAAGTACTTATAATAGTACAGGCCTAAGGAAAACTATCTCAGAGCCACTGTTCCATATTTTACCCAGTCCCGGAATCAAATAAAATTTCTTCGATGACTAGTACCGGAAAGTTGCTCCTTCCACCACCAGTAAGAGAGAGGGTGTAGGTGAAATGCTATGATAATTCCCATTGAGAAATTATCCCCAGTCCTTCCCCTAGAGGACCTACCTAACACTTACTCATCTTGTCACATATCGAAGTGGGGGCTCATCCGGGATTGGAAAATACAATTTGGATTGTTAAAAACAATTCACTCAAAATTTTATTTCCTTTGGCTAGTCCAAAAATTTGGACAAAGAGCAGAATTAAGAGCAAATAGGCTGATTGGGTTGAGTCCAGGAGGAAAATCTTTTATGTTTGTTGTGTGAATGTTTATCTTACATAACAAATAATAAGAGTACATGTGGTTGATGTTATAATCAATTCATTTTGATATTTACTTTGTGTGATTATTTGCTTTTGTTGTACTTAGTGGATATTTGATTGCTTAGAATTGTATAACAGTTCATTATCATGGCTGAATCAGTGAAACTTAGATGGGAGATCAAGGAGTGGGGAGAATCCCTAGGCCTCTCTGGTCAAGATCTAGTCTCATTTGTGACTACCCAGTATGAAAAGGAATCTGGAAAGGCTGCCGAAGAGCGTGAAAAGATTAGACAGCATGAAGCTGCTGAGCGCGACAAAACCCGTGAAGCTGAAGAGCGGAAAGAAGCCCGTGAAGCTGCGGAGCAGAAAGAAGCCCGCGAAGCTGCTGAGCGTGACAAAATCCGTGACGCTGAAGAGCGGAAAGAAGCCCGTGAAGCTGAAGAGCGGAAAGTAGCCCGAGAACATGAACTTGCGCTCAGAAAGATTGAGAAATCTGCTGAGAATGACAGCTCTTCCGATACGGCCAGCCAAAATTCACAGCCTCCCATCCAAATTCCGGCAATGTCCTTTTCTTTGGACCCATTTAATGAGAACACAGAAAGTATTGATGCATACTTAGTCTGCTTTGAAAGATTGGCAAATGAATTCGGCCTAGACCCGGAAAAGCGTAACATCAAACTAGCACAAGGTCTCAGAGGTGTTGCTTATGATGTGTATGCCAAGTTACCTCCAAACAAAGTAACTGATTATGATGCTCTCAAACAAGCCCTACGCACCCGTTATGAACTGACAGCTGAAGCATACCGAAAGAAATTTCGAAACTCGTGGTGTAGCAGGGGAGAAACCTATGGCCAGTTCACAGATAGGTTAACGACTTATCTCCAAAAATAGTTGACACTGTCAAACCAAGCACAGACTTTTGATGGTCTAACTGAGCTCATCCTCTGTGAGCAGCTGCGTGACACTATGTCCACTGACCTGCAAACTTTCACGGTGGAACAAGGTGCTGCCACACTAGCTGACCTGATCAAGCTAGCAGACAGATACACCACTGCCCATGAGGAAGCAAATGCACACAAAAAGATGCGTGACAAGCCAAACCGGGATTCAAACCCCCACCATCACAGCAATCTCAAAACCAAAACCCACCACCAAGTGGGAAACCACCACAAAGTGAGAAACCACAAACTGGTAAACCACACAGTGGTAACTCGGTCCCTGTGAGTCAAAACAGTGCCCAGAAGCGTTTCTGCACGCACTGTAAAATGACATCTCACAACACTGCAGAATGCAGAAAATTCTTTGGACCAAGACTCCAAACAATTGCTGCGTACCAGGTAGTGTCTACACCCAAAAGCGGTGACACACCATCTATGGTACCAACATCACTGCACCACCCATCAGTGAGCAGGTGTTAGTAAATAACAACCCTGCCACCTGTTTGTATGACACAGGATTGTCATACGAGGCAGTTGTAAGAGCTTCCCTTGTGGAGCCAGCTGCTATCACCGAGGAGACAGTGCCTTTACAAGGGGCTGATCTGACTCTGCCACCTGCTACCTTACCTGTTGCCACAATTATGGTCGACAGTCGGTACGTCAAGGGACAGATCAAGGCAGCCGTCATGGACAATCCGATCCATGATCTCCTACTTGGAGGCCATTATGTCACTCTCGGGAACCCGTCCGAACCTGTCATTGTATCCACACTGCAGGTGAAGACCCCAAAGCAATTCAAACCTCCTAAAAAGGAGATGAAAGCAGCTCAGAGAGCTGACCCAACATTAGCTGCGTGCTTCCAGAGGCAGCGCCACACCCGTCATCCCACTCGCAAAGGTGAATTCTTTAGGCGGAACAGTCTTTTGTATCATAGGCTAAATAAAGATCATTCACAACTTGTGGTCCCGGCGCCACACCGGACCCGAGTAATGGAAGTGGGACATACACGCTGTTCTCCAGGACATATCAATGTAGGGCAGACAGTGCAATGGGTGATGAAGCAGTACTACTGGCCAGGGATGGCAGAGGACATAAAGAGATATGTCGATTCCTGTCCCCTGTGCCAACACTGGTCATCCAGCCAAAGCGGCGATTCGTCCCCAGGCCAGCCGGATAATCCAGATGCAGGCCAACTGGAGCCCAATAATGTCTTCCGAGGCTCCATCGGTGTCTTGGTGACTCCAGAGCTAGTGCCAAAAGCTTAATGGACCACGATCAGAATGAATTGTCAAGCAGGAGCTTCTCTCGAGAATCTTTTTTTGGGGGGCCTATGTGACGAAACGCTTGCCAAAACCATCCGATCGGTCCCACTAAAATCCCAAACAAAAAAAATAGATTTCAAATCTATACCCACTCCCCCCTCTCAACCCCCCTCTCCCTCTTTCTCCCGCTTAGTGCAAATCGCATGGCCGACACGAACCATGACAGATGAAGAAATTGCGTCACGATAAACTTGTGACGCCTTTCGTTCTTGTTGACCTACCCCCCCCCCTCCCCCGCCCTGTCTCTCAACTCTCCTTCCCCACTCCGAGTAGCTATGACACAGTAAAATTTCAATTTCATTGTGGCAATGGCCTGTCTCGCACCCCCCTCCTCTACCCCGTGAAAACAAAGGCACGACGCCTCTGCCGTGCTCTTCCCCACCACCACTCACCCCCCCCCCCCCCCCCTTCATATCTACAGTTCGTGCACTGGCTGAACTGTAACGTATGTCACGGGAATCATTCCGCGATAGTATGTATCCATTCGGACGCATAAATTAAACTGGCCGCGGATGTCCGTGAGCTATGCCGATTAGGATCAAACGGTTCCCGAGGCGACTGGTATTAAGATTAGATCCCTCCCCCTCTCACCCCTGATGTGTGAGTGACAGGTTGTCAAAATCGAATCTGGCAACTAGAATGCATATATACCAGACTCGCAGGGCTCACCTTCACTGACCCCTCAAGGCTACCTGTAGACCAGACCAGAGGAAGACAAAAGAGACAACTAGAGAAGGCATGAGAAAATATCAGTACCCTCGTTGATCTCCAGTCATTCACTGTTCATTCCCAGGAAAAGTGAGTTGGAACTCTGTTTTACATTTTTTGAATCTATGTATTGATTTTATGTATGCTGTGTGTGTTAACATTGTAGATTTGTACAAATGCTTAGCAACATGTATCAAACTGATGAATGATTATTCTGTGTAGGAGTTGGCTTGCCATCATATGGAAAAAGCTCTCTCCCAGTGGTTATGATTCTTTGTTAACTATCTGATCACTGTTCTTTGTATTCACCCTGACTTTTGCCAGTAGGCAATTCTGTCTGTTAAGATAATAATTAAATGATTAATTTTGGTCAGGAAAACAGTATGCCTGTGCTAGGTTAAGAACTGCTACCCTGATTTATAAATACTGGTGATTGTTGGAATGATTTGTAGTGTATGACTTTAAGTCTACACCACATGTGTACTTGGACTAAGCGAAGTCCACGTCAGTGTGATTTAATTCATAAGAAACATGGAAGAGTTGTCTGACTGAAACTATGTAACATAGTATTACTGTCTCCTACCCTTTTGTAAGCTTAACTTAGTCTTTAAACAAAAGTGGAGATTAATAGTTATAGCAGAAACTCTACCATAGAGAATACTGTGCTGGCAGAGTCTCACACCTGTACTGAAAGTAAACAAGGGTAAATGTGGGCACTCGACAAACCAGCCATCAGATTCTCACCTACAGACCAAGTTCTCTTTATCGCAGAACTGGGACCCTGGACACGCGATCCAGGTCACATATCCTGGACACGCTACAATTGCGGCTGGACCAGAAGCTGGGACTTCGCCCAACACCAGGGCGACACCAGACAACCAATCTACACCAGTGGGGCAGTCACCAACCACAGGAGAGATCAACTACACTCTCCGAAGCAAAGCTAAGTTAGCTTACCACCTGGACTCAAAACCATCAGACCCTTGCCCTCACTTTATGATGACATAGGGAGAACCAGTCTATGAGTACCACTCTGGCTACAGTCACCGGGTGATTTGCAAGCGAAGTAGATGTATAATAACCGTATACATTCAGTGTAACTTACACTGAACCCCCCCCCCCCCCACCCCATATGCCAACTTAAGCTTGTGGCACTGAGTGCAAACGAGTAAAGTAGGAGTGAGGAAGGGCCTCTCATTGTGGTAGTCCAAGAAGAATTAAACCCTAGCCTATAGAACTGACCCGACAATACTTACCTATGTGTAAACAATAAAAGTTGATGTGTGAAAGTGCACTTAACTTGTGGCAGTTCTTTGTTGTTCAATCAAATGTTGAATGTTTGAACTTTTGTCTTCAATTCTGTCTCTCGGAGTCACAAGTACTTATAATAGTACAGGCCTAAGGAAAACTATCTCGGAGCCACTGTTCCGTATTTTACCCAGTCCCGGAATCAAATAAAATTTCTTCGATGACTAGTACCGGAAAGTTGCTCCTTCCACCACTAGTAAGAGAGAGGGTGTAGGTGAAATGCTATGATAATTCCCATTGAGAAATTATCCCCAGTCCTTCCCCTAGAGGACCTACCTAACACTTGCTCATCTGGTCACAGGATCCCATCAGAGTCATGTGGGTTTTTCTGCCCCGACCGGCTCCTACCCAGAGTTGAGTTTGCTGCGGACTCAGTAGGGAAGACTGTGACCACACAGTCGAGTCTCATCCACTTAATGGATGCGTTTCTGAGAGTGTTGCTCAAATTTCCTGACCAACACTGCAGGTGCCTGTATCTCTCGGGCCTGGTTGACGCCGGGATATATTATGAAAGGAAATCCGTAGCATCATCTTAATTATCCTCATTCTCATTGATCAGCATTAAAAAGGAAAAAAGTCTCAAATTCTGTGGCCCTTCATGCCCTGCTCCCATGGTGACCTCAATTTCGATGTCCTCTCCACGTCTGTGGTCTTGGTTTGGTTCCATCGGGGTCACCGGTATCGGCGAGTCCATGGGGGCTGTCATTGGACGGACATGGAGGCGCTCTTTGGAGGGAGAGCTCACTCACGCCGGCTCCGCGACTAAGCAATTATTGTCGTCAGTAGGGGACTTAGTAGGTGGTGTCCTTCGTATGTTAGATCAGAACGGGCACCACTGAACACCACCGAAGTGACTCGGCGGCAGTGCAGTGTCTTCTCCGGTGGGTTGCCTCTTGATGACTTGACATCGACTGCTCCCTGTGGATTGCTGGTGCCGGGGCTGCGGTGTGGCTGACCAGGTTGTGGCTGTGGACGGGGTGTCAGAATGAGCGGCGTGGGTGCACTGCCTCTGAGGTGGCGCAGAGGTTGGGACAGCAAAAAAAAAAAAAAAAAATTGAATATAATTCAGGGCTACAGACATCACCTTGCCTTACTCCCGCAACACAGTTAATGTAATCTGTCAGACTGGACCCACTTCTTACCCTTGTTTTAACAACTTTGTACATAGCTCTAATACAGTTGAATAATTTCCCTTTGACACCATTTTTTAAGTAATACTCTCCATAGAAGCTGTCTGTTTATGGAGTCAAAGGCTTTTTCTAAGTCAATTAACGCAACATAAAGTTTACGATTTAAAGAAAATTGTTTCTGAACAAACGCGAGGAGAGTAAACACATGATCGATAGTAGAGTAACCCTTTTTGAACCCAGCTTGATCTTCTCCGGTAATATTATTACATTCAACCCACTCCTGTAATTTATTAATAACAGTGCTATACAGTTTACTACTAACATCAACTAAAGAAATACCTCTATAATTATTAGGATTATTTACATCGCCTTTCTTGAATATCGGCAAGGTTACAGATTCTTTCCAGTTTTCTGGGAAGATACCATCATCAAAAATCCCATCGAAAAAAGCTAGTAAAAAATCAACAACTTGAGCTCCACCAAATTTCAACAATTCACCAATAATAGAATCAGGTCCTGCCGATTTGTTAGTTTTAATTTTCCACATGGCAAACATAATTTCTTCTTTAGAAATGGGGCGATTAAAATACTCATCTTCATCTTCACCAGTGACAACAGAAAGTTCATAATTATCTGAGACATCTTTATCTAACAAATGCTTAAAGTGCATATGCCATGTGGCCAGAGAGATATTATTGTTGTGATATTTTCTTTTGAATGAGGCTCTTTTTACTGTTTTCCAAAACTCTTGTTGTGCAGGAAGAGATCTGATCATATTATCTAATAGCTTTTTATTGAATATTTTCTTCTTCTGTTTTAGAAGATTTGTATATTCTCTTCTCGCAATAACATACTCACTTCTGTCACCAACGTCCAAAGTACGCAACCATACTCTCGAAAATTTTAGTGCTTTTCTTTTCATTACCAAACAATCACAGTCAAACCAATCCTCGTTCTCACCACTGTTCCTTATTTGCATACGTTTTTCCATACCTTCAGCACTGTTTTTGACACAATCACTGAACAAGTATAAAGCTTTATCTACATCAACAGCAATCAGTTCTAAGGCCTCATTTAATTTTGTACGCATTTCTGCTCCACACAAACTGTCGCTGTAAGTCGTGGCATAGTCATCATTCCACACAAACCTTTCGGAGATAGTAGCCTCAACATTCTCAGTTGATTTATCAGAGTTATCTGTTGAGAAGTCAATGTTAAATTCAATAGGAAAATGATCGGATTCGATCCGTTCTGAAACAAACAAATTACAGGAATCACAAAGAGTATAGAAAAAATCTTTTGGCACAAGGAAATAATCATTTACGCTGCTCCCACTTCCATACATATTTACATATGTATAGCAACCATGGGGGTCGCCCTGACATATACCATTCATAATATACAAATCAAAAGCAACGCAAAGATTTAACAATAACTTACTGTAGTTATTCAAAACATTATCCTGAGAACAACGATCTGTGCAAGGTGGTTCACTTTTCGTTTGCAAACAAGAATCAAAAACATCAGTAGACAAGTCAGGAGGAAAATTTGCCGTCCTGCTGTTCACATCTCCACATACTTATATCAGTGTCACCAAGGGAACACAAGCAATCAGCCAAACAATCTTCCAACATAGAAATCCCATTATCAGCATAAACAGAATTATAAAAGGGAGAACCTTCAGGTTGAATATATGCACAGACCGAAGCAATATTTTTCGTTGTCCCCAAAAAAGCGATTTTTCGATTAAAAAAAAAAAAAGACACACACGTTAGAGCAATCAACATCAACATAAGTTATGAAGGGAAGAAATTCTTGTCTTATTAAACAAACAACCCCCCCCTCCCGATCTTCTCCCCTGATGACAGAGTTGTACAGCAGCTTTGCAAAAGGCTTTATATCCGATAAACACATCCATGTTAAACGTTTCAAGAAAAGTTTCTCCAAAACATATGAAATCAAAACCACAGGCACATGAAACAAATGCCTTGTCAGAAACTTTAGAGGACAGACCATTCACGTTCCAAGAGAGAAGCTTGAACACTTTATTACACACAGGCACGTCCAGACCATGGCTATCAACATGACTGTCACCAAATACACTCTTATTCATGCATACATAGGTATCGCTATCCATATCATCAAATGTAAAAGAATTATCATTCAAATGCCTATCTTTCAAACCTTGATCCGAATTCAAATAACTGTCAGTGCCATCGCTCACATTGCCCACGCTACTGTCGTCAACATCACGTGCAAAGCGCTAACAGCCACACGCGGCAGGGTCCGGAGCGGCCAGTCTTACAACCGGTGTAAGGAAATTTTTCCTCCCTTTTGAAGCAAGTTCATCCTCATCACAAAAGGACCGGCCAAAACCCTATCTCAGTTCCTTCAGTTGACCAGAAACATCGAGCCCGAATCTCCAGCCATCCACAAGGAGATGGTCAAAGACCATCGCGGTCCGTTTACCACTGTTCCTGGCCTCCTTAAGATGAGGAGTGAGCTTCCGCCTGATATCGCGGACCCTAGCTGTGAAGTCTTCGCCGACAAACATATTTGTCCCTTTTAATTTGGCTTTAGCTTTTAAGATATGTACTCTATCCTTATACGAAGAGCATCTGGCAATGATGGGGGAGTCATGCTTTGCATTTAAACGATGCGTTCTATCAAACTCGACCCCATTCACGCCCAATTTCTTCGCTGTCAAGTCCTTCAACATATGCTCGCAGTCATCACCGTTCTCATTCTCACTTCTACTCAAACCATAAAACAATAAGTTGTTAAGTTTTGAACGCTCTTCAAGGTCGTCTGCCTTCTTTTCCAGCAACTCTACTCTATCAACCAGTTCAGAGTTCTTCTTCTTCTTCTGCGTACGCAAGCTGATACTCCTGCGGACACCCCCTGTATAGGGAGTGGAGTTTTGTGTGTATGACCGTTTTTATCCCGCTCAGAGTTCATTCTTTGCAGATTACTGTTCTGGGACCGTAATTCCGCTACTTCCTCCCTGAGACCCTTCACTTCGTTCTGCAAAGCAGCGCACTGTTCACCAAGGGTCTTCACTTCTGTTTTTACATCATCCAACTTACTGTCCATGGCCTTGTTGGTCCACAGACAGAGAGAGAGAGAGAGAGAGAGAGAGGGGGGGGGAGACAGAGAGAGAGAGAGAGAGAGAGAGACAGACAGACAGACAGACAGACAGACAGACAGACAGGAAGAGGATTTTGTTAAATCATGCCCAAAAGTTTATAATTCGTGTCTGATTTCATGCCCCCCCCAAAACAAAACAAAACAAAACAAAACAAAAAAAACAACAACAAACAAACAAACAAAAAAAACAAGTTACCAACAATACGTCGTTCAGGTCGTCCAGAACAGAAGTAATCAGGCTCCGCATCCTAAATTAATGATGGCGAAAGCATGTTGTTACAGAAGTATTCAAGCTCCGCAGCAAAATGAAGGCGAAAACAAGTTGGTAAAGAAGTATTCAGGCTTTGTAACAAAATGATGGCCAAAACATTACAGTAGTATTCAGGTTCCACAACAAAATGATGGCGAAAACATGTTACAGAAGTATTCAGGCTCCGCATTAAAATGGATGGTGAAGACATGTTTTTACTGCAGATTGTTCAAACCCAGTGGATGTAGTGTCTGCAATTTACTTATCCAGTATGCCTCCCGTTGCAATCGTGTGTGTGTGTGTGTGTGTGTGTGTGTGTGTGTGTGTGTGTGTGCACGCACTCTATAGATAGATAGATAGATAGACAGACAGATGGATATTTTCCCACTATGCTTAGTTTTGTATCTGCTTGTGAAGATCTTACGAGTGGTAAAAAAAATGCCTTTCTGTGCAGCATGCTATATATATATATATATATATATATATATATATACACATTTTTTTTCTATCATCGGGTTCTACTTATTGCTATGCACGGCGCTAAAGTTCAGGGGGTAGATAAAGCATTTGCTCGTATTGAAAAGGCTCACTTACTTGCACTGGAAAAAAAAATAGGGGAACAGTATAAAAACGCGGAATTATTTGTGTATGGAGAGACAGGGCGCCATCCTGTTCATTGCAGTACGTCTGTTCAGTGTGTTTGATACTGGCTCAACATATTTCGTATGGATGGACAGAGACTGCCTGCGAAAGCTTAACTCTGAAGCTGACGTCCCTCACCACAGAACCAATTTAAACTCACCCGAGATTCACAGCAGCTGGTATCCCTGACTGCAGATCTTTTCTCTAGCAGCTGATATCCCTGACTGCAGATCTTTTCTCTAGCAGCTGATATCCCTGACTGCAGATCTTTTCTCTAGCGATGGCCGCCTTGTCGTGGTGAAGGGGTTTGTGTGCTTTAATGATTCTCAGATCTAAGCTGTGGTTGTCAGAATCTCCTGGCAGGTTGTCCAAAAATCAGGAAAATGCAGCTTTGGGGAGTGAGATAGGGAGTGGGGTGAGAGTTTAGACGAGCTGGCAGGACCGACAGAGAATGATAATAGTTCCCGACCAGTCCAGAAGAACGATCATCCATATTCAAAGTACGTGGAGTCGGATGTACTGGACATGGACAATCAGGTAATGGCAATGCAACGCACGAACGCTCACATAGCTGACGACAATGGATTTGGATATGGATGTGGTGTTTGGGGCTTGGAAACTTAGCAGACTGGCGTAGTGCATCAAGTTGACCGTAATAGGCACGCCCTATGCACCTGGTAGTCCTTAACCCGTTTTATGGTGGAGCCAGAGAGCTGGCGAGGCAGGTCAGTGCAACTGGCCATGATACGAAGGAGCAATCAGCAGGTACACAACACACACGCACGCACGCACCCACCCACTCACCCACCCACCCACACACACGTGCGCGTACACACACGCGCGCGCGCGCGCCACACACACACACACACACACACACACACACACACACACGTGCGCGTACACACGCGCACACACACACACACACATACACGCGCGCACGCACGCACGCACGCACGCACACACACACACACACACACGCACGCACGCACACACAGTACCGCAGAGGTTTCCCCAGCAAAGGTCTGTCTCTGTTGAACAGCTTAACAAACAGAATGCCAGCATTGATTTTGTATGAGATAATTTTTACAGACAGCCTTCTTAATACTGACAGGAATTACCGCCAGAGTCTGGCTCGCAAACAAGAAGTTGGACAAAGAGAACAGAGCTCCCCCTATTAAATATCACAATTTTTTTTTTTTTTTTTTTTTTACATTAGCTACATATCGTACATAGCTACTATCGTTTCACATAGTCTCACGAACTTG
>CM065743.1:7008157-7030657 GCA_033310375.1 Conus canariensis
TTATGTTTTGTTTTGTTTTTTTTCGTCTAATATCACGTAACGTGGAAAGACGTAAAACAAAACAACAACAACATACAAGAGAGAGAGAGAGAGAGAGAGGAGAGAGAGAGAGAGAGAGAGAGAGACATACAGACAGACAGACAGACAGACAAGCAGACATACAGACAGAGACAGAGACGGAGAAACAGAGACAGAGAAGAGATAGACAGACAGACCGACCGACAGAGACAGAGAGTCATAAAATCAATCAGTTTATCAGTTCTACAATATATATATATATATATATATATATATATATATATATATATATCCTTGCAGATCGGTTGCCTTCACTGTATACTTAAACACAATCGTGAAGCACAGTGTGGCTGGTGTATTGATTGAATCATTTGTTTGGTCGTCTTCTCTGTGTGGCCTTTTCTCTCAGGGAAGGTATACACGCATCGTGTTCACACATCAACCTTGGTAGCAGTCAGATGAAACACAGCACAACGTTATTCCCCTAAAAGATCAGAACATTCTAGTCCACGGTTTAGCAGAGTGTAGAGTAGCATGTTCCATTCCTGTTCTCGTCTGTGTGTTCTTGGTGTTATTTTCGTCAAATAATAATGATAGCGATAATAATAGTGGTTGTTGAAGTTGTTGCTGTTGATGTTGATGTTGTTGTTTTCTTCAAATACTAATTATAAGTATGATGATGATGATAATCATAATAATGATAATAATGATAACGATAATGATAACACCAATAAAGATATATAGATAAATAAATAGATAAATGCAAAATTGTACGCATATAATACTACTAATAACAGTCTTTCAAATTATTACCCTGGATAATTAAACAAAACTGAAAAGAAGAACAAGTCAATGATACATAATGCTTGCAAAGCGCAATTCTGGTTGGAAACTTGTTATCAATTCACAGGTTACCACTAACCTATTACAGAACATTGACGTTGTGTACACGTACACATATGGGAACCATGATGTTTAACGTGATTTGCTGGGGAAAAAAACAACAACAGATAAAACAGATAAGATTGTCTCGTTTTGTCAAGTGAGAGGCAGCGAGTTCCTAAAAACGGGGGCTGCAAAGCCATGGGAGCACTCAGCAAACGATTTTGGATTTCTCTTTGGGATCGTAGGGACATTTTGACTGCAAGAGCAGAGAGTACATGATGACTGACACGTACAAAACGTAAAGCTCAAAGAGGGTGTAGAGAACCATTAACACACAGAGACACAGACACAGACACAGGCACACACACACACAGACACACACACACACGCGCGCGCGCGCCCCACACTCACACACGCACGCACCACGCACACATGCGCGCGCGCGATGCACACACACACACACACACGCACACACACACACACACACCACACACTAGAGAGAGAGAGAGAGAGAGAGAGGGGGGGGGGGGGATGGCAAGTTAACAAGCATCAAGGAAGAACAAGTCATGCAAAATTGGTCCAAACTGCATAAGTTCAACCGTTCACTTGTGCACGCCCACAGTTGTGTTTATGTGCGTGTGCACGCGCGCACACGTGTATGTGTGTGCGAAAGAGGGAAGTGGATGATATATGCATGCACAGGCAGCAGCCACATTTAAAGCAGAACAACATATTCTTGGGCGCCGATTATTTTCTTGTGGTGCGTGTAAGTTGCTACTACGTGTTATAGTTTTAGAATGTGTTGCTTGAAAGCATCTGGTTTGATTTTTGCTTAGTTTTCATAGCTTTTATGTTTCAAGGATTTATGTTGTTTTGTGTCGTGATTAATGCTTTTTTGTGTGTCAAACTCCTCGCTGTCTTGAATATCAGAATATATGAATGAGAGTAAATGCGCACCAGATCTTCCTGAACGTGAAAACCATCCAGAGACCATCAGGAGAATGGCATCAGACCCTTTATGATATTCCACTCAAGTTCATCGAAACAAATGATTCTGATTGAACTCATTGCGCCATAAGAAACCAGAATGAAGCAAGCTTATATCTACAAGATGCTGAAGTAAGCCAGTTTAGCCAGCAGCTTGAGAGACTCTGGCTTCCAGGCCAGAATAGTCACCATAGACCATGACGCAATCGGGTTTGTTGGCACTATGCCTATGATCTTATGAAACTGCAGAAATTTGGCTCTCTGCTCTTGTTTTCCGGCAGGCAACACAAGTATGGTATTCTACCAAACACATCTGTGAATACTGGGCAGATAAACTTTTTTTTTCTCAGAGAAACACGCTTTATTCAGCTAACAGGAGAAATACATATGCGCATAAAGAGGACAGTGCGCAGAGATTTTCACACATACTTTAAACTGATAATACATAAACATTTCTCGCTATTGTGAAAAATAGAAAAACACAAACAAGTATGAACATATACCTACACATGCACTCATGTTCATTTACAAACATACTTACACATACTTATACACGCTCTCTCTCTCTCTCTCTCCTCTCTCTCACACACACACACACACACACGCACACACACACGCGCGCGCGCGCGCACATACACATACATATAACATTACTGTACATTGAGACTGAGCCTTTAATAATGCTGCATAAAACTGAAAAGTTTTGATCTAAGCAGGTGTTACTATGGTTACCTTCGTAAAAGATGCACACTCGAAATGACACGTTTGTAAACAAGAGTACATCCTTACATCGTTTTTAATCACTGTACATCATCAACAAGACACTGTAAGGGTACCACTTTTTAAAGAAATCTGCAAGCCTCATTTCATTTGAATAAATGTATTTCTCAACTATATAATTATGTTTCAAGTCTCTCAAAAAGTGTGTTACATTGGGCTTGATCTTATTTATCCTGCATTTGTAAGTGAAGTATTTTCCTAGGAGATTAATCTGGTCAAAAGTGTCGTCTGCTTTTTTTTGGTCATCATTTCCAAACAAAACAAGTTCTACGTTAAATGTTAACTCAAAAGAGTGTTTGCACTTCTCTCCTAAAATCTTTTCCAAGTCCCTCCATAAACATTGTGAAAAATCACAGAACCGAACTAATGTGTGGCTGAATCTTTCTCATTTCTACAAAAAGAACATTTGTTGCTATTTGTAATCCCCATTTTCTTCAAAACATTGTTGTTAACTAAAATGTTATAACACTGTTTGATTTGGAACCACCTTAATCTGATGTCCTTTATTTTTTTTCAATTTATTGGTTTTAGTGTTCTATCCCAGTCCACATTAATATTTAGTATTTGCTCCCACATTGCGAAAGCATTTATATCATATATAATGATTGGCTCTAGTAAAACGTCGTAGAAAGTTTTTGAACCTTGTTTTTTAAACTTTTTCTATTATTTGTTGTGCGTTTGTCCTTTCATTGCATTTGCTATCTTTTATTTTGATATTCTGGCTCAAGGAAGGTACACATGGATGCACAACCAAGTGCTCAAAGAAATTGTACAAGTAGTTTGGGCTAGTACCAACACCACAAAAGGGAAAATCAGGACTACAAAAGCACCCGCAACATTCTTCACGGCAGGAGGCAGCAAATCATGGCCAAGAACAACAGTGCCACTCGGAACATGCAGGCAGAGTCTGCTGGACGGGGCAGATGACTGGGAGTGCACTGCAGACCTCCCAGAATGGAAGAGTCACCCAGAGATCATCAGCAAGAGTGGCATGAGACCAGACATAGTAGTCCACTCTCAATCAACCAAGCAGCTAATCATGATCGAGCTCACGGTGCCATATGAGAACAGAATGGAGGCAGCTCAAATCTACAAGACTGAAAAGTATGCTGATCTGGCAAACAGCCCGAGGAGAGAAGGCTATCAGGTCAAAGTCCTCACTGCAGAAATTGGAGCTAGGGGGTTTGTAGGAACGTCTGCGTACAGCCTCATGAAACAGCTCTCAGTTGCAGGAGGGAAAAAAAAACAGAGCCCTGAAAGCAATGGCAGAAGCAACAGAGAGGTGTTCAAACTGGATCTGGTCAAGGAGGAACAAAAGTGAACTTCATAAGGCTTAACTTTCCTACAAACATCAGGTGTCCCAGTGGCTCAGTGGTTAGAATGCGAGTCATTAAGTGGAAAATGAGCATGTCCAGAGGGTTATGGGTTCGAATCCCAGCTATGGCTCGTCCCAAGATGGGAAAAAAGGGGCAGCAGAGGGACATCCGGAGTCATGAACCGGGGGTGGCCCAACCCCCCTAGAGTGTCAGGAGATAAGGGCCGAAACACTTGCTTGAAGGGCGCTTCTCTTTTGAGGACTCTCTGCTGCCACGCTCTCCAAGAGTTTCTTTCTACTGCAGCAAGGAAGCTTTTGATTGATTGAACACAACTCATGTGTTCTCAATAGTTTACTTTGATAGTATATCTTTCACAGAAGGCTTTATAACTTAAAAAGCGACCCTTTTCATCAACCACATCCCTAACCAGGAATATGTTTTTTGTGTCCACTTTAACAAAAATGTATTACCATCAATTCTAAACTTGTCATTGTCAAACAAGGGTTCCACTAATATTTCTTGTGCTTCTTTTACAGGCACGTGTTTGCAAAACTTCGCATAAGCTGCAAATACATTCTTCCAAAATGTGTTACAGTTATTTTCAATAATCTCAAAGGCCCACACCGTTCCAACGATTCTGTCTCAGGACAATCCATAAATAGCATTTTTTTCGATTTGGATGTTCCCTTGAAGATCTTTTTCAAACATGTCATTTTTAGGGCCTGTATAAACACTTGTACGTCAGGAATACTGAGGCCACCATTTTCAGTGTGATGAACTGAATATTTTCTTTTTATCTTATCTGGTTTATTATCCCATATCAATTTGAAACACATGTTTTGCAATTCTTTTATTATCTTTTCCGGAGGGTCTGGAAGGAGAATCCATAAATATATGTTTTCAGAGTATGAGAGACTTAAATGCAGTAATTCTACCAAGGGGTGCAATTCGTTGGACCAATTTTGAATAGATCTTTTACTTCTGCTAATGTGTCCTGTTGTATTAATTTCAGTCACTTTTGACAAGTCATTTGTGAACCATATACCTAAGAGTTTATATTTAGGGGGATTCCATTTCATATTTTTTCTTTTAAGTATTTGTTCTCTGAATATTTGTTTTGACCTAGCCACACATTAACAGTTTTTCCATAATGAAATTTTAGTCCTGCAATTTCTTCAAACTCCTCAAGAGTTCTGAAAAGATTTTCGTAGGATTCCCTGTCACCATTCAGTGTAAATGACGTATCGTCTGCGAATTGATTTATTTTAAAATAGTGTCATGGATAGTAATACCTTTTATACTTTTATCTTCTCTTATTTTGTGAGCTAGAATTTCTGAACACAAGACAAAAGGGTAGGGTGAAATAGGGTCTCCTTGACGACAACCTCTCTGTACTTCAAAACTTCCAGATACCTGTCCCTTTACTGTGATGTCCGATTTTATATAAATATATATATTTTTTATAAAATGTGGTTATCCATTTACATATATCGTCGCCAAAACTAAAAAAATTCAGGACTTTATTCATGTGTTTCCAGTTTCTTGAATCAAACGCTTTCTCAAAATCTATTGAACCAGGAAGGTTCTTTTTTTTTCCCCTAAATAATAATGATGTCGTATACTGTTCTCAAGTTTTCTCCTATATACCGTCCTGGAATAAAACCTGTCTCATCTTCATTTATCAATTTATGTTGGATGTACTTTATTTGGTTGCCTATACATGTTGATCCTATTTTGTACGACACTTTTTAATAATGATATGGGTCTCCATTTCTGTAGATATTGTTTTGGCTTTTCTCCTTTTGGTAGGCAAGTAATAATTCCTTCTCTCTCAGTAATGGACAGCTCTCCTTTTGTAAAACCTCCGTTTAAAGATCGAACGACAAAGTCTCAATGTCCTTCCAGAAAAAAAAAATTGAAAAAAAATTACCGTCATCCCATCAGTACCAGGACTCTTGTCATTTTGCATTCCTTTCAGTGCTTCTGAAGCTTCTTGTCTAGTTATAAGTCCCTCCAGTTGTTTGGATTCAGCTTCTTCAAGCTTTGGTAAATTTCCAACATATCTGCCAATGTCTATGTCTTTTACACTTCTTTCTTTGTATAAGTTTTCATAATAGATCTTAGTTGCGTCTTGTATTTCGTCTGTTTCTGTTATTATATATTTCCTTGGTCTGTTACTAATTTTAACATTTGTTTGCTGACAAAATGACGTTTCTCAAGATTGCAGAAATATTTAGATATCCCCCCCCCCCCCCCCCCCCCCCCCCCGATGCCCATCTTGCTTTGGATCCCTTTCATTTTTTCCTTTCTTAACTGTAAGAGTTCATCTTTCCTCTCTTGCATTTCCCTTGATATACTGTTCATTAGCAAATCTGTTTCAAGTGTTTGTATTTCTGATTCCAACTTTTCTTCTTTTTCCCTTAGTTCTCTTTTTTTCTTTATGCCAAAAGTTACAGTTTTTGATCTTATTTCCATAATAAAAACATCTTAAAAAACAGTTGATCACTTATTGTGAACTGAATTTCATCCATCGGAATCTTGTTTATGTTTTCCCGCGAGTATGGGGATACTGCGTACTGAAGTTTTGTGTTTCAATTGTTTGTTTAATAGTTGTAAATAATATTTGTCCTTTAGTAAAGCCGAGTTAAATTTCCAAAATGTTTTCCTTTTATTTTCCACTTTAAAGTTGAAGTGAATGGTTATTAGAGAATGGTCACTTCTATAGCCATAAGGATATCTGCGTCTTTTATCTTGCTAATAAGACTGTCAGTTAACAAGAAAAAATCTAGTCGAATCTGTTGTAAAGGGTTTGACCTTCTCCACGTGTATTTCAGAACTTCAGGATTGAATTCTCTCCAAATATCTATAAGTTCGAGATCAGTCATCATCTCAAATACAGTTTCTTGTGCTTTCGGATTGTTTACTGTCTTATAGTTGTAATAATCTAAGTTGGGAGCTATTACCAAATTCCAGTTCCCGCCTTTTAAGATGTAGCAATACCCATCTCATTATTTGTTTCTTAATTTCATCAAAGAAGTCAGGAGTGTCTTTATTAGGTCCATATATATTAACCAACAGAATTTCTAGATATACCGTTTTTAATGCAAGAAGTATATAATTGCCATGGGTATCTTTTACAGTTTTCAGAATTTTAGATTCAAAATTATTATTGAACAAGATGGCTACTCCTCTTGATCTAGAATTATTTGAAGAAAATACACATTCAAAGCCCCATTCAGCTCTTACTTGTCTTTCCAATTTTGCAGTGAAATGCGTGTCCTGTAAGAAATGAATAGAGTGTCGTTTTTGTCTAAGGTGTTGAAAGACATCTTTTCGTTTTTTATACGAACCTAGTCCCTGGCAATATAAAGAAGAGATGATAAGACTGTTTATATTTGTTAATGTAACAAAGTTTTTAACGAAAAGATATCACTGCATATTGGACAAGCATCGTGATGTCTATCCAAGACAAATGTTCCATCCAAAATACAACTTCCTATTATCTTGAAAATAACTATTCACTGAATACCATTCCATTTCATCACATACAAAAAGATCAGGATTTAAAAAGGTCACAAATTGACACCCCTTTACATTTCTCAAGTTCTTCATAATTTCGGTGGTAACACACAAAACCAAGCAAACAATAGTAAACATGCTTCACATCTGAAGCCCAAAATTCTCTCAACAAAAAGAAAAAAAGTACAGAATGTATACAATGAATATAAAACATTCAAACAGATTTTGAAGAATATTTTGAAGGTGTTGAATGAAACGGGCAGATAAATTTAACGAAGAACTCGTGGAAGTGTGTGATGTATGCTGCAATGTCTCCCTGCAAAGCTATCGTGTGCAGCACACAAGAATGATTTATGTAGTGGTTGAGGTACTATGAATTTTCGCGCTCGCGCGCGCACGGGTATTGTGTGTGTGTGTGTGTGTGTGTGTGTGTGTGTGTGTGTGTGTGTGTGTGTGTGTGTGATGTGGAGAGAGAGAGAGAGAAGAGAGAGAGAGAGAGAGAGAGAGGAGAGATAGGAGAGAGGTGTATGTTCTACGCGTTTCATGCGTGCGGCGTTGCGTGCATTGCATACTCGCGTGCGCGCTGTAGTGTGTTGTCAGAATAACAACTTTAATTGGCCACATATTCATTACATACCCACAATATCCTGACAGACTGTAAGTAGTGATTGCAGAAAACCAAATTACGACTCAAAAGTGCATCACATTTCGACTTTGCGTGGGACTGGGAATCATGATGCAGAAACTGCAGCATACTTCCACATTATAGAGCGTCCATTGGACTGCGTGCCAAAAATCCAGGCAGATTGACAGGAATACTCTATTTATTATGGTGTTCGGTGGTTCAGGTCATGAAATACAGGCAGACAGGAACACTTATTTATTATGGTGTTCGGTGGTTCAGGTCATGAAATACAGGCAGACAGGAACGCTATATTTATTATGGTGTTCGGTGGTTCAGGTCATGAAATACAGGCAGACAGGAACACTATATTTATTATGGTGTTCGGTGGTTCAGGTCATGAAATACAGGCAGACAGGAATGCTATATTTATTATGGTGTTCGGTGGTTCAGGTCATGAAATACAGACAGACAGGAATGCTATATTTATTATGGTGTTCGGTGGTTCAGGTCATGAAATACAGGCAGACAGGAATGCTATATTTATTATGGTGTTCGGTGGTTTAGGTCATTAAATACAGGCAGACAGGAATGCTATATTTATTATGGTGTTCGGTGGTTCAGGTCATGAAATACAGGCTGGGTCAGGAGAAACGGGTTTGAACTGTATTTTTTGTGTTTGATTACTTTTCGTACGTAATGACCAGGCATATTAATTATAATAGCCTGGGATATATTAGGCAAATGACGAAACAAAGCCACATACATTTTTTTTTCACATCAAAACTTCAAGATTTGTGGCACGTTGTTTTCTGCTGGAAAATTATGAAACTTTAAATTCTATTGATTCATGTACATGGTCAGCAAATCCGTTTTTGTTGTTATTGGTGGTGATGGTGGTGGTGGTGGTGGTGGCTTTAATGGTGTGGTGGTGGTGGTGGTAGTGGGGACGGTTTGCTAGTCACATATAACAGTCATTAACTACAATGAATGTGCCTGGGTCATTCAATGCTGCTAGGGTGCAGTTGTCTACAAAGAGAACATCTTTTATTGGGGCCTGGAGGAGTTTCCTTTCTGCCTTCAGATACCTAAGATCAACGAAGCAGCTATCACATAAGCAGCAGAGAGTGATTCCTATATCAGTCGAGGACAGGTCGGTAATAAGCAGGATAGCGAGCAGTAGGCTGAAGAGAACAGAGGCAATCACAAATCCTTGCTTTACACCATTAAAAACCGGGAAAAGTCAGGCCATCATGTTGTCACGGATAGCCAATACAACACTGATGAACGTGGACATACAGCCAAGCATGGACGAGATGGTCAAAGAGATTTAACGATCCAAATAGTGTCAAAAGCTTTAGTCAGGTCTACGAAGAGGATGTGCAAGTTCTGGTCCTGTTCACGGTCCTTTTCATGGACTTGCCAAAGTACAAAAATCATGTCAAATGTCCCTCTCCGGATCCTACATCTATTCTGGCTCCCAGATACCAAATCTTCCAGCAGGTTATGTTTGAACAGGTTGTGGATAATACAGGACATGATGTTTGCTATGAAGCCCTGAAGTGGGACGCCTATTTACGGTTCCACACAATTCAATTATTATTCAAGTGGATGATGTTAAGGTACCTGAAGAGAGCCGTCCTCCCACAACTACTCCAAAAACTCTCATCCACACCATTGATGCTCTTACAATTGTATAATGAAGAGCGTGTTTATGTCTAGAGATTCATGTTTGGAACCTGCTGAAGGTTTATTCTTCCACCTAACCGTCTAACACGCATTAACAGCAGTACCCATCATAACATCTTCTGTTGATATTACTGTTGATCACACAAATAGAAATGAGTTTCAAACTGAGCCAGGTGGAAGATAGTGGTAACGTTGACATTGAACGTATCATTGTGAAGGAAGTGGTGGAGTGCACTGACACGTTCCTCGTGATGTATGCTGGTGAACAAAATGGTAGCATCTACAGCGAAGAGAACAACAGTAGGATGTATCAGAGAGGAAGATAATTCACTGAACAACGGCAGGGCATGGTATCCTTGATAATTGTAGGGTACAGATCACAAGGGACTGGAAAATCTGCCCCCCACCCCCCCAAAAAAAAAAAAAATAAAAAAATACAAAACAAAAAAAACAAAAAAACAAACAAAACAAAAAAAAAAAAAAAAAAAAAAAAAAAGAAAGAAAGAAATCACAGTCCTGCGTCGCACGTGTTTCCAATTCCAAGGGTTGTTGCGTGACAGTGGATGCTGTGTATGTTACTCACACATGCGTGCAGTTCCAGCAGTCCTGCCTCATGCGTCTACCGTAAGTTTCGATACACTTGATGTGAAACTTTATTCTGAGGTACAAACGTCTCGGTAGGAACAAAAATGGTTGAAGTGTATCTACGTTACTGTTCAGTTGTCCTAGTTTGATTCCATGAGGACTTTTCAATAAACTGTATGATTGCTCAATAGAAAGTGGCTACATTTATTCTATTGCACCACTCGAATAATTAGCTTCTTCTTGGCTGCTCATTTTGGCTGTCAGTTCATATGGGGAAATGCAAAACCAAGATATAAGGATTCACGCTAGATTTGTTGAGTATCCAATACCCCCCAAATAAATAGATAAATAAATACATTCATAGATAACAAAGAAACGATAAATAAATAAGTAAACAAATAAATAAATAAGTAACTGTATAAAAAAAAACAAAAAACAAGGCATGCACGTGTATCCCGGTCATCAAAATTAAATTCTTGGCTGGTTTTTGCATTGTCAAGTGTCAATTGAAAAGTCACACGCAACTGTGTATAACAGATTGGATATAAAAAAGTCAACTATCCAATGTGAAGGCATAAAAATGGCTCGAGTTCTGCAGTAAATGTGGATACATTTGTACAGAGGGGTAATTTTGATTACTGCTTATTTTGGGGGAGTGGGTGTTCGTGTGTGTGTGTTGAGGAGGGGGGGGGGGGGGGGGGGAGGCATTATATTTTGAGTCCAGGTATTACAAAGATGGCGCGCATAGTTGCTTACTCTACACCGGTGAACTACTTACATGTACATTATTAGGATACGTATTCTGCTTGTGTGGTGCTATGGCAATAGCAAGAATATTTTCTTTCTTTTACTTTTTTTTTTCTTTTGCTTTTCGTGTGTGTGTGTGTGTGTGTGTGTGTGTGTGTGTGTGTGTGTGTGTGTGTTGTGTGTGTGTGCGGCGCGCTTGCTGCGTGCGCGTGCGTGCGTGCGTGCGTGCGTGTGTGTGTGTGTGTGTGTGTGTGTGTGTGTGTGTGTGTGTGTGTGTGTGAGCATTTACGATAATTTGTTAATTTATTGTTAGAAGAGTATAGTAACTTATACAATCGCTCTATGCTGGGTAAATACAAACATTGCTATTTCAATTCAGTTTAATTGAACCCATATAAACCGAGCTGCACTTTATCGAACTAACCTGAACTCAGATCACTTGAAGTAAATTGAAGTGTTCTGACATGAACTAATTTTTTTCTGAACTGAACTGAATTCAGTTTATCTAAACTGAACTGAATTTTACTCATTCAATTAATTGGTCTAAACTGAACTGAACCCAATCGAACAGTACAGACTAAATATAAACTGGTGTGGTATCAGTTGAACAGAACTGACCGAACTGAGCTGAGTTAAAACGAATAAAGTTGGACTGAAGTTAATTGAAATGAGCTGTACTAAAATGACCTAAAATGGATTGAAGTGAACTGAACTTAAATGAACTGAGCTGATCAAAGCTTAGCTGAAGTCATGTGAATCAAAATGAACTGAAATGGACTTGGATGAAACTGAACTGACCTGAATGGAACTGACTGGAAGTGACCTTAACTGATTTGAGTTAAAACAAGTGGTGCAGAATGCAGTCCTTTGTACACAGAATAAAATGTCAAAAAGTAGAGAGAGAAAGCTGAGACTATGTATCTCGAGGTCAGCTGTAATAATGCCTTGTTTGTGCGTTCGCTCTTAGGACATAGAAATAGAATTATTTTTAGAATACACGAAAACTGTGTTTGGATTGGAAAAAACGTTCATCTCTTTCAGATATTAAAAGATCACATCAGGTGGGACATCTCTGAACAAATAAGAATATAGGTTTCTGGATTCTGGATTCGACATTAGAAAAGTAGTTAGACTCATAATCAAAACCTTACTTTGAGAATATTTTGACAGGGTCGCCCTGTCTTCTTGAGCTCACTGTTGCTGTTGTGGCAGCGAGGCCTGACGGGGCGACTGTTGTGTGGGGTGAACAGTTGTCAGGATTGTAGATTGGGGGGGGGGGGGGGGGGGGGGGGACTGAAGCAGAAGGGAAGATCCTGTTCCTTATCTACAGAGCCCTTCCTCACAAAAAGAAAAGTTAAAGAAGCCGTCGAAATCAAGACCAGATGCCCCAGCCTCAACAGAGATCAAGGCTTTGAACTTCCCTCCATCTACAATCCGATCCTGACAATCGTTCACCCCACACAACAGTCGCCCCACCAGGCCTCGCTGCCACAACAGCAACAGTGAGCTGATGAAGACAGGGCGAGCCTGTCGAAATATTATCAAAGTAAGTTTCTGATTCTGAGTCTAACTACTTTTCTAATCTCTGAACAAGGTTTTCATGGAATCTGCTGTAAAGTGTTTACGTCTCACGCAAGGCCTGTATGCAAACGGCACGAGAGGATTTCTTCTTTACAGCCGCCTTGGGAACATGATAAAACAAATGCTGCACATTGTTTATTATCCTTCAGAATGTCTACAGCCTTGAGACAAATGGTGCACAGTGTGTATTATCCTTCAGAATGTCTACAGCCTTGAGACAAATGGTGCACAGTGTGTATTATCCTTCAGAATGTCTACAGCCTTGAGACAAATGGTGCACAGTGTGTATTATCCTTCAGAATGTCTACAGCCTTGAGACAAATGGTGCACATGTGTATTATCCTTCAGAATGTCTACAGCCTTGAGACAAATGGTGCACATTGTGTATTATCCTTCAGAATGTCTACAGCCTTAAGACAAATGGTGCACATTGTGTATTATCCTTCAGAATGTCTACAGCCTTAAGACAAATGGCGCAAAGTGTTATCATCCTTCAGAATGTCTAGAGCCTTAAGACAAATGGTGCAAAGTGTGTATTGTCCTTCAGAATGTCTACAGCCTTAAGACCAAGGCGGCACATTGTGTAGTATCCTTCAGAATGTCTATAACCTTAAGCAAATGGTGTAAAGTGTGTATTATCCTTCAGAATGTCTACAGCCCTGAGACAAAGGTGGCACAGTGTATATTATCCTTCAAAATGTCTACAGACTTGTGACAAATGATACACAATGTCTAATGTCCTTCAGAATGTCTACAGCTTTAAGACAAATGCTGCACAGTGTGTATTATCCTTCATGATTTTTACATCCTTGAATCAAATGCTGCATAGTTTGTATTATCCTTCAGAATGTCTACAGCCTCTAGACAAAGAATGTCTACAGCCTTGTAATAAGGGTCATACACTGTCGGTAGCATCCTGCAGAATGTCTGCACCCTTTTAATATGGATCACACATTTACGCTTTATTCACATCATGCTTGCTCATTACAAAAAAAATTATCAGATTACATGCAGGTCAAACAGTCACATCTGTTGGATCTATGAATTTGCATTTGATCCTACTGGTTTAGTTTGCCACTTCGATTTTAACCGAGTAAACAGATAACCTTGATATCAACGCATCACATCAGCTCAAACACAAAGTGAAAAAGAAAGAGCTCACGCCAAAGTACCCAGACTTTTGAAAACCTGCAAACAAATAATCAATTCATTAAGAATACAGTTTCTCTCCAACATAGGCACCTGCAAGGAGACACTGGCGTACTTACATTGAGTTTTCCCTCAAACACAGCCACCTGCAGGGAGATATTAGTGTGCTTACATTCCATTGAGTTTCTCCTCAAACACAGCCACCTGCAGGGAGATATTAGTGTACTTACATTCCATTGAGTGTCTCCTCAAACACACACTTGCACACAGGTTTAGTGTAGTTACATTCCATTGAGCTTCTCCTCAAACACAGCCACCTGCAGGGAGAAATTAGTGTACTTACATTCCATTGAGCTTCTCCTCAAACACAGGCACCTGCAGGGAGATATTAGTGTACTTACATTCCATTGAGCTTCTCCTCAAACGCACACTTGCACACATGTTTACTGTACTTACATTCCATCGAGTTTCTCCTCAAACACAGCCACTTGCAGGGAGATATTAGTGTGCTTACATTCCATTGAGTTTCTCCTCAAACACAGGCACCTGCAGGGAGATATTAGTGTGCTTACATTCCATTGAGTTTCTCCTCAAACACAGGCACCTGCAGGGAGATATTAGTGTGCTTACATTCCATTGAGTGTCTCCTCAAACACACACTTTCACACAGGTTTAGTGTACTTACATTCCATTGAGCTTCTCCTCAAACACAGCCACATGCAGGGAGAAATTAGTGTACTTACATTCCATTGAGCTTCTCCTCAAACACAGGCACTTGCAGGGAGATACTGGTGTGCCCACTTCTCTCCTCCACTGAATCTTCCAGCAAGTCACAGTCTGAGTTGTGTGTACGCAGATCCCCCAGGTTGTAGCCGACAAACGTCATCTTTGACTCCCCAAACCTGTCATGTATTTCATCACTCAGTGAAACTGACCATGGAGAATACACTGTGATAAATGCCAGTCTATGAAAGAAAATGCGGCACACGTTAGATATCGCAACACAAGGTGAGGTTGATTCATAAAACAACATGCACTGCTTTGGAACTCTTTCCTAACAGTCAACCTACCAATGAGAATTTGACAGAAGGCAGCAGAATTCGTCAGAAAAGTTCAAAATGACAATCTACTGCCCTGCCACTTCCCCTGCTTTACCTCAATCACATGAGAAAGGGTAACTATGTTTTGACTTGGAGACTATTTGAAGGGCCACGATCAAGTCTGTGAGCACAGCAGAGTAGCTAGAGGTGTCTGAGGGAACGCGTAGAACACCTCTGAGAAGGGGATGTGCAACGATACACAGCAGATGCAATTCCCTCATCAGAAATGGAACTCCCAATAAACAGTCTTTCCTAGGATGGAAATTCGCAGCGAAGTTCAGCAAACAAATGTCTTGTACACCAGGGAGCTGGTACCATCTTTGCAAGAAAGGCCAGTTTAAAGCTGATTTCCAACATGTGGAAAGTCCATGGTGGGTCATCAAGCAATTAGGACACGTCACACACACAACTCCAGGGTCTAGATCTGCACTGTACGGACAGACAGACAATTGTTGCTTAGAGCCCAGCCAACAGCAAAGGGCCATATCAGGGCTGTCACCTCATCTTATTGAAGTCAGCTCTCAAGTTTTATTGATTAAAAAAAGATGCACACACAACTCATCAAAAAACATATTTTCTAAAAACACGCTGGAAATTAATTACAACCTTTCATCTGTAAATTCTTAGATTTCATCTGTAAAATCATAGATCAAATGAAAAATGCTAAATCTATTTCAGAAGCTTATAAATCACATCATGGGACATCTCTGAACAAAATATGCATGGAGCCTGCTGTAAAATGTTTATGTCTGACATTATTAATGTCCCAATACTTCATTTGGACATGTTTTATGAGTGAATGGTATACCACATGGAATGCACCACGGAGCTTTTTCACCTTTCAAACGACATGAGTGGTTGTATAAGGAGTGGCCTGTGTGCAAACGGCACATGGCTGTTTCTTCTTTACAGCCACGTGTCCCACATGGTTAAAACTCTTTCAGGTTTGATCTGATCTGGAACAGTTTCTTATCTGACAGCAACTTTTATTCCTCTTGCCAGAAGTCTTTGACATAAGCCACAGCATATGCTACAAAGATCTACACTGTACACATCATAAAATATTACAAAGCTCTGGACTATGCTCATCATTACAATGTACTACAAAGTGTTTTGACCTTTGAACTAATAAATTGTTACAAACTTTCGACTATGCACATCATAACAAAGGTTAGGAAGGTCTAGACTGTGAATATTATAACTGAACTGTTACAAAGCTCTGGACTACGCACATTATAACAAAGTGTTTCAAAGTGTTATGATCTTTGTAATAATAAACTGTTTAAAAGCTCTGGACTATGCACATCTTAACAAAGTGTTACAAAGATCTAGGCTGTGCAGATTATGATTGGTTGCTACAGAGCTCTAGACCATGCACATTATAACAAAGTGTTACAAACGTTTAGGTCTCGACTGTACAAATGCTCGACAAACTGTTAAGAATTCTTTCCTGTTTGTTACTTTTTCCCTGTTCTTCCTATTGTTGTTGTTGCTATTGCTGCTGATAAATGTGTTCTTGCATAAATGTTTCAGATCCTATGCTTGAGAGATCCTATCTGTGACATGTAATACCAGCAAACAAACAACCGCACTCTACCTGCTGTACAATTGCAGGACATCTGGTTGAAACTGTCTGCCTTGCATGCGCTCCCTGCTGCCACACAAGAGTTGGCGAGAGCGCACGTCATAACGAATCTGACAGCGATCACCACGGTAACCTGGACGACACCTGGTGAAGAATGGAGTAAATCATGCTTTAATTGTGTATCAGACCTGACTTGCTCTCTGTTTCTATAGTTAGCTTTCTTTTGTGTTCACACTTTAATCTAATGCTTAGCATTAACTGCATCATTAGAAACTAAAAATCCACAAAAAGGTAAAAATAAGGAAATGGAGCAATATATTTGAACTGAATAATATCCATGAATTTATACCAGAGGGACTGTGCATCAGCAGCTGGCCAAACTCATTTATTATTTACATGAAGCCATTCCATGCATCAGACTTATTGTATTTAGGCAAAGTCCAAATACATACAGTTTGATTTCATATATGATTATCATCAATCAATCCAGAGCTAGATATATCCTGGGTTTTACTTTGTATGTATTATGTCTGTTGTGATATTTTATGTAAAAAAAAAGAAAAAAAGAAAAGCGTAATGGTTCCGGAGGTCTCTGTAGGGAACCAGGAAAAAGGCAGAAACGGCACGAAGCTTCCACAAACTGTTTCTTGAATGTTTTGAGCATTTTGATTGGTTACAACGCATGATGCTCCTTGATCTTTTAAGAGAGTTCCACGCTTTTCCATTGCCTGTGCTATGTCATAATTCTCAAACATTTTAGAATACTTCATGATTATTAATTGCTCAAGCCACACCTGTTCCTTTAACCTTCAATTCGATGATCTATGAATCACTGAGAGAAGGAGAAAGTGATATACAGAGAGAGAGAGAGAGAGAGAGAGAGAGAGAGAGAGAGAGAGAGAGAGAGAGAGAGAGAGGAGAGAGGACGAACGAAGGAACGAACGAACGAACGAACGAAATTTTGTTTATTCAGGGATATGAGATAAGCATACAAGCGTGCTTTTTTACACTCAGCCCTGAGGCTAAACAAAAATTCACATCAATAGTGCAGAAAGTAAATTGTCTATATATGTAACAAGTATAGCAAAGAAGAAGAAGAAGAAAAAGAAGAAAGTATGAGAAACATAAATACACGATATAGTCTACGCCAATTATTTACACGACTGACAAAGGCCACAGGAGGTAATTCGGTGATCAATTAAAGAAAAGAATAAGACAGAGCATATGCTAGTTTAACCGTGATTTTTTAAAATAAAGATTGATCCAATGATAATGGAAAATAGTACATACATACGAAATAATGAGTAAAAAGATAAAATATGCAGGGTTCAATTTCTGAATAACAACAGTTGCTGGCATTTATACTTGTGATATTAGCTTAGACTGAATACTAGAGAACTGTTAAAATAAATTGTTTTTTTTTTTCAAATAGAAGGCGTTTATACGCAACTTTAAACGAATTAATGCTTTTCTTCTGTTTAACATATGTTGGCATAGAATTCCAAAGTGTTCCACCAAAGTAAACTAAGCTACTTTTAAAAAGATCGATTCTTGGTTTCGGTATGATTATGTTATTAGTATATCTTGATAGATTGATTGGAAATCTTGCAGATATATTTGAGGGTGCTAATTGGTTCATGATTCTGAACGTCTCTGAGAGAGAGAGAGAGAGAGAGAGAGAGAGAGAGAGAGAGAGAGAGAGAGAGAGAGAGAGAGAGAGAAAGAACGAAAAGGACAGAGTCTTGTTTTTAGGATTGCTGACATAGTTACTGAGCACTATTTCTGGATTCTCTTCTATAATAAAAGACTTTGAACTTGTTACCAGAATCACCCTTTTCCCTGTCCAGGTTGATTCAACAGATCAGAACCTACCTTACGTGCGAATCATTTCAGTCAGCATTAACTCTTAACCTTGTATACCGTGGAGCTTGTCTTTCTGTGTGTACCTGCAAATTTTGTGGTTGCACTACAAGTGTTTACGAAGTATGTTTAGTAGTTTGTTTGTTGAGCACTTTGTCAGGTGAACTCAATTTTTAAAACCTGAAATTAAATTAACATTGCAAATGGTTTAATGCATTGCCATTCACTCGGACTGTTCTGCCCAGCACAAGGAGCCTGTTGTGAAAGAAGCATAATGCTTCTGCCCATATGTGGGCGAAACCTGTAGAAAAAGTTCATCCCACTGAGAAGTTCAGGAATAGGAGTTTGATTATTCAAAAGATTTCTGACTCTGAATTATCTACTCAGAGCTTTCACACTTTGGGTCTCACGTTCAAGTCTTTGTTGTCTTTAGGATTGGTGATACAACAATATAGAATTTCTTTGTTGGAAATTCTGCGAGAATCCATTGTTTGAGTCTAGAAGGGTGCGGTGTTTCATACTGACATCAGTGTGTCCCAATGCGGAAAACTGAACATGGTGAAAGCGGAGTGACTGTGAAGTTGCTGCCATCTTGCTTTTGTCTCATACAGGGCAAGATCTAGCATCTGATCTACACTGATTGTGTGCATTTTGTATGAACCCATGTGTACAGTAAAACTTAGTCCAGAAGTGTGTTTGGTATTGAAAGATTACATCTATGTGTCATGCAGACATATGCAAAGCCTCTGAGGTCTTCAGGAAGTATTCTTCAAACTCAAGCCATACACATTTAGTCTCATTTAAGAACAGATCATGGAAGAAAATAACAATGTTTTCAAGTATGGCAGATAGTACACAGGAAACCATTCATATTGTCCGACGGTATAGGCTGAAGTCAAGATGGCAGATAGTACACAGCAAACCATCCATATTGCCTGTCGGTATAAGCTGAAGGGGGAAAGAACTGGTGAAATTGTTTAGAGAAAGAGAAGAGAGAACGGAAAACTGGGAAGACAGAAAGAAGACAGAGGAGCAAAATTAAGAAGACAAAAGACAAACAGGACTGGGAAAAGAAAGAAAGAAGAGAGAGACTCAACAGAGAAGAACATGAAGCAGAGGCACAAATGAATCATATACTGCAACTAAGAAGACTTGAGCTGAAGCCACGTGTTCCTACCCAAAGAATTAGCAATGATGGGGAGCATCTGAGGACTCTAGCATGTCTGTCCATCAACACAAAACTGTTTGCTTCGGACCTGACTGGAGACATCATCAACACAAAGTAATAAAACCACCAGCACCAGGTCGCATGGGAGTTTTTGTCTTGTCGGAAACGTGCAGGTTTTCGCACACGCCTGTCTCTGTGTACGGGATGTGTGATCAGAGTTACAGGTGTGTGGTGTAACAGCCAGAGTAGTCTCGCATGCTGGGGAAGTATGTACAGGGTTGCCCTCTTCAGCATGTGTAGACTCGGCATCATCAGTAGAACCAGGTCGAGGAGTCGTGTTGGAGTTGGAGCAGCTGTCTGAAGGCACAGGTGCTTCCGGTTACGCCTCGGCTACCAGTAGCTGTCTGAATGATATAGAATCTTGGGGCGCTTTTCTCCTTCACCACACCAGGTTGCTTCCATCCTTTCTCCCCATCTGTTTTGATTAGCACAGGGTCTCCAGGATGAAGCTCAGGTAAAGAACGAACACCATGACGAATGTCAGTTTCTTTTCTGTTTCTGCTTCATTGCTGCATTATATTTCCGCACTAGCTCATGGTCACCTTTTCCAGGAAACAGCTTCAGGCATAGATGGAAGATTCGTCCTCAGGCGTCGTTGAAAGGCCAGTTCTGCTGGGCTTGCTCCTAGTTCTGGAATGGGTGTAGAGCGATAGGTCAGCAAGGCCAGAAACACATTCTTGTGGAAGGATCTCTTTGGCTGTCTTCACAGCACGTTCAGCTGCCCCATTAGCTTGCAGAAAATGTGGGCTGCTGGTCACATGGGAAAAGTTCCAATCAGTTGGAAATTTCTTGAATTCTGATGATGAGAACTGTTTCCAATCATCAGAGATGACAATTTCAGGAATCCTATGGTGAGCAAAAATGTGTTTCAGTTTGCTGATCACTGAATATGCTGTGATGTTCTACAGATGAGCAATGTCAATGTACCTGGAATAATAGTCCACACAGACCAGGTAGTAGTCTCCTTTAAACTCGCAGAGGTCCACTCCAATCCTCTCAAAGGGATGGGTTGGCAGAGGTGATGGCAAAAGTGGTTCATGGGGCTGAGAGGGCGGTTTTCAAGGCAAAGTCGACATTTTGAGACGGCATCTTCGATGTCCCTGCTCATGCCTGGCCACCACACTGCCTGGTCGCTCGCTCGCGGCATTTAGATATGCCCAAGTGTCCTTCATGGATCCTGTTCAGTATTTCTGTTCTCATGGATGAAGGAATGATTATCCTGTCTCCTCTCAGTAGGAGTCCATCATGAACACTGAGTTCGTGCCGGATTGTGAAAAAGTCTCTGGCTTCAAGTGATACAAGTTTCTTGCACTTTGGTCAGCCATTCTAAGTATAGATCATTGCCCCACAAGTTACCTCTATACGTCGGTCACATGCCGCAACACGTCGGCATATCTCGTATAAGATATGATGACTTCACTGAGCTGTAGATGTGCGGCCATCCAAATCAACAGAGATGCTGATCTTTACCGAGAATGAGGAACACACTAGCATCCAGTGGGAGTGACAATGAAACACATGTCCCCAACATGTCACTGCTCGGGTATTTCTAAAACAGCTGTTGATTTCTGTAAAGGAGGTCACCAGAACCCTGAAGTCAATGACAGACACAGCTGGGAGATGAGAAACAAAAGCTCACTGCATAAGGTTTACGATTTCAAAGCAGCTGACAACATCCTCCATCTTCATCCCAAATGAACGTCCCGCATTCCCTATGAGTGCAGGCTGGGGGACGTTAATTCAAGAACAAGACCAGGCGACCAACACTCGTAGGAGTAAGACCTTCGCCAGAAGACCACTGGCATTGATATGCCTAACCATCCTGAAGTGCACGATCAAAACCAGGTAGCAGCAATGTGAAGTCGACAGATAAAAGGCATTCATGAATTATGACCTGGATGAGACCCGGTCCACTGACAGTGTAAGGAATCTGGTGCATTATGGCTGTGGGAATCACGAGTGGCCGAATCATGACTGTCAGTATGTGATGACAACACCTGGTGTTCTCTCTCTCTCTCTCTCTCTCTCTCTCTCTCTCTCTCTCTCTCTGTGCAAACATGAAATCAGGTAAGTTTTACTGACAACGAGCTCTCTCTCTCTCTCTCTCTCTCTCTCTCTCTCTCTCTCTCTCTCTCTCTCTCTGTCATGCTGCCAGTCTAGCTCAGATTATCTAGGGGTTCTAGCTGGCGTAACACTAACTTCAATTAAGTTTGCTAGCCTCAACCTGGCTATTGTGCCAATATCCAACTTTTCCACATCAACCAATACAACAAACCCATCTCCCCAACCAATAAAACAAAACCGTACAAAACAGACCACCTGATTAACAATTCAACAATCGTTTTATTATTTTTCAAATGACTTAATTTCTCAAAATTTCTTTTAAAATTACAACTGCCTTCACACACACCCCAACTCTAAATTTTAACAATAAATCACCCCAGTGTCTTTTCTGTTTCAAGTCCAACTGACAGCCTAGTCCAGAACCTTTGTTTCAGGCTCACTCATCACAGTCACTGGAATATTCGGCGGGGGTGGGGGTGGGGGGTGGGGTGGGTGTGCGGGGTTAAACAGTTACTCATCTGCCTGCGTAAATGTCCAAGAAGAACGGAGTGTCCAGAGCTGCCTCAGTCCAGCCCCTCAGACACCCAGGTAGCCAACTGCCGATGGCGAACCACCATCAGGCCAGCTGCCAGCCGAAAAGCAAAGTCCGGAAGTCCTGGCTGCAGGCTTCCAGTCCCCCAGACGTTGTCCTCGGTCCAAGTCTCACCGGAACAGTCGCCCTAAGTCTCGCCGGATCTGGACAAGAGTATCCTGACTTATGCCTCTTGCCACAGAATTCTATCCCC
>CM065743.1:7035657-7065657 GCA_033310375.1 Conus canariensis
TCCATTTTTTCAGAGCTCACTTATTCTTCCACCACCATTCGTTCTCCTTCCTCCATCTTGTTCATTTCAATCTTTACACCCTACAGTACAGCCGTTCTCCTTCCTCCATCTTGTTCATTTCTCAATCTTTACACCCTACAGTACAGCCGTTCTCCTTCCTGCATCTTGTGTTCATGTCTCAAATCTTTACACCCTACAGTACAGCCGTTCTCCTTCCTGCATCTTGTTCATGTCTCAATTTTACACCCTACAGTACAGCCGTTCTCCTTCCTCATCTTGTTCATTTCTCAATCTTTACACCCTACAGTACAGCCGTTCTCCTTCCTGCATCTTGTTCATGTCTCAATCTTTACACCCTACAGTACAAGCCGTTCTCCTTCCTCCATCTTGTTCATTTCTCAATCTTTACACCCGTACCCTACAGTACAGTCGTTCTCCTTCCTGCATCTTGTTCATGTCTCAATCTTTACACCCTACAGTACAACCGTTCTCCTTCCTGCATCTTGTTCATTTCTCAATCTTTACACCCTACAGTACTGCCGAAACTTGTAAAAAAAATTTCAAATAATGTATCGTTATGCGTTTGACAATCTTCTTCTAGAAGCTCTTTAAATGAATAGACAGAAATAGAGATTGATACTTATATATACATATATACTTTCAAAGGTTCACAGATCCTAAAAGACAGGCTCAAGTACGTTCTTTTCTTGTGATTATTGGACTGATTGCCATAATGACTGAGGATATGTTTGCCTGTACCTGTTTTTCTCAACATTGTTTGTTTTGTCTTCCTGTTTATCGTGTATGTTTTATTGGCCTGCCTCAAACAGACTAACAAGCCGATGCTCGTTACGTTAGTGTTTATTGCCCCCATTTAGTTGCTCAGTATTATAGAGCATGCACGCACGCACGCGCGCGCGCGCGCGCGCACACACACACACACACACTGACTGACTGAAACCAGTTACTGTCAGATTAACATAGTGTTGTACTGACATTTAAAAAACATAAATAAAGTAATGAGAAACGAAAATAGTACATATAACGTCTGAATGACATAACAATCGTAAAACAAAATTGACAGGTAAATTTTCAACATTTATAAGTAAAATAATAAAATCAGAAATTAGTGTTTGTTGCCCCCATTGAGTTGCTCAGTATTATAGACACACCACACCACACACACACACACACACACACACACACACACACACACACACACACACACACACACACACACCACACACACAATTCTATGGCTAAATATCAAATAATGATAGCCTACTATTGATTACCAGGCAAATGCAAATGCATCATGTCAGATCCACTCTGCTATCATGCAGGTGTATTTTTGACAATAATGTCAGTAGAATACAATAGGTGCAATGCAGTCAAATTCATTTCTTGGTAATGGGAGTCTTTTTAAAGTGCAAAGTTCAGTTTACAGATCCAGTACCATGGACCTAGACTTGGAGGATGTGTGCAGTGACAGAGAGAATGCTGGTATATATACATGTTATTTATGTCAGATCTATGAAATGTGAAAGAGCAGTTTCGCAATGTCACCGAAGTGAGCCCCAAACCGCCACATCACATTATAAGGCTTATGATTTCTGTTATACCTCGACATGTCAGAATAATTTTTGTCTTGTGGCACTTTCACGAAAATAAATGGTCTCCGCACTCACAAACTGATCACATTGATTTTCTGATAACGTGTGTAAAGACGTGTACCACAATAAATGTTGTTTCTCCGCATCTTTACTTTTAATTCTCATATATTGACATCAAGTCAGCCTTATCACCTTACGGAGAAATCATTGCAAATGTAACCTTATAGAAATTCAGAACACATCATTTTAGATATGAATAATTGAAATACTCTAATTAAGCACACAATCCATCACAGTAATTAGTTCATTGAACTTTTTTCCCATACAGACTGAATGTGAAGAATTGTTTATTCAGATATATTTTGCAAGTATACATGGTTCTTGAATTATGAAGTTAAATACTTCCTACAAATATAAAAATCCAGATTAATATGTTCTTCAGGAACCCACTATAGTCCAAGTGAGAGTGACACCACAGACTGAATCAGAGTCCTGTTCTGTGACTTTATTTCCAAGTTATGCTGTACTTCAACCTGTCCAAAACATTTGGGAGACGTCGGCTGGTCATTTGGAGGAACAACTGCAGAGTGCAGGCCTGTCGTGTCAAGTACAGATAAGAAAAGGTGAGGAAATGTTTTAGGGGTTTGCTACCTGAATATTGACAGTCTAATACAGAGCTTCAACACATTGGTGCTCATTTTCTTTTCAAAATGGCGCACGTCTACACGTCTTGATAGGCCTGTCGGGCGCGTGCTGATTTCAGTTATGTTGCTACCTCTAAACCACCTTTGGTCTCGCATGCAATACAGGAGGCAGCTGTCGACGATAAACAATTATGACTAGGTCGAATTTTGAATCGCGGGCTGAAATCGAAAGTGCCAGAATCTGCCCGATCATTGTTAAATCCCATGGCGAAATCCAGTCATATATAATGCATTGTCTTTTATGAAAGAGCAAATCAATAAAAATCATTTAATGACTGAAACTCAAAACTGGCCAGCAAACTGCAAAGGACCAGATATGGGTGGACTTAGAAATATTTGCTTAAAAATTAAATGGAAATGGGTTCAGACTTGTGTTGGTGACCTCTTATCATGAACACTGTCAGTGGGTAATACAGACCTACCAAACTTTTGTGGTGGCGTTGTGTATTAAGACATATGCTGGTGATTTCCCTTCATGAACTCTGCATCTGGAGTGAGTTTGTATCATGGTACCATCACTGGCTTATACTGTATATTAGTATACCATAATATAATGTATATAATATACAGTACAATATATATATGATTGATAGACAACATGAAATCAAAGGTATGTTTCTTGCACATGTATCCAATTTAATGTTTTTAATTCATTCTTTTTATTCTTACTAGCCATTTCCCTGTTTCTTTCGTGCCAGTCCATTACAGTATAATTTTGGATTTTTTAATCCCGGGGGCCCTCAGGGCCCCTTTATTTCCATCTAGGAGGCCCTTGAGCCCCTAGTTCTAAACTCCTAGAATCAATACTGTTGGTTCTGTCTATATATCCCCCAAAGTCCTTCGGATGAGACGTTAAATCGAGGTCCCGTGCATGAACAGATGCATAAAAAATCTTGCACGCACGTTAAATCCCATTTCACCTTTCGGAAGAGTAGGCCATCATGTGCCGATGGAAATAAATGACACGTATATACACAGCATGCATCCTCCGTGTGAGATTGAAAGGACGAATGTTGGAAAGGAGAGTGGGTGGCTGATGTTTGAATGACACGGGGAAACGACTGAAAGCGCCTGAAGGCAACCCTAATTCAGCCAGCTCTACCTGGATAGGCAGCCCGTTGCATGAAATAGTGTGTTGATTGTAAAGCGCTTAGAGCTTGGTCTCTGATCTAGGTTAGGCGCTGTATAAGTACCCCATACATTGCACATTTCTTTTTCACTAATTTCAGTTTTTCAATAATCTTGCACAAAGAGAGATGCCTTGTAAGGCATGTGCAATTAATATGTAAGCTTTTGCCACAGCACTGGCTGATTATTTTTAAAACTGATCCCTCATTTTCTGTAGTGAGGGGTCATCTGACCCCTGGAATCTGACAATAGTCCAAAGCTCTGCAGTGAACGTCTATAGAATCAATTTTGAACTTGTAACCCAGGTTCCTAAACGCACAGACCCAGACCACAAAAAAACAAAACTCTGACTGTACGATTATACTCCAATTTTTATTAATAATTTAATAGACAAAAACCCAAACAACAATATTAACCTAAAACATGGGCTGACTCAATTTTCTGATGATTAATGACAAAGAACTGTAGGGTTGTGACAGAGAGAAGAAGAAAGGAGTGGAAAACTCAAAAGGGGCACTGCAAAAGAATACAAAACATAAAAATCTGCACAGGACTATGTGCGAAAAACACAAATAATAACAATGGCCAAACCAAAAGCCATCAAAGACCTTCAGCAAACATCTCAACTGGGAAACACACAATGAGGGACAATGCATCACTAATAAAGTAGTAGTGATCTTATCAAGTTCCAAATCCACTTGACCCTGGTTATGGTAATGCCAAACACACTTTGATCCGATCCAGTGTTAAACTGAATACAGTGAGTTGCATACCAATATACTGAAAGCTTTTTGCTATCAATTGGCCACCTGACCATGGCGGCAAATCTGCTTACATCCTTTATCAGTTATCTAACTGAACCACTAGGCAGCAAGCCAGATCAATCATTCCTCTCCCAGGTTTCCAACAGATGTTCCCATAAAACCAGTTTCATACTACCATAGCCATTTTGATTAAAATCAGTCTCTAAATTGACATACAGTAATATCCTTAAAAGCAAGTATTTTTTCTTTTCAACTGAGAAGGCAAAAATACAAACATCCTCTGAAATTTAAGGAAAACTTCTCCAAACTTAACACATGTGCCATGATTAAACCACAAAGAACCATGCAACAAACTTAACACATGTGCCATGATTAAAACACAAGGAACCATGTACCAAACTTAACACATGTGCCATGATTAAAACACAAAGAACCATGTAACAAACCTAACACATGTGCCATGATCAAAACACGAAGAGCCATGTGATGTAAACATTTCTTCTACTAAAACCATGTGATGTGACAAACACTATTTTACTGCAAGAACAAAGAGATAAGACACATTTGGGACCATGTGGCCAAGATTCCATTCTTACAAAATTATGTCTAGGACCATGTGGTGCTATTAACATTTTCTGCAAAGGACAAGGGAAAATGAGATTTATTTAGGACCATGGGGTCTAAAACACAATCTCTCAAAAATATTTCTGAAACAATGTGGTGTGAACCACATTCTAAAGCAACAGTGAATAATAACCTGAACTCACCTTCGAATATCACAGTTAGGTTTAAACTTAATTCAACATGTGGGCCTAAAATTCTAGCAACTGAAAGTAAAACAGCTAAAGCCAAGTGCAATTCTTATGGAAAATCCACCAAAAATCAATGCCATCCAGCTGACAGCATAGAAAATATACGGCAATTCTGAAGGAAAAGAATCAGTTGGTATCTTTTAGAAGCATATTTTTAATACTTAGAGTAACTAACCTGGATTAGCACCCCCAAGCTCCACAACCTGCGTCTCCACAACCTGTCTGTCCGGCTCAACACATTTGCAGGAAGAGACCAGGCAACAGGAAGTGGCCAACAGGTAAAAATAAAAAGTGTCTTAATACTAAAATCGGCTAAATAACAAGACATATAGAACAACAATACTAGTGGAAAGCAGTAAACGTCTTTACCTCAAAATAATACAATCACTGCTAATAAAAGTTTGGTTTTTTTTTAAACATACTAAAATTGCTTAAAACCTTAGTAACCTGTGAATTCTGACAGGTTACACTCACCCCTCCTAGGGAGAATTCCTCTACTCAAAATTCTTCCTGGGAAAATTTTCGACTACGGCATAGCTCAATATGTAACCACCACTCCAAACTATCAAATCAACACTAAATTAAAAGAACAAAATATCAATACAACACAAGATAACATGATAACATGAAGGTGACAACTGGAAGTCACAATCAGCGCAAACAACATAATGATCAGGAAATACCCAGCTGGAAAAGAAAAGGAAAACTGGTCACTCCAATGCACAAAACTTTAAACATACAGTGGAGCATGCTAAAAAAAAAAAATCGTCCAATGACTGAACGCAGAAGTCAACTCCTGAGAACTTGAAAACATAGAAATGGTACCACTAGCTGTCATCAGTGTGCACTGAATGACTTCCCCATCCCAAGTTAAGTTTTCCACCTAGCCTCCCCAGCTTGGTGACTCTGGAACTGTGACATGGGTCAAACCCTGCGTCGGAGTGCCAATTGTGTATGTAGACTGTGCCCACTGACCTCCATCACAAGAGCCTTGATCAGAAAGCTGATGTCTCTTGAGTTTGGAGCTCTCCGCAAAAGCCTTGCCACATTCAGCACAAACATGGACACGAGGGCTGTGGGTATGTAGATGTTTCCACATGGCAGAGTTGTCACGGAACATTTTGTTGCAGCCCTTGTGGGGACAGGGCACAGATCTGGGTACATCGTCCGGAGGCTTCCGTGGCTTTATCCTTGCAAACTCTGCTAGTTGCTTAGGATCACTAAGATCTAAACCAGGTATGCCACCGGGAGGTAATTCTTTGCCAGTCATATACTCTGTGAAGTCTGCATCTGAGTCTCCTGCCACAGAATCCTCATCTGCCTTGCTGTCATCTGCGCCTGAGGCCCACATTGTCACGGGAAATTCGCCTTCCAAAGTCTTGATCTGAACCTGTTTTTGTTCCCATTTTTTGGGTGGGGTCGAATCCAGTCCATAGTCACTCAGTCCTTGTATGGCAGATGTACCGATCAGATTCCTTGACTTGCCACCTTTTTTCCTCCCTCCTTTTCCTTTTTTAGTTGGGATAGTTTCTTCAGTGCAAATTTCGATTTCGGGAGCGGGCACGGGAATACTGTCCGCATACACAAGTGTGTCTCCAACAACCTCTTTGTGCGTCTGTAACACTATTTCCTCTACTGCAGGCTCAGGTAAAGGTTGCAGAGCTATCGTAGGTTGAACTGAAATTTCATCTGTTTCAACAACTGCTTCTATTGGCATTTCAACTGGAATTGCTTCAACTCCACCTCTGCAATTTCCACTTCGGAGCCAATCACCGACGCCATCTTGTCTATCCTATCCAATGATTCCCTATTTTGGTCATCCACAGATGGGTCATCAAAAGTAGGCGTGTCCCCACTTTCTGTTGATTCTTGCCCTGGGCAAGTGATCTTCTTCAGGGTCCGAGGCTTTGGCCTCAGTTTCCAGGGTTTGCCCTGAGTCGCAAGTTTCCCACGGAGCTCCCTGTTCTCTGCCTCAGTGATCTCCAGTCGTTCCATTCTACTCAGTAGAGCAGCAAGCTGGTCTCCACTCAGAGCCCCTGACCTCTGGGTACTCTCTGCCGTTGTCCTCCCCAATGATGCCTCCAGTCGCTCCAGTCTACTCAGTAGAGCAGCAAGCTGGCCTCCACTCAGAGCCCCTGACCTCTGGGTACTCTCTGCCGTTGTCTTCTCCCCCTCTACCTCAACACTCCTCTCAGTCATAGTCACATCACCTTCCAGTTGATCAGCCATGTCTCACAACTTTAAATTTTTGCCTAACGAATTTTGCCTATATCTAATAATATTGCCTAACAAATTTTGCCTATATCTAATAATATCCTGGACGAGCCCCCAATTTATGTAACCCAGGTTCCTAAACGCACAGACCCAGACCACAAAAAACCAAAACTCTGACTGTACGATTATACTCCAATTTTTATTAATAATTTAAATAGACAAAAACCCAAACAACAATATTAACCTAAAACATGGGCTGACTCAATTTTCTGATGATTAATGACAAAGAACTGTAGGGTTGTGACAGAGAGAAGAAGAAAGGAGTGGAAAACTCAAAAGGGGCACTGCAAAAGTATACAAAACATAAAAATCTGCACAGGACTGTGTGCGAAAAACACAAATAATAACAATGGCCAAACCAAAAGCCATCAAAGACCTTCAGCAAACATCTCAACTGGGAAAACACACAATGAGGGACAATGCATCACTAATAAAGTAGTAGTGATCTTATCAAGTTCAAATCCACTTGACCCTGGTTATGGTAATGCCAAACACACTTTGATCCGATCCAGTGTTAAACTGAATACAGTGAGTTGCATACCAATATACTGAAAGCTTTTTGCTATCAATTGGCCACCTGACCATGGCGGCAAATCTGCTTACATCCTTTATCAGTTATCTAACTGAACCACTAGGCAGCAAGCCAGATCAATCATTCCTCTCCCAGGTTTCCAACAGATGTTCCCATAAAACCAGTTTCATACTACCATAGCCATTTTGATTAAAATCAGTCTCTAAATTGACATACAGTAATCCTTAAAAGCAAGTATTTTTTCTTTTCAACTGAGAAGGCAAAAATACAAACATCCTCTGAAATTTAAGGAAAACTTCTCCAAACTTAACACATGTGCCATGATTAAACCACAAAGAACCATGCAACAAACTTAACACATGTGCCATGATTAAAACACAAGGAACCATGTACCAAACTTAACACATGTGCCATGATTAAAACACAAAGAACCATGTAACAAACCTAACACATGTGCCATGATCAAAACACGAAGAGCCATGTGATGTAAACATTTCTTCTACTAAAACCATGTGATGTGACAAACACTATTTTACTGCAAGAACAAAGAGATAAGACACATTTGGGACCATGTGGCCAAGATTCCATTCTTACAAAATTATGTCTAGGACCATGTGGTGCTATTAACATTTTCTGCAAAGGACAAGGGAAAATGAGATTTATTTAGGACCATGGGGTCTAAAACACAATCTCTCAAAAATATTTCTGAAACAATGTGGTGTGAACCACATTCTAAAGCAACAGTGAATAATAACCTGAACTCACCTTCGAATATCACAGTTAGGTTTAAACTTAATTCAACATGTGGGCCTAAAATTCTAGCAACTGAAAGTAAAACAGCTAAAGCCAAGTGCAATTCTTATAGGAAAATCCACCAAAAATCAATGCCATCCAGCTGACAGCATAGAAAATATACGGCAATTCTGAAGGAAAAGAATCAGTTGGTATCTTTTAGAAGCATATTTTTAATACTTAGAGTAACTAACCTGGATTAGCACCCCCAAGCTCCACAACCTGCGTCTCCACAACCTGTCTGTCCGGCTCAACACATTTGCAGGAAGAGACCAGGCAACAGGAAGTGGCCAACAGGTAAAAATAAAAAGTGTCTTAATACTAAAATCGGCTAAATAACAAGACATATAGAACAACAATACTAGTGGAAAGCAGTAAACGTCTTTACCTCAAAATAATACAATCACTGCTAATAAAAGTTTGGGTTTTTTTTTAAACATACTAAAATTGCTTAAAACCTTAGTAACCTGTGAATTCTGACAGGTTACAAACTCACTACTCTTTCTGTACAATAATTTTGATGAAAAATCAGCAGAATCACTACCTTAGAA
Source organism: Conus canariensis (assembly GCA_033310375.1). Taxonomy (NCBI): domain Eukaryota; kingdom Metazoa; phylum Mollusca; class Gastropoda; order Neogastropoda; family Conidae; genus Conus; species Conus canariensis. The sequence continues at coordinate 7,044,828 of CM065743.1, forward strand.
CTGTGCCTTAAAGTAAAGTTTTAGAAAGTGGCCTAGTATTGTGAAAGTGGTCTCTCAATTTGTAATTTTTTAAAAATTGCAGCAGACACAAATTTGCTGTATGTTCACTTTACATCCACCCTCATTTGTTGGGCTTCCAAACAAAATTTCTGTCTGAAAATATGTTCTTTTTGCAGTAAAATGCCTTGATTTATATCTTCAAATTATCCAAGTTTCTCCAGCTTCAGGGGAGCAACACCCCCTTGACCCCCCTCCCCCCCCCACCCCCAATTCCTACACAAAGGTGCTGGTCCTGTACTCTGGACTTCAGTTTGGGCTTTTTGTTTGTTTGTTCGTTTCATCCGTGGGTAGGGGTTATAGTTTGGAGAAAGGCAGAACCCCAAACTTGCTTGATAATGTTTGCTGACGAATTTCAGATATACATCTTAAATTTGATAAACAGAATCAATACATAACATATCTGAACAAATGCAGAAAATTTTACACATACACATATATTGCAGTACACTCCTGGCCTCATCATTTTTTTTCTTTACAAATATTTATTATTTAATTTATTTGTCATACACGGGCGTTCATTCTGGGAACCCACGCTCAACAAGACCATGTATTTCTCGTCATCAAAGAGAGTTGGCGTTACCAAGCACCGTTGCAGTCCTCAAGACGGGATGATGATACACAAAAAGCACTCTGACATGGAAAAAAACACTTGCCAGCACTCCACAGAACTTGCACTTGGCAGTTTTATCACAAACACGATGGCCATTCCGTTGTTTTGCAATATGAATAGTTACCTCACAATCTGTAGACACTGATGATGTCACTGAAGTGCTGGTCGATGTAACTGCAGCTATAGGTGATGCCATGGCAGCTGTGGTTGTCTTTGCAATGGTGGGTGATGCCACTAGAGTTACAGATGATGTCATGGCAGATGTTTGCATTCTGAAAATCTTCCAGTAACATTCTTGAAGCTCCACCACTCCTTCGCCTGTTGAACATTATAATATTTGCAAGGGAAACTTTGGCTAAGGAATGCCATGCTTCAGCACCTCGATCTGACTTGAGCTGAGCCAGCCACTTTCTGCGTTCTTAACATATGTGTTGAGACACTTTTTGGATGTTTTCAGTTAGAGGGAGCACACGAGGTTTGTTGTAATCTTTCCTGGCCATTGTATTCAGTGCAGATGTTGAAATATACTCCTTCCAGTCTGAATCCAAAAGACAAATGAAGTTGTTTACATTTCTCTGCATTTCTTCCTCACCTTCCATCAGTGCACAACTTCTACTTATCCCTGCACATGTCTTGAGCAAATGGCCAAGCTTAAGAGCCAGAGACGGGTTTTCAAATGGATTTGCAACAGATGCATAACCGCACAGTTTTCTCACAACAGAAATCACGGTCATGAATTCATTTGCTCTAATACAACTAGCAAGATCCGTGAGGTCTTGATCATCTTCTCTAGCAATTAGCAAAAACCGTGCAAACTGCCTTAGCTTTTGCTTGATAAAAGCATGTCTGTGGTGGAGATGGCCATGCTTTTGGAACATCTGTTCTGCTAACTTAATAATAAGTGAATCACATCTCACGTTGAAGCTTGTTTCATCTGAGGCCATTGAAGCGAGTAAACCTTTAACACCTTCACTACAATCTGTTCCACATGGAAGAAGGATTTCACCTGATTTTGCATTGTTTCTTCCCGTCCAGTTCTCTGGCTTAAATGGGCATGAATTCTGGTGTCGCCAACACTCTGGTTTGAAGAAAAAAAACAAGGCAATGCTGACATGGAATATAGCTTTTGGGATCCATTGCTTCAGATGGTGAACGAACAGGAATGATCTCCCCCCCCCCCCCCCCCCCTTTTAGCTGCAATAACATCGCAATTATATTTGAAATTTCCCTCATTTCTAATTTTTTGTAGTAGCTGATCTCTTTCTTTCGATCCTTTTGGTTTTGAGCGCATCAAAGATATTTCAGGTTCACTACGGTGCTTCTTTGTAAACAGATGTTGTCAGCGTGGGTCATCCTGAAATGGCTCAACGCAGTCAGCTGGACGATAAGCAACAAATAACTAACTGCTGCAGAGAGATAAGACATTTTCATTTTGAAGGTTCATTCGTTCATTTTCGTTGTATTATTTGTTTTTGTCTCACCTGAAGAAGACCTAAAAGGTCGAAACGCGTTGTGTTTTGTCTTGTGACTCGTTTGTCCACGATTCTCTTGGCGGTTCGCTAACATTTATTTAAGATTTGTTTAGATTTCCGCCTGCAGTCGTCTCACTTTGCAGCTAGATCTATTTTGAAGGTGGTGAAGAAAAATGTTAAGACAAGCCAAGGGACAGATAAGAATGAATTGACCTATTATGTTACATATATGCACATGGTGTAAGTTTGAGTGATTCAACATTGTCAGCATTTTTTTCTCTCCCAGTACACTCAATTTTTTTTAAAAATTGGAAGTGATAAATCAAGAGCAAGAAGACTTGTGCAATCCAAAAACTTGTAACAAATTCAGCACAAGGACCAGCATTTTCAGCACAGTTATACCATGTGTGTGTCAATGAGGGAGTTTTCATGTCTTATATGCACAGCCACACATGTGTATGCCATTGAGGAAAATGCCAATGAGGAAGTTTTCATGTCTTATATGCACAGTCATACAATATGTGTGTCAGTGACTGAATGTGAAAGTTTTCATGTCTTATATGCACAGTCATACAACGTGTGTGTCAGTGACGGAATGTGAAAGTTTTCATGTCTTATATGCACAGTCATACAACGTGTGTGTCAGTGACTGAATGTGAAAGTTTTCATGTCTTATATGCACAGCCATGTCTTATATGCACAGCCATGTCTTATATGCACAGCCATGTCTTATATGCACAGCCATGTCTTTTATGCACAGCATGTCTTTTATGCACAGCCATGTCTTTTATGCACAGCCATACAATGCGTGTCAGTGAGGAAGTTTTCATGTCATTTATTGATGTATCTTCAGAAGTGGAGAGACTTGCTATGTACAGGAACACAAACACACACACACACTGGTAGACTGCTGAAGCTATGGAGTGTAGTGTTGAATGTTGGAATACTTTTATCATGATGTATCTTCAGAAGTGGAGAGACTTGCTACAGGAACACACACACACCACACACACACACACACACACACACACACACACACACACACACACACACACACACTTACTGGTAGACTATTGAAGCTATGGAGTGTAGTGTTGAATGTTGGAATACTTTTATCTTGATGTATCTTCAGAAGTGGAGAGACTTGCTATGTGCAGGAACACAAACACACTGGTAGACTGTTGAAGCTATGGAGTTTAGTGTTGAATGTTGAACTACTTTTATCATGATGTATCTTCAGAAGTGGAGAGACTTGCTACATGTACACACACGCACACACACTGGTAGACTATTGAAGCTATGGAGTTTAGTGTTGAATGCTGAACTACTTTTATCATGATATATCTTCAGAAGTGGAGAGACTTGCTACAGGTACACACACGCACACACACTGGTAGACTGTTGAAACTATGGAGTGTAGTGTTGAATGTTGAACTACTTTTATCATGATGTATCTTCAGAAGTGGAGAGACTTGCTACAGGAACACACACGCAGACACACACACTGGTAGACTATTGAAGCTATAGGGTGTAGTGTTGAATGTTGGCATACTTTTATCTTGATGTATCTTCAGAAGTGAAGAGACTTGCTACAGGTACACACACGCACACACATTGGTAGACTGTTGAAGAATGGAGTTTAGTGTTGAATGTTGAACTACGTTTATCATGATGTATCTTCAGAAGTGGAGAAACTTGTTACAGGAACACACACACACACACACACACACACACACACACACACACACACACACACACACACACACACACACTGGTAGACTATTGAAGCTATGGAGTGTAGTGTTGAATGTTGAAGTACGTTTATCATGATGTATCTTCAGAAGTGGAGAGACTTGCTATGTACAGGAACACACACACACACACACACACACACACACACACACACACACACACACACACTGGTAGACTGTTGAAGCTATGGAGTGTAATGTTGAATGTTGGAATACTTTTATCATGATGTATCTTCAGAAGTGGAGAGACCTGCTACACACACACACACACACACACACACACACACACACACACACACACACACACACACACTGGTAGACTGTTGAAGCTATGGAGTGTAGTGTTGAATGTTGGAATACTTTTATCTTGATGTATCTTCAGAGGTGGAGAGACCTGTTACAGGTACACACACACACACACACACACACACACACACACACACACACACACACACACACACACACACATACACACACTGGTAGACTGTTGAAACTATGGAGTGTAGTGTTGAATGTTGGAATACTTTTATCTTGATGTATCTTCAGAAGTGGAGAGACTTGCTACAGGTACACACACACACACACACACACACACACACACACACACACACACACACACACACACACACACACACACTGGTAGACTGTTGAAGCTATGGAGTGTAGTGTTGAATGTTTGAATGTTGGAATACTTTTATCTTGATGTATCTTCAGAGGTGGAGAGACCTGTTACAGGTACACACACACACACACACACACACACACACACACACACACACACACACACACACACACACACTGGTAGACTGTTGAAGCTATGGAGTGTAGTGTTGAATGTTGGAATACTTTTATCTTGATGTATCTTCAGAAGTGGAGAGACTTGCTACAGGTACACACACACACACACACACACACACACACACACACACACACACACACACACACACATACATACACACGGGTGGAATGTTGATCCTGTGGAGAGTTGAAGTTCCTTTGCCCAGTTAATTCGGCTTCTCTGTAATCTACTGGACGCTATAAACTTAGTTTAACTAACTTTGCCTAGTTGTATTATTGATATTTTACAGTTGTGGATGTTTAATAATTATAACATGGTGTTAGCACCAACACCATGCCTTTATGGTTGTTAGAGTTCTTCGGTGTTTCCAGACCATGGTCATAATGTGCGAGGTACATGTCTGGTTTTAAGTTTCCGCTGGTCACTCTGCTGCAGTGAGCTGAGACATTTTGATTTCAAAGATGCTTAAAGAAAGAAAAAGAAAAAGAAAAATGTTAAGACAAGTCAAGGGGGCAGATTACAATAAACTGACCTATAGATACATGTGCATGATATATAACTCGATTCTCAGAACTTTTTTCCCCAGTACTTAAAAGATTGAGAAGTTTGTTGATTTCAGGATGATGATGTGGTGGAATATGTTAAGTGTCATTGGAAACTTTGAAGTTTATGTGAATACAACTAATACAAGTCTTATCATCAGCCATGATGGGGTAGCCAAAACAGTTGACCAACCATAAACAATTGTTTTATGATAATGATATACATTGCAGTGCTATTATCATTTTTTGCAATTTGTTTTATATTTCAAACTATTTTATATTCTCTCTCTGGCTCCTTTTGTTACTGTTGTTTTGAAGAGCTAACACTGAATACTTTTTATTTTGCTGGTGATTGGGAAACTCATCAAACTTAAAATTAGAATAGTTTAAAATGATATAACTATATGGAATATCTTGCCCTGTAAAGCTAACCCCTTAACAATAAAATTAACCCTTTAACAGAACTTTTTAGTTTATGACTTGTGTCAGTGAGAAGACTTATTACAATTGTTCCATTGAGGAATAATAAAGTTTTGTTACTAGTCAGATATTTTAGCCCCCCCCCCCCTCTCTCTCTCTCTCCTCTCTCTCTCTCTCTCTCTCTCTCCTCTCTCTCTCTCTCTCTCTCTCTCTCTCTCTTTCCCAAAGAAAACAGACACAAGAAATTAGGACTGTGAGTCTAACTTCTTGATTACTGGATGGCAAGCAAGAAATAACTTAAAGGCTATTGTGAAACATGATAGAGGGTTCTCTATTTTTGGTTGTTGTTGTTGTTGTTGTTGTTGTTTTTAATTATTATTTGTTGTTCTTGTGTTTAGTGCATGAATTCACAGTAATGCTTTGCAATGATGTACATTTATTTATTTAATCATTTGTGTACATCAAATCTATACCAATTCAATTTCCTCTAGTTTCATCCCTCAAAAGAGAACATAATGTAGTGCATGTTTCAGTTTTGTCAGGTTTTATTTTTTATGAAGATATTGCACCCCCCTCCCCCTCCCCCCCTTCCCTAAAGAATGTGGTAGGAACTGACAAGGTGTCAGCTCTGATATGGTCCATGGTGGTTGGCAGGACTATAAGCCACATGACTGACTGGTTGATTGATTGATGAAGATATTTTCATTGGTCGCTTTGTTGATACCATTGATGGTGGAAAATGTATTTTGCCTATCTGTTATTTTACTTCCAGGTGAATGTTTTTCCATCAACCAGTTGAACATTGTTTTCCATTTAGCAGACAATAAAGATTGTTTATTTTGATGGTCCTGACTTTTCCATTGATTATCTTGTTTATTAAGATCTTTTATTTGTCTATTCAAGTGATGCTTTTATCATTTAGAAAAGATTAATATATTTTTACCACATAGACATACTTGTTAACATACCGGAAATCTCTCCAGTTTCAATTTTTTTTTCTTTAAGTGTCATTTTTTAATCGAATAATTTGAGAGTATACAAAAGCGCCAAAAAAGGACAGTGCGCAGAGACATATAGAGCAAACAAACACACAGATAACAACAATAAAAGCATTAACAGCAACAACAAGAAGGATCAGAAGTAATGAAAATACAAATCCAGATCAAGGTATAACGCATCCATTACGTACATATATATATATATATATATATATATATATATATATATATATATATACTTGTGTCTTAAGAGGTTATCTTTTTATATTTTTTACTTTTCACAAGAAAATGTAGCGTGTTTTGCTCTTTCATGATTTTCTTTTGCTTCTTAGGTGGCACCTTTGGTTGGTTTTTATGAAAACTCAACAAACATACTACGGTATTGCACACCAGCTTTTTCTGGGATAGCATTCTTCTTAAAACCGAAAAGGCACAGGAGTCAAATTACCACTTTCCGCGGTCACTGAGGAGAAACAATCAGGTTTCGAAATATCGGTATCTGACCAGGAGTTATATGTTAGTGAGTTTCCTCCCCATTGGAGACTGTCTCCCTCTTGAAGACTATAAGCTTGCTGAAGGCTCATTTTGAGAAGCATTTATTTTATTTTTCCCCATTCACCCACTCAAGCACATACTGTTAGTTAGGCAGAATCATCTACCACTGCAGATATGAATGCTTATCTCCCCCCTATTTCTTCAATCTAAGACATAAGAGCAAGCTTTATTTATAACTGAATATTTCTTGCAATCATTGCAACACCAAGCTGCTCTGTAAGTTGCTGGAATGGTGCTCGGTACTTATCCTTGGAATTTATTAGTTTATTATAATTTAGTCCCTTGCGGATTCATTCCAAGAACTGGCCCTCAGCACTTGTGTCTTAAGAGGTTATCTTTTTATATTTTTTACTTTTCACAAGAAAATGTAGCGTGTTTTGCTCTTTCATGATTTTCTTTTGCTTCTTAGGTGGCACCTTTGGTTGGTTTTCATGAAAACTCAACAAACATACTACGGTATTGCACACCAGCTTTTTCTGGGATAGCATTCTTCTTAAAACCGAAAAGGCACAGGAGTCAAATTACCACTTTCCGCGGTCACTGAGGAGAAACAATCAGGTTTCGAAATATCGGTATCTGACCAGGAGTTATATGTTAGTGAGTTTCCTCCCCATTGGAGACTGTCTCCCTCTTGGAGACTATAAGCTTGCTGAAGGCTCATTTTGAGAAGCATTTATTTTATTTTTCCCCATTCACCCACTCAAGCACATACTGTTAGTTAGGCAGAATCATCTACCACTGCAGATATGAATGCTTATCTCCCCCCTATTTCTTCAATCTAAGACATAAGAGCAAGCTTTGTTTATAACTGAATATTTCTTGCAATCATTGCAACACCAAGCTGCTCTGTAAGTTGCTGGAATGGTGCTCGGTACTTATCCTTGGAATTTATTAGTTTATTATATATATATCTAAATGGGCAATCAATGACATGAAATCCGTTCGCACCCCTCTATTTTATCACCTTCCCAAGATTCACAAGTCCTTACAGCAGCCCCCAGGTAGACCTATTGTTTCAGGGGTGGGGGGCCCTACGGAAAAACTCTCAGCATTAGTAGACCACTGGCTACGTGATATTGTTGCTTCTCTCCCCAGTTACATCCAAGACACAACTCATCTGTTAAACACCGTCGAAGAATGGAATTTAAAATATGGACCCTTTCCCAACCTGATTTTGGTAACAATAGATGTAGTGGGACTTTATTCCAACATACCCCAGAATGAGCTAAAAAATGTAGTTGAATATTATCTTAATTTAAAAGCTGATCCCAGCTTACCTCCCACTGATACACTTCTAGAAATTATGAATCATGTTTTGGAAAATAATTACTTTATCTTTGAAAACCGTATATATCACCAAATTTCAGGAACAGCCATGGGGACTCCCATGGCTCCCTCTGTGGCCAATCTGTTTATGGGGAGGTTGGAAACAGAACTTCTTTCTAACAGCCCCGTTCCTGTTGTTCAGCACTTCTGGAAAAGATATATAGACGACATACTGCTACTCTGGACAGGGACTCAGACTGACCTACAAACATTCCTGACGTATATCAATACAGTTCATCCCACCATTAAATTCACTCACAATACCTCTGTTGACCAACTTCCTTTCCTTGACGTATTATTATACTTAGAGAATGGCTTTATCCAAACAGATCTGTACACTAAACCCACTGATGCACATGCTTATTTACACTACAAGTCTAGCCATCCCCCTCTCTGCAAAAGGAATTTACCCTACAGTCAGTTTTTGAGAATCAGACGTATATGCTCTAAACCAGAAGATTTCATTGCCCGCTCAGAGCAGATGTTCGAATTTCTCAGACTAAGAGGCTACAAACCCCCCCCTACACACAATACACACGCTCTCACACACACACACACACTCACACACACACACACTCTCTCTCTCTCACACACACACACACACACACACACACACACACACACACACACACACACACTCAAACTCACACTCACTCACACTAACACACTCTCATATACGCACACTCTCCCACATGTGCGTGACGCGCGCACGCTTTTACACACGCTTACTCAGCCCCTCTTCCTCATACTATCACGTCCCTTTGCTCCCCTTCCATTTGAAAGATTCGCCTGGTACGTGCAATTCTTTTTCTTTTTAGCTTCTTGTTTTAAGATAGTGAATTTTATTCACTTCCTTTTTATTCATGTATAAATGTTGTGTGACTCGCCGGCCAGTCAACTCACCACTGAGGAAGGCATTAAAGCCGAAAATTTTGGAAATCTTTTTATCTTGTCTGTTGTGGTTTTTAAACTCTCTGTTTTATATATGTATATATATATATATATATATATATATATATATATATATAATTACACACACACACACACACACACACACACACACACACACACACACACACAATCAGGCACATATATGCATAGATTCTGTGTAACCTTTTTTTTCAGAAAAAAAATGGCAGATGCACATGCGTACATATATTGAATATGTGTTTAAATATACACCCCTGCACAAACATGTACATAAATGTGTATGCATTTACACTGACATACATATACATACATGCACACATACATACATACATACACGTAAAAAACACACACACACACACACACACACACACACACACACACACACACACACACACACATATCACGGACTTCTTCAAAATGGCGACGACACTCAGCTCCTAATTCTTTTCTCTCCGACAAAAGGTTATTGTGAGTATTCTGAAAGATGAAGACCAGAAGTGCAGGCTTACGTGCTGCTACTTCAGTAAGCAGCCTGAAAGCAGACAGCTTGAAACGTCCAGGGCGTCCTCACATTCCAGAGGAATTGAATCAATCTGTACGAAGCGGGCAACCAGCTCATCCAACTGCCCCAGCTAATACCAGAGATGAAGCTACACCTACCCAGGCCGTACCTATGACCGTAGGAGAATGGGAGATGCTTCAATCGATCGCGGACCTAAAAAACACCATTTCGGCACTCTGCGATCGTGTTTCCTCCCTGGGGAAAAATTTACAAGCCGAAAGGAATTGTGCCCAGTGCCATGAAAAGAAACCAATCACCTTGACAACCATAGGCACACAAACGGACAGTGGCAGCATAGCGGCCCCGACTTACGCTGAGGTGGTAGCAAGACCAGCTGCTGTTCCTGGGGGGTTCCAAGCCATCATCGAACACCGCGCAGCAGGAACCTTCACGGAGCAAGGCCTATACACCGACTGAGAATAGTTCTGGTAAACAACGCCACAGACCTTCCCATGACGTAAGTAAGTCTGACGTCAAACAAAAACACTCTGGCACAACACGACTCGGAAAAAAAAAAAAAAAAGAACGTGAGAATATGCCTGAAGTTTTGATTCTGCACGAGTCGGTGCTGAATCGCGTACATGGAAACAGATTGGGGAGGTCATACAATTTCAAAACCTCCATGAAAAAGATATCTACTGTAACCGACGTGCAGAATTCCCTGAAAGCTGTCAGTTCCGACTCAAGAAATGTAGATGTTGTCTTAATACACACTGGAATCAACGACTTGAAATCTAAGAACAGCATCAAATTAAGCAAGTCATTTGCTACTACTTTGAAGGAAGCTGCCAAGAAAAAACCCAAAACGCAGTTCGTAGTAAGCAATGTCACCACTGTCAAAGACCAGACGCTGGAGGCAAAGAGAGAATTATTCAATGCTGCCATCACGTCAGAACTATTGGAGATACGTAACATCTTTATAATTAAACACGACAACTTGAAGAAACATCACCTCAGGGACGGCATTCACCCCAGTACAAGAGGCGCCAGCATACTGGCTGGCAACATTGGACGTCGTGTCCGAAACCTGGTGTGAGAAACCCCGAAAACGCGAACGGCCTGCACGTCAGCCCAGATTCCACCGACCCCAGTCCTACACTGGCCCTCAACACCACGCCTGGCATAACCGCTTCTACGCATTGAATGACTGGGACATGTTTCACGAACACTTGTGATAACTTTTGTCACAGAGATCAAGATTCACTGACATTTACGAAGCTGAGCATTTCCCATTGTTCTTCGCCATTAATGACTTTATGCCTACTAGACATCTAAGTACATTTAGTATAAACAGAATTAGTTGATTTAAGCTATTGCTTAACGCAGATAGAATTTTTTTTATTTCATTATTATTTTTATTATTATTACTATCATTATTACTTTTTTTTTTTTACATACTTTTCTACTTCTCTTCTCACGCACCTTCTTTGCTTCACTTTTCTTTTTTTAATTGTTCTCCTCTCAGTGTATGTAAATCTCTGAGACTACCTTGATTTAACATTTAACTGGATACGACTGGTTACCAATAATGAGTAGAACTAATGAGAACATTTTTGATATATTCCAGTGGAACTGTCGTTCCATTGTCAAAAATTTAGACTGTTTAGTTCAACATCTTGCACAACACGATCACAAGATTCTGTCGTTCCAGTCCTTGAATGTTAAAAAAGAAAAGCTGCCAAAGATAGATAATTACTATTATCCACCAATCCATCAAAAGGATGATACCACTGGAAAGGTCTCTACGGCTATTTATGTACGTGAGGGGGTTTCTTACACTCTTTGCCCCAGTCCTGCACCATCTGATATACCTAACTTAAATTCTTGTGCTGTTACTGTCGGATTCAATTCTTCACTGTTAACCATAGTTTCTGTCTACCTACCCCTTGGTCCAAATGAGCAGAACACTGAATGGATTCGTATGCTACAAGCAGAACAAAATAAAAAAAATTCTTAATCACGGGTGACTTTAATGCTCACTCACCTTTCTGGGAGAAAGAATGTCAAACAGTTACAGGCAACCGTTTTGTTGAAAATCTTGTGGATTCCTCCCTCTGTCTTCTAAACGATGGGCGAATCACACGCATACCCGATAACCCCAATCACAGAGCCACCGCCATCGACTTAACACTGGCGTCACCTGAGTTAACACCCTTTTGTACCTGGAACCCAATAGATGATCCTCTGAACAGTGATCATATACCACTTGTGACCAGGTTTGAACTAGATCAAACCTCCGCTACAGATTCAACAGAAGACAAGGTTCCAAAATATAATTACAAACGTGCTGACTGGAACAAATTTACAAACATATTACTTTCTTATGATGAGTTCGAAACTTCTGATCAGGATGTTGACACCTTATACATCATATTTACTAAAGCTGTTCTGCATGCCGCTGACGAATCCATTCCCAAGTATAAGTCAATAACATCAAAAAAGCATGTCGGTAACATTTGGTGGAATGAAGCTTGCCAGAGAGCAAAAGACGAGAAAAAGTTAAAATTTAATGCTTATCTAAAGCGCCAATCTATTGAAAATCATGTGGAAATATAAAAAAAAACAAAAATAAATGTAACAAAGTAATAGATGAAGCCAAAAAAGAATATTGGTCATCTTTTGTACAAATGAAGTTTCAAATCATAAAGATCTTCAAAAAGTATGGGAAAAATTGAAAACAATGAAGAATGGCGTAAAATTGCCACAATATCCAGTACAATTGTCTCATTGTGATTTGCCAACTAATTACGAAAAAGCCGAAGCCTTTGCTGATATGTTTGCAAATAACAGTCGCAGCGATGGACTATCGGACAAACTAAAGATAGCAAGTACAGAGCAGAACATGAGTTACAGCTTAGTGATGAAGACTCGGAACAGACCAGAAATCTATCTATTAATGCTGCAATTACGATAGGAGAATTAAAAGAATGTATCTCTAATCTCGGCAGTAAGAAAACATCACTGGGCTGGATGGAATTTCCAACGAAATGTTAGGTCATTTATCACTAAATATGTTGAATTTTTTTACATTTTATCTTTCAAAAATGCTGGGAAAGTGGACAACTACCAAATGTATGGAAGCAGTCAATTGTTGTACCCATTCACAAACAAGGAAAGCCCCGGAATGATAAAGACAGCTATAGACCAATTGCGTTAAAGTCACACACATGTAAACTTATGGAGAGAATTATATTAAGGAGACTTAATCATAATCCCTATTGTGAAAAGTACAAGGTTATTCCAATTAATCAGGCAGGCTTTAGAAGAGGTAGATCAACCATTGATCACCTGATAAAACTAACGACTCAAATTAAGTAACAGTTTGCCAGACGAAAGAATGTTCTTGCTACGTTTTTTGACGTCAAAAAGGCTTACGACCAAGTGTGGCACAATCGACTACTGACAAAGTTACGAAAAGTTGGTATTGTGGGTAATATGTTTGATTTTATCAAAAGCTTTCTTTTTAATCGATCATTACAGACACGGATTGGGAATACGTACTCCAATATTAGATCTCTTCATATGGGCTTTCCTCAGGGATCAGTCATTGCCCCCATCTTGTTCAATATTCTAATGTCAGATCTTCCTAGGGGGTTATCGAAAGATGCAGTTGTAGTTCAATATGCCGACGACATCTGTTTATGGATGAAGGTATCAATGAAAAGAAAAACTCCAACCAGAGCTCTGAATTACACCAAGAAGTTATACCAACACGAACTCGATAAAATAAGTAAATATATGACTGAAAATGGTCTTTCATTATCTCTTGAAAAAACCAGTATGATGCTTTTCAATTCAGGATACAACCCTGAAAAACTTCCTGTATTTTCTATCCATGGTTCAGTCATACGATATACTCAAACGACTAAGTTTTGGGGTGTTTATCTCACGTCAAAACTTTCCTGGACCAGCCATATTGAGCACATACTAACTAAAGCAAGAAGGAGCTTAAACTTATTAAAAATCATTAGCAAACAAAAGTGGGGACAGGATACCAAAATATTAATATTACTGTCAACGTCACTTGTGCGTTCCAAATTGACGTATGCACAGGAGGTATTCTTTAGTGCTCCACAACATTTACTGACTAAAATGCAAAGTGTTGACTGCAAAGCCTATAAACTTTCCATAGGAGTTCCATTTCATGCATCAAATTTAGGAACCTATAAAGAAGCAGGTGTTTTACCTCTTGATGAGCTAAAGATATCTTTCTGCTGCCAAATATGTTTTACGAAGCTCCTCGTTCGAAAATTTCACAGAGGCCGAAGTTTGCATGAGGTCCGATCTACATTTTGCGAAAAGGGCTAAATCCATCCAATCATTAAAATCCATAAACACATTTACTTCAGATCTCTTAAAAAAAATCAAAATTAAACAGAAAGGAAATAGCAACAAAACCTTCCTACTCACCTATACCTACATGGGAGATGAACAATTTGGAGCTTGACATAGATCACACAAACTTATCCAAAAATGATTCACCTAATATCCTGCAAAGTTCCGTCAGCTCCCATATTGATAGCAAGTATTCTGAACATTTTAAGATTGATACAGATGAGTCTGTACTTGGGAACAGAAAAGTAGGAGCTGCCTTCGTTATACCAGATTTAGAAATAGAGAAACGGTTTCACATATGTGAAAATGTTTCTATTTTCACTGCTGAATTAATTGCAATATTGAAGGCCCTGAATTACATTTCTGATTTTCAGAAAAAAACATATTTCAGATTTTATTGTGTGTTGATTCCAAATCGGTCTTACAGGCACTTGAATCTTTAAACCAGAAAATGCGATCGGAATTGATAATTGAAATTAAACACACTGTTCATCTTTTATCATTGAAAGGAACCAGCGTCACTTTCTGTTGGGTGCCTTCCCACTGTGGAATCGTTTCAAATGAATGGGCTGATCGAGCTGCAAGAAAAGGAGCAAACAATCATGATGGTTCAGTTCCAGTTAAGATGCGGTTAGATTTACAAGAAGGTTACACATGTTTAGTTAACGCGTGATACAAAATGTTTGACGAGAAACTTAAAAGTCTAAAGTGTCACTACAGTCAGCACTGCATAAATGCTAAGAACAGAGGAAATATTAAACCTCTTTTAGTGTTCTTGTCCGGAACTTATTCGAGGTCTGTTTCCAGCCTGATGTATAGGTTTCGTTTAAATGCACTCCGCACAAAATACAGCAAAAATGTCCAGTGCATGTGCGGAAGAGAAATAACGATCAGTCATTTACTTGTTCATTGCTCCGAAGTCAAAAAACTAGTATCTCTGAGAGTGGGACGACAGTTTTTATCCGAGTCTTCCATTTCTCTTGAAAATGTTTTGAACAGTTATTCACTTCTCCGCATTTTTTCGGAGTGTTTGATTAACTGTCCAGTTGGTATATTCCTGTGATTGACTAAGTTTTCATTATCCCAAACCCTCATTTTTGTGATAGTAATGTCGTTTCTAACACACACACACACACACACACACACACACACACACACATCACACACACGCACGCACGCACACACACACACACACACACACACACACACACACACACACACACACACACACACACACACACGCAGCGTATCTCTCTCTCCCTCTCTCTCACATACACACACTTATACACATACACGCACGTACACAAATACGGATGCAAGAACGCACGCACGCACGCACAGGCATGCATGCCCGTGCATGCACGCACTCATACGCGCGCACGCGCGCGCACACACACACACACACACACACACACACACACTATATTCATATATGTAAATATATATATATATATATATTTTTTTTTATGACATGCAAATGCATGTGTTGGCTGTTTCTTAGTGTGTTATTTGCTAATTCGATGTTGAAGGATTAATGCATTATTGTTCTTTTTTTTCATATTTGATAGATCCTCACTGATTTTCATATGTCCATAGCTTTGATCCTCATTGATGGGTAATTATGTAACATTTTTACCCATTTTCCCTATGCAATAATTACATCTTAAGCTCTTGTACACACCCATGCAAGTACCGACATACACACGTACGTTCATATCAAACTTAACATGCAGTCAACTCCTTCCCACTCTTCCCACCCCTTCCCTTTTCCCCCATCCTTTCCCACCGTCTAATACCACTTTTAGTGAACAGACGTTAAACAGAATAACAACAACAACACACACATACATACATACATACATTCATACCATACATACACGCACGCACGCATACATACATACATACATATACACATTCATACATAGCCTACAAAAATGGTCATCAGTATCAGTTTCACTCAAATTCTTTATGAGGTGCAGTCGTTGGATGGATGAAAGGGCTGCTGATATTTGCCAGTGTACTGAATAGCATGGTCTGAAAACTGAACACACCTTAAATGAAGGCAACAGACAGTCACATGCAAAAACATGGCCACATGGTTATCGTAAATTAAACAATACAAAGAAACATGTGTGCTGTGAATGTAAGCATGTTTATGTTTGTTTGTGTGTGTATGCGCGTGTGTGTGTGTGTGTGTGTGTGTGTGTGTGTGTGTGTGTGTGTGTGTGTGTGTGTGTGTGTGTGTGTGTGTGTGAGAACATATGGCTGTTCAAGTTGTGCTATTTATGTGTTTGTGTGTCACATGTGTTGGTCTGTTCTAAATTTATATGATTTTGTATGTCATGTTGCTTTCATTTGTCTTTTCCAAGAGTTGGTGAGGTTGAAGTTGGCGTCATTCATTGCTTGCCAACAGATTGCAAAAAAGAAGAAATATTGGGATTGAATATTACCCTGGCCTCAGCCTTTCTTTTCTGACATGTCTGCTCAAGAACTGCTTTAAAGAAGGAAATAATCTTGTGCTCCTATCAATTTTATTTCCTATGCATCTAACCACCCAACCATTCCACTATAACAGCATGACTTTTCTCCTTTATTCTCTGTTTTGGAGACAGCTGCTATAGTTAACCCTGACACCTCAGCCCAACAGTTTTTCAAGAAAAGAGCTGTCTCTACTCTCCACACCACATATTCCCACCCCACCCCCACACCCCTCCCCACTTGCTTTCCTCTTCCCATAACCTCCCCTTCTTCTCCCCCCCTATTAACCAGCAAGCGGCAACCCTTTTTTTCCCCCTCAGACTGGTGGTATGCTGATACTCTTCACAGGCCTGCTAATTATTTCCACCATTTATGAGTCTGCCACCTAGTTAAAAAAGGTATCTATTGCCTGAATCATTTTATCGAGTGTTATAAAAAGGTGAGTAGGATCATTGTCGGAGGTCTTCAATGTGAACAGTTTATTTCATTTTCATCATTCCATTTATCTTTTGCACGCAACATTGAATTCAAACTTTGGTCAATACTTTGCAGAAAGACAGTTAAAAATATGTGTCCCAAAGTTAAGAAGAAAGCAAGGGGATGGGGAGGAGGGGGGGGGGGGGGGGTTGAAGTGATAAAACCGTCATGACTACCCAAAGGCCAGGTAACATTGGAGCAAATCTTCAGGTTTGGCATGGAGTTCGAATTTATCAGCTGGTAGTTGTTTGATGGCGCAATTAGTAAGACGTCCACCCTCCAAGTGAAATGCCATGGGTTGAAGCCTCATCTAGGGCAATATTTTTTCTTTATTATATTTTATTACTTTTGCAATCAATCCCCCCCCCCCCCCCCCCCCCCCTTCTACAGCATTTCTGTCTTACAAACCCAGGCAAAGCTGAGGAACCTGCTAGCTGGTAATAATTTGATACATCATTCATGGGTAATGACATTTTGGGTAACACAACTGCTCTACTGATTGTAGTGGGATTGTGTGTTTTTTTGGGAGGTGGGGGGGGGGGGGGGGGGGTTAGTAATAAGCAAACACAGCAATATTCAAAATAAGGCCATGACAAAATGATGAAACATACAAGACCAGACATTTGGTTCATATGGCAGCTGACTTTATTCAACAAATCTTGCCATAAACAAAATACGAAGTGACTGGCAACAAGATGTGCAAACCAGATTTATGTCAATCACACAAATAGAGAAATACACACCTACATATACTAACAGATAAAAAAGCAGAAGAGCACACAAAACAAAGTGTGAAGTAACGCAGTTTTAATGCACGACTCAAAACAGGACAAGAAATTTTCGGCAATATGCCTTCCTCAGCGACAAAAAAAAAGAAACAGTACAGACATCAACATGCACAATACTCCCCTTGTGAAGCCAAAGTGGTGAATGAATGATAGATATTAACAGATAGTTTCAAGAAAGATTTGGAGCCACTGCTGTTAGCAGTCACAGCTTTTAAGCCACCTCAACTTTGACAGATTAATCGTCTGTATATTCAGGAGAGCCTAAGAGTCTTCAGTTAGCCCTGAATGAAATGTTGCAGTCCAATCATTAATCATGTGTGTAATACGACTCATTGTCTACTATAACACAGTAACAGCCTTCTCAACTAGTGACACTTTACAACCATTGGTGGCTGACTTAAACAACCTTCAAAACCAACTAAAATCTGAAGGAAAAAGAATAACAACCAAGTCTTTATAGGCCCATTGTGGAGAAGTGTGCGAAAGATGCTCTTAATCTGGAATTCTCCCGTTTTTCTGCGTGTCGTAAAATGTCATGAAATTTGGCAGAAAGAATGGTCTAACCAAGTCAACAACAAACTCTTCAAGGTGTGTTCAGATCTTTGTGATTTTCTTTCATTATTTGTTCGCAACCGAAAACAAGAGTCGACTCAGATATTTCGCCTGGTCTGTATTACAATAGCCCACTAGACCCTCTAAACTAAACCAAATCACACAGACGTAGTGACAGACGCAAAACCAGCCGGCGCCCTGCACCTCCACGCCACGGCCACGATCAGTAGTTCAGCATTCCACAGTGCAGAACGCAGTACAGACAGCAGGCGCTCCTTCCACGTACCATCAAGGACTGGATCGAGCTACCCCAGGACGTCGCAGAGGACAAGACCATCGACACCTTCGTGTCAAGGGCCTCCCGTCTCCATTGAAAGCCACGCCCATTTTTTTCTTTTCTTTTTTTGCTGCAAGTGCGGACCCCTTGTATAAGTGACAGAATAATCAACTTGCTCATTGAAGTCACTGCCAAGGAAGAAGAAGAAGAAGAAGAAGAGTCACGTACAAACAGAAAACCGATGAAGCACGAGAAGAGTTACACTTCGTTGACACAAATGAGGCAAAAAGTAGGCTTAGATCTTGTGCTGACACACTGATGGCTCAATGACCAACAGCTGATGGGGTCATTACTATGTTGGTGGGCTGGGCTAGAACTGGCTAACAACAGTGAAGACGGCTTGTCCATAGTAAATTTGCATTCTCTCCGCCAAAGGGATTTGATGACAGCTATTATTGAGGAAGGTATCCTTTTTATTTTATTTTATTTTTAAATTTTTTTTTATTTTTTTTATTTTATTATTATTATTTTTTTTTTTGCTGCAGAAGACCCAGAAAAATATGATTCTGCCAAGAGCAACGTAAAAAGAAAGCGTTCGATGGGGTCCATGATTACTTAAAAAAGGTTATCGGTTTTCGTGTTTGTACACTGCAGCGCTTCCACCTTGTGAATAACTCTAATTTTATTATGAAGAGTAAATATGTTCCCGCGTTCTAACCACATAACTGAACAGAACTGTCAAAAAGAGAAAAAGTTGCAACGATCGCGTTAAAGAAATGTCTGTTGGACGATGACCGCCGGGACCGGAAACCCACCAAAGAGATATGAAGAGTTGCGACCCTTGAATGATACCTAATGACTATTCATCATGCATATGTTTGCATATCACTCCAGAACGTTGGTAAAAGGCTTACATTTTCAGATTAGTTATATTCAGATTAAAACATATCTAATCAATTCAGCACCTTCCCTTTACTTGCCTTGAAGAAATTAAAACAAGAACATTTCAACTTTAGTCACAATTTTGAAGTTTATGCTAACTCCACAAACTACTCAAAAAGGAAAATTAAAAAAAAAATCACAACGCTGGAAAATCGAGTGTGTGTGTGTGTGTGTGTGTGTGTGTGTGTGTGTGTGTGTGTGTTGTGTGTGTGTGTGCGTGCGTGTGTTTGTGCGCGCGCGCGCGCGCGCGCGCGCGCGCGTGTGTGTGTGTGTGTGTGTGTGTGTGTGTGTGTGTGTGTAAGTATGTAGATGATGTTGTGGGGTTACATTGCTGTCTCAGACAACATGACAGGGTGTGCTCTACTACACTTCATCTCATAACACATGATGTTATCAGCTAATTCTGGGTGAGAGCTGTCATGCTGGTCAGGAAATTCAACCAACACTGTTAGAAACTGATCCGCTGTGAGGGAAACTGAGCTGTGTCCAGTGGTCCCATTTTAACCTGTTGGCCATTCCAACGAGGCCCTAAATCAAGGGTGATGAATGTCTGTAACAATCTTCATTGCGTGAAATTGCATAGAGTTGACAGCTATTTCCGCATTGATAGCCATATTGTGCACAGTCTTTGAAAACTCTCTCTCTCTCTCTCTCTCTCTCTCTCTGCTATGTGCTCAATAGATATATTTAGCACATAGCAGAGAGAGTGTGAGACACACACACACACACACACACACACACACACACACACACACACACACACACACACACACACACACAGAGAGAGAGAGAGAGAGAGAGAGAGAGAGTTTTGATAAACTGTGTACAGTATGGCTTTCACTGCGGAAAATCAAAATTTTTGATGCACAGATACACCCCATTGTGCTGTATGGTTCAGAGCTATGGGTTTTAGAGACGAATGCTGTGGTTCATTGTGAATCGGTTCATTTGACTGG